>AP028265.1:2379098-3004098 GCA_030269945.2 Trilocha varians | reverse complement strand
TAAGTTGTAATCTATCCAACAATTAACCTCTTGTTTGAGGCCACAGGTCGAACAATTCGATTAACATTCTCTAAATATATTTATGAAGTAATTACTGCAAGCTAACTTGGTTTTTTTTTTTCAGATCCTTGTAACTTCTTCTGCGTGGGTTAAAAAGTTTGCATCCCTTAAAGTGTTTTGTTATTCCCTACTACATCAGTTTTCTCTTAGTCTTAATGGATCCATCAATTTTACGAATTACCCTAAACAAACAGACAGATACTTTTAATATAATACTTTCATGCATTTTCAACGGGTTCTTACCACGATATTTAATTAATTGAGTTGTCTCCATATTGTAAGAACCCGTTGAAAATGCATGAAAGTATTATAGAAAACCGCGAGTGACTGAATAAGTTTATTTTTAATATAGTTTTGGTATTTGTATACAAAGGCATTGTTTAAAAACCTGTTATTTTAACATCACGAAAACACTACATTTTTATTTATTTGTACGTGGCAAAGACTAATCTGTTAGTCTTAATCCTGACTTATAATGACTTAAAACATAAAATATTAATCATGACTTAAAACATCGCAAATACTAGGACCAAAGTGAACACGTAACCTTTTTTCCATAGGCACGTACATGGGGAACAAAGTTGGTGAAGTTTAGCCAAGTCGCACCAGTCGTGTACATACACATAATGAAGCGCCTATGACATTGACTTTTATTTGACAGTATTAACATATAATTCCATGCCTTTTTTTAATTTAATTTTTATTTAATACTTATTGTAGCAAAAAGTTATTTTTGAAGTAACCATTCGTGCGATTTCATTTGAAGGATAGATCAGTCGATCATACGTTACCATTGGAACTGACCTTAGGTTCAGCTTGAAGTGATAAGACAAATTTAAATCTTATTTATTTATTTAGAAATCATTAACGATATGCTCTGGCAACTAGTATAGATAATACTAAAAAAACAAGTACCTACCTATATTCCTTTCTACATTTTCAATCCATCGGACTCCATCTACAAACCCAAGATACAACTGTCAATTGTATCAACGTGTCAATTAAAATGAAATAGATGTCTTCTATAATTAATTGGCTGTCTGATCCCCGCTGCATCTCCAATGATGAACCGTTAGGAATAAAAAGCAGTGGAGCTCTTCCGGTCTTGAAGTAATCTCGAGTGTACACAGATGTTGAGTAAATGGATAAGGCATTGTAAATACGCAGTAGGCGGATGGCCTGATTGTGAGTAGTTACCGTCGCTCATGGACCTCTGCAATGTCAGGGGACACTGAAGGGCCTACGACCTTCCTTTAACCACTCAACTGGGAACGTCACTTTTCGCTAGATGGCGAAACTGGGGACTTTGTTCGGAATGAATGAATGAATGACTACCGTGTTTGTGCATCATTTTAAAAACATTTTTTTCCAATAAATTTTAATTTCGATTTTTAATTAAACCTTATATTTTTGTAAATATTTATTACTAAACGACGCTGTATTGCATTTTTAGCGAAAATATATCATCTCCGTAAAATATGAGACGATTAAAAAATGTAAACAAAACAAGTTTTAGAACTATGCTCAATATTGGCTCCTGCCAC
Organism: Trilocha varians; assembly: GCA_030269945.2. Lineage (NCBI taxonomy): Eukaryota > Metazoa > Arthropoda > Insecta > Lepidoptera > Bombycidae > Trilocha > Trilocha varians. Next base: position 3,002,494 of record AP028265.1, on the reverse strand, counting down.
AGACTTGGCAAAAGTAAACAAACCAATTTTGTTGCCGATCCCAGTTGAGTGGTTAAGGATCTACTTAAGCCTCGTTCTACTGCTAACTACTTCGCAATACATGAACAGTCTGTTAGCATATCTTTTTACAAAAACTACATAATTTTGCAAATATTCATATTTTATGTAATCTAAACCATTAATATATTGGTATTCAAAATTCAAATAATATTCAATTTTATTACCATAAACGATCTTATCTTAGTTTCATATCAGTTTTTTTTTTTATTGGTAGCAGACATGTTCACCTAAATAATTTGTCTATATTTAGCAACAAAAATATATAAAAATCTCCAGAATAGAACTTGTTTTTTAATTATAAATATTTTGAAAAGTTACTTAGAATTTATTAGGTCACATTTTTTTCTTAAATTTTCTCTAATAAACCTTTATTTGATAAATTTGCATCGTTAATAAGTTAAGCTACCATCATTTATAATAATACTAAAATACCAAACAATAACCTTATTGTACTTCCAAAGACACTATGTCTCTACAAAAATATTTACCTAGTATTTAGTAGATACTTTTGAAGCTACCTCATCTAGTTCAAGAACATCATTGTAATCCAAAGCTTGTTTATACTCAAGATACCCCTGGGTAAAATTACCGTTAAAGCAAGGTTGATCGACCGAACATCATCATATAAAAACTATAAGCCTTATCGGGAACTACTACTATTGGAACTCGATCTATATAAGTCAAAACCAGTCAATCCGTAGACCAGTTTGTGAACAAAAAACGATACATTATTTCGTCTGTCAACACTTTCAAGTATTTAGAACATATTTTTTGTTTGTGGATATAAAGTAAGCCATACTATTATACCTACAGGGTGATATGTTTTGGAATTAATATACACTAAAATTTAACTACATACTTCAAAATTAACTAAACCACCTCATCAGGAAACAAATACTTAGCATTCTTATCTTTTATCCTAGGTAAAAGCCAAATAAGCCGGCAGTTAATTTTTACTTTTGCGAAATTAACTACTAGAAAAACCGTCAAAAATGAACCATCAGAAAAACCGTAAACTCGTCTGCGAATATCAAGAAAAAAATGACTTATTTAAAAAAAAAATTAGGTACATTTTCCGATATCTTCCCGATGTTTAAAAATATATCTACCATTAGAAAACTATTTAAAAACAAATAGTAGTCAAATGACATAAAATCTAGATAATACTAAAAGCGAGATTTCATGGCCCCCCAGGCAAGGAAGTATAATATAAAACTAACTAATATGGAAGGACATAAATTATGTAATTTATGGATAGATATCGTATTACACAGATATACTTGCGGTCCAATATAAAGAGTGTTCTAAAATATCAAAAATAGTTTTGTTTAAAGTCTAATTGATCTTGAAGGCAAGATTACTCAGCCCTTTTAAAGATAGGTGTCTTGTAGTCATTAAATGTTGTAACCATTTTATTAAGACTATAGAAACCATATAACAGCTTTGTTATTCAATATTTTTAAGGACATGGATCAAAATAAGAGATATATGGCTTGAGAAGCGTCATATGGCTTAGGTATAATATGCCTAATTCTTGAATGTCTATGATAATTTTGTTATATAAATTGACATAAACTACACTCATAACCTGTTCAGTATAAAATTAATATTTTAAGTTACCTAATATGAGATGTTATCGTCTTAAAGTATGTTACCAAATAGGAAACTAAGTGATTGTTCCTTACAAACCCAGCATTAAGAAAGTTCTTTTTATTGCACAATAGATGAACTAGATTTCGGTTCGTTCGATGGTAAACGATTATCATCACTTATAGAGCTTTGGAATGCCAATGTACATACAAAGAGGCATGCTTGTTTTCATCCATCAACTAACTTAAACAATTTTCATTCGAGGTGTCTAGTGGAGTAGAAAAAAATTAATGCAGATGTTGTCCATACAAAATTCGGAAATGCCCTTTAGTAATTAAACTTCATTACTAGCTGATCCGAACAATTCCGTCTGCTTTATAAGGAATGAAGGAATTTCTTGGTCCGCCTTCTAAAATCTAACTATCGAATGAAATCCTATGTAGCCTATACGTATCAATTCTTTCTTAAATTTTAATGCTAAACTTTACAAAAAGCTGCGATCAAATCCTACTATTTTTGGAACTACATAATTAAAAAGTAAAAAAGATGCATTTTATCACCCTACCACAACTACATACTTTCAAACATCAAGTAAAGCACAAACGTAATACATACTTCGTTATAATTACGAGTCTAGTGTTGCAATTAAGAGAACCATTAGTGTCTTTAGAAACACAAAATGATACTTTAAATTGTAGAATAGCTGCATGCTGACAGTTTAACGGTACAATGATATGCCGGTTTTACTATAATAAGAATGAATTAAATAACATTTCGTAATATAGAAATTTAAATGATAAAATGTTTCATTCAATTCAGAGGTATGATTGATAGACACTTCCACATATTATTATGAAATCCTATGAAATCTAACATTATATAAATCGTATTATTTTAGAGGTTAATCTGTATCAGTCCCTCAATAGCATTCTAGAAATTCTAGATCTCTACACTGTTACTTATGTATGTTGTAGGTATGAAGTTGGAAATGCGTGTGATATTATTGTATCATGAGAGAACCATGTGGCAATTTTGGTTTTTGCCGTTTTCGGAATAGGAATGCTAGCGGTCAAAAATTTTAGTGCTTTTTTCCCACATGTGCAAACTAGTAGGTTAGTGTATAAGTATCAAAAGACTAGCTATGATCATATCATCTCCATAAATCGTTTTCTATTTATCTTGCAGCGATGTTTTAACCATTGACCAACCACGGCTCTTGGGCTCTTATACCTTTTTTTTTTTCAGTTGGAGGAAATCACCGGGTATGTGGGAGTTGAACCGCACTAAAACCTCCAACCGCTCACACTCAGCGTCCGAACTCCGGCTGAGGCCACAACCCAGCACGGGGTTTGAAGGGACGACGCGACACGTTACGCGCTCGGCACTCTTTCCCGTCGCGCCATCCCCGGGCTCTTGTACCTACATCATTTATATTACATTTAGATATAAGATTTACGCCATAAACCACACGTATTGAACAGGATCTGAATACACAGAATTAAAGAAGGTCATGGGCTGACGACGCATTAACAATGGCGCCGACCCTCACGTTAGACCAGTATATTGCCAAAGGTGTTGCATTTAAATCACGCTTATCAAATTCCATGTAAGTTATAACCAGGGCCGAATTAAGAAATATTTTGAAATTGAGCATTAAAAGATGACAATTAGTATGGACTTGGAGTATGAAGAAAAATGCCAAATATGCCACATATGACATAACACATGAATACGACGATACTGTTTTCAAATTATTTACTTAAACTGTTAGTAAATGATTTATGCCTGCCGTTGGTAACATCTATCAAATTATCTACAGTGAAACAAGACCATTAGGTAAACTAAATCCCACTTTGCCACTAATTGTGATCCCTTTGCAGCCTTACCCATCTAACAATGCCGGTTTGATTTTGAAAAAAACTCAAATTTGGATTTAGTGAGGACGTTTTTAAATTGCTCTAAAAGGGTCTGAGTCCGTCCTCACATCATTAGGCAATCTCGTCATCGCTGGCTCGGAGACACCATTAAATTACATAAGCCAATATTGTCCACTCTCTTATAATTCTAAACCATTGCCTATTAAGAAAACCAACGCATGCCAACTAAACTGTGTCACATTTATGTAGACCTTTACAAAATTGCGTCACATCTGGAAAAGCAATGCAGTAAACTAAATACCTTACAGTACCTAAGTCTAAGTAAGCCCAGTGAGCACAGTCCATAATTTATTGGGTAATAACGTAACTAGTGTACCGTAATTATATCCTAGGGCTCAGCGGAAGGGTTGTAGGTACCAATTTGTAAAAGTAATTGGTGGTATTAACTACGACTTTGTAACATAAGCACAGTATTTGAGCGCGGGCATCTCAAAAGTGGACCCTGGACTCAGAACCACTCCTGAGTTTAGATAACTTGTAGTAGTTTTAGAATTTAGGGTATGAATGTTTCCGTGTTTGATACTAATCCATTGTAAGTCACGAGTTCTGCAAATCTGATTGTACCTCTATACCTTAATTTTAGATTGATGTGCAGGTTGTAACAATCAATTTAATATTATTAAAACAGTGTCCTGGTAAAACTGATATCGTGAAATTTAAAGAACGGTTAAAAACTTTCATTAGGCCTTAATGCAAGAGTTCAGAATTCAAAAATGAGCGATAAAATTGTACTTATTAGCAAATCTAGTGATTTAGGTAAGTAGTATGATAAGACTCGTAAACAATATAAATTTAATTTATTTCAACTTAAGCTGTATATTTAAATATCTTTATACGTTAATGTTTTCGAATCACATCACCACTGTCAATATACCGTCGAATGTTCTAATGTCACGAATTGTCATTTGTCAGTTTATCATATGATGAGGGGTAGCATTAGGGTGTGTTTATTTACATTTTTTTAAATTTTCAAGAAAATAATATTCCAATTCTTTTTAACACATACTAAATATCTGAATACCAAAACCATGGATCGAATGAGAGCAAAAGATGCTTCAGAAGGTATTGCTGTAAGTAACTAATTCATTTTAAACTCAATGTCGTCCGAATATTGTAATGATGCCTTGATGAGCGATGAATGTTAACTATTAAGTATTTAACCATGTCTTTCCTCAACTTATTTAATATGTATTACTTGTGTCAGTTGGAAACCATAACAGGAGTAATGATTCAAAAACTGGGTGTGGTAGACGTAAACAAATTTGTAAAACTTGTTATTAGTTGTAACGATTTTTTATCAACAAACCTACATTCAAATATTTCATTAATTTTCTAAATCAATCAGTTCTTACTTCTTAATATAAAACAAAGTTAGGTACATGTTCTATTGAATACAACTTGGAAAACTTTTGACTTTGGTATTGGTTATACTTTTTTAAATCTAATATTTAAACTGCAACTTCTTTTATATACATGAATAAATATTCACCCTATGTTTTACAGCCTATGGGTATAACAGCTATAAATGAAACAGTCCTAAGTAACCAACCCGAGTCACGGTACGAGTGTCCTGTTTGTTTGAACTGGCTCAGGGATCCAGTCATCACTACATGCGGTCACAAGTTCTGTAAGAGCTGTATCACATCATGGTTGCAGTAAGTATCATTTATACACAAGTATAGATGAACTTATTAACTTTTTTCATTTCAATGGTTGCATATTCATGTTAATAGGTTACCTTGAAAATAAAATACATCTTATTTCAAAGAGGCAATAACTATTTCAATCATTTATCATCATCATCATCAGCCAAGTCCTCCACTGCTAAACATTAGCCTACTCTAAATTTCACCAAAACAACCTGTCATGTACCTGTTCCAACAGAGACTATTCTTCCTTCAAATTGTTAATGTATTAAATTACCAAAAGAACAGAGAAAAAGGAAAACCTCTAAAGATTAATATAATATTTTGATGTTTCCAAAATACCATAAGCAAGGTGAACTAAGCCTGATCACTCTACTAAGGAAACCTGAATGTAGCAGTAAAACATGCTATAATAAAGTACAATGATGCAATAATTACAAAAAAAATATATTGTTTATAGGAACAGCGGTCACTGCCCAATTGACAATATAAATTTGAGTATGAAGGTGGACATATTTCCTGATAACTACACTAAGAGAGAAATACAAGAACAAAGAATGGACTGTCCTTTTTCTGCTAAAGGTAACACACATGTCTCAATTTTTAATACTATGCAACTGATTTTGTACAAAATGAATAGGTGCTAATGTAATTCTAATTTTTAAATGTCATCTTCAAAGTGTCAAGAGTCTAAAAAGTAAAATACTCCTCTTTAAATCTCCCTCCTTCCCTCTTCAACAAGGTTAAAGAAAGTTCTGTATATCTAGGTGACAGATAATGACCCCTCATTGCCCTGGCATTGCAGAGAATCACGAGCAACGGTAACCACTAACCATCAGGTAGATAAACTTATTTATCTATGTTGCAATTGAAAAGGTATATTTTTTCACATTACAGGATGCACAGTAAAAGTGACTCCTCTAGATTTAGACGCACACATAGCCGCCTGCCAATACAACCAACCTGAAACGTCGTCACAGCCGGACATAAGCATCCCCTGCTCTTTCAAGCCAGCAGGGTGTAAAGAAACCTTTGAAAGCCAAGATGAGATGAACCAACATCTGAGTAATGACACGCAGAGTCATATGAATGTAAGGTTTAGTCATAGAATTATTACATCTGGAATCAACATCATGAAGCCAACAACAGAATGAAGCCAATTTAAAGAGCACCCATCGCACGTAACAACACAATATTTTGATTCAACATCAGAAATAACAAAGTGAAATTTTAAAGAACTTATGTGTATGTAATATTTTATTAGTGTGTTAAACGAATTGAGTGTCATCAGTACACTAACGCCAGAATATCGTGTAGTAACGCGCGATCGGTGCACTTTTAATTGGCTTCATTCTGTTGTTCATGATGTTGATTCCAAATGTAATAATTCTATGGGTTTAGCAGAATAGTACTATGTTTAATTGTTTAAATTGTTTTTTTATAATGTTGCTTTTCTGATACTTTTCCTTTTTTAGCTCCTTATGAATGCATACTCAGAAATGAAAATCAACAATGACATGTCTAATGCTAATATGGACGCGAAGGAACAAGAAGCTATGGTTCTCTGGGACGCTCCGGATAAAGATGGAAACCAAACCTCTAGTGCACCGTTAAACAATACTAGTGCACTTATACGGTATGTATATTGTTGTAGTTCATTTATTATACCCAGTAAGTCTCTCTCCTCCTCTACAAATTTAGTGTATTTTTACAAACCAAGAAAATTTATACTAAAACTTTCACATCTAAAAACTATATTATTGTCAAAATATAATCAATGTTTCATCCATGCATTTGATAAGCCATCCGTTTTCGAAGCAAAGGTTCTTAAAAGTATGACATAAGTTCTTAAAATTAATTGCTTGTTATTTTTTATATTTTATCAATTTTTAATCTCATTATAATTTACTGTCCTTAATTCCATTTTATCTTTATAATTAATTGGCCTTCTATTAACATATTAGATGGTAAAAATTTTAATAATATGTTTTTTTTTTCTTTTTTTTTAATATGCAAGTTTATTGATCTTGACTAATTAATCATTCAAATAAATTTCATTTTTCAATGTAACTTTATAATTTTATTTTATTAATTTTACAGAATACCTATATTGTTATAAATGATGGATTGTGTTGTTTCTACCTTATGCATGATGTGTTCATCTTTAAGTAAAATTGCATGAAAATGTACCTATTTATAATAATGTTCATAATTGAATACATGTAATTTTGTAGATGATCCAAATAAATAAATAAATCCAAATTTTTTCCATTACAGAGCTCTATACGAACGTGTAGTAATTCTCGAACAAAGAAATCGCGAACAAGACATAGTCATAGCTAACATTTCGAAGCAGCTCTCGGCTTTTGCCGTAGCTAAGATGAAACAGAACAATGAAATGTTGCTCCGGTACTGCATGGGCAACTACGTGTGGAGGATAGATAACTTCAAAACAAGATTAGATGCTATGGTTAAAGATCACTACAAAATGTTGTACAGCCCCGGGTTTTATACTTCGCCTAATGGTTACAGGTAATATTGAATTTGACGTATTAAGAGTGAATAGTAGTGTTATACAGGGTGTATTTTTAACAACTCATTTTTTTTCATTATGTTTCAAAATTATGAGTGGCAGTTTGTGGTGGTTTTCGGAAATAAAAAATGTATATTTGCGGTGGTAAATTCAGATCTGTGGGGGTTAATTAACCATCCTGTATATTATCTTATATTTCTAAAACTTCCTGAAGTTTTACTCCCCATTAGATAAATATTTCTCCTCTCTGAACTCCCACACTTGAATTATTAAACACATTAAATCACACTAATATCTATATCAACAGATTCTGCGTCAGACTAAACATATCGCCTCAAAACACGCACTGTTTCGCGTTACACGTTCATCTAATGAAAACGGAAAACGACGACTGTTTGGAATGGCCTTTCAACGGCAGAATATCTTTCGCGATGATCAACCAATACAATCCAGAACTAACACAGAGAGACACAATGATGTCCAATACTAATTTGAAAGCGTTTAGTAAACCGACCACTGAGATTTGCGTTCGGGGATTTGGTTATACGGAGTACGCAGTTGTTGGTGACGTCATCAGGAATGGTTTCGTCAAAGATGATGTTCTTATTATAAGAGTTAATATTCGGTGCGTATGACATGAGGAGTGATTTTTTTGTTTGGTGGTTTTTATATTTATTAATGTATTTTTATGAACCAGAAGTGGTTTTACTTATTAAAAAGCATTCATTAATGGTATGCAAGGAACCTCCTTTACTTAATAATGGAAAATATTAAAATTAAACCCATCTGAATCCAAAGCAAGTCCAACGTATCCATTTTTCACGACCTCTCCAAATTGGCGCCAATCCCAGAACCCATAGATAAGCTACGCAGTCTATCAGTTCCATAGACAATATGTGGGTCGGCTCCGGGTTACTGAATCTTTTCGCTTGACACTCGTTAAGAGTATTTTATTTGTTGACAATGTAATAATACAGTAAACACTTGTGAAATTAAAATATTTCCTAAAAACATCAAGGTGTTTGCTAAAATACCACGTAACTAGCTTATCTAAAATCTGTGTTGCTATTTTCTTCACTATATTCACATTTCATATTTTTTCAGTACCTTTTTAATTTACTAAGCGCTATTTTTATTATGTTTTATGAATTCGACCTTAACCCTTAAATGGACGATTTTTGTTTTACGTTTTAAAAAAATATATTTGTGTAATACACTTGTATTACTGTACTGTCTAGGAAAAAATGAGTACAAAAATCTAGACATGAATTGACTATATGTACTTAAAAAAAATTGTACAAAATTCGTTCAGAAATAAGAACTAGTTGTCAAAATTAACAAAAAATTTAAAGAATGACAATTTTATCTGTGATGTTCAGTATGTTGTTTAAACACGACATTCTCCATTTAAGGGTTAAAGTAGTTACGTGGTACAATTACACCATCTCTCATTACTGTATCAGAATTAATTCCATGAAAAGAGAATCTTTTTGTATCGTAGAATCTCGCTATTTCGAATACATACCATTTTATATTTTATTTATTGTTGATTATTAAGTGTTATAAATCCGTCCATTTTTTAAACTTGTTGGTGTATTTTTAAGAATGTACTTAATTTAAAACTAAGGTACATAAATTTATCTCTTGTTATGTTTTAATTATAAATGTATTGAAAAATGTGATTATATACATTCCAACGAGTGCCTTATCTAAGTGATGAAGTATTAAATTCAGTATTGTTTTACTTTATTTACTTGACATAGAACATTGTAAGAAAACATTGTTAGTAAATTATATCGAATAAAATATAATTTTGAAACATATATTTTTTTTTAACCTCCTCAACATAATATTATAATCATTTCGAAGTATGACAAATCCCACTGCGACGGCTTTACGACGATAATTATAAAAAAATGGCCTTCACTATTAAAACCTAACACTGGCTGGGCCGCCTACAAATGCGGTGGCACTAAAGCCAATTAAAAAAAAATCCACAGCATAATGTTATTAGATCGATTGATTGTTTGCTTTTAGTCAGTTAATTAATTAAAAGTTCATTTTAAAGTACATGGTAAAGAAAAAAAAACAATACTTCCAAAACTGATTTATTTGGTAAGTCTTACAAAATATTTTAAAAACTAGTATTCTTAACAAAATATAGGAATTCAGCTTACAAAGCTACGTATAAATATAAGCTAGAATAACACGCATCCTTATCACATCCAATCACATGTTTTACCAAAAGACACAATTTATGGCCGCAACGTCAAATTGTTGCTAAATCCAGGTTTTTTTCTTGTAATTTTGAATCGTTCTAAGCCTCTTAAATAAGTAAAACAATTCAAAAATTCTTTAATTTTACACATACAGCCAAGTTTGAGATCTGAAACTGTTTTTTCATACCAAATTAAATACTGAATCAATCATCCAACTAAAATATTTTGTTATTTTTTTTTATTCATTTTCGTTAAGTTTAAATCAAACGGTGGTTCCGATAATTTTTCAGTCCGATTACCAAAATAACTAATCTCTTAACGCACTTACATTCAATTCGCTTAAAATCTAATTTTGATAATAATTTTAGTGATTATTAAAAATACAATTCTTTATGAAAATTTTTAAGTTACATGATTAAGTAGTAAGTACTAAATTGATACATAGTTTTACTAAATAGATTTAAAATATTAAAATAGTCATAGATTAAATATAATAATTAATTTAAATTGATACAGATCTTGAACTTTATATGTTTTTTTATTGTTCGAAATAATAAATAATCAGCAAAATAAATAACAAATAAATGGAAAGTTTCCGTTACGCCAGGAATTATAAAATAAGGAAGACTTTCGAGGGAAGCCATTTTGTTCACACCATAGACAAATTTAAGTGTCTGTTTACACGCACTTATCACTCTCCCATAAATAATTTTAAATCAATTTTCATTATCGTTTGGAATGTAGCCATTAAATGAAACGATCATTTTGATACACATAAACATGTGCATCTAAATTTGTTTTTTCATATATTATGCTAATATTCAACCTTGTCAATGCAAGCTCAGTAATTTCTACGACATAATATATCACAGTCACGGTAAACAAATGCAATTGATTGGTAATTGTTTTCAATTACGAAAAATTTTCAAGTTTTGCCAATTTTCACTGACGAATTAAAGAAAATTGTTTAAAATTTAACTCTAAATCCAATCTATAAACGTATTTGAAAACAAGTACCGTTTTTCAAACAATATGATAACCATGTCAATAATTCAACATTAATTAACAAAATGAGCTATATAAATAAAATAAGCCATAATAACAAACAGTGTCGAATAACTATCGTATCGTGACAATAACTAGGTCTAGTCATAATTATATTTTATTAAATTTAATATTATGTGAATTAATTATATGATTCTAAACATGTGTACTAGTTACCCTAAACTAAGTCATAATTAAAAAAAACTAGTATAATATTATAATGAGATATTGGATATGTTTTCCAAAATATTCTACTGACTGTGACTCGCTGTGATGCATTATTAAATTTGTCAATAAATTATATCCATTTTTAGCTTATATTTAATCTAATTTATACTCATCAAATTGCTTGATGAATCCGCATGACATGATGCATGACAAGATTTCTAAAATCCAATTTATTAATTTGATTTTTATATTCAATCAGCCCCTATACGATATGATGAAATTAAAACAAATATGTATTTAAAACGGTGTTCGTGAATTATTTAAAAAATTTGATTTCAAGATTTTATTATTAAATCGTAACATCTACTATTCTACGAGAAATCGTATTAAAAATATCAATTGACAATTTATAAAATAGGCCAAAGTGTTTCATCATGCGAACACGAACAACCTACTCAATTTTAAATCATCATCTTTAGTCAATAACGTACATAATGAGACAATTAACGTTATTGACATTACAAAACCCCCTGTTTTTTTATTATTGGCATGCATTTACAGACTTACCTTTATATTTGTTCATTAGTAAATACGAGAGTTCAGTTCATTTATACGGAACTGCTAGAATCTCCTGGGAAGTGCATCTGGTTGTCCCCCCCACAACTCGGGGTGGGCGACGAGGGGGGATCGAGTGAGCCTCGCGACTCCGAACTAAAAGAACTAGAACTTAGCTCCTCTGGTTCGGCGTCGTAGCGACGAGTTATCACTGGAAATAATTATTTTAATATATAAAATGATGTATTTTTTAAATGTAGTTTTACTTTTCTGTTAGTCTATAATTTGTGTTTTTAACAAATTCTGGAGGGTTAATGACGATGATTTGAAATTTAATTTTAAAGATATATTCTTTAGCTTAGCTTCTTTTGCGAAAAAAGCTTTACTTTATTTGTCCAAATAATTAAAATAACAATATTGAAAAATTGGAATTATATTTATTTTTGAAATAAAAGGATCAAATAAAACAACAGAAAGTGGGTCTTTTCAAATTTCATGTTTATTATTCAGCCGATTCTATTAACGAATTTTAACACTCCTTAGTACAACTAAAAACACAAGTATCAAGGTTTTTACATAATTTTCATCTAAAAAGCGACGAATTCATTTTACACAGTACAATTAGCGGTGTAACGTATTCATGAAAGATTTCTTTAAATTTAAGCACACTTGTGAAAGAAACAATATTTTTGAGCACACAGTAGATATGTTACTATAATTAGATGTTAATATCAGGTTAAAAGTAATTAAAAATATTTCAATACGTTAAAAGTGCCATACTGAAGTGTTAAAAATAATATTAAATACTGCCAATGAGGAAAAACTAAAATGTCGGGTTCCATTTCACAACCTAAGAAAAAAATTTTAAATAAAAAAACTTTTAACATCTAAAATCCGTATCTGTACACCTGTATTAGAATTTATCAAATCTCCAATTGATGACCATTCAAATAATAATTAAAGGATACGGAAGGGAGCTTCGTCAATATAAATTAAAACCTAAAAATTTCACTAACTAATGTGAGGCCAATTTACATAAATAATATTAAAAAAATATAATCTACTATTTCGAGACATTAAATTTAAAAAAGAAACAAATATTTTTACAACAATTAAATTAGAAAATAAACAAGAATTGATTTCAATAGAATATATACATAAAAAATTACCATTTGAAAATAAATAAAATAGGAACAGAAAAACTTTAAAAGTTTTTGTTTAAACTATTGGTCACTAAATTTTTAAAAATATTAATATTATTTTAATTAAAAAATAACATACCTATGTAATGATTAATATGAGTTACACACACATACATAAGTATTTATTTTAATATAAATAGATTGTTCGAAAAACATACACCAAAAACGAAAAAAATATTAGACAATAAAATAATTAACTAAATAATTTCAAAAGTTGATTGTATTTAACAAAAAATATAGTTGTCATGATTAAATATTTTAAAGCTAAATAAATTAATGTTTTACTTATGATTAGCAACAAGAAACTGAGAAACAGCAGAGGACTTTTAAAATATTGAGTTCTCAAGTAATGACAAAAACTTTGTTTTGCAAAAATTTTTATCTTCATGTAAAGGTATATTTTTCAAATATGTGGTCAACAATAGATTAATTTAATATTATAATTGAGTTCTATTATTGTTTTAAATAAGTATTCATTTAGGATATTTTGTACAACAGACAGCCATCGGTAAAAGAGGTATTACATACCAGAAACCATATGATTATTGAGATAATACAAATAATGAGGTACTTAGATGATTCAAAATAATACAGATAAGTAATATTTTCTTACTATTTTCTTTATTCTAATGTCTTGTAGACAACCAATACTATTTTATATTATACAGGGTGGATCTGTAACTTTGGACAATCTGACGTGGGGTGAATGACCTGTCGAAATACAACTTAGCACCATTATTATTTTTTGGATCGGTAGTTTTTTTTTCTGACGTTGTATGGAAAACGTACGACTATCGTTGCGGACTTCCATACTATGATGATTTTTTTTTTATCCAATTCCTAAAATAAAAGTGGTTCTAAGTTTTATTTCAACAGGCCATTCACCCCACGTCATATTGTCCAAAGTTACAAATCCACCCTGTATAGAATGATAGAGAATAATTTTACTAAACAAAACTACGGAATTTATATTTTTTACTATTTCACTTCAATATTTCAGCGATGCCTTGTTTGTGCCTTTTTTAAAAATAGGTTATACTTTTCTATTTTTTTTGTTTATAAAATAAAAAAATATCGATCTAATAGAATATGCAATAGAGCAGCCGAACGCTTATATTATAATACCGAGGTTGATTTGGCATTTCAATACTTTTATATTGTTACGTTACTTTTACGTAATTAAAATAATAATAAAATGTTTTATACAGAATAATATTATTTTGTTAGCATTTTTTGGTTTCATTTTTAAATAACAAAAGGTGCCAAAAAGCAGTAAAAATCACTAGTCTAAGTTAAAATCAACAAATTTTGATAAAATATGTATATTTGTAAATTTACTGGCCTCATTTTATTTAACTATTGTACTTAATTATTTAACTGCAGGTACACGTGTTAAGCTAAACCTGTTTCCAGCTAATATTTCTTTCAACTATTACTTCATAAATTAAAAACTACGATGTGAGAAATAAGTACTAAAAATTTGCAAATTTGAATGTAAATAACATGCACTTGCAATATATTTACACAAACTTCATGCTTTTTTTATTATTTTTTTCTAAACTTTTATTGTTTTTTTTATTATGATAACTGCTATGTATCCTACCAAAGAGATTGTTGTCAGCACGCACAGGCAAATATAGTTTGATAATAAACATATTTTACATTTTTTTTATATTTTTTTTGTCTTTTACACTTGCCTAATTAAAATTTAACTTATTAACGACTAAAAAAGCAGTACAATAAGTTGGATCCTAATACGTAATGATATATTTTAACAATCGAAAAATTAACTTATAATATCATTGAACACATTTTGTTGTTACTTTTTCTTCCTATGCGATTTCTTAGACTTCGCTGCTTGCTTGACTGGAGGCGTAGCAACATTCGGAGCACCAGATTTCTTGTCATCTTTATCGCTGTCGGCCGAGAGAGCTGGCGAACCATTATCATCATCTGATGACTTCTCCATCACTTCAATTTTATCTGACTTCGGCTCATCATCAATTTTAACTTCTTGTGTAGTTATTTTATCATTCTCAACAACACTGAAACCTTTTTCTTGAGTAAGAGGCACTTTTTCTAAATCGATTAGATTGAATGCACACGTTTCCCTCATGTTGGACAAGATACTATCGATGTTGATTTGACACAACGGACTATTCGCATCGCCTTCTATGAGGCTGTCTCGCATGACTTCAAGCTTAAAATCGTCCAAAGCAAAGTCCAGTGTATCCAGTGGGGGTAAATCGTTGACTGAATGATGTTCCTCAACGAAATTAAGCTCTGATGGCTCATCACATTGCGCTACCATAATGTCCGTTCTTTTACAAAGTTCTATCAACTTGTCTTGTAAAGATACACTTGAACTGGTAAACGAATTCTCTGTGTTTGGTGTTAAAACGTATTCGTCGGATTTCGATGGAACCGGTTTGTATTCCTTTTCATCTGACTTCGTATTCTTTGCTGCAATGGAACTCCATGATTTAACAGGTTTCTCAGAGATACTTTCTGGCTCTTGATTCTTTAACTCAATAGGCTGCGGAGACTTTTTGCGTGATTTATTACCTCTAGTTATCTGAATTTCTGGGAACTCTTCTTGTGTAGAATCAATAACGTAAACGTCTTTAACTTCTGTTTCAGTAAATTTCTCAGTTGACTTACGACGTTCAGCATAAGGAGATAACGATTTATTTTTCCTATGTTTAGAACTACCAATATCTTTATTAACCACCGTTGATGTAGTTTCATCACTAATTACTTTGAGATTGTCTTCTACTTTATCAGAAACTGTTTCTTCCATTTTTTTTACAAATTCAGGTATGACCTCAATGTCAGATGCATCGTCAATCTGTTTAAAATGTTTACCAAAGGACTGAGTTATTTCGAATTGATTTGCTTCAATTTTATCTTTACTCTGACTTTTTCTTTCAGGCGTGAGACTTTTAGGAGAACGTGATTTTTTAGATTTTGTAGAATGCTCAGTACAATACGTTCCAGTAGGTTCTAAATTTTCAAAAGGTGTCGAAATTGATACTAGTTCACTAGAAAGTTCTTGTTTTTCATCGATAGCATGTATCTCTACAAAACTATCGTCTTCGGATTTACTCTGTGCCTCTTCAAGTGGTTTCTTTGATTTACTTTTCTTTTTGGATTTTGGTTTAGACTCATCCGTCTCTGGTTGACTAACAGTGACTATTGGTTTACTGTTATCAGACAACAATAAATCCCAAGCTTGGTCCTCATTTTTGATATCGTCTTGTGTTGCAGAGTGTAGGTCAGCTTCAATTTTAGATACTGGTGACATAGAGGCCAAAGGAGGGAAGTTCTCCATTACATATTCATCAGTATTTTTTGTTTTTGGTTGAACTTCCGTCTCCGATTTAGTAGCAGCTGTTTTTTGAGATTTCGATTTCCTGTTAATAATAGTAGGGACCTGTTCATCTTGTTCACGAGGAACCGATATATTTTTGGCAGATTGTTGTACTTCTTTTTTGTTTTCAATATAATCAGTTTTGTTAGGCACATCTGGTTCCTGTGAAAGTCTTGATGATTTCTTTGACCGGGTTCTATCTTTTTTGTCTGTAACATTCTTTTCGATGTTCTTCTGTATTATCTTTTCCGAAACATCCTTTTCCGAAATAGTTTTTTCAGAAAGCGTTTCGAAAATCTTTTTCTCAACTTGCTTTTCAGATTCCTTATCAGTTATTTCGAGCTTTTCAGTTTTATCTACTTGTTTCTCAGACTTTACGGCTTGTTTTGCAGTCTTCTCGCTTTGCTTCTCTGATTTTTTAGATTGCTTTTCAGATTTCTCATACTGTTTTTCTGATTTATCGATTTGCTTTTCAGAATGATCAAATTGTTTTTCTGATTTATCAGCATGTTTTTCAGATGTTTCCATTTTCTTCTCAGATACCTCAACTTGCTTTTCAGTTTTCTCTATTTGTTTGTATGTTTTCTCAATATGTTTTCCTGAAATAGTTTTATCTGCTTGTTTCTGCTTTCTTACAATATTCTCAAGTTTCTCAGTTTGTACTTCTGGTACACTTGTCTCCAACGGCTTCTCTGGCATGAAGCTTTCAACTTGCTTTTCAGAGGTAATCTGATCGATTTTTTTATACTCAATTTGTTGTTCTCTGATTTCTTTTCTTTCAAATTGTTTATCTTGTTTATTCTTTTTTACTTGCGCCATGTAAGTATTCTTATCTGCTTCAAATTTGAAATTCTCGAAACCATCGCATTTTACAGCTTCAAAGGTAGCATCTTTTTTCATTTCTACAAAAGGTTCAGACTTTACTAATTCATTCATTAATTTTCTTTCTGTTCTTACTCCTACATAGCCTCCGACTTCCACAAAACCTTTCATGTCATTCGCATCACTATTCTTATAACTAATTCCACTAGCGTTACTATTAGAGGTGGGAGCAATGTCAGTCAGCGGGCGGGCCGGCGCGGGCCCGCCACGACATTCACGCGAGAACACATTCACACTTTCACTCTCAAGAGTCTCATCCGCTTCGACATAGGGAGCGGGCGAATCATAGAAGTAGTTGGTGTCGTCGGCGGAGAGGTGGTGCACGGGGATGGTGGTGGTGCGAGGCAGCGGGCGCACCACGAGGTCGTCGCGCAGCGGGTGCGCCAGGGCGGCGGGCGCGACGGGCCGGAAGCGCGCCTCGTCGGCGTTGGGCGCGGTGTGCGCGTCGGGGTCGGCGGGGTCGCGGGGCGCGGCGCGGGGCGGGGCGGGGTCGGGCGCGCGCCGCACCACGCACCCGAGCGGGTCCACGGCGAGCTGCACGCCCGGCGACCGACCCTCCGCCTCGTCCGGCTCCTGACGCCGCTCCGACCGAACCCACCCTATACGAAACCGAAGGCAACCGTTATTTTTTAGTTTAACAAAACCAAAGGGAAGGGGCCTCTCTTGTTACCGAACGAAATTTAGTTTTACAGCGTTAAATGAAATGCGATGTCGGATGGTTTGTTGAATGAAGATGCCCATTTTTTATATTACAAATAATGTTATGAAAACAGAAAGTGCAGATCAGTCTATGACCACGGCACTGTGCAAAGTAAGAATGGGCATCAACATTCTTTTGTTATTCTCAATGAGAGAAGCCCCGCTAGATCTTATAAGCCAGGGAGAGTTATTAATGGATGCCTTTGGCTTCGGTATAGGGGCCGGCGGCTGATATCCAGTGAGGCTTGCAGGTGCAAATCTACGTCGTCATTTCATTAAACTTCGTTCTTGATGGTTCTTAGACATCGCGTCTTCTTAATATTATGTGCGTGCATCCATTTAGATAAAACACTTCTTGACAAACCGAATTAAATATCCTCGAATCACGAATCTATTTTTAAATCTTATTGCAGTGATACAGCAATATAATACAGCATTAGTTAAAAGCTTAACCTAACTAATAAACTTAAAAATTGAGATTAAATTAATTAAAAAAAATACTTCCTCTAATGCAATGAAATTAGTTAGTCTGGTCATAACTACTGCGCACTCTCCGATATATGCACTTCGCGTGCACTGGTTTTCCCACCTTCTACTTTGCCTCAAAGCTCAGAGCTGAGAGTGTGCAACAGTTATAGCCAGACTATAAACAAAATTTTGTGAAAGGGATTCAGCTACGTGTTTTATAACTATACAAAAGATGTTGCTACCATTACCAAAGCTGTTACCAAGCACCGAGGTCTCTTACTGAAAAGTTACTTGTATATTTGGTTATATATGGTTTTATGACCAGTTTCAAAATACTATGAAAAAAAAAATTGTTTTGTCTCTCAATTAAAGTTAGTTAAGTCATTTTTTGTGATTAACTTTTTCTTGACACTATGTCATTGTTTATTTTAATCTTATTAATCAGTTCTATTTTTAAACGCACCAGTCAACATCCCAAAATATCAATCACATCATAATAAGATGTGTACTACATAAATTCTCAAATGACAGATCTTAATTCTTGATATTAGAAGTAAAGAAACGCTATGAAATGGTTAAACTTTTTGAAAGAGTTGGAATGTTGTTATTTGTTACTATGTTTAATGAATGTTTAACATTTCTTTAGAATTGTTTTAATTTATATATTTTTAAGAAACTTATAAAAACACAATGGAATGAATTTGAATTCTAAAAGCGACTTAAATCAAATCAATTTGATTGGTGTTTTATAGAGCTCTGAAATTTCTCTTGGTGAATTTTTTCAACAATAACATTATTTTTTATAGTTAATTTAATTTAAATACTTGAAATTATATTTTTTTATTATATAATTTGAATTTTTAAAATCATTATTATGTATGAGTAGCAATAACATGCGTGTATATTTTAGTCAGACTATGCTAACATGTAGTTAGACTTATTTTCTTTAATAAATTTAATTTTATTTTTTCCGAAATGTATATCAATGAAATATACCGCATGTTACATTTTTTGTTATTTTAAACCTTAAATTTTATAACTCACAAGTATGCAATGCATATTGACCTGTACAGTACACGCCACTGATTAGCAAGAAGTGTTAGTATGCGTACTAATCGTACTACGTAACTACAAACACAAGCTCGGTACATACCGTGGTCCTCCTTCATGGCCTCGGCGAGGTCCTCGCGCAGCTGCACGTCGCACAGCGAGGGCGCGCGCCCGCTCTCCGACAGCAGCGAGCGGCGACGGAAACTATCCGACGGGGAGTGCTCCAGGGAACCTGAGGGAGACACGCGGTTATGTGGAGGGTACTAGGGTACCCGACCCAATTAAGAGCAAAGTCCAGTTTATGACAACTTCCAAATTGTAGGCAAACGGAACAATTTTTTTATTTATTTGTTAATAAATAAATATAATATATCTTCAGCTTTGTTATAATGTCACTTTCGATTGTTATTACATTTATTATAATGATGAAAAATTGTTTAAAAAAACATTTACCTAAAACTGTTCGAAATTTGAATTTCTACATACAAAATGTATGAAAGTTGCTAATAACTGGGCCCGGGGTCACTTTTCAAAGAAACATGAATTTCTCTACAACAATGATATATTTGTACAAAATATATATTTATGGAATCAGATACTTTATTAAACACCGATCCTACACATGTAATGATCATGAACTAAATTCTTGTAATTAATAAAGAAAAAGTTGAAAATGAAAATCGCACTATCCACTCAACTGGGAACGTCACTATTCGCTGGATAGCGAAACTGGGGACTTCGTTCGGAATCAATACCGTGTTTGAGCCCCTTTTCAAAAACATTTTTTCCAATAATTTCTAATTTTGATTTTTAATTAAACCTTATATTTTTGTAAATCTTCATTACTAAACGACGCTGTATTGCATTTTGAGCGAAAATATATAATCTTCGTAAAATATGAGACGATTAAAAAATGTAAACAAAACAAGTTTTAGAACTGTGCTCAATTTTGGCAAAAGTAAACAAACCAATTTGGTTGCCGATCCCAGTTAAGTGGATAAATGACGAGCATCTAGGTTGGTCACCCTACTTCTTGTATGTGTAAGCTTAGAGAAACCAGCTCTGTGTGATTAGAGAACATAGATACGTACTTGCGGAGCCGGAGTCGACGAGCACGGGTACGAGCGGCCTGACGCCGGGCATGTTGACGGGCGTGGAGCGCGCCACCACGCTCTCTACCTCGACCGTCTCCGCCTCCGACAATGACGAATTCGACCTGTCAACAAATTATCATCATCATCATCAGCCAGTAAATATGCAACGTAGGCCTCCTACAAATTTCGCCATAATGATCGGACCATTTTTCGATATCATGGGCCCTCTTTTCTACGGACAATAAACCTCGCCCAGTGCCACTTCAAAGTCACAATTCTTGTACTTGTTTCGGCAGTACATATACTAAAATCGGAACGATACAGAGAAGATTAGCATGGCCCCTGCGCAAGGATGACACGCAAAATCGTGAAGCGTTCCACATTTTTGGGGGCGGCGCGACCGGAGAGAGTACCGTGGGCGTAACGCGTCGCGCCGTCCCTCATAACCCCGTGTTGGGTTCTGGCCTCAGCCGGGGTTCGGACGCTGAGTGTGAGCGGTTGGAGATTTTAGTGCGGTTCAACTCCCACATACCCCGGGGGTCGCAATTCTTCAAACTATGATAGGTACTTCATTTCTAACTCGATCAGAGAAACTCCCCTTCAATACTCCGTGAGTCACTCCAGTAACACGTAGAGATATATATTACCCAGTAAAGTTGTAAGTCTTGAATACGAACTGCGGTCCCATCCACAGCCGGCGGTGCGGTCCGGCGTGCGTCACTATCTCCACTTGGGACAACCAGCGCTCTTCTTCGCTCATGCACGCGTCCGCGCAACGCTGTTAACAAATGTGTTAACCCTTAAGTGCGTGATCAATATCAATTTAAATTATAGACTATATTATATTGATCATGGCACCACATAACGCTAATAAAAAAAATCTGCGTTGACTATTTGCACTATTGACTTTTCGACTCAAGATGCTCAAAATCATTTAAAAACATTGACACCGGGGAAGATTAGTAAAAGTGTGCCAAAAGTGATTGTGAGTGCCATAGTTAAACAATATAATTATGTCTTGTTCGACCTGATTCAAACATGGTACTATTTTTAATGATTGAAATAAATATTAAGTTTGATTTGAATTAACAAACGATAAAAAAAACACATCCGTCAATAGCAGATTTGAGATTTAAGATTCAACGTTACTTTGCCACAGAAACACAACTTCATAAACAATTTTTCGAAACGGTCACAAATAACCACTACCGCACCGAAAGGGTTAAGCGTCACTAACCCGGCATGACAGAGGTTGCAGCAGCGGGTTGGAGGGCGGTAGCGGGGCGAGTAGGTCGGGGGCGGCGGGCGGTCGCTGGAGTCGCCATTGAGATATAGCTTCCACCTCCAGCTCTATTGAGGATTCATCGCATATCTTCTCTTTAGGGATACCTTTAACAGTTGTCATTTTGTTTGTTAAAAAGCTGTAAAAACTGTGAGGTATTGAATTTAGACGTAAATTTTTTGACAAGTTTATATAAGCATGAAAAGGTATTTTTTTATTTATTACACATGGCTAATTTAAAAGTAAACCCATTGGACTGAGCTCGAATTCCCTAAGTAGAGGAATCAGGGTCAATCTACTAGGCTTGCCTACTTGAGTTTCAATATGCAGGTACCTCACGATGTTTTCTTTCACTGTACTGTACTCTAATGTATTAACCCATTATTGCCCACTACTGGGCTCAGGTCTCCTCCGTAGAGGGGTTATGCATAGTCCTACAAGCTTGCTCAATACGAATTGGGGACTTCAAATATTTTCGAATTATTTTTAGAATCCTTAGCCTGTGATGTGTCTTTCAGTGGTTTCATAAATTTCAACTGTTTTCTTTAAATTAGTTTTAAAATACGTTATAATAGTATAGTTACTAGCAAGCGGCTTAGGGTGCAACAACAGATGCAGCAACGAGCCGTCAGCCGCCACCAGGTACAAAGCAGCGACGGGCGACCCCCTACGCGCGCTGGTCCCGGCCGGCCCGCCCGCCACTACGGGCCCGAAGCGGGCGCGCGCTAACAACGGGGCGCGCACGCTGTCTTCCGATACGGACGATAGGCGCTGACGACCTGGAGTGTACCACGAGTAGTGTTAATACTTAATACTAATCAAACGAGGTTTGAGGAGGTCCTTAAAGTTATTGCAGAGGTCCATGAGCGTCGGTAACTACTTACAATTAGGTGGTCCGCTGTCCTACATGTCAATAAAGTCAAAATTGTAATTGATTACCGGCATTCATAAATCTCATGTCGAGAGCTTTTTTTAGGATTGATTACTGAAGCGCTGGATTTTCGTTTGATTAAAATGTAAAGAAGAGTTAAGTTAATATTGCACCATAGCATTATCTATTGAAAGCCTAAATAAGGTCGCGTGACAGACCGAAAAAAGAACTAAACTAGTTAATTTAACATACCGGAGCTGGTCCTGGTGAGTGTGTGCGTGGGTAGGTTGGTGGGCCGCAGCTGGGCGAGCGGCGCCGCGGTGCAAGGTTGAGGGTATGGAGGCACGCGCGGGTTGGGGAACCACGCGCCTGATGGGACGCTTTCACCCACCTAAATACAACAAATACAATGTATTTTTAGTATTAGTATAGGAGCTAGCAACATTTTTGAGAGAGCATTTTAGTATTGCCAGTTTTTATGTATGTTATTTCTCACACACTCCCGGACGTCATACGGGCAGTCTGGCTGCTGCTAGTGGTTGCGTTTATCAGTGCGCATCATATTTGTGCAGGTAGAAAACTGATTTTTCAAATCATTTTAAGACATTTTATTTCATTTGTATTATGTTTATTGAACTTTTTGCTACATGAATTTATTATTGCCAGACATGTTAGGTGCTGTTTAATTAGTGCCAGACGCTAATTCTGAATGAAAAAAAAAAACATTTTTTCAAAGTATTTCAGTATGGCTGAAATTTTTACATTATGTTATTTAAGCATCTACAAAACGAAATTTAATTTGCCAGACTGTAATTCGATTGTTAAACAACAGCCAGATCGATCTAAAGTTGAAAATTTATTTTAATTAAATCTTTATATACAACTCTTTAAGGGACTGAATATCAAAGTTATGGCAAATTACATTTATTTTTGTAGATGCTTAACACGTTCACTGCGAAACATTTTTTAGTGTACTTTCAGCTGGTGCCGTGCATCGTGTGGTCTGATTGACCCTCAATCATTTCTGTTTTAATATGGGTTTATTCAGTACCTCATATTAGTATAGGAGCTAGCAACGTTTTCGAGAAAGAATTTTAGGTCAGCTGATTTTGTGATATGTCGTCCTTCTTGCACTTTCGGTTAGAATCTGGGCTATCTGGCTGGTGGTAGCGGTTGCGTTCATTAGTGCACATCCTACCTGTCCAGGTAATAATCCTGGATTTTATAAATATTTTAGAAGGTGTAATTTTTTATTTTTTGTTTTTAAATAAGTCTACCTGACATACTTTTTTTATTGCCAGACATTTTTGACAATGCTAACTATGTGCCATACACGATTTTTTTTTCAAGACTTAACAATCGAATTAATGTCTGGCAAATTTATTTTAAGTTTTTCTTATCTTTAAATAACATAATATTAAAATTATAGACGTTATAAAATACTTTGAAATTTTAATAAAAAAAAAAAAAAATCGTGTATGGCACATAGTTAGCATTGTCAAAAATGTCTGGCAATAAAAAAAGTATGTCAGGTAGACTTATTTAAAAACAAAAAATAAAAAATTACACCTTCTAAAATATTTATAAAATCCAGGATTATTACCTGGACAGGTAGGATGCGCACTAATGAACGCAACCGCTACCACCAGCCAGATAGCCCAGATTCTAACCGAAAGTGCAAGAAGGACGACATATCACAAAATCAGCTGACCTAAAATTCTTTCTCGAAAACGTTGCTAGCTCCTATACTAATATGAGGTACTGAATAAACCCATATTAAAACAGAAATGATTGAGGGTCAATCAGACCACACGATGCACGGCACCAGCTGAAAGTACACTAAAAAATGTTTCGCAGTGAACGTGTTAAGCATCTACAAAAATAAATGTAATTTGCCATAACTTTGATATTCAGTCCCTTAAAGAGTTGTATATAAAGATTTAATTAAAATAAAATTTCAACTTTAGATCGATCTGGCTGTTGTTTAACAATCGAATTACAGTCTGGCAAATTAAATTTCGTTTTGTAGATGCTTAAATAACATAATGTAAAAATTTCAGCCATACTGAAATACTTTGAAAAAATGTTTTTTTTTTCATTCAGAATTAGCGTCTGGCACTAATTAAACAGCACCTAACATGTCTGGCAATAATAAATTCATGTAGCAAAAAGTTCAATAAACATAATACAAATGAAATAAAATGTCTTAAAATGATTTGAAAAATCAGTTTTCTACCTGCACAAATATGATGCGCACTGATAAACGCAACCACTAGCAGCAGCCAGACTGCCCGTATGACGTCCGGGAGTGTGTGAGAAATAACATACATAAAAACTGGCAATACTAAAATGCTTGTTTTCTCGACGTTGGTAGCTTCCGTACCATATGGAGAACAGTGTTTCTTGAGCATTTTGGCTTTTGCTTCTATATATCCACTCAACTGGGATCGGCAACAGAATTGGTTTGTTTACTTTATGTAGTATGTAGGAACCAAAATTGAGCACAGTTCAAAACTTGTTTTGTTTACATTTTTTAACCGTCTCATATTTTACGCAGCTAATATATTTTTGTTCAAAATGTTATACAGCGTATTTTAATAATAAAGATTTAAAAAATATAAGGTTTAATTAAGAAACGAAATTAATAATTATTGGAAAACAAAGATTTTTAAAAGAGGCTCAAACAGTGTAGTGATTCAGAACGAAGTCCCCAGTTTAGCCATCTAGCGAAAAGTGACGTTCCCAGTTGAGTGGATATGTGACGTAGGTGGAATAAAACCGCCTTGCTTTTCGTGTGGCATCTGACAAGTTCAAATAAGGCCAGTCTATAATATTTTTATTGGTGAAGACCAAACTGTGACTAAGAACAGTTATGAAACTTTTACATTAGAAAACAATCTCTTTAGTCCGTGTAAAATACTAGTGGTTTTTTTAAATGTTACGATTCCCGGATCAAGCAATCTGCAATATTGATACATTCCATCCAGTTTGTTTCCAGGTGTATACAATCGTAACAAGTTTTTTATGTTGTTTGTGGAAGTTGTGTGTGGATTCATACCGGGCTACGGTGGGGCGGCGCGGCGGCGTGTATGGGCAGGCCGGCGGAGCGGTGGAAGCGCGACAGTCTGTTGACGACGCGCGGCTGTGTGTGTGTGCGCACGCCGCACGCGCCGCCGTACGGGCTCACGGCGAACACGTGCGTCGTGCCGCGCAGTGTCGACACTGCTGCCCAGCGAGAGTCCGCTGATATCGCTATGTCCTGTAATTATTATAACATCTATCTATACTAATATTATAAAGCTGAAGTGTTTGTTTGTTTGTTTGTTTGAACGCGCTAATCTCAGGATCTACTGGTCCGATTTAAAAAAAAAATTTCAATGTTGAAATGTCCAATTATCGAGGAAGGTTATAGGCTATATTTTATTTTGAAAAAAATTAGGGATCTAATGAAAACATTTGGAACAGGACAATCTAACTGAATTTAGTGTACACACATCATTAGTAACCATTCGCTGCTTCAATTCAAAACTACTACAAATCAAAGTAATACTTTGCGCAACTAACAATATGTCGGTTTAGATTTTATTTCGGCCGTTCAAATCCAAAATTCAAAAGAAACGGTCGCGTGTTTTTTGTATCTTAGAATGCAAAATCAATGGGAGTCTTTTTCAAATATAAATATATAAGGGACTAGCTTTTGCCCGCGACTTCGTTCGCGTGGACTTCAGGTTCGTCCCGTCTAGCCCGTCTAGTTCGCGACGTCACATTAGAAACCTCAAAAATTGTAGCCTATGTGTTATTCTGATGTATAAGCTATATTGTGGTAAAGTTTCATTCAAATCCATTCAGTAGTTTTTACGTGAAAGTGTAACAAACATCCATACTTAACTTTCGCCTTTATAATATATAATAGATTACGATTGTATTTTTGTAATAAAAACATTTTTTTTTTCTTGTACTTTTGAATTCAAACTGAAGGCGGCGTATTGTAGCGAT
The DNA here is from genome assembly GCA_030269945.2 of Trilocha varians. Lineage (NCBI taxonomy): Eukaryota > Metazoa > Arthropoda > Insecta > Lepidoptera > Bombycidae > Trilocha > Trilocha varians. The sequence continues at coordinate 2,975,828 of AP028265.1, read as the reverse complement.
AGTCTTTTCGTTCCTCACCTCAGAGATAGTGTCCACATACCTGAACCTTCGCCGTGGTGTCACCTCTATGCAGTATATAGAGATGGTGCACAGAGGCGAGGCTGGGTCCGCACGGGTGCGGGTTGATCCGGAACACGTGGAAGTCGTGTCCGCGCCGGTCCGCCGTCACTAGCAGCATGCCGCTCGCGTCGAACTTCAGAGCTATTATAGCTTCAGAGTGCGCTATGAAGTGAGCGACTATCGGATCGCACTGCTCTTCCGACTCTTGACCCTCTTCGGAATTGAAACCCTGAATTTGGAAATAAGATTTGAGTTTTTGCTAACTTAAAAGTTTGAGAATCTTAAAATAAAAAACTTGAGAGGTGTCAAGGGACACCCGGATGGAACGAAGTTCCTTTTGATTAATTAGTGAGGGAATTGTAATAAAATTTAATTTTTTTAAGTTATAATAATTAGCAAGTTTAAAACTAACAAATTATTATAACTTAAATAAAATATTTTGATCACAGCGCTATCTAGCATTAATCATATAAAACAAAATAAGGAATTGTTTTAAAAGATTTTAATCACAACGTCATCTAGCGATAATCATCTAAAACAAAATAAAAATAGGTAAAAAACTTTTTAAGTTAAACGGTTTTATGTTAAACATACATTGCAATGTTTAAGATAAATGTACTAAAAACCAAAAAATAATAAAATAGATACAGTCGTGGGAATTATAAAACCGTTGGGCACGTCAATTGTCTACAATCGTTGATTAAAATGTTTGTTTTGTAATGTTGCTTTATAATTAAGACAACAACGATTGTAGAAAATTGATGTGCCCAACGGTTTTATAATTCCCACGACTGTATCTATTTTATTATTTTTTGGTTTTTAGTACATTTATCTTAAACATTGCAATGTATGTTTAACATAAAACCGTTTAACTTAAAAAGTTTTTTACCTATTTTTATTTTCTAGTTTTTAGTTTGATAAAAAAATTGTTTTCAACCATTTGGTAGCGAGGGCCATCTTGGATTTCAATTTTTTATATTATATTGTATTCTGCTTGTTGAGCCCTTTCATTTGATACCCATATTGATGGGATTGATAAAACCTACGTTATCCGCCATTTTGTAGCGGCCGCCATCTTGGATTTAATTTTTTTATAGTATATTGTATTCTGCTTGTTGAGCCCATTCATTTGATACCCATATTGATGGGATTGATAAAACCTACGTTATCCGCCATTTTGTAGCGGCCGCCATCTTGGATTTAAATTTTTTATAATACATTGTATTCTGCTTGTTGAGCCCTTTCATTTGATACCCATATCGATGGGATTGATAAAACCTACGTTATCCGCCATTTTGTAGCGGCCACCATCTTGGATTTAAATTTTTTATAGTACATTGTCTTCTGCTTGTTGAGCCCATTCATTTGATACCCATATTGATGGGATTGATAAAACCTACGTTATCCGCCATTTTGTAGCGGCCGCCATCTTGGATTTAAATTTTTTATAGTACATTGTCTTCTGCTTGTTGAGCCCATTCATTTGATACCCATATTGATGGGATTGATAAAACCTACGTTATCCGCCATTTTGTAGCGGCCGCCATCTTGAATTTATAATGATAATGAATAAACATAATTGTATTGTCACCAAAATCCAAAGTGTACACAAAATTTCAGATTAATCGGTTGAAAGGAAGAGGGTGAAATTTAAATTACTAGATTTGACGCAAGAATAAATAATAATGAAAGAATAAAACAAACGGGGTGAGCTAAATAAAACCGTTTAAAAAAGTGTCGTGACAACTTTTTCATAAGAATTTCCGTCTAGCCCCCTTTCGATAACGCGCGATAAGGAACTTCGTTCCAATACCAAACTAACAATCACAAGTCAAATTTATCGGCAAGTTTTGATCTATTTCTACACTAATATTATGTAGAGGTAATGTCGTGATGTTTGTGACGTCGTAGGAGGTAATTAAGGCATTGTTTGTGAGTACCATGGCTATTAGTCTAAAATTAAATTTATGCAAAAACCCTTTGTACACAGGCAATTCTTTATAACAAATACTACTTTTTGACTGACTTCCAAAAAGGAGGAGGCTCATTTCGTCTGTATTTTTTGCTTATGTTTGGTCTTCGATAACTTTAGTTTGGGTGGACCGATTTGAATGATTCTGGTGTCAGATGAAAGGTAATGGCTGAACTTAGATTCCATTGTTTTTTAATTAAAGGTCGAACAAGTACTTTCGCATCTGTGTTTAAAAAATTGCATTTTAACGGTCAAAATTTCACGATTTGCTATGCGTTTTTGCGTGTATTTCCATTTTATATGAACCGATTTCAATGATTTTTTCGTTAGAAAGCAGACATTTCGAACACTATCTCATATCTATACTAATATTATAAAGCTGAAGAGTTTGTTTGTTTGTTTGTTTGTTTGTTTGTTTGAACGCGCTAATCTCAGAAACTACCGGTCCGATTTCAAAAATTCTTTCACTGTTGGAAAGTCCATTTATCGAGGAAGGTTATAGGCTATATTTTATTTTAAAAAAATTAGGGATCCGCATGAAAATATCGAATATGTAACAAAAGGTGAAAAATCAAAAACCTATTTATGCGTACGCTGCAAAAACTATTGACAATAGAACAAAATGATGTACTACGGGTTTTTAGGTCTTTTGAAGACAAACAAAAAAGTCCGCGACAGCACATATCTAACTATCATAGTTTAGTCACAATAACCGCTTTTATGTTTATAAAAATAAAAAAATTGACCGAAAAATTAATTTAACGTTAAATGAGTATCGTTATATTAACCCTTATCCAAATTAAGTATTATATTATCAAGAGTATTAATGTAGAATTAAATTACTTTTTGGTTTATTCCAATCGGACTTTTCCTTTAGAAGTTATCACGAGTATAAAACGCAATTTTATAAATACACCCACAGCGGGCGGCGAAAATAATATCGCGACGACATAGCGAGTACTGTTTGAACCCCTTTGTAACGCAGACGAAGTTGCGCGGGTCAGCTAGTAAATTTCATAAAGATTTGACTGGTAGTTTTTGTGCTATGCTTGAGAATTGGAAGTCGGTCGTGTTCATTTTTGTAATAAAAATATCTCCCGTCTTTACTTTAAAACTTTCTACTTACCTCAATATCAAGTACAGTAACGACTCCAGGCTGCTGTATATCAGCATTGGGAGGCGACGGTGACTGTGAAGTGCTTCGTCCGCCGGCTAAACTGTGGGCCACACTCTCGCCCAGGCCACGAAGACCTTTGCTGAGAGATTTGGCGGCATGGAGCACTGTTGCCGTGTAACTGGTCACGCCTTCAGCTGAAAAAAAACAAAGTTAAATCGTTTATTTCAAATTAGATGTGGACAAGCACTACTACTACAAAAAAATAGTAATAAATAGTAACAATATTACTATTTTAAAACTTATTTTAACCACTCAACTGGGATCGGCAACCAAATTGGTTTGTATACTTTTGCCAAGTCTGTGGCAGGAGCCAAAATTAAGCACAGTTCTAAAACTTGTTTTCTTTACATTTTTTAATCGTCTCATATTTTACGGAGATGATATATTTTCGCTGAAAATGCAATACAGCGTCGTTTAGTAATAAATATTTACAAAAATATAACGTTTAATTAAAAATCAAAATTAAAAATTATTGGAAAAAAATGTTTTTAAAAAGGGGCTCAAACACGGTATTGATTCCGAACGAAGTCCCCAGTTTCGCCATCTAGCGAATAGTGAAGTTCCCATTTGAATGGATAAATTAGATATGGACAAACAAAACACTACCACCCAAAAATTTGTAATAAATAACAATATCGCTATTTGAAAACCTGTATGCCGCAATTATACAGGGTGGACTTTTGAAATGCCCACTCTAGGAAAAGTACTCCAAATTATTCCTCGTTAATTTGGTATACTGCGATAAACAAAAAAATCTTTTACACTTTGTGATTTTCTAGCATCATTGTTACATACGTTCTAAAACGTATACAATCGCATAAGGTGCTTGTGGACTAATGGTCAAAGGGACATCTCTGACCGGGCGAGATAGGGTATACCCGGTCAGGCCAAAGCCCACTGTAGTAGATTTCAGATGTCGTATAATGCTGCAAATGTTAATACCGCGATTCAAGATCTCGCGCGCTATTATTGGTCGCCAAAGTGCTCTCTCACTTTACTTGGAACTTTTCAAATTACATTTTCTGTCTTTGTTACTAAAGAAAATAATCGTTGTTAAAAAGCTCTTAAAAGTGCACCCGAACGGGAATGAACTCATAATGTTAAAGCCAACAAAACAGTCAACTGTCTCACGCTTCCTTAACGTGAATCGCAAGCTAAATTGAACACGTAAATATGTCAATAAAAATCTTAAAGAATACGATAAATAAAAAGCAAATGTTCCACTAATTGTTCACGTGTTAAATGTAAACAGAGTGCGATCGGTTAGTCATGCACGATGCGTGTTGCAACAAAACAATGATACTGGTAAGGTCAGCGGCTGTTTAACTCGGACACATAATCTCATTGATACTGTGTACAAAGAAGGCTTTATTGTTTAATTATGATTAAATCTCGAAATATTCGTTTATTGATAAGATTACGCGGACATCGGATGTTTGAAAACACATTGTTAGATAACGTGTAGTAACATGTACCTGTGTATGTTTCGTCGAATAGCTTTAACTATCTATTTACCATAGAATTATTACATCTGGAATCAACATCATGAACAACAGAATGAAGCCAATTTAAAGTGCACCGATCGCGCGTAACTACACGAAATTCTGGCGTTAGTGTAATGATGACACTCAATTCGTTTAACACACTAATAAAATATTACATACACATAAGTTCTTTAAAATTTAACTTTGTTATTTTTGATGATGAATCAAAATATCGTGTTGTTACGCGCGAATGTTGCACTTTAAATTGGCTTCATTCTGTTGTTCATGATGTTGATTCCAGATGTAATAATTCTATGCTATTTACAAACAACTAAATCAACAAATAGTCTGGAATCAACCAAACACCTTCCGGTAACTTTATCTGCTGTATATTGATAACTGTTACAAAATCGGTTGCGTAGTTTAAGATTAACAATAGATAAGTAAATCTAGCGGCGTGTACATTACGTGCTGAATAACAAATCATAAACTAAGCATTACCATCAAATGAACAGCACTGTAATGTTGGAAATAACCTGAATCTAAATGAATCTAGTCATATACCTAGATTCTTTGGAGTAAGCGTTACCAATTTAGGACGTTCAATTTGGCGGTAAAATATTTTGCAGCGGTTTGAGTCTAATTTCAAGCTTTTTCGATTTTAGTCGTGATTTTTATATTTCATCATTTTTGCTAGTATTAGTTCAATAGAACATAACGGCTCGTACAGACGTACAAAAAAGGTAAGGTGAGAATTTCATTAATTTTGATACTAGGCTGTACCAATATGGACTAGTAAGGATACTTTTAGACTATAAATGTAAAACATAGGAAACGTTCCATTTATGAATACCGAACTTTGAAATTAATGTAATATACTGTCAAATGCCAGTTTTAATACCCACCTTCACAACCACCACTGCTTCTCTTCGACTGGTTAAGCTTCTTATCGGCGTACGCCAGCCAGCGATCTCCGAGTGTTAGAGGGTTGATGGGCGCACTCCCTCCGAGAGGGCAAGGGCAAGGGTAGCACGTGGTCACGGCCATCCTGTCCTCGAGGGTGCCGGCGTCGAACACGGCGAAACGTTCAGAAAACGATATCACAACGGAACGCTTGTTCGCTAAAACGTCCAGTATAGGGTTCTTGAAGTTTATTCTTTTGACCTGTCAGAAACGAAAGAGATAAAGTCGTGTAAATTATGACGTTATAGGTTTTTTTTTTATTGCGTGATACATAAACGAGCTTACGGCCCATCTGATGGTAAGCGGTCACCGTCGCTCATAAACCTCTACAATGCCAGGGCAATGAGGGGCTGTTATCTATCGCCTACCGATACAGGACTTTTCTTAAGCCTCGTTTAAAGAGGGACGTTGTCATAGCGCTCCGGGAACACCGGGTATAACCTTAGGAGCTATTTAACCAATTTCGAAAGTTTTACTAAAGGAAAGTTACGTTGTTTACGTTTACGTGAGTACCATGGGGTACGTAGTAATTATAAAATTTAAATAAGATAAAACTAATTAAAAAAATCCTCCTTTTGTGTTACGTAAAATGGCGCTGTTCATAAAAATACAGGGTAGGCTTCAGAACTAATTAAAAAACTGTAATACTCGTGCAACTGTAGGTATATTTTATGACTAGATTATCACCGGTATCACTACAAGGTATTAAAGTAATTAACAAATTCTAGAAAAAGTATAACATTGAAGTCACATTATTAGCAACAAATTCTAAATGTTTAAAACTCTTGATCCACAACATATAGCGCTCGTATTTGTAATATAATATTAAAAGTTTTTTTTTGTCTTATGTTATACGACCAAGGTCAGAAATGCACGCATTGCATAATTGCACATTTTATAATGAATTATGAAACAAAAACTATGAAGGTGGTTTGGCGGTCAATAGTTCATCAATAGGTCAATAATTCATATAATCATTGGCTAAAACGGTGAAGAAAACCTACATATTGGAATAGGCTCGGGTATTGGCCCACCTCTCACTCCAACTACTGTAACTCCTGTGTAGCCAGGATCCACAGCGGCGACCATCGTAATGACTCAGCAGTGAAGACCAGGAAAACCCGAGGGAAAGCTAACTTGTCTTGGACCCCGCAACGAATTTAATCAGAAAATGATAGAAGAAGTAGGAAAACATGAGTTTCGAATTTGGAATAAGCTAACAAAAATCCTTTGAAGATATGTGAAGTCCCCAATCTACTTTAGACAAGCGTGATGGACTAAGCCTGATCCTTCTACTGAGGAGACAGAGCCCAACAGTGGACAGTAATGACTTATTTACAATGATTCATATTAGAGTACAAATAGCTTCTATAATTCTGTTTTGTAGAACTTTAACACCTTGGATGTGGAACATCATTTAGTTTTATCAAAGTCTGTGACTAGAACAAATAAAAGACACTAACCTAATTCACACATTCTCACGTAATTTTATACATTGTCTATCTGAAATAGTCTATTTTATTACCGTTACGATAACCACTCGGTAAAATAAACGAATAAAATTTTCATAGGTCGTTACAAAAAATATATAATTAGTAAAATAATAATAATTTTAATTCTTTGTACTGTATTTACGATATCTACATATCAACGTAATTGTTCACGCTTATTAATTTGCCAGATTATATTGTATTTTTTACAGTAAACAGTCTCTGTTTCATAATTCTGGTTCTTTTGTTTTTCCTTTTCGTACTAAGTATTTACTAAGTTTCAAAATTAATTTATTAAAGTTGAATTAATTATTGCGCAAAAGTAGCACTTTGGCGATTAAGTCGTATCTTAATATTTGATCTCATTACGTCATAATCCAAATTAGGTCACACATATTTACAGTACAATTTAGTATAGGTAATAACAACGTATAGGATTATAAAACAAAATGGCCTATTTATTATTACTTATTAAGTTATAATAACTTATTTGTAAGATTAAATATTTCCATTTATTTAATAACGCTTATCAGACTCGATACATACATTATTTATGTCTGTTTAGTATAGTTTACAATGTACTTGTATTATTACAATGATTGATTACCATAGTACATTGGCATCATAATTATACTTTAAACTCGAGAATATTATACATTGCATGTTTTATGCAGATGGATTTGATTTCTCATTAATTTTATACTGCATTATATCTTCTACAATTAATCGGAAAATGTCTTGCTTAGCAACAACGCCTGGACCAATTTGGCCAATTCTTTTAATTAACGTTTATCTAAGGATGGTTTAAAGAAATCGAATAATTGACGTTCAATTAAAAGTGACGCAGACGAAATTGTGCGGACCAGTCAGCTAGTATTAGTATATCTTTCATTAGAGATAATCTCAAGATTATTGACAAAGAATCATGAAGCAAAGGTTTTGTTTATATTACACATTAAATACACTTAATATTAACATTCCACATCTGTTGCTACATTTTCCCTTTTGTTTACATAATATTATTGGAATTACGTCTTTATGATATTTAAATTTTAACTTGAATTCTCGTACTTTTTTTTCTTTTCTAGAAATTATTTTTAAGAATTTCTAGACATAAAATTTCTTTTATTTTCAAAAAATACTATTTCAAATATTATTTGCGTACCTGTTCACCGCCCCTAATCGAGATGAAACTGAGCGCACAAAAGCTCGGTCCGGGGCCAGCGGAATCACACAAAGCGATGAGGGGCCTCTTCGATGCAAAGCAGTCGCCGTGCTGCGGAGTGGGCAGTATACGGAGCACCCTCACTGTGCCTTGTCGCCACGACAGCACCTCCTGCGCGTCGCCCAGCGGTGGGATCAACCAGACCTGAACCCCTGACCCGTACCCCAGAATGAGGAGGAGGGGAGATATGTCTGATTCTCCATCGCCTTCCGATGTTGGCTCGTTTATGTCCGCTGTTTCGAAGCTGTTGATATGTATAATAGTTGTAGTATAAAATTTAGTAATCAGTGTATTACTTGTAAAGTTCAATTGTTGCATCATCTTTTTATTGTTTATCAATAACCAGGCATATTAACTGGGAAAAGTAACTTTAAGAAAATTTTTAAAGAAACAAAAGAGAGTATGCTATAATTGTGACTCAATGAAAAACATAAACATTTCTTTATTGTGTTAAAAACTGCCTACTTCAGGTTCAAGAAGAAACTTACCGAGCCCATTGTATGACATCTTTAGGGTCGACATTTGATGAGGACGAGAGTGTGACGTCGTTAATGAAACCAGACACCGCGTCAATGATACTGCGGTCGCTGGGTGGTCGCGGGGGCACCACCAGAGGCCCCCCCGACCGGATGTGCCGCGGCGACTCCGCTGACATTATGTACTTTACAACACTACAAGAAATACCTTCATGTAAATACTATACATTCGACTAACCAAAATTGGTGTTTGTCTAGTAGTGCCATCTATAGGTAACATTTGAAAGCTATAGAGGAGTGGTTATTTGAGATGTGATAATTTAAATTTGGAGCATTGCCAGTGTTTTGTCATAATTAAAATTCCATTGACATGATAGGTGTGAGAGATGTTACCTAGTCAACAAACATAAACTTTAAATTGAATATACATTTTTTTTTTTAAAGTTACAAAGAAATAAAATTTAAAAATACAATCACTGGTTTTATTATTATCTGTTGGGATTGTTAGAATTGTTTTTTTTAACACACTTTTACATTTAACACTTTCTTGAGAATAATGCTCCAACAGAAAAACACTTGCTGCTAATTTTGTACAATAAAATTTTAATTATAGATAAACATGAAGTATTTAATAAAATATCTATTGAATATTTATTCATGTATTTATTTCAGTTTTAGTAAAACAGTTAATTTCTGTTTTGTTTTTTTTTATTTGTATATCATTTGTTTTACTTAACAAAAACAAAGAAGATGAAAGTACACAAACTAAGTCTGACTCAGTAAAGCTAATCAATAAAATGAAGCCAAAATTCTAAATTTGAATGCAGAAATGTCAATTACTGAACTTCTAAAATCGACATCACAAAACTAGTTACTGAAAATAAATCATTGGCAAATGTACAGATTACATAATTTTGTATAAAAACAATGAACCAGAACGTAATGAATATTCAATAGTTTTTACTAAAAAGTGAGTTTTGTTTACGTTATATCGTAACAGCTGGTTGTAGTACAAAAAAGGCTTCTACCTACACAATGATACTAAGTAAAGGGGACCGAGGACAAAGAAAATCAATACGAGCACACCACACTAAAATAAAGTCTAACTGTACGACTTTTACTGAACGAAAACATAACTAACTACGCAATAAAACTAAAACGTACCTTATTTACGAAAACAATATTCATTTTAAATCCATTTTCGAGTAAAATGCAATTGCGTCGTTTACTGGCAGTTGAAAACAATGACGTCACGAAAAATAAAAAACAAACTTATATAGACATCTCAGGCGCTCACACAACGATTAAAGTAGTTTTTCATCCATACATTAAATAAATAATTCACACATAAATTAATTAAGTTTATGTACAAAATATACAATTTCTGAGAACAGATGATACGAATGTCAATACTCGACTTCTACTTGTTAGGGTTTTCGTTTGTGTGCGTTTATACGTCAAATGTCAATCAAACACGAACAGATGATTCTGTGTACGTATAGGAAACATACAGAAACACATACAAAATTTATCATAGTGTGGAAAAATACTTGTCATAGATTATGAAAACCAACAGATGGTAAAAATATAACGAATGACTGGAGACAAAAGAAGTTTTAGTTCAGATTAAATATCCAACAAATACAACCCCAATAAATAGTTACTTTACTCACTGTAACGTTAATTTCACGAAAATAGTTCATGGGCTTGACTTGAGTTACAGTAGAACTTTAGAAACAGACAGATTGTAAATTCAGATTTGCTATCTGATTGTATGCCCTCTGAATTATTAGTTCTTTGCATTCACAGACAAATGTAGAGCGTAAGTCATAGACATCCAAACCAAAACTAATCATAGATGGCTCTGACAGCAACTATTTTTTACGTTTGGAAAGTTAATGTGTTGGTTTTTGATTGGGTAAAAACTGTTATTAAGTACTCGTTATTTCTTGTAATTTTATAGATCTACCTAATCTGGTACCATTTACTTTAACAGTTATTTATTTTATATATTTAATTAAGTGAATACAACTAAATAGAATTGTTTTAACTTTTAGACTAACTATTTAATTTCAGCTCCATGTGTTTAAAATCTTAACAAGGTTTTTAAAAACTTTTAATTAAAACAAAGCAGACATTTTTACTCAAGTTAAAATTACACATAAATTAAATTAGTTCGATGAAAATGGATAGAACAGCATACTGTACCCTTACTGTACCTATATTTTACAGGATTCATTAGTTTCAATAATATGAAGATGTGAGTGCAGCATCTTCATCAACAGTATTGCTATAATCTAACTGTTTTAGCAGTTGGCTACACCTAGGTTAAATGAACTCAATAACATTGGAACAAAAAAAAATTTAAACATCTTCCGTAAAAGAAAATCTCAGTGGTTAGTCATTAGAACAAAGCGAAATAGAATACAACAAAATGGAAAAGATCTTATTCATGTATTTTGTCAATATTATTATCTTGCATAGCGTTCACGTGGAGAACGTAAAAACACCACATAATATTTTGTTCATTTTAATTGATGACCTGCGCCATCTGCCGAACAATGCTGCAATGCACTTACCGAACATTAACATTATGGAAAAGACAGGCGTTACGTTTAAAAATGCATTTGCTCAGGTAAATACTTCTAACTATTTGCTGTTATCAAATATCTCATGATGTTTCTGTGTTATGTTCTAGTTAAAGCCAAGAACTGGGCTAAACTGCAGCTCTATATTCCTGGATGCACTACAAATACTTTACAGCACATTTATCAGCCATTTTAAAGGTAGGGGGACATTGCGGGGGATTTTAAACGGTTGATCCATCTGACCTAGCTGCAGGCACATACGATTGGTTCATCAATTTACACATTCGACTCCCTCTACTACCTGTTTTAATAACGTGAATTGCTTTACAACTGTAAAGTGATTTAATCGCAGCTACCTTTTTATTTTACAGCAAGCGCTATGTGCGCCCAGTCGGAACTCGATGTTAACAGGGAGACGCCCGGACTCACTTCGTTTATACGACTTTTACGATTACTGGCGCGACGGTCATCACGGACAAGGAAATTATACGACTATGCCTCAGTTCTTCAAAGAGCGTGGCTATGACACCTACTCTATAGGAAAAGTGTTCCATCCTGGCAAAAGTTCAAACTTTACCGACGATTTTCCGTACAGCTGGTCGGAAGTGCCGTTTCATCCTCCAACAGAAAAATACAAAGACGCTCAAGTGTGCTTAAATAAAAAATCCAAAAAATTGGAGAGAAACCTAATTTGTCCCGTAATAGTTAAAGAGCAACCGGGTAAATCTCTACCCGATCTACAGTCACTGGATCGGGCGGTTACATTCTTGCAAACCAGGAACTCAAGTCGGCCATTTTTTTTGGCCATCGGTTTTCACAAACCACACATACCGCTAAAATTTCCGAAAAAATATTTAAGTAAGGATCACAAATTACGAAATTAATTTTACACTAAGGCATTGCAAAGTCAAATGCCAATAACTACACATCAAATCAGATTTTAAAACTTAACAACACAATACAATTTCAGAAAAAATCCCCATCAAAACAGTCCGTAAGCCTAAGATTCCGAATAGACCTCCTGACCTGCCTTTAGTAGCTTGGCATCCATGGACGGACGTAAGAAAACGCGACGACATTCATCGTTTGAACATTACTTTTCCTTTCGGTGTGATGCCTATGAAATGGACCTTGAAGATACGACAGAGTTACTACGCGGCTTCATTATACGTAGACGAGTTGATTGGTATTCTACTTAGCTACGTGGATGCGCGGAAAACTATTATTGTTTTAACTAGTGACCATGGTTAGTTTGATAACATTATATATTTTATGCATGCATCAAAAAGCCACTCCGTATATACTATATGTCTGTCTTAATAATATTATAACTTATTGCCCAATGAGTAAATATAAAAATATAATGTATTTTATTTATCTCAACCCAAGCTTACCACTTCCATAATTTTAAAGTTTAAAATCGATCTATCCTTTTAAAAGAAACCACGAAACGGATAAACATAAACCTTCAAATTTTACTCTGTCGGTTTTCTTTACGTCCCGAGCTTTCAGACTACTTAAGGACGGCAGATTCTCTAATACGTACTATCATTGGAAGAGTGAGCAACACTAAGGTCATTGACAAGCAAGCATTCAAAAATGACATGGTTGAAGCATTCAACAAATAACTGCCAAAGTTTTTCTGTTTCAGGTTGGTCACTCGGCGAGAATGGTCTTTGGGCAAAATACAGCAACTTCGACGTAGCTCTCAAAGTACCTTTGATTTTCAAAATCCCTAATGTAACGCCAAGAACGATTCATGAACCAGTAGAACTAATTGATATTTTCCCAACTTTAGCTGATATAACAAACTTAAAGAAAGGAATACACAAATGCAAACATAAAGAAAAATCCAAATTATGTTTTGAAGGAAAGAGTTTGATGCCATTTATGAAAAATAAATATAATAAAAATAATTTGGCCGAAGCTTTTGCAATAAGCCAATATCCGAGGCCAAGTGTGTACCCACAGAAAAACTCTGACAAACCACGTTTAAAAGATATCAAAATTATGGGCTATAGTATTAGAACAAAAAGATACAGATACACAGAATGGATATCGTTTAATAATACTTCATTTACAAAAAACTGGAATATTAATTATGGCATAGAATTATACGATCACAACATTGACCCGATCGAATCCGAAAACTTATATTTGGTATCAAAATACAAAAATATTATTAATTTACTATCTATGCGACTACGAGCTAGTGTTGATTTTAATTTTTAATTAATGATACTATGTATTTATAAAATATACAATAAATAAAGTGATTTTTTAAATTGACATAACTATCTTTTCCTGATTATGGACTACTTATTAATAATTATTACTGATACGAGCCGGTTTTTCATCGTTCCGAAATTAACTAATTTGTAAACCAAACCTTTGTAAAACACAACGTAAATATTTATAAACTTACTAGCTGACTCGCGCAACTTCGTCTGCGTTACAAAGGGTTTTTGAAAAAACATTTTCCAGTAGACCAAACTGTAAATCTAAACCATTCTCGAATCTCCACGAACACACACAAAAAATTTCATCAAAATCGGTCCAGTCGTTTAGGAGGAGTTCAGTCACATACACACGCACACAAGAAATATATATATTAAGATTCAGACACTCGCGGTTTTCTATAATACTTTCATGCAATTTCAACGGGTTCTTACCACGATATTTAATTAAATGAGTTGTCTCGATATTTCAACGTTGTTGCAAACGTCATGATCATGAGAAGACTGGATACGTATAATATCGTGGTAGGAACCCGTTGAAAATGCATGAAAGTAAATATTTATATTATAGCACTTGCATAAATACAGGAGATCGCATCTACAAATGCGCATTCACATTAATTTCCTACTATTTATTAATTAACTATTTCAATCTACAAATTTATTTCAGCAATGCAGTACGTAGTAATCAAAACAAAAAGTCTAACCATTTTATACATCCGAAATATTTACTTTCAACCATCATTCAGTGTTTAGACTCTCATTAATTCGTTATTAATTCAAAAGTTTTCTCGTGATCGGTCCCACCCGTGTTAACTATTTTCGAAGCTGTTTCAGTTAGAACACGAGGCTGTAATATTTGTTTTAAATCATATTGCAAACAGAATAAAAATCAGAAATCAAATAAAAATAACATCTTTGAACAGTCGAATTGAATATCTTAAATAAATCATCTCACGATTCGATATGAAATAAATGCAACCCAAAAACTACTTTTATAATGGTATTAAGTTATTATGTATTAGCATTTATACAGGGTGATTTAAAATGATGTTATTAAAGGCCAAGATGGTCATATACGACCCAAAACACTGTAACGCAACTTAAAATTCCCGCAAAATGATTAGGTGTGGGCTGCGAGTTAAAGTTTTGAGAACAATTCAGTTGAATTTAAAGTACCTTTTTTATTTATATTCTGTATTAGAATAGAGTACTTATCACTCTACTTCAATATTTACTATCATTCAAAATTAACTCGGTATAATTTAAAAAAATATTAGAACTGTCAGAATTAATTTATGTGACATGTGATTTTATTCAATTCGGCTGTTTGTAACAAACTACATACTATTGTTTAATCATAAAATAAACATACACATAATTATTAATAACTAAAATAAATTATTTTATTACCCTTTATGAATACATTTACAAAATAATAATTACTACATAAAATACTTAACATTCTAAAATGCAATATATGTAATACAATAAATTTAAAAGATAGACAGGAACAAAGTTTTATTTAATTAACAGTAATTAAACCTTAATTTTAATATATTATGCTTAGTTGTCTTTGGTTAATTTTATGTTTAGGAGAATAATTAAAATACAACAAGACTTTTAAAGAACTTTTCCCCTGATAAATATTAAAATAAAGATTTTGTTATTTCATGAGCACCATAAACCATAACCAAAAATTTAAAGATAACAAATAAAAACAGATATATCAGAGGCAGTGTTTCTAAATCAACAACTCATTTTCCTGATACTGTTCATACAGGATGGATCTGTAACTTTGGACAATCTGACGTGGAGTGAATGACCTGTTGACATAAAACTTAGAACCACTTTTATTTTAGGAATTGGATAAAAAAAATCATAGTATGGAAGTCCGCGGCGATAGTCTTACGTATTCAATACAATGTCAGAAAAAAAAATTTAACCGATCGAAAAATAAGAATGGCGCGAAGTTGTATTTCGACAGGTCATTCACCAATCACCCCACATCAGATTGTCCAAAGTTACATATCCACCCTGTATAACAATCAACATTTTAGTACTAGACTAATGGAATAGAAAATAGTATTTTAAAGCTTTCTAAAGCTTTAACTTGGGATATTAACGGAAATTTTATTTAAGTTCAGTTAGAATCTCGCACTTTATATTTGACCAAATTCCCACTTTCAAATTGAAATGAAATTTACACTCATATTATTTTTATCGCGTATAAATGCGATAATTTATTATGTAAAAATGGAGCTAATCTGATGATGCATTCGGCAGGCGGCAATAGGAACTCCTGTACTAATCAAGATAAACCCGTCGTGTTTGGGCTCATTTTACTCTCTTAATGGGAAGATTAAATTGGCTAGTTGTTCTACAAGATATCCAGAATCAGGAAAAGCTATGACTAAAAGTAAGTGCTCATTTTTACTTTGTTCAAATTAAAGTTTATTAGAGATTAGCTTGAGTTTAAGCAAATCTCTCATCATAAACTCTAAATGACTTGAAATGATCGATTTTATCATAACTTTAACAATTTTCAAACAAAGTAAAAATAAGTATATAATAATAAGAGTATAAGTAGTTAAATCTTAGAAAATGTTTTTAGATAAAAGTATTCACAGTTATTGTTTTTAAAAGTTATTTACTTTTAATTTATTATGAGAATCACAGGTATCATCATATTATTATCTAACTAACTTTAAATAATAAACAGTATACTTAAACAATACAATTTACATAAATACCATAAACTATGTCAAGGATTAACAATGGAATGTCATATAAATACAAAAAAAATACATAAATTCATACTAAGCTCTGTTTTTCTTCTGGCACAGGCATTTTAGATTTCACCTCCATTTCCAATTGTTTAAATCTTGCGTATAAAGCTGAACTTGCTAGTACTATTAGGTTGGACGTCCACCAAAGCATGCTTTTAGTGTCGTTGTACCACTGGGTAGCAATCACCGTTTGTGCACAGGCTTTAGCTGTACCTGAGATATTGTGGGTTAGAGGCGATGTTACCTATAAAAATAATAAAATACAGGATTTTAAAAAAAAAAGCAGTTTTAGGTAGCCAATAAAAACGTAACGTAAAGTACTGACATGGTTTAATTTAGATCTTTAACCACTCAACTGGGAACGTCACTATTCGCTAAATGGCGAAACTGGGGACTTCGTTCGGAATCAATACCGTGTTTGAGCCCTTTTTTAAAATCATTTTTTACCAACAATTTTTAATTTTGTTTTTTAAATAAATTTATATTTTTGTAAATCTTTATTACTAAACGACGCTGAATTGCATTTTCAGCGAAAATATATCATCAACGTAAAATATGAGACTATTAAAAAATGTAAACAAAACAAGACTATTAGAACTGTGCTCAATTTTGGCCATGCCACAGACTTGGCAAAAGTAAACAAACCAATTTGGTCGCCGATCCCAGTTGAGTGGTTAATGGTTTTCAAATAAAGTTCATATTTTGGGAATTCACAGTCTATGAGATACCCACATCAGTAGTTACATACAACACTTTAAAAAAGACAAACTAACCTTTATTTGTAAAGAGGTACAGTAGCCTATCGCAAAACCGCAAATGCCACCCACTAACATTTGGAACCAGAAGTATGGACTATCAAAATTAGTATAATTCATCAATACTTTCAACTCTCCATTTAATATTATAAGAGGTATGAATAGTATCAATGAATATGCATTATTGTAGTAAGACAATAGCCATACTTCTTGACTGACATAGGGTAAAACTTTCTTTGTGTATATGGAATATAACGACAGCATTAGAGATCCTATTACTCCATAGACGGTTCCGGTGAGAGAAAAGGATTCTGAAAAAGAGAAAAAAACATTATACATTAAGGCACAAAAACAAAAATGTCATATTCAGTGAATACTTTGTGAAACAGTTGAGGCTGAAAACCAGCGCTCGGTGTTGGTTGTTGTTAATCCTCATTTAACACCTAGAATTTAGCTGAGTCTCGACTGGTTTGTGGTGGAAACTACATATCGTCGCCTCAGTGCTTGTTTGGTCAATCTGACATTTTTTACGAAAATTACTTTTTAATGCAGTATTATAAAGAATAAAATTTCCATCGGACTGGTAAAATATTTTTTTTAAATATTCAATTCTAAAACAATAAAAATCTCATTTCAATTTTTTTCTCAACACGGCACTTAACGAAAATTCCGTGCTTGTTTGCTGTCTCCTGTAAAATTTGCTCGAGTGCAGATTGGCCAAACAAGCACTGAGGCGAGGATATGTATGTTTTTATTTTTTTTAACACATGTTCAATTACTTCGTATTTTATTTTTATGTAATTTTTCTCTTTCTTTTAAATTGAAACACTTTTGTAGTGGTTCATGGTAACCTGTATTTAACTAATTTAGGAACCTCTAGGTTTACTTTTACTATAGATTTCTTTATACTCTTAAATTTATAATAACTGTGCATTCTGAACAATTAATAAAAAAAATTGTGATTTACTGTATTTTCTTCTACTGTTTTTTTTTAAATTAAACTATATCCTACATTCCTATTTTTCTTACCTAATAAACTTTCTTGATCTACGCCTAAATAAAATCCAAATATAATAAAAGCACAACACATTATGCATCTATACGATGTTGTCTGCCTCAATAATATCCAACTAAACACTACATTGAAGACCGTCGTCAATGATCTTCCGACGTAATAAAACGCCACTCCTACGTATTTCAAACACAAGTTGTTTGTTGCAATCATGAGTGTAAACATTATTGAAAGTGGAATCACCTGAAAACAAATGACAATCACTTGTTATTATGTTACTAGAGTTTTAATCTAATATATAAAATTCTCGTGTCACGGTGTTCGAACTTGAACTCCTCCGAAACGGCTTGACCGATTTTGTTGAAATTTTTTGTGCTTATCCGGTATCTATGAGAATCGGCCAACATCTATTTTTCATCCCCCTAAATGTTAGGGGTAGTCCACCCCTAATTTTTTTTTTATTTTTTCGACGCAGACGAAGTTGCGTGGGGCAGCTAGTAATATGAAAATAGCAATACATACTATACGTATTGTTAAATACTTGCTGTGATTTACGAGTATTTAAAATATTATTATGATGTTAACTTATAAATTCTTGATTTTATTGTACACTTATAATATGACTTTAAAATATAAGACCAAACTTCACCTTTTTTACTACATCCAAATTCCATGGTGTTCCTTTGGGAAACGTGAACATTCCAGATATGCCTCCATTTTGACTCAAAGAGAAACATATGAAGAAAGAGACCACACATTGAAACCAACAGATGAACAACGGAGCCTCCAAGGCCACTGACTGACCACTCAGCAATGTCTTGTTTACAAATACTGTCACAATAGACACTACCCTGAAAGATAAACAACATATTCATAACAATAATTACGAAAATGTAATTAAATTAATGTAGGAATAGATCATTTCTGTAAGAATCAGGTCAAAGATAAGCTTGTCAATAATATATTAGGAGGAACCTAGAGAAGATGATTTATTTCTAAGATTTATACATAAATTCATTAAAATATTTTTAGTACACGTCATAGGTACACGTATTAGTATTTTAATGAAATACCGTCAAAAATATAAATTACAATAAAATCATTAATAAGTTACAATAATTACGGTTTATGTTATAGTATAATTACATACTCACCAGTAACATGAAACGACAATAAATATTTTGATGTAGCGGGAACACAATTCGGTTTGTTGTTTCATATTGAATAAATTGTTATTATTTGTAAAATTTTATACAATCTTAATCGAAGTTATGCTGATAAAATCATGATAAAATTTGTACACGACTTCGAAAATATCATTCCTTAAATTTTTCCAACTTTATTATTTTCGTTAAATTTTAGCCACTAAACGATAAACAGACAGATTCAATTAACTGGCTCTTTCACTATATCAAAAGCCGAACGAATAGTGAAAAATAATTTTAAATTGTTTAATGTTTTCGATTAATGCACATTGCACAATGAAAAATGAAAACTGCGGCTAAACGGCTAAAGTCGGCTTAGAGATGTCGATCTAAGATCGATTGATCGAAATGATCTTTGGAGCCGAAACATCGATTTTCAAATCGAAATGTGGTACTGAATCGGTTCAATGAATCGATACTTCACCGACATTCGATTTTATATTGTGTCTAAACTAAAAAGTATTTGCAATTATTAAATATAACAGATATTATAAGAGTGCTGCTGGTTAAAAGGTCTAATATAAAATATTTTCACTTCTTTTTTAAAAAGGTATATTTGTGTGTAGTCGTTAAGTTTTCGTTTCTTTTTCTGCGATGAATATTTCTTATTGCGTCTGCACGTCCTTCTTCTTATTAATACAAATGAATTGCTAAATCTTATTTTTCGTGAAATATTCATGAAAGTCCGTTTATAAAGATTTGAAAAAAATCACAGCAACAGCGTTATTTTTTCCGTCTTATGTGAAAATTGCGCAGGCCAGCTAGTTGACCTCGGTTTTTTTGTAGATCGATTCATTGATCGAAATCGATTTTTAAATCGATCCTTTTCAGAAGGATCACATCTCTAATTCGGCTTAAATTTACTTGACAGTTGACATCAAATGACATCTAGTCACAGATTAATAAGCAACATTCAACGGAAGCTGTTGCTATAAATCATACTGCATAATGTAATGGCAGATTTGTTACGATTTTATATGATAAATTAGCTCAAAAGCTTGATTTAAATATTATTAATGTGACGAATATTTTTGAAATGAAAGTTCCTACTTTCGTCTGCTTTGTAAATAAAAAATATTACTTCAAGAAGTAAATTTTTAGCTCACGGCTGAATTGACAACTAAGCTGTAAAAATACGTAGCAGAGATGCCTTTTTGAGCTTCCTTCCATTATAACTCGATATTACTAATCTGTGGAGAAAAATTAAAAAAATGTAGAACGCTGACGTCACGCATCAGTCATTTCAATTTAGTACCACCAGTATTTTTCTTTAAATATTTGGAATCAAAACAAAGATTTCATATGCCGGTCTAGACGTTTTACCATTTGAAAATATCATGGCTTCATCAGCAGATACCGATAATGTGCAGGCCGAGGGTGGTTTTCTTGAAACTTTTTTAGAATCAAGGATTTTTGAATCGATTTATTATTTCATTTCTATTAGTGCTTGTGTGATACTGTTAGTAATTTATTACAAGTTTCGGATGTATCGTCCAAAGGTTGGTCATGTTAAAAATCTGCCTAAATTGCGTAAAGACATGACTGCAGCAGAACTGCGGCAGTACGATGGGAACCAGGAAGGTGGAAGAGTACTAATGGCTGTGAACGGCTGGATATTCGATGTAACTCGAGGACATCGATTCTATGGACCCGGTAAGTGCAACTCGGTGCAATGTCGTCAACAGATGTTTAAAAATAGCGTTGACATTATATACTCATTTAATTATTCCATATGCATTCAGAAATGTGATGCTATTGTGCATATTTATTTAAAGAGATAAAGAATGAAACATGACTATTCATACATACTTAAGTGGACTATACATTTGAATATGTTTTGAACTTGTTCGTGCCATGACAATTCAAATTTATGCATTTACAACAAAAAAACAAATGTCTATTTTTTATTTGAAGTAACAAAGTGCATTCTATTACAATGACATTCAAATTAAAATTAATAAAACCTCGTCTCATTAAGAACACCCACATTCATATAATTCTCTATCACCTTAAATGCTTTTAAATGAACTAAACCTGAGTCACTACTGTATGAAATAACTTGTTGGACCAGTTCATAAATATCTTGTTTAATAATAATTAACAAGTAAACATTCTACTATGAATAATCTTAAGACCTTATTAGAGTTGCAATGATCTACCACAATGTCAATAAGCATAGTATGGTACCCATTTTTTGTTTATTTTTACATTTATCACTTATTTGTACTACATTATAAACTAGCTAACCCGCGCAACTTCGTCTGCGTCACAAAGGGATACAATATATCCTATAGCCTTCCTCGATAAATGAACTTTCCAAAACTGAACGATTTTTTTAAATCGGACCAGTAGTTTTAGAGCTTATTCCAGACAAACCAAAAATCAAACCTTTCCTTCTTATAATATTAGTATATATAAAAGTAATTAAAAATATAAAAGTAAAAAAAACTTAAAATCCTATAAATTATATTGCAGTAGGGTGCAGACATGTAAAATAAGCCCAATAGCATTGTTGCAAATGGAAGCTTTTTGGAAGTAAGAAGGTTCATTGTTTAATTTATTTAGGAGCTCCCTATGCTGTATTTGGAGGCAGAGATGCTACAAGAGGTCTTGCTACATTCTCCGTGACAGCCCCTGAGAAGGACTATGATGACTTATCTGATCTCAACTCTATGGAAATGGAATCAGTCAGAGAGTGGGAAGAACAGTTTAGAGGTAAATATTTTATACTACAATGCTGTCATCAAAGATATACTTTAAATTTTCTATAGCTCCACTATCAACTCAGTTATGAAATTGATGGATTTGGATTATGAAATTAAAAAAAAAGTAGCTAAAAAGAGTTCAATTGCACTCTTTGTTTGGAAATCAGTAAAAAAAACAAAAATCCATTTTTATCATAAAAAATATTTCATCTAATCCAGGTTCAAGTGTTAAATATTTCTAGTATGGCTTATACTTCAAGCATACTAACAAGCACCCTAACTAGGTTAATTATTTATTTTATTGAATGCACTGATAAGTTAATTGATAGTGATAATGCACTGCATTTAGTTCAGTTATAGTTAGTATCTAGGTCAAGTCTGAAAAAAATTCAAATCATTAAGAAAAATAAATTCTAGGAATCGCACCCAAAGGGGTGGTGCGATGTTCCAAAATGTCGTAGTATGTAACGCGTCGTGCTATCCCGCATAATTCTGTGCTCGTGCTGAGTTCTAGTCTGAGACTCAGTTCTGAATGAGAGCGGTAGGAGATTTTACTATGGTTCGACTTCTAGATCTAGATTCGACGAAAAAAAAAATGGTTCGACTTCTAGATCCCCATCTGCGGGGCAGGTGGAAGTTCGGCTATTTCCTGAAACCAAAGTAATAAATAATGCAATCGCACATTTATACCCAAAACATCATCTTTGGATCTACTGAACCGATTAGGGGCGGCGCGACGCGTTACGCGCTCGGCACTCTTTCCCGTCGCACCTCAAACTTAACCTCAAACCCCGTGCTGGGTTCTGGCCTCAGCCGGGGTTCGGACGCTGAGTGTGAGCGGTTGGAGGTTTTAGTGCGTTTCAACTCCTACATACTATTCCTCCAACTAAAAAAAAAAAAACTGAACCGATTATGAAAAATACGTTATTTAATTTGTCATATGCAGATGTAAATTCAAAGTAAAATTAAATAAATACTGGTAAAACTTTTCTCCCTTTGTAGCGCAGGCCAAGGCGCGGGTCAGCTAGTGTGTTATAATATAAAATTCATTGGGACTCCCAATTTTGTTTTGCCTTTTCTCAACAAGATTTCGTTACAATTAGGATAGACTGTAACCCTTCAATCTACCTCTTTTAATTGTTAAAGGTAGACAGCGTTCCCAAAGTGTCCTCCATTGCAGTGGTTCATGAGCTACGGTAACCTCTTACGATCAGGTGGTCCTTAGGTCGTATTAGCTCGTCTGCCTACAAGGCAATAAACAAAAAGTTACTTAGCGAGCCACGCCTTCGATATACCTTTTACAGTTCTGATCAGGCATCAAATTCGGCCATGAACTTCATTGATCGTTACCGATTGTGGGGAACACCCTGAAGCCATATTTATCACTAGCTGACCCGCGCAACTTCGTCTGCGTTACAAAGGGGTTCAAACAGTACTCACAATGCCGTCGACTTATTATTTGCGCTGCCCGCAGTGCCTCACATATTCATTGCGTTTTATACTCGTGATAACTTCTAAACGAAAAGTCCGATTGGAATAAAACAAAAAGTAATTTACTTCTACATTAATACTCTTGATAATATAATACTTCATTTGGATAAGGGTTAATACAACGATACTCATTTAACGTTAAATTCAATCTCGGAACGAAATATTAAATTTTAAAAACATAAAAGTGGTTATTGTGACTAAACTATGATAGTTAGATATATGCTGTCGCGGACTTTTTTTTTTGTCTTACTAACACCTAAAAACCCGTAGTACATCATATTGTCAATAGTTTTGCAGCGTACGCATAAATAGGTTTTCGATTTTTCACCTTTTGTTACATATTCGATATTTTCATGCGGATCCCTAATTTTTTTGAAAACAAAATATAGCCTATAACCTTCCTCGATAAATGCACTTTCCAACAGTGAAAGAATTTTTGAAATCGGACCAGTAGATCCTGAGATTAGCGCGTTCAAACAAACAAACAAACAAACTCTTCAGCTTTATAATATTAGTATAGATATCAATCAAGATGTATTAATAAGTCCACTTCCATTAGTAAATTGCTTATTTTAAAGGCTTTCCGTTGTCGTATGATGATGGTGTGGTGACAAGACCAAACAAAATTAATACTCAGTCTGAAAACGACACTTTAACATAAACACACTATATCGTAACCTTGAAATGGTATTTGTAAAAGAAAGACAATTTTAAATCTTATCTCTCTATTTACAACCATGTTCCAGTTCATAATTGTGTTAACGAATGGTATTTCCATTCTTATTATCTTGCTTTAAAATTATAAAATAAATTCGACACTGAATAATTACTATTTCTTTAGACATTTATGAGTTTCACGCGCAGATTGTCCAGTAGTAGCTCGTATGCCTAAACCTAACTAAATATTCACAATAATTATTAAGGATTTTTGTCATAAAGTGCTTCATTAAATCTTGCTACTGCCTATGAATGACGGTGAGAACGGGTGCAAGTTCTTACCCGATGATTCTTAAAATCATTCTAAAGGATTACAAGCCTATTATCAGAAATTAACATCTAAAATAATGAGAAACTGACAAACTATGATCACGAATGAAATAATATGACTGAATTTTAACCATGATATGATCATTAACTGTAAAAGATAAGATCGCAGTCATTATTATGCTTCAACGTTACCTAAAACATTGAAAAATCTACTAAATAATAATATAGTGAGATTTGATACGGTCCATATTATCAACAATGTATTTTACCTTTTTTAATATTGTTTGTGTACTCAAAAATATAAATAATAACATTATATCTCGCATCAGCACGCGTCCAGTGAAAGATAATCGAAAAAGCTAGATAACGCTGCTACAAATAACTTATTATCAGATCGATTTCGATACAATAACTTTTATCTGTATTTTATTATAGTTTCACCCATTAAAGCGATAGGTAGGTCTTTATCATTCGTGCCACGCCCGAATAAAAAATGATCTCAAAACTTAGTAGCTTTACCATTATAAAGAAATAAATAAAATGACTAACTGCCTGTGGGCTTCCTAATGTCAGATATTTAATAGTTACCGGTTATTCAACCTCTTTTACTATGCTATACCTCTACTTTTTACTACGGTAGCAACCACTACCCAACGTAGTGTGAATACCGCTATATTTTTATTTTTTTTTAGTTGGAGGAAATCACCGGATCCCCGCCCGCCTCTTGGGCGGGGTATTTGGGAGTTGAACCGCTCACACTCAGCGTCCGAACCCCGGCTGAGGCCAGAACCCAGCACGGGGTTGTGAGGGACGGCGCGACGCGTTACGCCATCGGCACTCTTTCCCGTCGCTCCGTCCCCGAATACCGCTACATACAGGAAATACAATACAGTATCTGCCATGTACATAATACTGTACGAATATCAAATACTGAAACATCCATCCAGCACACTAGAAATATTCATGTTTATGTTGACGACTTGATGATCAGTTTTCTAACGCAATAACCGTTGGTTTTAGAATCGTAGATATTTTATTATAATACATGTGTATTAAACATATTTAAATACGCAGATCAAGCTATTTAAAATCAAGACAGAACATTCGTGAAAGGGCAATGTCTCCACATTCTGGGTCAGAGAGGCAATGTCACGAAAATTACATTCAATTAGAGTCAATGTCAACGAAACCTAGTTCCTTTCCCGTCGATTCGTAGTAAGTATTATCTGCTATGACATAATTCACGCGCGAACACATGTGATGCAGAACAACAGCTGGTTAGCGCTCATAAACATAATCAAATTCCTACATGTACGCTATAAATAGGTTGCTAACCATATTATGTTCGTTGTTTTGATCCTTGCCCTACAGCTAATGAGCTTAGGTGGAAATAACCATAAGTACAGCCACAGAAATATCGATTTTCTCGAAATTAAATAAAGTTATTCGTTCTTGGAGTTCGCGCAGGCGTATAAGTTGTAGGTGCGAAAACCGCTGGTGAGAAAACTTCGGCAATGTTAGAATTAAAACAAAACCGCCTCAGCAAACCACAGCTACAAGATAAATTGCGATTTTTCCCAGGCATTGCATGAGTCAATGAACGATAGTACCAACTACTACCAACTTACCGTCAGGTGGGCCATAGCATCTACTTAAGGGATGTTGCGAATGTCGATTTTTGGACATTCGCGAATGCGAATATTCAATTTTGACATTCGCGAACGCGAATATGAAATACAAAATGTTCAAGGTTTTTATTGACAAGTCCGCTGTAACTTCCAAAAGTCATTACAATTTATAGATACTATAAAACTGGTACCTATATTTCACCTATGCTGGATCTACTGAGAAGGGAGGTGGTACTTGCCTCCCCCCCACCAAATATTTGTAACCCCCCCCCTTAAATAATCTTGACAACGTAAGGTCGTAGACCCATCGAGTTTGGGGTCATTTTAAAGGGCACATAGAGGCCTATATCTTGGCTCTGTCAGATTCTCTCTACATCCACACAATGTCCTAACTTTTGTCAAAAAATTCGCATGTTTTTTTGTGAATCCGAATATTCGCGAATGCAAATATTCGTTACATCCCTAATCTACTTACGGTGTCATAACAAATCGACGGTCCTACGTATAATTAGTATAATATCTAATATATAAAATTGTCGTGTCACGGTGTTCGAACTTGAACTCCTCCGAAACGGCTCGACCGATTTTGATGAAATTTTTTGTGCTTATCCGGTACCTATCGGCCAACATCTATTTTTCATCCCCTAAATGTCAGGGGTAGTCCACCCCTAATTTTTTTTTTCGGCGCAGACGAAGTTGCGCGAGTCAGCTAGTAATTATATACTAGTATAAAAAAATGACGAAAACCGTTTTTTGCATAAATAGTCATAAAATTGCCTAATCCTTATAAATGATATTCTTAACATGTTATTTTAAAAATCCAATTATTTTCAGAGATAGAACCTACTAAATTGGTGTCTTAGCAAAGTGACAAATTTTAGAATATGACTCTCCTGTAACATTTCGTTTTGTCACTTATACGTAGGACTC
This sequence comes from Trilocha varians, assembly GCA_030269945.2. NCBI lineage: Eukaryota > Metazoa > Arthropoda > Insecta > Lepidoptera > Bombycidae > Trilocha > Trilocha varians. The sequence continues at coordinate 2,948,654 of AP028265.1, read as the reverse complement.
GTCGACATTCTGCTGGATAAAGGCGCCCCCAAATCTGTGGGTAGCGACTTGCGCAAAATTTCATGCGACTTAATTACTTAACAGTTCGATAACTTTTTCGAAATCTTTTGACAAAGTTGTGGAATGTTTTTAATGTTTTACGTAATTTCTTGTTTCTCCGCAATTTAATGTTAGGTAAAAATAGTGAGTGTTAGTAGGTATATGAGTGACGGTAACAACTTACGATCAGCTGTTAGCGCATTTGTCTACATAGCATAAAAATATCTATTGTTAAATTTTCATCACTACAAGTAAATAATGTGAAAGTACGATTGATAACCTTCCATAAAATCTAGTCAAGTAATTCTTGCGAATGTTCGAATAGCATAGTGCATTCTGTAATAGTTCTAACCAATTTATACAAACAGTTTATCAAAACCTTGTTAGTCTCATATACCATTTCCATGTTCCAGAAAACTACGATCTCGTCGGTAAACTGCTGAAGCCTGGCGAAGAACCGAGGAACTATTCTGACGAAGAGCCCGAGGACACTGACACGTCGACACCAAACGATGACAAGAAAGCGAATTAAACTAACTCACGACCATTGTAAATATGACAAATTTAAAATTACTCATATCTTTTTACATAATAATAAGTTGCAGTATTGTTTCACTTAAAAAAGTCATGTTTCCTTTCAGCAAAACGTCTGATCTTTGATATTTAAGGCATTTCCAAGTCGCTAGTCGATTCTAGATCACCCTGTATAATTTTAAATAACTAAAGTGTTCACAAAGCTTTTCTATTATGTGGTAATCAACTAGGGATAAAACGATACAAAATGAGAATGCAAGAATTTAAAAAACATAATTGATATCGTATCTTTTGAAATTACTTAAAACACCACCAGATGTAGAATTAGTAACCAAACGAAATAAAAAAACCCGCCTTTTGATCTCACTTTTCATATTCGATGTCGCATTATTGTATGTAAAAAATGTTATCATTATTGTAATTCGATAGAGATAGAGTTCATTCCCAAATACACTTGTAAAAATGTGACTTATTGTTTCATTTCATTTAGGAGTGATCTTTAGTCATCTTTCATTATTGGAGACATTATTTTACAACACTTTGAAACTCATAAGAAAAAAAAACTAACTACCATAATTTTATCTGCTTAAAATATTTATTTAAATTTGTCAAATTTACAAATGATCATATAAATTAATAATCACGCTATTTTTGCATTCATGGTTGCTACAAAAAATCTTTTGGATTTATGATTCTAAAACGAAAAGGGTGACCTACCTCGTTCCTAGTCTAGTTAAAGACTTATTTAATTTATTTACTTAAAATGTTATTGATAAAATTGTAAGTAATATGGGAAATAAGAATTTAGACATTGTGTTGTAGTGTGGATCGCCCTACTCATTAAAACATAAGAGCTGAAGTTTTTATATTACTTAAAAAATATTTTATACTGTCTCGCGACCTGCAAAAATACAATTTCAAACTATACAGGGTGGATCATCATCGGACAATCTGAGGGTGATTGACCTGTCTAAATACAACTTAGAACCACTTTTATTTTAGGAATTGGATAAAAAAAATCATTATAGTATGGAAGTCCGCAACGATAGTCGTACGGTTTCCATACAATGTCAGAAAAAAAGTTTACCCAATCCAAAAAATAAAAATGGTAGTTGTATTTCGACAGCTCATTCACCCCATTGTCCAAAGTTACAGATGCACCCTGTATAAATAAACGTTACAGTCATTAAATTGCAGTGATTTTTTTACTATGAAGGCATACAAGCCAACAGGATATCAACGAGCAAATAGATATTTTTGAAGCCAGTCAGTCAATTGCTAGTATGAGGCCAACGTCTAATTCTGTACTATTTATTGATAATGTTGTATTTATAAGTCACTCAAGTTGCCTTTAACTTTTTGTTTATTGTACCAGTTATTTCAATATCATGGATCAAAACGCATCTAACAAAACACTGCACTTCAGTGACTAAACAATGAAATTTTCAAAAAATATTTATTATACTTGTAAATAAGTTAAAATAACTTCACTTTTGAAATGTTGCTTATTGCAGATTTTTATACATTGTATAATATTAACAGTTTTATGAAATGAAAGACTGAATGATGGCATCTTATGTTAATGAAGGAATGTAAACCAAATAATTCATACTGCACATTCCTGAAATCGAAATGTTTCTTATCTAACTTTTGATCAATTAAATTCAATTTTAACTTTTATTTTTGAATAAATTGAATTCGTGATTTTAGCATTTGTCTGCTTTGAAAAACTGATTGTGAAACCATTCAATGCCAGTAAAGGTACTTAGTTAGGATTTATGTATTAAAATTGGAAAAAAGATATGTGCATATTTATTGTGAAAAATGTGTGTGAATGTGGCATCATGTGTATTTTATTTTGTAACTAATTTTCTTGCAAATATACTAAAGTACAAAAGATCACGTCCTTACACTGTGCAAATTATATTTTGTAATACTGCAATCACATTTCTTTTAAAATTTATGTTAGTTTTTAAGTTTTTTGGTGTATATGTCTGGGATATATGGTATCTTATTGTTGTTTCATTGTAGCAGACCTTGGAATAATATTAAAGTTATAAGAAAAACAACTTTTTTAATTTATTAAATCCATTCTTTCATATAAGGCTGTAACAAAATATGATGCAACGCTGTGAAACATATTGACTTAAAACATTATTACATAGTCTAACCGAATTTTCCTATTTCCTAAATTTTCATAATCTGTATCACACATGTATATGGAACTGACATATATTTCACATGTATTTGTAAAAAAATATTGTTTTCTTTTCGTAAGTACATTTTGTTTAGTTGCAATCGGCACAGCACCGAAACACCGCATCGACGTACAATAAAGAGTATTCTGTCTATCTAACTTAATATTATATCGTAAAAAATATAACAAAATAGTCCGTTCAAATTATACAACTTATAGTAATAAGTCATCAACAATACAAAGGCAGCACTAGCTCCCACCACAGTCGCCGACGGTGCACAGTAACTTGCGCCACTACTTGTCAGGCAAGTCACTTGCATGACTTCACAAACAAGCATATTGCAGTCATCAAGAGTCAAGTTGTCAAGAAAATCGGAACATAAATTAGTTTTTCTATCTTGTAATACAATTTACAAAGGAAATGAAATATTAGCTAAGCTACTGTGCATCATCCGCCATCATTATTGCTTTTACATAAAATTGATGGTCCACGAACGCTTCACTTGTTAAACGTACATAAATAAATTAAGCGGTCACAAATAATAAACATAATTCTCTAATAGCTTCATTACATGACAGAGAAATCGTTTCAATTATCACATTCTAACATCTGCTCACAAACAATATTGGGACGATAAAACCTCGCATCAAACATCACGAGTAGGCGGCAAAATAACCTTTCTTTGTTTGGTCTTTTGTACAAATAAAAATAGACGTAAAAACAGAACAAAGGAATAAACCTACAGATATGTATCAAATAAAATGTAGTGCGGTGTCAATTAATTACAGTCACGTGAAAGTGCTCACTAATCATTAAAAAAAGGTAGAAGTTATTTTTATAATTGTTGTTGTATGACTAGCAGAACAGTACAAAATTTCTCTATATGACCTACGTTTTCTTTGTGCCGCAAAATAAAAACTTGTTGAACATTATTAAAAATCTTCATATTCAAACACTTAACTTAGTAAGTTGGGTTTCAAAAACTAAAACAACTTTTTATAATGATCACATAATTATATTATAAAATGATTTAATTACAATAAACAGAATAAGTATCATAATGTACCTACACTACAAACAACTTACAATTACGCAGAAGCGGACAGGACGTTTCTCCTCTCATATTTACATTTTGTACATTGAGCTCTCGATTCGGTCACCGCAACACTAACTGGCAACTGGCGTCCCTCGCGCAACAAACAACTCTCATCGACAATAAATAGGGCTCGGGAAGAACGCGGCCCCGCCCACATTACGATATATGATACAACGGGCTCGGGCGCGTCTCGGCTATCTACACTACAACTGTTCCACGAACTTGGTGAGCTGGTCCTGCGGCGTCATGGGCGGCAGCTGGTCGTCGGGCGGCGCGTGCGGAGCGGGCGGCGCGGGCGACTGGCGTAGCAGCAGCAGCTCCGACGGCGTGGGCGGCCGCGGCGACGGCGTGGCGGGCGGCGACCGCGCCACCACGCCGCCCACCCCGCCCACGAAGCTGTACCGCGCGCCCGCTCCGCCCAGCCGCGCCGCGCCGCCCACTCCGCCTCCCACGCCGCCGACCCCGCCGACACCGCCGCCCACTCCTCCCACGCCGCCGTACGCTCCTCGCATGTTCATCATGCCCACGCCGCCGGCCGCGTTCTGTTTGAACCAGCCGCCGGCGCCGCCGTGACTCATGCCGCCGACGCCGCCCGCGCCGACACCGCTCATGCCGACGTTCGACACGCCGCCGACTGTGCCGACGCCGGACACACCACCGACCTGACACAAAAACACCATGTTAAATATATTTCCGAAATGTACAAAAACTTCTTTGAAGTGAAAAATTCTTCAGGCTTTAGAGACACTTCAATTGAAAAAACTCAGCAGAATCAAGCTCTTAAAGGAAATTAATACAAGTTTGAGCTTAAACCTAAAATAACCCAAAAAGTATAAAACATAAATAAATAAATAAAACATACAACATAAAAACAATTAAGAACAGTATATCTACCTGTGGTTGCTGGGGTAACATCTGGTGCATCTGCTGTAGCCTCTGTTGTTGAGGCTGCATCATGTGCTGTAGCTGCGGCTGTTGTTGCGGCACACCGCACACGCCGCCGACGCCGCCAACGCCACCGACGCCGCCGACCGACCCCACGCCGCCGACGCCAGCTTGTTGGTTTTGGGCGTTCTAAGATAACGACACATGGATGAGTCAAAGTGAATTTCGAGATTCCAATGGTTGAGAACATCACTTTTTAATCATAATTTGCGAAGTACAGTTTTGTTCAGCAACTAACTTACAACAGATCTGCCATTTGAGCAAGAATAAATCATACTTCTGAAGGCAAAAACAAAACCATTAACTGAAGCATTATCCGCAACCGCAAAAAAACATGATAATATTTTGACAAAAGTTGCGTGGATGCAGAGGCAATTTGACAGAGCAAAAACGGTCTACTCATGCCTGCATGGCTTTCAATTATTTGGTGAGGAAGGGGCAAGTGTCCCGGAAAGTAAGTAGATGCTATGAGTGCTTGTCGTTCTTCAAACAAGGCTTAAACGAATCCTTAAGAGTAGGCTGTAGGTATTATCGATGTTCGCAACATGTTGAATATTACCTAATCTGTTTTATAACTGTACTGTGGGAGACATGCCCAGTTAGTTAAAATTCGAAATTAATTGGTTCATTCCAAATATTATACCTGTCTTTGTTTGATAAATGCGGCCATCAGCTGAGGATTCGACTTGAGTATGTGCAGTATTTCCTGTTGCTGATTCTGACTGTTGGGCGACCGCAACGTCGCCATTAGTTGCTGAAGCGCTTTCTGGTGTACCTGGGGCTGGGGACCGGCAGGACTCGCGCCTCTTGGTTGCTGAATTAAATATAGGTTTTTTTTTAGAATTTTGTATAGAAACGCATCGAAATTTGTACGGCGAGTTAAATACGAAACTAAGATTTTTAATTTGGATCATTGGTATTAAGAGAGCTTAGGTATTAGGTCGATATATACGATGGCTAATAATAAAATGTAATTACCTGCATGGGTGGTTGCGCGGGCTGCGCGGGATGCAGATGGTGCGGCGGGCGCTGCATGTGCGGCGCGTGGTGCAGCGGCGGCGGCGGCGGCGGCCGGTACCGCGCGGCCCAGTCCCCGCGCACCGAGCCGCCGCCGCCGGGCGGACCCATGGCGCCCTGCTTGCCGTACGACGGCGCCTGCTGCCGGGCCGCCTCCTCTTGCACCTGCACAATATAACGCTGTCTTATACTATAGCCAGACAGACGTAACTCCTTTTGAAGCCTACCTGTAACAACCCATTGCTGGGCTCACGTCTCCTCCGAAGAGGGTTTAGGCTTAGTCTACCACGCTTGCCCAATGAGGATCGGGGACTTCACACATCTTCGAAGGAATTTTAGAATCCTTTTCCGATATACAAGTTTCCTCACAATGTTTGGAAGTGGTAGCCAGTGGTGTGAAAAATTGCCCATAAATCTTTTTCACGTTAAGAGTTTTTCATTAAATATCGATTTTTTTAAATATTTTGTCTCTTTTTTTACTTCAAGTTGATTCTCTTAATCAAAAGAGTTAAGCTATTTATTGAGTTAATAAAGACATAAATGTGCGTGTGTACCTGTTGTAACGCCTTCTGCACGTTGTGCGGCACGTGCGTGGCGGCGGGCTTGGAGGGCGGCGGCGAGGCGAGCGCGTGCTGCGGCGGCGAGGAGGGCGGCGCGGCGCGCGTGTTCATGGCCGCCATGCGCCGCCGCAGCAGCTTGGCCTGCTGCACCCTCTGTTGCACCTTCTGCTGTTTCAGCTTCTGCTTGATACTGCTGCAGAAGGGCACGGAGCATTTGGACTCGGTGCAGTGCTTGGCGTGGTAGCAGCAGAGCGCGATGAGCTGCTTGCAGATGGGACAGTCGCCCTTGGTCTTGCGCTTGCAGATCTTGGTGTGCTGCACGACGCGCTTCATCTTCTGGCAGGACGGCAGGCGGCAGTTGGCGTCGCGGCACTGGCAGGCGTGCACCAGCGACTGTATACAGCGCTGGATGGACTGCTTGCGCGCCTCCTGCGGGTTGGCCTGCTTCATGTCGCCGGGCGAGGAGCCCATGTCGATGTCGAAGCCGAGGCGCTCCATCTTGTGCGGGTGCTGCTCCTTCTCGTAGCAGGAGACGCAGAGGTCGAAGTCGTCGCAGACGGTGCAGTGGTAGCGCGTCTCGACGTGCGACTTGCAGCTGTTGCAGGTGTACACGAACTTGTCCTGTCCCTGGTTGTGCAGCTCGTACAGCATGCACAGCGTCGAGAAGCGCGCTCTCCGCGTCGACGAGAACTCGTAGTGTCGGTCGCGCGCCATCGTCAGGAACGCGTCGCGCCCGTCCATCAGGTCGCAGTTTATTAATGGGTCTGGGTCTTGAATTGGCTAAAACGAAAATTACAATTATTGTACATATTTTTTATCAACAAGCAAAAATTCCTAAAATAATGATTATATGATACTCACAGTTAAACAAGCAGCAGACTGTGCGGAATGTAGCCTTATAACGAAGAACACTTCCTTGTGTTTCTCCATGGTTGCAAATATCTTTGCACTGAGATCACTCCCCTGTTGTTGATCACTTTGTTTCTTGCTGTTCTTTCTCTGAGCAGCCTTTGACTTGTTTGATTTCTTTGCTTTCTTTTGGCCTTTCTTCTTACCATCGGGACCTTGTTCATTCTCCTCTGACGACTGGAATATCTAAAAAACATGTTAGATTGTGTCTATGCGCGTTTAATATTTTATAATTAACAGAAACAAAATAAAAACAGATTTTTGTCTATTCACAATATGGGTGCAATTTAACTAACAAGGGTTAAGAACAGAACGATACTGACCACTGCCTCTGCGGCCTCGGCCTGCTTGCGCTTCTCCTCCTCCTCCTGGTCGAGCTCCTTGATGGACTCCTCGAGGACGTTAGGCCAGAAGTCTCCCTCGAAGTACGGCAGCTCCGCCGCTGAAGAGATGTTGTCCTCCATTGCTTGTTTGAGAATATCTTTATAGTCTAATATTATCCTTTCTATAATTCCTTTATCTAACATTTTTTTATACCACTCTTGCAACCTTTTGGGCTTTGGAATTTTTTGTTCGGGCGGATGGCAGTGGAATATATAGTCGTCTCCCTCGGAAGGTGGACACGCCCATATGTGCGCCATGGTGTAGCCCAGTTGCTTAGCGTAATCTAAATATCCTAATAAAATCTCATGGTAGACTGCCGTCCTACACTGACGAGGTTGAAAGAAATGTACAGAGTCTAGATATGCTATATAAACGCGCCTCGTGTTAGGTTTCGGACTCTCACTACCGTATTCCTAAAAGATAAAAACAAAAATAAATATCACACTCGAAAAAATCAATAAAAATGTATTTAAATTGTGTTTCAAGTTACCTGAACGTGCATGCCAAAGAAACAAATGTCAGTCCCATCAACTTCTTCAAATGCAAATAAAGCTTTGGCCCTGTACGGGAATTCTCTACACAAGTCTCCTGTATCCACGAACCTTGCTTTCATTCCTGGTTTTACTTCCACTATCTGTAAAATATATGGCATTGGTATAAGTTTAACTGATTATGTGTGTGGCAGAAGGATGTTGTGAAGTGTTACATACCTTATCAGAAGAAGCGACAACCCTGATATGAACTTCTCCAGCACCAGCCTCTTTCTTCTTAAGGAAATTATTGACTCTAGTCTCAATATAAATGCCAAGTTTCGAGGTAGGCAGTTTCTTTGCACTAAACTTGTTATCTTTCCGTTTGACCCCTTTCTTCTTCAAACAATTATCACAGCAGAAGCCCTGGGGCCATATTGAGTCGTGATGTAGAACACAGATCTGGTGCTGTTTCCTGCCACAGTCTATGCATACCACAAAAGGTTCTTGTTCTAAGTGGTCGTTTTTCATTTCTTTGAACTGGTCCTTCTTTATCGCCCTACAAATTTATAAAAAATGGATTGTATTATTTATTTCTTTTTATGGGACATTTCTTAAATGTTCAGAATTTTTCATCAATAAATAACAAAAATTACACAGAATAGTTCCAATCAGAAGTGTTAACCACTGTATTCGTCATTACTCAAATTGATACTAATAAACACTAGCACTAATTCTTACTCTACTACAGTCTTAAAAAGTTTTGATATTTTGTATCTATTGCTATATTCGACTTTTATTAGTAAACATTACATTTGAAACAAGTATGTAAACTCACGTCTGCGGTTGTTGCGGGTCGTCGCCGAGCGTGACGGTGTCGCCCTGGATCTCGTTGAAGCATTTCTGGCAGAAGGTGTATCTATCGGAGACAACCCCATACGCTTTTAGACTTTATTCACAACGGTCCGAGCGGTAGTGGAGTGAAGCGAGCGTGTGCAGGATAGGACGTGCGACAACAGGGCCAAAAATAAATTAGTAAGCAATGACAACATAAAAACTGGTTAATTGTAAGACAGTGGACACATGGCGAGGACAGATGTAGCCCCATGACCACAATGGTTTGCTACCAGTCGACCTTTGCCTTTGGTGTGAGATATACAGGTAAGGGTGGATTTGTATTCTTGTGCCAGCAGATGTGGGGTCAATGATCTTTTGAAATACAACTTAGATCACCTTTATTGTTGGAATTGGTTACTTTTTTTTCTCAATTTGGTAGCCCACACTGATAAGTACATACACCCTATGAAATTGAAAAACAAAAAATTTTAGTTGATTCCACAACAAATGTGGTTAAAGTTGTATTTTGGCATATCAATCTCACCAGTTTCGCTGGCACAAGTTCACAGACTATTCAAAAAATTACTTATCTTTTTAATTTCAACTGTAGATCTCACACAAAATGTATTTTATTGTTTGAAAGACAAACATGAAAGCTGATACACATAGAGGCAATCCTAAAAGAACTTGATTTGTATAGAAGTAAAACTAATAGACAGAAAGACTATCTATTTCATTGGAACTAAGAAGGCATATAGGTTCAAATATTTTTAAGAAATTTAACATTTTTCTTCATTAATATATTGTATTGGTGTTAAGAACGCACTGGGATATAAAACATTTACTCGCAATAAACAATCAAGAATGTCTTTGTGAAATAAATGTTCAGTTCAGAAATCAGTTTACTTTATAGGAACGATTTTTTTTTTTTTTTAATTTTACTAACAAAACTTTATAAATTGCAATTAGACTGATAAAAGTAATATGTTATGCATTGTCGCTTACATTGTCTAAGGTCAACTTACTGATGACCTGGGATTGCTTTGAGCGATTATTACAGAATTATTTCATCTGAGGTCTGAGCAATTTTAAATAACTTTTTTAGAATTTAATATTTTATTAGAAATGATAAGAATTAATCCAATGAGATCAGTGGTTATTTGTGATAGCGTGATTCCGAACACCAATGACAATGAGAAGGAAAATGAAGAAAACATTGAATTGGTAGACACACCACAGCATGAACGCCACACACAGCCAAGTCCAATATGTTAACATTTCATATGATATTTGAGACATGAGGACCTTAATTATAAATTCAAATACTTGAAGAATATGGTAAGTCTAATATGAGTTCATTGTTTATTTAAAGTAAAATTTAAGTTTATTTAAAGACAAAAGTTGACACCTCTGGTTTTAAAACTTTTGGTAGTAAAATAATTTATTTTATGATTTTTTGTTTGTCAAATCTCATATCAAACTTGATTTAAATTTTATTTCAATTATCATGATATTGTTTACCTGTTCTTATAACTGAAGTATTTGGCGTCTCTCGGTATAGTACAAAGTTGTTTTCCATAGCAACACAACACTTGAGGGTTGAAAGTGTATTTCCGACCACAACAGTATCCCAAGCTTTGCATTACTGGATCTATTTCTTGCTCGAAAACTTCTGATAACTGGATAAAGAAAAAGTATTGAATTGTTTAATGAAATTATTTAATAGATCTCTCTAGAATACTAAAGCACGACATTTTTTTTTAATTATTTTAAATTAAACGTGGTGGCAAAAAATTTAAAAATAATTAAATTAAACAAGGTGAGAAAGCCAATACACAAGTTTTTTTGATTTCATTGAATCTTAATATCATGTTAAAGTTATTTATAAAAGTGTTTATTATTAACTATCCCAAGACAAGCAGTTAAGATTTCAACTAACCTTATTACAATATTTGTAGACTCTTGAATTTTTCCTATTATAAAGCCATGCGTTGTCGAACATCAACCATACGTCGTCTACATACTCCCAGGGGTCCTTGTAGACGCCTCGTTCTAGTTTCGACTTGATAGTCGACAAGTCCATAGGTTTACTAATAATATCGAAGTAGTCGGGGATGCCCAGCTGCTGGGCGTCCACTGGCTGCCGGAAGGGTAAGGACTCGGGGTCCTGTCGGAACAGTTGCTCGAGCGTGGGCATGAGAGCTTGCCGCAAGTCCTCAGGTTTGAACACGAACACCTTGCGAGTGCGGTCGGCGTTGTCGGCGGTGCTCTCCGCGGGCTCCTCTTTGATCTCAGGTTTGATTTCCGTTTTGATTTCTGGTTTGGGTTCTTGTTTGATCTCCTGTTTGACCATGAAGTCTGGTTCGGTGGAGTCTTTGTCTGAGACGGTCTCGTCTCTCATTCCCTTGCCTCCGCAGTCCTCGTCGGGTTCTTCCTTGATGCGAATCTCCTCTGGTTCTTGTTTTATCCTAATATCTTCTTGTTGTTGTTGTTGCTGCTGTTGTGGTTGTTGTGGACTGGAGACAATGCTGTGTAAGGTTAACATTAATTAAAACTCAAATCAAATCCATAGCTGACTCAATATCTCGACTATAGCAAGATATCATTAGTTCTTTGTTATCACCATAATTTGTTTAAGTTGTTGTAATGATATATCATTTAATGGTTTATAAATTACTTAATCATGTTGAATAGATTAAAATGCTTTTCTTAAAATGTCCTATAATGATATTTTAATTTTCATAAGAATTAGGAGACTTCCTTCTGACACAATGTAAATTATTATTTACATTATTTCACTACAATGCTAAATGTTTTGTTTGTTTCAATTTCGAAGTAGAGTAAAATTTATTTACATTTTTATATCTGAAGTAAGAACGTCACGCTAGAGTGACAAAGGTGAGTCCTATCTCTTCTCTCTGTCATGACAAATATGGGCTAAATTAAAATATTTTTTTGTAAAATTCAATGAAAGATATGTAAATTGGTTATAGCTCAATAGTTGGTCTCACAAGGATATTAGATATATCATGTTTGTCCATAATTTAAAAAAGTTGAAGGATAATTTGGTCAAATATCAATATGCACTAGTGTACATGGTAGTGTGTTAAGTACTTACACTGGGTGTATTGTGTTGTTTTTTATTTGGTTTAGCAATATATTTTAGTACTATCTTCTTACAATATTCTAAATCTAAAACTTTCCTATGTTAATCGTGACTCGAAGACTAAAATAACTGTTCTGGAGACGTCACTTCCCTGAAGCAATAAGGATATATTTTGTTTGTACCTTTGTTCGTGATGTGGTAGTGCGTGCGGCGCGGGGGGCGGCGGCGGCGGCGGGGCGAGGTGTCGGGGCGGTGCGGGGGACGCGCGGGCGGAGGGGGCGGCGGGCGTGGCGGGGGTGCCGGGCGCGGGCGAGTTCACGCCCACGAACGGACTCGCGCCACCACGGACGCCGCACTGAATACAAAATTGAATATAAAAACTTATCCAATCATAGTGAATTTAGTGTCTTTAGATAATTTTAATAGACTGGAGTTAGTAACTTTGTTAATAAATAATGATAGGTATTAAGTTTAAAATTGACTGGACATTTCATTCATTCATTTTTAACAGGGCTAAAGTAAAAAACTGGTTTTTCTTGGTTCTAAATACGTAACAATATAAATGCACTTTTTAGTACCCTAAGATTTTAATAATTCCAAGTTGTACCTTATTGGTGTCCATGTGTTGGTGCGTTGGCGAGGCGAGCGGCGCCGGCCCATTGGTCTGTCCGTAGTGCGAGGCGGGTGACGTCAGCGATCCGAACGGAGACATACCCGGCGCGCCCACACTGCCCACGCTGCCGTTCGACGTCTGACCCATCTGATACAATGCATGTAAAATTCATGAAATAATAATAAAATACTATTTTCTGGATTTATAAAATCTTTTATCAATAATAGGTGCCGCCATATTAGGATGTTCTATAGAACGCCTTTCACTTTACCCTCTCTGCGTACGACCGTCACGGAAAGCAATATTCAGTCCCAAAGACATCAATTGTTGAACACTAAAAAAAAGGCTAGAAATTATATTCCGCACTGTGTAATAGTAGCTTCCCAAGTAGAAAAAAAGTGAAGTAATTTGTATTGGTATTTTAACACCCTGTATATTAGCAGTACAAAAGCTTCAGAGACTGCAACTTCAAGGACCGCAAGTTAACTTCTATCAAACGTATCTCTGTGTGTCTGAGCTTATGAGTGTGTGTATTACCTGGTTAGGACTAGGTCCGGGCGGCCCGACGAGGTTGTTCTGGAAGGGCAGCCTCGCGTTCGGCATGGAGAGGCCGATGCCGGGCGAAGGGATGCGCATGCCGAGCGGTGCGCTGCCCGCCAGACCGCCGCGACTGAGGGCCGCCCGCGCAGCGCCACCCGCACCGCCTACACCCACGCCTTGCTGTTGTAGCTGTTGTACCTGCTGGTATATGATATCCTCTACGTTAATATGAAGTAACCCATAGCTCTGCCTATGCGCATCCTATACAAAGATTTCAGACTTTCGCTGCCAACGACTGAAAAAGTACGTACATAGCTTGGATACTAGCCCATGTTTGTGTTACTGGTATGAGAGATATCGGGAGACTATGTTTGTCTTTTACGGTGACTCTTTGCCATAATGATTTGTGCAATATAAGATCACAGATGGACAGTGATACTTTCTTCTATTTTTTATCATAAATGGAGACTAGTTTTTAAAAGTCAAGCCAAGGTATACAGTCAAATTAAAACTTTCTTTAACTATTTAGATACAATATAATAGTGTATCAAATTTACCTGTGATTGAGCCTGCTGTTGGGCTTGTTGTTGTGCAGCTTGTGCGGCCAACTGCTGTTGTTCTTTTCTTTTTTGTCGTTTTTCTTCAAGCTCTTTCTGTATTTTGTATATTTTCTCAGCCAGTAGGTGATAGTATTCTGATCGCGTACACGCCATCTCATACATGTCGCCTTCGACCTTTCTCGCGTACGCTACCAAGTTATGCATTCTTTTGTCTAGCATTGCTGATGGATCCGGCGTCGGGAAAATAGCTTGAACCCTACAATTAAGAATATTTTTAAACATCTCAAAAAGTGATGTTATATTTTGAATGTTAATGACGTGTTGTACTTACAGCTTGTGCACTAGGTGGTTTCTGAGATCAGCCGTGATCGATTGGTGCCACTCCTTGGTTCCCGATACAGGATTGGCGGTCACGGCTCCACCCGGTAGCTGGAGGGGCGTCGTCCCCATCTGTGTCAAAATAATATTCTAATGTAGAGCACGGGTATTGCCACTACACTCCGTAAATAATGATATTAGTTTTTATTCAAAAGGAACAGGTCTCACCAGTTGATGTTGTTGTTGTTGCTGCTGCGTCTGCGTCTGTTGTTGCGGCTGCTGCTGCTGTTGTTGCTGTGCCTGCATGTCGGGCTGCGGCTGGTGCGAGAACAGCGACTGCACGGCCTGCGACTGCTGCTGCGGCACCACGTCGGTGAGCGGCGGCGGACGCGGCGCCGGCATGCGCATGGGCGCGCGCGGCTGGAACCCGCCGCCCATGTTGGGCACGGACGTCGGACACGCGATCCCGAGGGCCTCGTATGCACGTTTCATGTTGGGGTCTTGTGAGGGTGCGTTTAGTTGTTGTGCGACGCCTATAGAACCTTGTACGTTCTGCGCGCCGCCCACGCCCACACCGACACCGACGCCGGGCACGCCACCCGCGCCGCCGCCCCCCACGCCGGGCACGCCGCCGACGCCGCTCGCTACGCCGCCCGCAACTCCACCCGCCACTCCAGAAGTCGCGTGAGGCGCCTGACCTGCCGCCGCAGCTGTTAGCGTTAAGACACTTGATTATTGATCTCAAGTTTTTTGTGATTTACAATGACTACGGCTAGCAGCAGGTTTCTGGGACTCAGTTTTTAAAAAGGAAAACTTCGGAAACAAAATATAATTTTACATCTTAGATTAAGTTTTGTATAATCTTACACTTACCATTCATGTTGCGTGTTCGATCGGCTTGTTTGAGGGGTAAACACACAGGACAGTCGTTTTTATTACAATGTTTCCAGTGATTTATAATTTGTCTTGATGACGAACAATGAGGCACGGCGCAGTTTTTACCAGCCTAAAATATTTGAGAAATAAGTTTCACTTGGTCTAAGCATTATAAATTCGCGCTTCTGCAATTTTTTTTATTATGTTGACACTAATTACTGTTATTATTATATTTTATTGGAGGTTAATCAATTATTGAAATAGATGCTTGATGCAAAATACCAAGATAGAAAAACTGTAAACTAACCTGACATGACATCATGTGGTTAAGTACACCTTTCATCGTTTTACAATGCGGTAAATAGCACTGCCATGATTCTCCGTTGGACTGTGACTCTCGTCTTTGACATTTATGTGCGTGTAACAGTAGAACAAGTTGCTGCTGAATAAGTTTCCGTTTCTCTGGATCTGCAATGGATCCGGCGGGGGGTGGCTGCGGGCCGGCGGGTTGCGCGGTGGCAGCCTGCGTGGCGGCTTGCGGCTGCGACTGACCCCCCGCCGGTGCACCCGGCGTCTGCGGCGAGGGGGCAGGGGGCACGGCCGCGGCCGCTCCGCCTCCCCCCGCGCCCATCTCGCCGGCCGGCCCGAACCGCACGCCGGCCGGTCGCTGCGGCAGCGGAGCCCCCGCAGCGGCGCCGGCTCCCGTTGCAGACTGTCCGTACGTTGGATGGTATGGCGCAAGCGGCAGACCGCCGCCTACCGGCGCTTGCATTCGCGGATGGTGCTGTAATGGAGCCCGAATGTTCGGCGCCTGCATGCCGACGCCCACTCGTCCGCCGATGGGCCCGTTCTGTATCGCCTGTAAAACGCCATTCTGTCATGTCATCGAGATATTTTTCTGCTCAAAAAATAAATGACATATTGAAACAACAAAAATGGAAATGCGCACCTGTGCATGAGGATGATGAGTCCCGTGATGGCTGTTGCCCATCAGAGTCGGCAGCTGCTTGTTCACATTGTTGATTATTCCACTTCCAAGCATTCCAGCTCCGGTCATATTACTATTTGTCACAATTATGTTTCCCACATTTGTAACATTCATACCTCCTTGAATTGAACTCATTGGCATTGTTGAATGTAGTTGATTTGGATGACTTGTATTTGGCATTAATTGGTGCATGCCACCCATAAGATCCTTTGATACAGACACATTTGGAGGTGACTGTAAATTTGGACTTTTGCTTCCTAAACTACTCAATCCTAAAGGATTGTTGTGGCCCACTAAGCCACTTTTGTTGCCCTGTGAAAAGACCAGTAAACGACATTCCTTCATTAGTCAACATGTATGAATAAAAACATAGGTAAAACATCATTTACAGGTTCATTAACATGTACGCATTATAGACACTTACTTGCTGTAAAAGATGATTGTTGATGTTGATCTGTCTGTGCATGGCAGCTGTAGGATCATCTCCATTGAGCTGTTGCTGAGGGGCCATCTGCCCAGGCCCCATCCCTTGCGCCGGGGGCTTGGGGCCCGGAACTCCCGGCTGCTCACCCCAAGGACCTCCCATTAATTCATCAGGGAGGTCCTTTTCGAGGTCAAACATGTCAAGATTAGAGAACCCATCAGCTGAAAACATAAAAGGTAAAATTATTGTGTGTTCTATTATCTATGAAATGTGATTAAAATAAAAAGAAAATTTCATTTAAAATTGCTCTTTCTTATATTTTTAAACATCATTAACAAAAAAATTTACATCTTGGAACTCTTAACTACTCTGAGCAAACTTTTGTTCTGCTTTTTTAAAATAATGACTAGCTGACCCGCGCAACTTAGTCTGCATTAAAAAAAAATCCCGTGTATTTTCTCACCGTTTAAACCTTCCCTACACTACGACAAACATTTTAAAACCAAAATCAGCTCAATCGGCCCAGCCGTTCTCGAGTTTTAATCAGACTAACAAACATTAATTCATATTTATTTATATAGATAATTATGTTTTATTAAACAACAAGCGTTTTTTTGAGGTTCAAATTAACGGGTAACATTTTAATTTTAAAACCAAGACAATTTCTAGTAATTCTCTATCACATTTTTCATAATCCATTTTTTTGTATTTTAATGTTTTGTATAATATAGTTAAATTACATTAAAGACATGCCCACTGAGTTCTAGCCAGTTCTTCTCAGGATAGTGGCTATATTTATTATTTATTTGTGTCTGAACTGGTGGTAGCTTTTAACTTTCACGTCAACAAGAAAGCATAATATCATCAATGTTAACTGGTACAATGAAGAAAATAATGAATACCCTTTTTTTGTATAAATAGTCTTAAAATTGCTTATTTATATCCCTTATATATACTACATTTATCCCCTCTTGGCCCTGGCATTGCAGAGGTTCATGAGCGACGGTGACCGCTTACCATCAGGTGGGCCGTATGCTCGTTTATCTACCTTGCAATAAAAAAAAAAAATAAAAAAATCCTAATTTTATTTTAAAAAAGTCCAATTGTATTCAGAGATAGAACCTACTAATTTGGTATAAGTCCTGGCAAAGATGGATCTCGATTTATGTAGGATTTGTTTATATGAAATCACCTAGAGAGCTATACTTTTAAGGACTTTTTTCTAAAATTTCTTTTAAAAATCACGATTCACTATGAATTGAATTTGATGAATTTGTGGGGAATAGTATAGAAAATTTTATCAGCGTTACTATTTAAAAACAGCAATTTAACTATACGAATTAGTGGCCTTAATATATTTATTTATTTAAAAATATTAGTATTCTCTTGTCTAATAATCACACTTTGTTTTATAGTTTTTCAAGCATGTCTGATTAATATGCAAAAATTAAGTACTTGCTACTACTAATTATAAGTTGAAAAATGACAGAAATACTAAAACTTAGTTAAGGTAATGGAATTTAGTGATCAGCTAGCAGTTTTAATAAATAATTTTTCAAAAAAGAAATGGTTGGTTCCATATCTCAAATAATTTTCAATCAATCCCATCCCTATTATTTTGGTTTGTTTTATTTTTTATGATACTCTCATTATTTATATGCGTTATATGGACAAATCAAGGCACTAATTCAATAATTGTCTTTTGCTTTGGAATAATTGAAGAAGAAAAATGTATTTGTAAATTCCTTTCCTGAATATTTAATTGCATCACATTCAAATATTCAGTTCTAATTAGTTATACATTTTTTCCCTTTTTTTACAGTTGATAATGATTAACAATTAAGAAATAAGTTTTATGCTATTTTGGTCATTTTTTTGATAACTGCATAAAAACTCATTCAAATGATGAAAAAGTAAGCTTTTTTGGGTAAAATTTAAGTTCAACATTTAGGTTTAATATTATTTTTGACCAAAACAAATTATAAACTTCCTCTACTCATATCAGAACCTAACATTGCATATACATATTATACATTTTAATCTGTAGAAAAAATAATAATGACAATTTTAAAATCTGTGATATTGAAAATATTCTTACTCAAGTAATTTATATCCCACATGTTTAGGATATAATTTATTTGGACATTATGTACCAATACACTTTTTCTACTTTAGAATAGATAAGGTTAATTTTAGTAATTGTTAAAAATCTCTCTTAGTACGAATTAATGTTGTTCTGCATGCATTGTACTTTGATAGAAAAATAGAGGATTCCGATAAAATGGAAACAGACGAAATTTTAAATTCTATTATATTATTGTAAGATTAATTTAAATTCATATCTTTAAAACCATTTGGATAAATCAAATTGTAAAGGTACCACAATACGATTTTTACAACAAATAAAGTATGTATATGTCTATATTGTGACATCACTAGGATAAACTATGAGAGTGCATGTAGGTAAGTTTTAAGACTCAAAATATTTGATTATGTAATTAATCTTAAATTTGAAGTGGAAATAAAATATTTAATTTTAACAAAAATTATAAGTTTAACAATTGTGTAAAATTTTTGCAGATTTTTTTGCATTCTGAAATGGCATTAAAAATGTTAAGGAAATGTTTTAATGTTTGCATGACCTTACAGATGGTGGTACAGAGACAGCATGAATGATAGGTTATGTATTATCACAACTGTCAAACTAACATGTTATAAACATTATCATGTGGCTGCTAGAATAACAAAACACAAAATTCGCTTAGAGCATTACATTTTTTTTGGAGTTGTGAAAATTTATGTAGGCCAACTGAACATTTCATAAATACTATTAAGGACTCAGTTTAAAGGTTTTTCTTGAATGTTAATGGATGTATATCTAAAATTTCTTTATATAAAATATATAGGTTTCTAATTTAGAATAGATTTCAGATTTTTATAATGTTAAACAATGATGACCTAAATTTATAGTCAAAGTTGTAGTAGTAAAATATTTGATTTTGTCAAATTAGGAAAAATATACATTAATTTCTTACTTAAAAAATAATAAAGGATTTAATGTAATCATTGCAAAGAGGCACTACAGGAATGTAAAGCTAAAAATGAAGTAAAAATCCACAAAATGTTAAAACATGTTCTTTGCCAAAGTTATAAATGAAAGTAGTCAAACTAACTCCAATTATTCAATAAAATTGTTCAAAAATCATTTTAAATTATTTATTTTTGTAATACAACCAAGAGAAACAATAAATACGACGCAAAACTTACAAGGCGCTAACAAGAACGAAGGCAAAATGTCAAAATTCAAAGAAAGATAATATGACAGAACACCGATCCAACACTTTGCAAGTTCAATAAAATTATTAAAATACTCACCCGCGGAGTCAGAGGGACCCTGGAAAGGGTCCCTGATCATCTTCGGCCGCTTGTTAGGCGGCTCATCGGCCATGGCTCTGTTTACTAAACGTAAGCCGTCGTGAATATTTCGGCCCGCCGATTCAAATAACACTTTTATGTCTTATATCTTCAAGAAATAACATTTTATAGAGATTTGTCATTCATCATAATATAATTCACCCACATCACAATCGTTCGATGTCCTTCGCATCGTAGAAGGCACATATTAAAATTCTCACTTAAGTATTCGCCATTACAAAGCTCCGAATCGAAGAGCTACACAGACCCTCTCACCATCTTCCGTCGGAACTAGCACAATAAATGAAAACAATATCACCAGATTTGACTACTTTAAGAATTTTATTTCTTTTATCAAACTACGTAATTTCACTTAACACTTTAAAATAAACGGAATGGTACAGTTTATGATAGTATGATGTAAGAAAAAAACAGAAAATTTACACGATAAATTCCGAAATTCTTCTCAGTCTCTCCAGCGCAAAATGGCGGCTGTTGATGAAAACTTTTTCTACGCTTGTCAGAAAATGTCGGCCTATAAAGAAATACGGCGTTGCGATTGGTCCACAGCACCCACGTGACTGCCGGAAGTTCTGATTTGACGCAGGATCGGTCTAATTTCTGTGACGTCAAAACGATGGTAGCCGAAGACATCCGATTCAATTTAATCATGTAAAGCGATGTAATGGTATTTTTCTGTTTTAAACTTAATAAAAACTTAATATTAAAGCTTTATAAAATTAAAGAGCTCATGAGTTTTTTTTAGAAAGGACTTTTACTATTTTTTTTTGTAATATACTATTTCTTTTTACAAAAACAAAAATACAAAAAAATATTTAAATTTTGCCGCTAAATCGGGAGTGGCTATCGCAAATTCTACGTGTCTTGGGTGTCTATGGTACAGAAGATGGCATAAATTTAATGATTTTTATTTCACACATCCAAATCAATGGCCATAGATTACACGTTGGCCATAATTTATTGTTTCAGAATCAAAGATTCAGAAGAACAATCAGAAGCTACTTTAAACAAATTAAGTTCAGTTAAATTAACGCAATTTTGTCTAGAAATGTTATTTTAAGGCACTGTCTATATTATTTGTTATTAATATCATCGATGATAATCGTATTCATCAGTTCTGTTTTGATTTTTTGTTGCTGTTTAAAATGGTTTGAAAATACATTTTAAAATGTACAGTGTAGATGTTGTAACATTTAACAAGCTGAAGTGGGGTGAATGACATTGGTCACCATCAAGTACTATTGTGAACTAACACTGAGAAAAATAATAGTTTTGGTATTTCGGCTGGTCATTAACCCCTATTTAGCTGGTACAAAAATACCACCCCGTACAACGATATTGTGAAAAGAAGGGGAATGCAACAGGAATAAACTACTCTATCTTTGTTATGAAGAAATAGCATAGCATAGCGAAAATATTACACTCTCATATATATATGTATGGTCTGTGTATTACACCGATGTGGTTACACGTATTTTATATGTATGGTCTATGGTTGTGGTGCACTTTTTTCAGTTGTCACACTTCAGTTCCGTTGTTCTACTTTTATTCTACTTCATTGCAAATAAAGGTTTTATTCCGTTGTTGCAGTAAATTCGGTATGTTTCGGTACTACTTTTATTATGAAAATAATGCAGGGTGGATCTGTAACTTTGAACAATATGACGTGGGGTGAATGACCTGTTGAAATAAAACTTAGAACCACTTTTATTTTAAGAATTGGATAAAAAAAATCATCATAGTATGGAAGTCATACGTTTTTCATACAATACCAGAAAAAAAGTTTAACCGATCCAAAAAATAAAAATGGTGCTATGTTGTATTGCAACAGGTCATTCACTCCACGTCAGATTGTCCTACGTTCTTACATGTCTGTGGTTTGAACACACTTATCATAAAATGTACACTTATTATAAGAGTGATAATCTCAAACACTTTAATTAAATGAATAATTATTTTATATAGTATCAACAAAAAATGTCTTCAATGGTTATGGCGACGACCAATGCCTTTTCAACACAAATTATTGGGATTATTTTGTAGAAAAAATAAGAATAACCATTTTTTTATTAAAAGTAAAACACATCGTAAAACTATCTCAGAAGTCTCAGAATAAATGTTTTTTCAAATATAGTCATAGAAAAGAAAAGACTAAATAAAAAAAAAATCTGGCGACACTCTCTTTGACATCATGTATCCGGTAAATTTCCCGCCAAGGAACTTTGATTATTCCCGCCTTTTTGAACCTTGTCAGTTGTCACATCTTTTGCATAAATTACTCAGATGAGAAATTACTCAATCCATAAAGGATAATTTGAAAATATATTTATAAATAATACACCTGAAGGTAAATTCAGTAGTATTATCATAGAATTATGGGACCCATACTGTAGCCAGTTAAACTTATACCCGCTTGCTAAGATCAAGCCTCAAGGAATGGGTTTCTGCCTATTTCTACTATCTACATTATGTATTTATATTTTGTTTTTTCTTCGAGGAAAAGAAAATACACATTTAATAACAAACGGTAACATTTTTTATTTGATGTTTTTATACAATAATTACATTTCATCTAGGGGTCTAATTCCTAAAATTTCTAAGCTTGATTTCACAACTATCCGAGCTGCATGAAACACTAAAAGTCTCTGCTCAGCTGTACTTCGATCCACATTTTTTACATTAATTTCTTTGAGCATTTTATTTATATGTTTAGCTAATCGGAATAAATAACCAAGTAATATACAGGCTTCATACTGTTCATAAGATCTTTGTAAAACCATTTCTAAATTGGATAATTCATTTACTACATTAAATATAATATCTTCTGGTATATATGCAGGTTCACAAGTATCTGGAATGGTCACACCACAATTTTTTTCTAAGCTTTTGAGTCTACAATGTAAATACTGCAATTTAATCCCACTGTCTCCTTCACTTTGCAATGCTCTGTCCCAATCAAAATCATAATCTTTTTCTCTTCTCTGTTTCAAGTCATTAACAATAACTGCT
Organism: Trilocha varians; assembly: GCA_030269945.2. NCBI lineage: Eukaryota > Metazoa > Arthropoda > Insecta > Lepidoptera > Bombycidae > Trilocha > Trilocha varians. The sequence continues at coordinate 2,925,796 of AP028265.1, read as the reverse complement.
GTTGTCCCAAGGATGTCACATGTTTCATCGTTAATTGCAGATTGTCTTGTATCTGTAAAATAGAAAAAAAAATGTTATCCCATGATATGCAAGAGATTAGAATACTTTACATAATATTATATAGAATTACTACTATAATGTGGTTTGTGTCTTCCTACACATAATAATTCATTATAACAATCGTGTTTTTTTGTCTATTTCATGTTTTGTATAATATTGTTAAGATATTAAAAAAAAAATGCTCTTAATAATAATACAAAAAGACATGCCCGCTGAGTTTCTTGCCAGTTCTTCTCAGGATGGTGGCTATAATTATTATTTTTTGTGTCCGAACTGGTGGTAGCTTTTAAATTTTGACGTCAACAAGAATGAGCATATCAGCAATGTTGAAAATAAAGTATTTCATTTCATAAAATTATGGAAAGCTCACAATACACTGCTACTGCATAAAGAACAATATTTGTAAAGAATTTCTCTTACTTTTTGATTGTTTTTGTTTTTCATACATTTTCTGTTTGGCTTCATCTAGTATATCATTTAAAAATATTGCATTCCCTTTTCTTGTACTCATACCCTTGATTCTGCCAAATTTTACATGTTCACAGCCCTCTACATATTTTTGATTACATTTTTTAACTATTTCAAATACTGTTGCGAAATGATCTGCTTGAGATTTGTCTACAATGTACAACATTTTGTCAAAATTATACTTTTTATATCGGTCCATAAGTGCAGCTACGTCTCTAGTAAGATATAAAGTAGATTTATCACTCTTCAAAAAAGTTATGTCCTTATTATGTACTGTTGCGAAGACCTTTCCTGTTTCATCAGTCTTTATAATTTTAAGTTTTTGTAAGTGTTCTATCATGTCTTTGATTGCACTGCCATTGTAATCAGATTCCCAGTGATAGGCATCAAAACTAATACTCAACCTGTTATACACCTTTTGCAATTCTTCTACAGTTACTTCACGGAGTTTTCTCCAGTTTTCCAAACTGATTTTGCCTTGTTCTATATCTGAGAAGTATTTCCTTGCTTCATTGTAAACAGTTTCATCTGTTTCTGCCTGTTTGTTCACATTAACATACACATCATATAATTCTTTAAAATTTTGTAGTTTATTTAAATTTACATTCTGAGTTTGCAATCCATATTGAAGTAAACCAAATTGCGTTCCCCAGTCACCTAAATAATTTATTTTCACAACATTATCATTATAATGTTTATGAATATTTGCAATAAAATTTCCAATTATTGTTGATCGTAGATGACCTGCATGGAATGGTTTTGCAATATTTGGTGAACTGAAGTCTAACACAATTTTCTTTGGTGACACATTGAATTTTGGTTCATTTCTTAAAATTTTTGTTATGACATTGTACAAGAATTCATGTTTATTTTCTTTTGTATTTGTACTTGTTTGTCCAGCACCAAGTAATTGTGAATATTTCACTATTTGTTGACATGTAAAGTAAATGTTGTTTCTCAAAATTGGTTCATAATATTGGGATATTTTTACATTCTGTGTCATTGAATACATATTGATACTAAGAACCTGTAACAAATGAGTTCAAAATTAACAATGTTATTCATTATAGAATGATTCTAAAAGTCTATAGGAGTTTTGAAATTTGGAGATAAAATATTCACTTTAGATGAAGAAATTTAAAAAAACTGCCTAATTAGCATACCTAATTGATTAACCCTCCGACATATCTTGCAGATATTTGCATTACCAAAGAAATAAACGAATATTTTGAAATACAGAAAATTGAATTTGGGAATTTCTTTTCAGAATTTATAACCTGTGTTATAACCTCTAGAAATTAGACATGAAGTAGCTGCTATATTTGTTTCGTTAAAAATAGCATTGATTTCATATTAGTGAAAATTCATAAATAATTAAATGTCGGTGATTGCCGATATGTCCATGATATTGTTTGTCAACAGATTTACAACCTTTCTATTTCAAACGTCTAGGATTTTCGAAAAATATTAATTCGTTCTGTGCGATTTAACTTAGTCAAAGTTCATGAAATGAAATGAAATTTATTTACTTATAACTTTAGTTTAGGGATTGCATAAAGTAGCAGATACGACATGATAATTGACATTAAGAAAGATAATAATTTGTTTTCGAAATTGCACCATAATAAATGCTACATCCCTAATTTTTTGGCAGATATATGCGTGCCCGCACACTTATCAATAGTATTGTCAATACTTTCGACCGAGGGATGGGAAAAGATACTAAAAAATAGCATGTTAAAGAAAGTGTTAATTAAAAGCACATTCTCAAAAATAGCACGTGTACGTTTTATGATAAATAATACTGGGGCACTACTGCCCTCCACAGTTTCTCTTTAAAATAAATATTAAACCATCACCTCTATGTGAATGTGGAAAATCCGTAGGAACCTTAGACCATATTTTTCTGGAATGCGCTCTTAATATAGCTTGCCAACCACTTTACCTTTTATTAGCCAAATGTAACATACCACTCCCTCTCACTATGAACTATCTCTTAACTTTTCCCAATCCTAAAGTTGTATATACGTTAGCCACTTTTATCCATTCGAATAACATCAAACTGTAAAATATTTACAAATATTCACAAAAATTACATTTTAGCTAATCGTTTGTCATTTTTTTACTTTATTTATATTCCTGCTCGTGATATTCTATCTACGTGACTTTGGCAGAGTCATCCGCAAGGAAAGAACTCGGGCCAGAAAAAAAAAAAAAATACTTGAAAAACTTAATTATATTTTAGGTTCAAGTTCCAAAATCATATAATGCTAAAAATATTAATTTTAACATCGTAAGTCTACTATTCAGGTGGTCTTATAATTTATAATATATGCAATGAGGTAATTCAAATTTCTTTCATACTTTTCAGGCTTGACGCTGCCTGAAATTACTTTTTATCATATCTTTTAGTGCAATACATGGAACTAAACTCACTTGACGTAAGCACCAGGATGTATATACAAATAACACAATTTCAATATCTAAAAGATTTTAAGTGCATGCTACTCAAACGCTATCATTGCTATTTTTTTCTAACTTTCTAATTAAATTGTTATGACTTTTAAATCCCATCTCTGCTTCTGACACAAGTATTGACAATACTTTTTTAGGTGTGCGGGCACGCTTAGAGTGTACTGCTAAATAGGGTGGAACACCTAGATGTCCTACGTCAGGTACGTTTTCTATTTTTTTTAAAGTCTATAGGTTTTCTTCCCTAATTCAATAAATAAATTACCTTCTAGCAGAAAAAAACACGATAACAATTTGTTGAGGATTCGCATGGAATCAGGAACAAGATAAAATTTTTATTTCACACAATTTTGACTTTGTTAAAGGGAAATTCATGTTTGTTTGAAAAGTGGCCCTGGATACACTGTTGTTTCTCCTCTCTTTATGTTTGTGCTATTGTTAACAACCTCAATAACCTCATATATATATGTATGGTCTGTGTTAACAACCACGAACCCACACACATCAGTTTAAGAACTTCATAAATTTTATTGTGATAGTTTTGTTGTATTTGTGATAGTTTTTGAAATTTAATATAATTTTAGATCAAAGTAATAACTATAATTGTAAGTGGCATCATTGTAAAGCTGACAAAACGTAGTATTTACGTCATCGTCGTTTTTGAAAATGAATTTTACAACATAAGTAATGTACAGTTGTCACCATAGTGGTTACTCCTAATTGGTTCGTGCACCCTACCTAGATGAATTTTGATAAGCGAAAATAAATGCGACGTAAGGATGTTACGCGAAGCATCTATGGATGCCGATTGCTAGTGAACACAAATGACAAATTTAAACTATTATTATATATTAGGAAGTATCGATGGGCATTTCTGGAAATACATAATATTTTTACACTTTTCGTATAATGTAGCACTGACTCAATCTGGACGTTATTGTATTGCTTTTAGTCTTTCTTAAATTCGTAAAAAGATAGAACTGATATGACAGGCGTTAAAAAGTTGTAGAATTGTTTGCCCCTGTTTCATCGTTTTCACCATCAGTTTCATAGCTTTGAGTAGAGAACCATAGTGCGTAACGTAACGTGTTGTACTGCCACGCATAATGGGTTCAGTTGGGGGTTTGGATGCTCAATGTAAGCGGTTGGGGGTTATAATGCGGTGGATCCCACACATACATGTTTACAAAAGAAGTGTAATAATTCACGCTGTAGAGGACCACCATTATTTTTGAAAGATTATACAGGGTGGATATGTAACTCTGGACAATCTGACGTGGGGTGAATGACCTGTCGAAATACAACTTAGCACCATTTTTTTTTTTTTGAATCTGTTGAATTTTTTTTTCTGACATTGTATGGAAAACGTACGACAGTCGTTGCAGACTTCCATACTATGATGAAAATTTTTTTTTATCCAATTCCTAAAATAAAAGTGGTTCTAAGTTTTATTTCGATAGGTCATTCACCCCACGTCCGATTGTCCAAAGTTACAGATCCACCCTGTATGTATTAGTTACTAATTAAGCACAATTTTTTTAAACATAGATATAATTGATCCGTCCAGTATATCTTATGTGCCTACTAACTTTGACGTAAAGTTGGAAGGCAGTGCAGGCACATAAAGACTATCGAATATCTTTTAAAGTACATTATCACTATTTATGTGGTATCGGTCACTATCGATCACTATTTAGTCACAATTTTTCTACATATTCAAAAACATTTATTGTGTATTTATAGTATAAGTACAGTTAAGTGTGAATGTAGTTGGTGCTTCTGTTATAAATAAATAAATAAACATTCAAGTTCACTGTGTGCGTGCCTGCCAACTTGACGCACGGCGCTTATTTTCATAATTATAACGTTTTTTATGATATAATTATAATATGATATTTTGCAGTACTCGTACTGAACTAGATAGTTATTTAGATAAGTATTAAACCATTGGATTAAAAAATATCTAGCACTGACCCTTATTAAAAAAAAAATAGCCATAGAATGTAACTTGCCTAAATATGTGTTACTTACGATATTTTTTCATAGAAAAGCTTGCGATTTTACGTGCGTATTTACGTGTAATAGTTATTGACAGCTGGGTAAGGCCGGGTTACCGTTGCTTAGCAACCGTAGGGACGCCATTGATTTTGTCACACAATGATGGAGTGTTTGGATGTAAACAAACTTGAAAAATGTTGATATTTTGCTGGTTTTAAAGTTAAAAAACTTGTTAGACAAGTTACAATACGCAACTGGTTCGATTCAATCACTAAAGTTTTAAACATGACTGCTCCAAAAGTAAGTTAAACTTCATACTGCAATACAGCTCATAGTCGCGACACGATTAACTAAATTTTGATTTGTTTTTAGTTATTGTATTCAATAGACCAACCTCACGGTCTCGGTGAACTATACTTCTTGTGGCAGAAGGGTGAATCTCACACTTTGCTGGCTACCACCGGAACTGATGCCACAGTCGCTATTCATAACAGAAATGGTCAGTTGGTGGAAAGGATTAAGCTACCAGGGTGAGTTGAACTTGGTTTACTATTGGTTGATAAATAATTGGTCAGAAGTGAGATTTAAAAAAATGTAAATTTTGGACAAATTAGGTTAAATTATCACCATTAATTCCTCTATATTCTTCTATTATAATTCCAATACTTTTTCTAGACTTTGTGCAGACATGGTATGGGATAATGATGGTGATTACCTAGCAATTATTACACCTAACAGCAATGCAGTTTTACTTTGGGAATGCCATGCTAACAAAAAACTCAACATTGAGACAGGATTGCGTGAACCACCTTCTTGTCTAGCATGGGCTCAAGAAGAACCCTTACTGGCAGTTGGCACACAGAAAGGAAATCTGGCACTCTACAATCATCACACTACAAAGTAAGCTCACTTTAAAGACGTCATCAATCAATCATCATGTCACGATTTTCTTAATTATAAATATTAGCTTTGTTAGTTCTTAAAATAGTTTAGTAGATTTTAAAGTTTTATATTACCCTTTTAACCCTTAAATGGACGATTTTTGTTTCCCGTTTTAAAATATATATTTTTGTGTAATAGACATGTATTACTGTCTAGGAAAAATGATTAAAAAAATCTAGACATGAATTTACTATATTTTTTTATGCCAACATTAAATAAAGTACAAAGTTTGTTCAGAAATGAGAACTAGTTGTCAAAATTAACAAAAATTTAAAAGAAGGTCAATTTTATCTGTTATGTTTAGTATGTTGTTTAAAAACAACATTGTCCATTTAAGGGTTAAAATACATGAATTTTGACATTGATTCTATAAAATCAATAATATTAAATAAAATACTACTACTTTAATATAAATTTCAGGAGAATACCGATAATTGGAAAGCACAGTAAAAAGATATGCTGTGCTGCATGGAATAAAGATAACATTCTAGTGCTGGGCTCGGAAGATAAGACATTGTCTATAAACAATTCAGATGGTGACACACTCAGGATCATATCACTAAGGGATGTGCCTAATGACTTGCAAGTCTCTGAGATGAAGACGGATGAACGAGTTGCAGGGGAAAATACAGTAATGTTTGAAATTTGGAAGTTTTTACGAACTATACAGGGTGTTGGTGTCCGGTGAAACAATACTTTCAGGGCTTAATCTATATCACATTTCAAATCATATACACATACTTTTGAAATTTTCCCATACAAAGTTGAAAAAATATTATTTTGTATTATTTTTGACAACCCTACCCTGACCTACATCTAGCGTGCTAAATCTATTTTCAAGCACACAGGCGCATGTATCCTGTTTAGAATGTGATTTTTGTCCCGTGTATTATTACAATGTTCTTTGATACAAGAGGTGACTAGCCGGCTTAAGTCTTTATCTGTTGGTGTAGGTCAGTACGGTAGGGTTGATCCTGCACAAATTAAGACGTAGTTTTGATTAGTTATAACTTATGATATATTATGCCTAGAAAACCCAGATTTGGTGGATGGCTTCTACCTCAAGTTGCTGTGAAAGTATTGTTTCATCGGATTTTAACACCCTGTATTTAGAATAACTTTAAAAAAGAAAACAACTTTTTAAATGTAAGTTTTTTTTAAATATTTCTAGGTTAGTCTTGTTGTAGGAAAACGTACATTGTACCTCTACAACCTTTTGAACCCTGACAACCCAATAGAATTAGCATTTCAACAACGTTACGGCTCAATTGTTTCGTACAAATGGTATGGAGATGGATACATACTGATAGGATTTAGTGCTGGATTCATCATATCCATATCTACACATATCAAAGAAGTGGGTGAAGAATTGTTCCAAGTAAAAAATCACAAGGACAGTTTGACTGATATTGCTGTATTTAATGGACAAGCCGCATCTTGTGGAGATGGACAGTTAGTATGATTTTTGTTTGAAGTATAAATTTACAAATAAGAAGCTAGACATACTAGAATTTAAAACATTCTAAGTTTGATAATTGGTCCTTGTGGTTGACTTCCTAACATATTATTTTTTTAAATCATAAGATTATTTTTTGTAGTCATAATAAAATATGGCATGGTATATTTCTCAGATTGAAACTAATCTCCGTATGGAATAATGGCGAAGTGAGTGGCTCAGTGGTTCCTACGGGAGGAGCCGAGCGGTGTGCCTGGAGTTCTGACGGGAGACTACTGGCGACCTCAGGGCGAGGTTATCTCAATGTGTACGTCACTACACTACCCCCACTCTATGCTACGTATGGAACTAGAGCGTTGACGTTAACTAGCCTCACTGAAGTCACGGTGTACCAATGTATTGGTGTTGAAGATGCGCCAGAACCTATTAATAAATGTTAGTACTAGTTTGTAGGTGGTCTTTCTTTATTTTATGTTTCTGCACTCTGATCCAAAACCAGACCGTTTTTCTTCACTTCGTTTCTTATCGACGAGATAAGTTTCCCCAGCGTTCTGTCGCTTTTAATAAAGTGTCTGACTGGTTCTGAACCTAAATAAGTATGCATATTTGTGTCCTAGGTTGAAAAGAATCATGAGCATTGGGTAATCATGTTAAAATTTTAGTATTGAATAGCAGTTTGTATTACAGCGGAGCCGACAGCCCTAGCGACGTACGCGCTGCCCGTAGAGCCGAGTCTCATAGCGCTGGGCGGCTCGCACGTGTGCTGCGCGCAAGGTGCGCACGCCTGGTTCTACGGGCTGGCGGGAGGCGCGCCCCGCCCCCGCCGCTACCCCGCGCCCCTCGACCGTCTGCGCGTAGCCGGGGACTACGCCGCCGCGCTCTTCCAGGGACAGGCCATGCTGCATGCCGTACGTATACATACTATACACGTACCTTGTCAGTCTGGGTATGTGGGTGAAGTAGATGATAATTAGTGTTGTTTCCTTCAATAGATTGAACAACCGGACTCGTCTCAAGCCGAAAGAGAGTGCATGATGTTTCCTGAACCGCACATGCAAGGCGCTAAAATTATGGATATTCATCTAACTAATGACTTTTTCATATTCGTCACAGACGTAAGTAAACCATTATTCAACAACAATTAAACTCACTATTCTCATTATAAACTATTTAAGTATAGTTGTGTGGTACAGCAAGGTCACGTGGAACACTTCGGTATAGAGGAGTGGCGTACGAGCGTGCGTCACAAGGCGGCGGGCGCGCTGTGCGGGCTGCACGCCGACATCAGCGGGGCGCGCGCCTGCCTCGCCGACACCGCGCGGCGGCTGCTCGTCTACTGCCCCGCCACGCCGCACGACCTCTGCCCTATCGCTGAACCCAAGCTGTGCAGGTGACTAGACATGTGACCGACAGGAATCGAGTTCTATAATACTTTTGCCACTAATACTTACTGACGCATGAATTAGTATGTTATGTTAAACACTGTGATCAATCAAGAGCGCCCGAATGCTCCTCATTGTAATTATAGTAATACCATGGATAGCAAGATCGGAGGAAAGATTTAGACAGTAAATAACGGAAGGAAATCAAATCAAAGAAATCAATACTTTTATTTGCAGAGGTGTAATATGGGATATTTGTTTATCCGATCGCAACGTGTTCATCGTGTACACGGACGATAAGATCGACACGTACTACTACGCGGCCAATTCTATAAACGGATCTCACGTGGACCTGGTCGCCACTACCAGCATCCTGCCCGGACAAATACCACTCATATTGTTCTCAGGCGATGTCTATTGTTACAGTAGTGGGGGAAGGTGAGATTGTTTTACAGGTGTTTTAGCCAATTTCTGACCAATATCATGGTAGGTCGTAGGTAGCGGATCTTCAGCGTCTTGACACCAGTGTCTACGATAAAGTGTCTCATTTATTCGTTAAGCTTGTTTTTTATAACTTCTTTTGACAACCAAACCTTTAACCAACAATGATCTCATTTAGACGTATTAGGTTGTATCAAAATGTGCGTGAAAAATCTGATAAGTTATACCTATTCTAAATGTGCGTTCATTTATATGAAATATATGCTCCAAATTGAAACGTCTTTCGACCTGCGACCTCGATCGCTATAATTTATGCACTGTGTGCCTATTCCAAGTTTTCCTTCACTGCCCGCTTTACGTTTACGTAAACTCTAATTTGTATGAAATTGAAACAGCGCCATCTGATGGTGCGTTACGTTACGTTTATCTCGGAATAGGCACACTGTACCAATGTGATGACCTTACCACTAAATTTCTTAATCCAGTGTGGTAAAGGTCCCGCTAGAGTCTCACAACACGAGCGGTCTGGCGGACGCGGACACAGAAAAGCGCGTGACCAATCAACGGCGACACATCGAGAAGCTCCTCCTGCTGCGACGGTTCGCCGACGCCTGGCTGTTCTGTGACGCTATCGACGAACACGACATGTGGACCAGGCTGGGGGAGGCGGCCATTGCGGACCTTAATGTCGAGTTTGGTTAGTATACAGGGTGTCCTAGAACTGTGCGACATGAATGAGTAATACTTTAATAACGGAGATAGGACGTTTTGTTTACATATTATATGTACCTTCAGGACAAAATTTTAACTTAAGAGGAATGACAGACCTGACAGAACTGTTTGTTGAACACAAAATCTAAAATATAAACTTTAATAATGATTTTCTTGGTCCGAAATTTCACAATCCTGTATTACTAATTTCTGAAATCGTCCTGCAATTTAACACTATTCCGCTCTGTGTAATTAAATAATGTATTTTGATTTAATCTAGCAATACGCGTTTACACTCGTTTAAGTGACGTTGGCATGGTTTGGGCTTTGGAGGATGCTGCACATATTGAAGATTTATCGACGTTGTGGTATGTCGAAATTATACAATTATCTTATTAAGTTTGAATAGATACTATTAGAAAAGCGCATGGTAATTCTTATTGCGATTTTTTTCCTGATTAACTATGTTAACACAACTAAAACTTTGTGAATTTTTCTCTGATTACTTCCATTCTACGTTTCTTGACCAAGCTTCATTCACTGCGCGAACAAATTATAACAACGAGTCGGCTAATGCCCTGGGATCCATTTGTGTATCGACCCATGAAATAAAAGTCATATTAGAAAAACTAGACATTAACAAATCAGCAGGCCCAGACCAAATACCATCAGTTTTTATTGCAAAATGTGCTGAAAACCTCTCGTTACCACTCGCGATCTTATTTAGAAGGTCAGTTAATGAGGGTTTAGTGCCCAGTATTTGGAAATCTAGCCTAGTGACACCTATTCACAAGAAAGGTTCCAAATCATTAATTGAAAATTATCGACCTATTTCGAAGTTATGTGTGTTTGCAAAAGTCTTCGAAAAAATAATACATAGACAGATGTCCTTTGCACTGAAACCGTTATTAATTGCAGAACAACATGGTTTTATAAAGAATAGATCTACGATTTCTAATCTATTACTGACAAATGACTTTATTATGGAGGGCATGTCGCAAGGCTATCAGGTTGATGGCATATACACAGATTTCAGCAAGGCGTTTGACCGTGTCGATCATTCTATCCTTCTGATTAAATTGGCATCTATGGGGATCCACGGTGACTTACTCAGGTGGTTTACCTCCTACGTGGAGCGTCGTTCCCAGGCTGTTGTTCTATGCGGTTTTACCTCAAGCTGGCGATCTATCCCATCTGGGATACCACAAGGATCCATATTGGGGCCATTGTTGTTCACTATATTTATTAATGATATATCCGCTCATATACACCATTGCTCGATACAACTATTCGCCGACGACATGAAAATTTTCAAATACATCACATGCGTCGATGACATTAATAAGGTTCAAGAAGATCTTTTTAGATTGGAAAATTATTGCCTAAAAAATAGACTTGATATTAATGTTGCAAAGTGTAATGTTATAACTTTTTCGCGTAAACAAAACGTTATCTTACACAATTATACTTTAAACGATAAGGTACTCACTAGAGTCACAGAGATAAGAGACCTCGGTATTATTCTAGACAACAAACTTTCCTACGAACAGCATATTCATTCTATAGTCGCTAAAGCACTTAAGTCGTTAGGGTTCATTTTCAGATCTTGCCGTTCATTTTCTAGTGTCAAAGTAATTAAAATATTATACTGTGCCTATGTGCGAAGTATTTTAGACTATGGTTCTCAAGTCTGGAACCCATATTACGACTGTTACATTTCTCGTATTGAAAGAATTCAAGGTAAATTTTTAAGATTCTTGAACTTTAAATCTAATCACAAATATTCTGATTATTTAAGTAGATGTAAAAATCATCATTTTTTGCCACTACAATCTCGACGTTCAATATCAGACATTCTTTATTTTATAAATATCCTACGAGGAAATATTGATTCCATAGATCTCGTCAGTAAAATCTATCTTAAGGTGCCATCTTTTTCATCTAGGTCGCCTACTTTGTTTGCTTTGCCGTCCGCAAATAGCAGATATACACGTAACTCCTTTTTCTGGCGTACATCAAACATGTTGAATGAAATCTCTAAAGTTGTGAATATTAATATTTTCCTTGATAACTCACAAGTTATTGGAAGACAGTTGAGTAATGATTTTTTCACCACACGTTCTATATTTAAGTCATTGCCGTCAATCTAACAAACTTTTGTTGTATCCTTTTCAATCACACTATAATGTATTGAGTATAATGTCTTTTATACATTCTTAAATCACTTACTTTTATAACAACGTGGTTTATAATTTAGAATAAGGTTATTTTTAGCGCTCAATCTTATATGTATTACTTATTGGCGAAAACTGTTAATTGGCCTTGTAAACCTTGCAATTGTACTAAATTTATAACTTATATTAGGCTGTAAGTTTTCCATGTACAAATAAATAAATAAATAAATAATAAATAAAACGTTATTTAATACAAAACGAAGATAGCGGTCCGCGCGATTATAACTATCAGGTGGCTAGCTCGTCGTCAATGACAATAAAATAACAGTAATTGTTTATTTCAGTGGCATGTTGTGCGCATGCGTGGGCCAGGGCTCGGCGGCGGCGCGCTGGGCGGAGGGCTCGGCGCTGTCGCTGGAGCTGGCGTGCGCGCGCGGGGACTGGCGCGCCGCCGCCGCACTCGCGCACGCACACGGCACGCAGCACGCGCACACCATCACGTTACACCACGCGCAACACCTGGAGCTCACGTGCGTACACTGCTAACCACTATACAGGGTGTCCCAAGACTATTCGACATTAACAAGAACTACTTTAAATATTAGAGATAGAATGATTTGCTGAAAAGAAACACCTATTATTTTTGTTGATTAATAATACGGCGTTTACAGATTTTTCGTAAATTTTTTGGTTTGTCTGAAAATCGAATATTTCGTATATCGGTAACAGTCAACACTGTATTTTTTGACGTCTATTGAAAGAACAGTTAATTGCCATATTCCTAACAAACATAGTGTCTATCCTGGCGAGCGTTCCAGTTTCGCTATCTGGCAAAAATTAACGTAGGTACCCAGACGAGTGGCTATACATACCTATACTAACTTTTTTTTTACTATGGTCTCAAAATAATACAATAATAGATTTTTTTTTCTAAAAGTTCTAATAAACGATACCGTTACATTCCAGTGCTGACTATCACGAAGCGCTAACAAATTACGAGAAAAGCATAATCACAGAAAACTTAGACGACGTTAAAGTGAAAGAGCACAACAAGAAGTGCGAGACGGGTATAGCGCGCATGGCGATACGGTGCGGTGACGTCATGCGCGGACTCACCACCGCCATGAAGCACGCCGATGACGTCACACTACTCAAGGACTGCGCTCTCCTCTTAGAGGAAGAGAAACAATACAGCCACGCTGCTGCTCTGTACGACCACGCTGGCAACACTGAGAAGGCAGCCTCTTTATACATCAAACTCAAGTCTTGGCTGAAAGTAGAAGCTTTATTACCGAAGATCAATTCGCCCAGTATCCACATACAGTACGCCAAAGCGAAAGAAGCTGAAGGTCGATATCACGACGCTCTAAAATCGTACCTGAAAGCGCAAGATTACGAAGCGGCCATACGATTGAATCTCGACAAACTTGAAGACATAGACGAAGCCGTACATCTAGTTCAAGAGACCAAATCTGTACAGGGAGCCAAAATGGTCGCCAATTATTTCCAAAACAGTGACGATCCGAGTTCCGCCATCAAATTCTTAGTGATGTCCCTGTGTTACGATGAAGCTTTTCAACTGGCCAGAAAGAATGGAAAACTGCATTTGTACGGAGAGATCTTAATACAAACGTCACAGGTGCGGTCTGAAGATTTCAAAAGTTTAGCTTTGCATTTCGAAGGAGAGAAAAATCATTTGTTGGCCGGAAAGTTTTATTTTCACGCAGCTGATTATAATAAAGCTATGTCGCATTTGCTGAAGGCTGGTGGCTCGGAAGAGGATGAAAATGAGGCTATCAGTATAGCTATAGATGCGGCTGCCGCTAGCGATGATGAGAGATTGACTAGAAGGTACAAAAGTACTTCATGATTTTAGTAAAATTGAATCTTTTTCGATTCATGCACTATTAAAATAGGTATTCGTAATTTGTGTTTTATTTTCAGACTAATAGAGTTTCTATTAGGAGAGACGGATGGCACTCCTCGGGAACCACGTCATCTGTTCAGGTTGTACATGGCCAAGAAACAGTTTATGGAAGCAGCTAAAACAGCGGTAAGTTAAAGGAATTTGTAAATGTTTGAGCTACTTATTCCTTCTCAGAGTGTTATTGAGTATATCTCTATGTTAGACTAACAGCCCATGGACACAAACTTTTGTTATTTTAACAAAGCTGAACGTTTGTCAGCGTATACTCCAAACACTTATTTGCCCGAGAGCTTGTGCCAATTTTTAGGTAGTTATTTGAGGCAAGCTGAAAACTTGGTACTTAGTTCTCCTGATATACCTAATACCGCAACTCGGAACTGCAGACCTGACTGCTGAGTAGCGGGGCTGAACGAAACCCTTCATTTAAAAAAAATAATAGAAAGTCCCAACAAAATGACCTGTCTTTTTGGGAATACTATTTTATGTCGTACTATTGTTTGCAAGTTTCAACAAACACGTTTCTTGAATAAAATATAAAAAACGTTTTAAAAATGTAGGGATCCGTTTAGCCCCGCTACTCAGCAGCCAGGTTTGCAGTTCCGAGTTGCGGTATATCAGGAGAAATATGGACCAAGTTTTCAGCTTGCCTCAAATACCTACCCAAAAATTGGCATTAGCTCTCGGGCTATAATAACGATTGACCAGTATGAAGTTGTCATCGTGTTTTTGTGGAATAGTGTAATATATGTTACATTAGGTAATAATCTGCAACGCGGAGTGTCGCGTAGGTCGGTACCGCGAAGCGCGCGGCGTGTTGCGTGGAGCGGGCGCGGCGCTGCGTCGACCGCCACGTGACCTTAGACACGCCTTGGCGCTCCTACACTCATACATATTAGTGAGTATACGAGAATAGTGGCGTGCAGTATATACAAGCAAATAAGCACTGCATACCATATTTTTTTATAAACCCCCCTACAGTTGATATAGTTTTCGGTTCGAAATTATTATTTAATATTCTAAATTATTTATTCTTCATTTTTGTCACTTCATAAAAAAAAATATCAGCACTTATTACAGTAACACTTTTCTTATTTCAGTAATCAAATCGTATCTATAATTTTAACGCCTTTAATTTGTAACAAATTTATGCTTCAAATTAAAAATGGTTAATTTATAAGTATCTGCACAGGTCCGAACTCACGTGCGCCGCGGTAATCATGAACTAGCCGCCCTTTTATTGCAACGAATCGCAGCCGAAGTCACATTCTTTCCTTTAGTGCAACGTAAGCATATTAAAAACAATTGTAACGTGAATAAAAAGAAGAAAATGTATTATAAGTATCTCTTTTTTTTCAGATCAAGTATCGATATTGACATCGACAGTTATTGAGTGCAGTAGAGCTGGTTTGAAGCACCAAGCTTATCAGTGGGCGAGAGTTCTGATGCAACCTGAGTATAGACCACAGGTTAGTGTTGATTGTATTGTTCTACAAAAAGTTTAATCGATTCCAAAAATAAGAGTGGTTTTAAGTTGTATTTTGACAGGTCATTCACCTCACTTCAGTTGGGATAAAGTTACAGATCCACCCTGTATATTACTATGACAATATTGTCTGTTGATGAAAATTGATATTATCTAAGTTAAGCAAAATATGACTTTCATCCAAAAGTTTTAAAATTAAACACAACGATTTCTACTTCTGAAATTATAATATTGACACTCCTTGGCTTTTGGCTTATACGAGCAACAAGTTTTAATATATGTGAATGAGATTACTTGAATACTAATACAATATCAATGGACTAAAATTTTTCATCTCAGCGTCCGACCTTAACTTTGAATTTTGCAAGATAGGTTAAAAGAGCTTACGGCTCACCTGATAGTAAGCGGTCACTGTTCATGGTCCTTTGTAATGCCAGTAATAAACTAACTAAAAATGTTTATATTACATCATCATCATAATCAACCTATAGACGTCCTCTGCTCGACATAGGCCTTCCCCAAACTTCGTCACAACGGGCGGTCCTGCGCTGTTTGCATCCAGTGACATCCCGCGATCTTGACCACGTTGCTCTATATTATAGATTTATTTATTTATTTATTTAGGTACACCAACAGCAGACATAAAAGGCTTATACATATGTGTAAGGTACATGATAACATATCTTATATGACTGCCTATTACAGGTATACACGACATTTTTTTTTTTTTTTTTAAACAACACAATTTAAAATTAATATTAGGAAAATAGTTCAAAATTACAAATACAAAATTATAAAAAGACTAAAGAGTAAAAAAAAAAACAGCAGAATAAGTAAAACAAAAGTAATGTTACTGAGATAATTTTAGAGAAAAGAGAGAAGAAAAAAAAAATATAAAAAAAATAAATATCGTGTTAAACACACTTATGCTAATTATCAAATTAAATGAAAATATAAATAAAATAAAAAGGAGAATTTAAAACAAGCTAAAAATAATAAACTCTTAAATCAAAACAATAAAAATAAAAGACTTCTTAAAAATTAATTTTATGTAACGGTGAGATCATTGGAAGAGGTGATCATACGCCTGAATCGGTTGAGAGACACACCATGTATATCTATTGTAGGCTCTTTAATTGAGTTGTATGCCCTACACATTCTTATTATAGGTGAATTTAGCCCTAAATTGGACCTACAATACGGTATATGGAATAATTTAATAGGAAATCTGGGAGGTTTGGACGGAACAGTATACGAGATACTCTGCACTAAGTCGTTGCATTTCACGATTCCGTTAAGAATTTTAAAGAGAAGTGACAAATCATGTATACGTCGACGTTCACGTAATGTTGTTAACTTGAAAAAATTCAAACGTTCAGAGTATGGGCAACGGTGACTTATGTTTTGAGAGGAGAAGGCTAAATGTTTAGTAAAGGCTCTCTGTATACTTTCCACTCTCTGTGAGTGTACCGCGTAGGTTGGGTTCCATATGACGCTAGCATATTCTAATCTACTACGAACAAGAGCATTGTATAATATCATTCTTGTTCGTGGTAATTTAAACTCCCGCGAGTTACGCTTTATGAAACCCAACATCTGTGCCGATGCTTTTACTGTTTTGTCAACATGGGACTTAAAAGTAAGTGCACTATCTACAATAACGCCGAGATCACGGATCTCGCGAACACTTGATAAAGTGGTGTTATTTATGTGATAAGAAGGGATACTGGAGGAGTATTTTTTCCGAGTAAAACGGAGATGGAAACATTTTTCTGCACATAATGACATGTGGTTTGATTGGCACCATTCCTGTAGTTTTAGAAGATCATTCTGTAATAAATCTATGTCTCGGGAACAAGTTATTGTTTTATATAATTTTAGGTCGTCAGCGAATAATAGAAATGAACAGTTTTGGAAAATATTAGTAACATCGTTTATAAATAATAAAAATAAGATAGGGCCAAGATGGGAACCTTGCGGTACTCCAGAGCGAGCATGATAGTTATGCGACATGTACCCATTGACGCTAACAAATTGTGAGCGATTTAGAAGATATGAAGTAAACCACCGTAACAGTGATCCATGAATTCCATAACAACGTAATTTATTAATTAGGAGAGAATGGTTAACTTTATCAAAGGCGCTGCTGAAATCGGTGTATATTGCATCGACTTCTTGTCTATTGTCTAAAGCCTGTGAAATATCTGTGATATATTTAACTAAGTTAGTTTGAGTAGAACGCCCTTCACGGAAACCATGCTGACTATCTGAAAGATGTCCTTCCATGTAGTTAGTTATATGAGGGCAAACTAAGCTTTCAAATAATTTGGAAAAACAAGATAAGATCGAGATAGGTCTATAGTTTTTAATATTGTCATGATTCCCTTTTTTGTAGACAGGTATGATACGGGCTTTTTTCCATTCTTCAGGAAAAATACCGGATTGTAACGAGCTGTTAAATATAATGTTCAGGGGCAAAACAAGAGCGCGTCGACACTGTTTGATAAAATATGGAGGAATGGAGTCGGGACCTGCACCTTTCCAGGCATCAAGTTTCTTAATTTTAGAATAAATGTTTTCTTCAGTGAATTTAATGTCACTTAAGGTGTCAGTACATACCTCTTGTAAACAGTCAGACGTGTCGTCGGTTAAGTTGCTGTAAATTGATGAGAAGTGAGATGCAAAAAGATTTGCGATATTTTGGCCTGTATCAGCTACAACATTATCTAAAACCATATTAGCAGGAATTTGCGACGCGGGATCTTTTTTATTTTTTATGTAATGCCAAAATGCTTTGGCATTTTTAGAGATACCGTTTTCAATAAATATTTTGTAATCACGGTAACAGTCTCGGAGCAATACATGACATCGACTACGGATTATATCGTAACTGAGTTTATCTCGTGGGTTTTTATATTTCCTGTAACTTTGCCTGTACTTTTCTTTTTCAGCCAGAGATCTGATGAGGACATTAGAGAACCAAGGAGGATATTTGGATTTGTTAATTTTGCGTTTCGGTGCGTTTTTCTCAATGAGTTCATATAGTATTTTGTAAAAAACTGTGACCGACTCATTAACTTCACAGTTTAATACAAGATGCCAGTCAACACGATTCAGTTCTATTATAATATTATCATAATCACACTTGTAAAAATCATAGCTAATATTACCTTTGGTTCTAAGATACCTCAAGTTTGAGTCTGACATTGTTATTAGCAGAGGAGGGTGCTTGGGATCCAAATCAATGATTGGTTCTTGCGTGGCAGTGACATTCAGGAAGGGAATATTGCTGATAACAAGATCTAGTACACGATCATCTATGTTACGATTAACGTTAAATTGAAGTATGCCATTGACTCCCATAAAATCAATTAATTTGTACCCCAAGGCATTATCATAATCACTAGGTGTTGCGTGAGTGTCGTTGTCCTGAATAGACCACTTAATGAAACTTAAATTAAAATCTCCGAGAATAATAACTTCGTTTACATTATTAAGAACATTATTAACCCCATCTAAGAAACTATTCAAAGATTCCAATCGAACTGGAGGAGGGAGATAAGTTACACAAATTGCTATATTTTTCATGGAACCATTGTTATTTACTAATTTAACCATCACCCATAAATCCTCATGCTCACTTTCCCAAGTATTAATTCGGGAGGAATGGAGGTCACGCGAGACAGCTAACAGTACACCACCGCCATCTTTCTTCGAATTGTTTGAAGACATTCGGTCACGTCGATATAAAGTGTATCTCGAGTCAAATAACTCCGAGTCAAGAATATTTGAGTTTAACCAAGTCTCAGTGAGAGCTATTATTTTATGGTTGCTGATCAAAACATTTTTATACAAATCATTCGTTTTTGTTCTAAGTCCTCTTACATTTTGGTAATATATATCAAGCACTGGAAATGTTTACAGTTACCAAAACAATTGTAGTAATAAAAAAAAAATGACAATATACAAAGAAATTAAAAAAAAAGAAACAAAATTTGTTAAGTTTTAAGTTGTGCAAGACTGTCCATGCTGCGAACTAGAATGGCCGGAAAAGAAACATCTTTACGAACAAAAACGCGACCATTTCGAATCCAAACAAATTTGTAGCCTAGTTCCCTAGCCAGCTTTCTAGTGCCAGCATGCAAATGCTTGTTTGAGGGGCTTAGGTGTTCAGAAACATATATAGGTACAGGTTCACCTGAGATGCCGAGATGATGAGAGTTGAGTTTGTCCTTTAGATGTTTTTTGTTGAACTGGGCGACGGCTGCAAGTAAGGTGTCACGAAGGCGGGGTGTTTTCAATTTAACTATTAATGAGCGAGGCCTTTTGTTGTCCGGGTTCAGCTTGGCCACCCTTGTAGCGTGTAAGATGTCTCCGTCGGTCAGTTGCTCGCCAACAGTTTTGGCGAGTTGAACAAAGGTCGTTACATTGTTTTCGGATTTTTGCTCCGGTATTCCGTTGATTTCAATGTTACTTTCTCGTTGGTTTTGCTCCAAGAGTGATATTCTAATGTCTTGTTCTTTAGTTGCAACCAAAAGTCGGTCGTTATCATTTTGTAATTTTTTAATTATTTCATCCTTCTCCTCAAGTCGAGTTTTGAGTGTTTCAAACTGCTGGTTAAAATATGTCACGGAGTTATTAAAATCAGTAATGAGTTCGGAAAATTGTTTTAACTGGTCTGAGACGAATGTTTTCATATTCGTTTCAAGAAAACTATTTAGTTCTTGTTTAATAATATTCCTTATTTTTAATTCCAAGTAGTCGTTCTCATCTGGGTCAGTCAATGAAGACGAGGACGTGTTATGTGTTAGTCTAGCTTTAACATTTGTAGGGTCTTGGCTGTCCTTACCGTAACTTCTCATCTTATTGAAAGTGGCTTCATTTTGAGGCATGCACGAAGAGTCAGTAGAAGGGCGTCGACACTCAGAGCATTTCCAGGTAGATTTACCATTTCGTGTCATAGCTTGGTATTGTTTGTCTAGTACGTTTGCACATAGGAGATGGTATTTTGATTTGCAGTTGCAGCAATTTAGGAATGTTGTTGCTGACACAGTTTTGTTGCAGCTCACACAGCTATTCGTGCTAGGTGACATGTTTAAAATCGTTTTTAATAGTTAGTATTAGTAGTAGCAACGATGTTTTGATTCAGTTCTTTCAAAACATTAAAATATGCACAAGCCCGGCAATCAGTCAGTCGTATTCCTGTTGTGTAAAAAGTCCTGTTGCGTTTGTGTGCGTGGAATGCGAGTCGCCCGCGGGACGCGAGTTGTCGTAGGTCAAGGACACGGACGATGCACAAAGTTTTTGAAAATAGTTTTGATGATTACTCACAATCAGTCGAATGTATTGATGTGGTGTAAATAAATTTATAAAGTCTTCAATTTTAGCTATTCATAGGTATATAACACTTCAAGAAATTTGCACTTTGAACTATTTTATGATGTAAAAAATGAGGAGCGAAATAAAAACGTGTTGTCTAGAGCGCGTCGCCGCGAACTATTAGGGATGTAACGAATATTCGCACTCGCATTCGCAAAAAATCATGCGAATGTTTTGACAAAAGTCAGGAGGACATTGTGTGGATATAGAGGGAATCTGACTGAGCCAAGTTATAGGCTTCTATCTGCCCTTTAAAATGAGCCCGAACTTGATTGGTTTACGACCTTCCGTTGTCAAGATTATTTAAGGGGTGGGGGTAACAAATATTTGGTGGGGAGAGGCAAGTACCTCCTCCCTTATTGTATGAAAGGTCAACATTAGCATTTGCGTCAACTTTCGAAACATCCCTATTACAGATAGATCCTAAGTACTGGAAGAAGGTAGAGAGCGTGGTGCGTCACGTGCCGCGCGGCGACAGCGTGCCGCCCCGCGCCGCGCCGTGCCCGCGCTGCAGCCGCGCCGTACCGTGCGCCGCGTTGTTGTGCGCGCACTGCGGGACAGACATGCCCTTCTGCATCGCTACGGTAAATTAGATTGAACCTTTTAATAAATTGGTACTGGGTCATTGACGTTATACAGGGTGTTTGATGTGATACAGCGTGTTTGATGTTATACAGGGTGTTTGATGTGATACAGCGTGTTTGATGTGATACAGCGTGTTTGATGTTATAAAGGGTGTTTGATGTTATACAGAGTGTTTGATGTGATACAGAGTGTTTGATGTGATACAGCGTGTTTGATGTTATACAGGGTGTTTTAGATTTGAAAGTGACTAAACATACATTTCAATAATGAAGTTAATATTCTTTAAACTTAAACTGCTTAGTTTTCGTTGCGATTGCATGTTGAACTAAAGACGTCTACGTATTTCAACCGGGCATTGGTTGAAGTCGTGGTAGCCGAGTGATTGGAGCGCTTGTCTTTCGTACTAGGTCGCAGGTCCAAAATCAGCGGCCTTATACATCTAATAAATCTTAAAAAGAAAAATATCAATGTGCAATTTATCACAACATCACTGACTACAAAATGTGTGATCCCAATTCACATTGGGGTGGCGTTTTTTTTTTTTTTTTTCAGTTGGAGGAAATTACCGGATCGAGATCGGTATGTAGGAGTTGAACCGCACTAAAACCTCCAACCGCTCACACTCAACGTCCGAACCCCGGCTGGGGCCAGAACCCAGCACGGGGTTTGGAGGGACGGCGCGACGCGTTACGCGCTCGGCACTCTTTCCCGTCGCTCCGTCCCCGGACGCCGAACCGGTAGCCGCCGGCGAATACGGCCACCGGCTCTCTCGGTCGGCGGGCTCTCCGAAGCCCGCCAAGATGGGACCGCGTGTCACCCTCCCGCAGAATACCTCGCTGGGTCAGAACCAGCGTGGGTCGGGGAGCGCCCACTACCATCCCCCGGATGCTCTTACGCTAAGGGCGTGTTGAGCGAGACACGACGCCTTCTTGGGTCCCCGCTCGCACTCACATGCGTTGGGGACCCGAAACTCTTAGGGGGCCAGAATCCGGGCGAGATCCCGGTCCCGGCCCCCTGCTCGACGGCGACGGGTTGGTAAGTTGAGAGTGGCATATAGCCTCTCTCTCTCAGCCCCCGCCACATTGGGGTGGCGTGGGGGGGACTATGCCTGATTCTGGTTCTCAGCTGTTATTATTGTTTAACCTGGCCATAGATAATACTTTGAGTTGTGACATATTAAATTAAAAACTTCTACGTAACTAGAAGGTAGCATGATGACATTTCATTTTAATTCTTAGCGTAATAATATTGTTTCAGGGTATGCATATAGTGAAAGATGATTTGACAGCGTGTCCAGAATGCGACTACCCAGCCATACTCAGCGAGTTCACTGAGTGAGTATTGAATTTCTTAGAATTTACTCAGAATAAAAGTTTTTTCAAATTTAATTAATTTTTAATGTTAATTCATACATATAACCAATCCTTTCGTACTGTACAGTGTAATATCTGCCTAATAATAGTTTGTCAAATATCTCCCTTCCCCTTTTTGCTCTTTATTCAATGCTTTATAAAAAGTGTCCAGACTAATCATGCATAGCGTCGTTTTGTAGGTTATGTCAAGACCTTTCAAATTATGTATAGTATTGCCAGATACGAGCTCTGTAGCGCGTTGTACATAGCCGCGAAATTCAAAAGACAAAAAGGCGGAAGGGAGATATATGATAGCCTATTATTAACGTTTACCCTCACATTTTAAAGAAGTATTTTGTATCTAAGAGAGTTGGATAATAAATGTGCGTTTGTCAAGCTGATTGACTTAAGCATAATTGGTATGCAGATTATCTTCGGTATTAGGCCCTCCGCACATGGAGCTACTCAAATGTGACGGAATTAGTTAGTAATTAGAATTACAAACTAGTTATAAACTGTATTTCGCACACGACGCTACTCAAATTGCAAGGTTTCAGTCACTCCTGTCACAGATCAGAAACTAGTACAGATGCGACAGCGAAAGCGATTGAAGTTGTGTAATGTTTTTTTAATGTTTGTTTTAATTTAAATCTGTACTTTCTGATCTGTGCAGTAAACTCGGGTAACCTAGTAGCTTGGCGACTGACACGACGCGTCGCGCGTTACTAACTGGTTTGTAACTAGACGCGTCGTGTGCGAACCCGTATGGCAATGTATGAGCGGTGACGCGAAAGAAACTCGTCGAGAAATTTGAGTTTGTAATTAGTTTCTTTTGAGTAGCTCCATGTGCGGAGGGCCTTAATCTGTGATTTTACAATTTTATATTTGTTTTTAGATTACTTCGTGACGAAGGTAAATGTCCGATGTGTGATGAGAACGTGGATTATCGAAGACTTGTCAAGATCGATGATGTATCTATTTATTTAGATTTAAACACGAACGAATAACAATATGATCTCGTGGATATAAAATAGTTAAGGAACTTATAGTGGCGTGCAGTACATACAGGAAAATAAGCACTGCAAACAACCATTAATTATTAATCTCTTGGTTGCCCTTGACACAGATTGAAGATTTGATCAGTTGAAGCCGAAAGTGTTTTAGTTTTTATAATTATACAGTATTTAAATAGTATATATTTTTTTCTAACTCAAAATCAGATCTATTGAGTTGTGTAATATTTTAAACATAAATCCGTCCAATTTAATGTGATATATTGTAAGTAGTTATTTTAAGTTTAATCTACTATACTTAAGCTGTGATGATTCTCCGTCCAATAAAATTATTGTTAGAAAAAATATATTTTTTTATTCGATATACAGGGTGTATGAAGACCGCTCCCGAAAACGAAGACTGGTGGTAGTACTAGTGATACCTGTGATAATAAGCCAGGTAACTGGTCCATTCAGACGAGTTTTTTTTTGCAAAAAACTTAACATCCGACGTATCACTAATACTAACCCATGGTTTTCGGGAGTGGTCTGTATAAACGCTGTATGTACTTCGTGGTTGACTGCAAATGTATGTTGTTATGTTCTATTTGATTTTGTTATATTATTATGTCTGGTGAAAATAACTAAAATGATGAAGGGTGCATAGAATTATTGCATCTGGAATCAACATCATGAACAACAGATTGAAGCCAATTTAAAGTGCACCGATCGCGCGTAACAACACGATATTTTGAATCAACATCATGAATAACAAAGTGAAAATTTAAAGAACTTATGTGTATGTAATATTTTATTAGTGTGTTAAACGAACTGAGTATCATCGGTACACTAACGCCAGAATATCGTGTAGTTACGCACGATAGGTGCACTTTAAATTGGCTTCATTCTGTTGTTCATGATGTTGATTCCAGATGTAATAATTCTATGGAAGGATGATTGTCCTGAAATGAAACCCTCGTCTTAGTGGTGAAACATTTATTTTCCATTTGAAAGATACCATGTTGTAATACACGTTCGATACTGAGATTCAAATGAAACACAAAACGCAAATATCGTATCATACAAAATTGCAACGAGTGCATACAACCTAACGCTTTACTATAAAAAAGTGAACATTCAGTGCCCGGAAATTTCGGTCACACTATTCACATAAGAAATATTTTTAGGTTATGTTTTGTGGTTAAAAAGTGTACCAGATCTGAGCGTCGGTTAACGCAACTCACTAATCCCTCGTCCGCCTGAATTATTCTATAATCAATTACTAACTAATGCAATTAACGCTAACTATGCATTAAGTAGACAAATACATTTATACAGCTTAAAATAATGACAAGACGATTGAATGATAAAATCATTGTGCTAATATTACAATGAAGGCTATAACAGTCGCTAGGCAGCTGACTATCGCTATTTATCTAATAACAGGCTTAAAAAAACCATTTATATTATATGACACCTAATTCCGATGTAATTTTACTAAAAGAATGTAAATTTGAAAAAGTCTTAAGAATTAGGCTCTAGTTGTTTTATTTTGTAAAAACCGCAGTAAAAACGGATGACATTTACAACTGGTATCATTTGTAATAATATTTAATTTAACATTGATATTGGTGTTTTAAATTGTTCATTCGACTTTGCATTGAAAGAACATGAGTAAGGAAATTACATTAACAACACCATGAACAGCACTTTATTAAAAAAATACCAAGTGGTTTGTGTTTGTTAATATTTATTATAACTAGGGGTGTGCGAATAATTCGAACTTACGAATTATTCGTTCCGAATCTAATATTACTATTCGAATCTTCGAATTATTCGAAATTCGAATAATATTCGAAAAATTTCAAATAATTCGAAAAGTTTAGACATAGACATATACATATTTGTAGATCTTGAATATCTTGAATGGGCTAGATGTCAGATTTTGAGTTTTTTGTTTGTGTGATTATTGTGACTATTCGAAATTCGAATTATTCGATTCGATTCGAACGATATTCGCACACCCCTAATTATAACTGAAAATAATTCAAAACTTTTTACCAAATATAGTTGTAATTTTTAAGTATTTACTGAAATGTGATTCCAATAACAAAGTCAAAGTAACGTCATAATATTATTTTTAAGCCATTCACTGCAATATCCGATTACATCGAAGTGATAAACAAGCCAATAAATAAAATGTTATATTTAATTATTTCGTGGGACGCAGGTGTTACATTTACTAAATAAATCATCTATACATTTCCAGTCAAAAGAATGGACTATCACGACTTACATTGGACGAACAATGAAATCATTTCAATAAAACAATGTATGAACACATTCCATTTCATAAAACATTTATATACTTTATAATTACTATGTTTAATATTTGGCCGGATGCATGTGCTTGCCTCTAGTCCACTCTTTTAACTTTATAATAGTTATTTACAGATATATAAAAATATATTGAAAACATAGATGGCACTTGGTTGCGTTGTGAAAATAAAACGATATACTTTATTAAAACGAAACGTAAATGAATAAACTTTTTTGACACATTAGTAACAAAGTAAAATAAGATTGAATATAGATTGTTTAAAATACACGACTCGCACTACAACGTCGACAAGAAGGAATGTATAAAATTAGTTTTAACTATATCAATGTTACTCATCAACAATAAATACTATAAATCTTTGGTTTCATTTAGTCGTTTGATTACAAAAAAGTTTTTATTTCTTTGCGTATCGTACATCGCAAAATATCGCGGATTAAATTACAAATTACAATACAGTGATAAGCCTACGATGTATTTAGAAAATTTGAAGAACTATCATACTATACTAGGGTTCATAAGAACGACGGCCATCCGACCACACTCCGGGGACTCGCTTTGGCACTAGACGACTGGTAGCCGGCAGCACGGCGCGGCGCGCTCACTGCAGCGGCGCCAGCTGCTTGGGCAGCGCCGCCACCACGCGCACGCGGTCACTGAACTGCGGCGGCGGGGCCAGCAGCGGCGCGCCCCCCTCCCCGCACAGCGCCGGCTCCTCGGGCGGCGGCGGCAGCTGGGCCAGCGACACCGCCGCGCGCGCCCGCCGCCCCGGCGCCTTGTCCACGTCCACGCCGAGCCGCTCCGCCGCCGACCGGCCCCGCAGGCTGCCCGCGCCCGCGCCGCGCAGCACGGCCGCCGTGGCGCGCTTGCGGGTCAGCGAGTTGTGGCGCTGCATGACGCCGGTGCCGCCCGCCGCCGCGATGCTCTCGGTGGAGCTGTGCACGGGCTCGGTGCTGATGACGTCGTTGCTGGACTTGACGGTGACGGAGCTGCAGAAGGAGACCTTGTCCCGGCGCGGCCTGGCCTGCGCCTCCTGGTCGGAGGACACGCCGGAGGAGGAGTTGTCTCCGTCGTCGCGCTCGCCCCCCGCCGCGCCGCCCCCGCCTCCGCCCAGCTCGTCGCCGCACGACTTGGATGACTTCAGCCGGGTGCGGATCTTCTGTATCTCGTCGACGGAAAACGAGTGCTGCATGCAACTAGAACCGGAACTGCTTCCGCTGAAACAAAAGGTGACACTCAATCAATGTTGTAATTTGAAATATATTTTAAACAACATTGCGACTGGAACAAATGAGAATAGCAAATCCCAACAAACTTCACAAAAAGCTCACACTCTGCAACGTTACACAATCGTAGATGGTTGAAAAACACTGTAGAGAAGAATAACACTAAAGAAAAGTAAATGTGATGATTTTCTCAGAATGGAAGTCAATGACGTACACAAGTAGCTGTGTGATAACCAATTATCCCAGTAGTATATTATACCTGATTATATTATAATAATTATTTCGACCAAATTGGCTACTCTCCATCTAACTCATAGATTGTTGCGTATATTGGTATCCTGAAAATTTAAACTCTGTTAACATTTAGTATTGCCAATTAAAAAAATAAGATGTATTAATTTTAAACAGGCACACCTAAACTACTGACTGATAAGATTGACTTGAATGTTTTTTTACCTAGTGTTACTGTTGGCGCTGGTCTCGGCGGGCGGCGGGTCGCGGGGCGGCTTGGCGTCGGGCTCGTCGTCCGACTCCGACATGCTGTAGTCGGGCTCCGGGATCGGAGGCGCCGGAGTCGAGTTCTGTAACACAACGACCACGTTACGACAATGTACTGAACTTGGGTGTAGTACCCAGTTAGGTGTATAGGCCAGTTAATGACAATATTGAAAAATGTATCGTATCGTAAATTTAAACTATTTTATATATCTATGTGTGCATTTTTGCAAAGACGAGTATAAAAATCATTATTAATTTTCTGAATATCATATCGTCTTTTTCTTTTGTGTTTACGTTTCTAGTGACAATATGGTAGTGTGATAGTTTAGGTACAACTCAACTGCACATGACATTGAAAATAAAATAGTTACTTAAAACAATAGGTATTTTGGAACGAAGTTCCTTATCGCGCGTTATCGAAAGGGGGCTAGACGAAAAAAAATCTTACGAAAAGTTGTCACGACACTTTTTTGTTTTAGATGATTATCGCTTGATGGCGCTGTGATCAAAGTATTTTAAAACACGTTCCTTTTAAATTATAAGATATCTTTTAATCGAAAGGAACTTCGTTCTATTCGGAGTCCCATGTCACCTCTCAATTTTTTTATATTGTATATCAACAGAATATTCTCCCCACTTTAGTTAGTAGAAGATCATAATTCCACCCTATATACAAAAAGTCGTTGTTACCTGTCTAACGAATCCCTTGGAGAACGGTTGCGCGTACTGCGACGCGTCGTCCGCGGACTGAGCGCGCGCGGGACTCGTCCACGAACGGAGAGACATCGCTTTGCGATTCTGTAATTATATTTTAAACTTTATTTATTGTAGTTTAGGAGTCCAATTGCAGTTTCAGAAATATTTTGTATTAGTGTATATGTCTTAAAATTAGTTTTCTAAAATGTTTTCTAAAATTTTTTGAATCCAAATCCAAGTCGAATACCAATGTAGAGCAAAGCGCATCTTTGGAGAGTGAAGAAGGCTTTGCTTTTGGTGATATTGTGTGGAGTTAATAGTGAAAACTGAAATTGCACCATCATCGAATGATGTACTAGGAGATTTTTTTCCAGAATTCTCGATTTGCGGATTCGATTCGCTTTAAAATCCTGCTTATCTGTGCACGTGTGGATATGTGCATCTTTGCGTGTGTATATTGTGGAGCTCTATGTGTGTATGTATATGTCTCACGTTGTGCGGATGCGGCGCGCGGTAGGCGAGCGGCGCGAGGGCGGCGGGCGCGGCGTACAGCTTGGCGTCCTCGGCGGGACGGAACGACGACGCCGGCACGCCCGTGCTGCCCGGCGGCGGCGGCGGCGGGGGAGGGTGCGCCGGCGGGGGGATACGACCACAGCCTGGACATCGCACACATCATTATAATTATCTACCATAAAGGAATATTGAGAGGCTATAGGCGTAATTAGATCGTATTAATTACACGTCTTCAGAAGACAGGGCAACAAACTGACGTGCTAACTAAACTGACATCATAATATGTTTTTTTCCGTAAACCTCAAGATTTAAAAAGTAACCAGGTAACATCATATGCGAAGTGATTTCGAACCAATTTCTATCGAGAAAATACAACATAGACAATCATTGCCGCCATCTTGGTTTTACTCTTCGATGTAATACTACATATGCTATGGAAGTAAAACTAGTAATTACCTTGCACATCATCAGTGGACCTCGTCCGGGGCGGGTGCGAGGCGAGCTCCGCCGCGAGGTCGGGGGTCGAGTGGAACTCACGCCGCAATGTACTCGTAGACTTACTCCATAACTGTATGATATGATTTAATTGTATATAGGGTGTCTCAACTTGACATATTGTCACTTACACAATTACTAAACGGGTTCTTACCACGATTTTTATTAACGAACCCGTTTAGTAATTGTGTAAGTAGTGTAGATAACCGCGAGTGTTTAAAGAAATTTATTGACATACTAGCTGCCCCACGCAACTTCGTCTGCGTCGAAAAAAAAAAAAAAAAATAGGGTTGGACTACCCCTAACATTTAGGGGGATGAAAAATAGATGTTGGCCGATTCTCATAGATACCGGATAAGCACAAAAAATTTCAACAAAATCGGTCAAGCCGTTTCGGAGGAGTTCAAGTTCGAACACCGTGACACGAGAATTTTATATATTAGATTGTTATGAAGCTTTAATGAATGAATTCCCATTAATATACAGAGTGTCTCCAAATATCACAATAGCATAAAGACTTCAAGATTTAAGGGAACTTAGATATGATAGGTAGATGTAATATGGGCAGGATTTCAAAGTAAAATAATCCAGAGGTCATGGGAAGTCATAATGCAGTGCAAATCGTTCTGGTGTAATTTACAAAAGGCTTCAAGGTGTGGTTGACTGATGATGAATGATAATGAACAATTTTATTTTTTATTAATTTTTAATTAGGTGGTCGGTAATTTTGTGTTACGATTAAAACTATGGTATTCATATCGATTCCTACAAAAAAAAAAAAATTGGTACTTCTTGAAAAGGTTCAACTTCATTTGCGACTACTTTCATTTTTGTTTAAGTTTTAGTCCCAAATTTTCTCGGTAAAAAACTTACTTTAGCTCTAGATCGTTTCATTTCAGCGACGGAAGCGTAGACCTTCCCGGGTCCCTTGGCGGGCGAGTAGGGGGGAGAGTTGGACCCTCCTTGGAACGCTGAACGAGTCATCATGGCGTTGTTGCCGCCTCTGTAACGATGATTTAGTTTTCGTTTAAAATTTTAAAGACGTGAAAGTAATTTTGACTGTAGCTTTGGAGGATTTGCTTTTATGTAATAATTACCAAATTTCTTAAAGACATTTGTTATCTAAAATTAACAGATTTAAAATAATGTTATAAATTAATCAAGAGACCAGGTTTTTCAGATGCAGTTCCCGAGTGGGGTCACAGTATTTTAAAAATGTTGCAGTTGCATATCTTTTAAAATTCGCTAAAATTACTGTTTTGAATTACTGTTGTTTCTGTGTTCTCTGAAGTGGGAACTAAAAGTACCACCCTGTATACTCATTCTCACCACTCTCGTTATAATTTTAAAGGACCATTTTTTTTGGAATTTATTTTAATTTCCAAAAATCATCTCATCGGAAACTTTAATCTGTACGGACAAATTCAGATCATCTAAAAGTATATTCGTGTGTATGTGTAAGTGTGTATATACTCACGGTGCATCAGTGACGGCCTGTCTCTGGAACAGCTCCTCCAGCTCCGCGGCGGTGATGCGCGAGGAGGCGGGGCGCGCGCGGATGGACGCGGTGCGCGGCGCTACCGGCGTGCCCGACACGGGCGTGCCGGCTGCAATACATAACAACACATTAAAACGCTTTGTCTACATACAGGGTGTATCTGTAACCCAGTACCAGCTGAAGTAGGGTAAATGATCTGCCTAAATACGATTTATTTTCGGAATCAAAAAAAAGTGGTTCTAAGTTGTACTTATACAGGTCATTCACTCTACATAGCTGGTACAAGATTAAAGAACCACTCTGTATATGGCAGGTAACCCTCAATCACATCGATGTTTGTTTGTTCATCGACTACCATTCTCACTATTCAAAACTTTTCAAAAAGCAAAATATTTTACTATGTTCAATTTAATGCTTAATGTGGATCATTTAAAGCTCAAAATGGAACACTTCTCGATAAACCATAGTTAATAGTTATTATGGTAGCGGGTTGCGTTTTGAGCTCTATGTGGTAAGCGTCAAGTATAAAATGAATCACAACAAAATAACAAACTTTAAAAAATTTTTAAAATTGAAATTACTTCACATCAACTCTAGGTCGAGAGTGCGACAGTCATATTTAATTGTCAGTAATTGTAATTGTTTATATTGGAACGAAGTTCCTTATCGCGCGTTATCGGGGCTAAACGGAAAACAATCTTACGAAAAGTTGTCACGACACTTTTTTTGTTTTAGATGATTATCGCTAGATGGAGCTGTGATCAAAATCTTTTAAAACACGTTCCTTAGGTTCCGTTAGAAAAAAAAAAATTATAAGATATCTTTTAATCGAAAGGAACTTCGTTCTATTCGGGTGTCCCATGACATCTCTCAAGTTTTTTTTTCTATAGGGGTTTTTAAACAAAGACACTATTTTTACACAAGGTTACACAACACTCCTCAGAACTTTAAAAATCATAGTGTACAACTTTATTCATTCTTAAAATATTAGCTCACTATTGCTTCCGCCGTGTAACTGCACTGATTCAGCGGATGAAGACTTCCCGGCAACACTTAATGGCTCACAGCTTTCTTCTTTCTCGCCGCCATTCTCTGAAATAATAATAATAACTACTAGTGCTGTACAATTTGGCCGTTTAAACCGGCCATAAAGTTTAACCAGGTTAATTAGTTCAGCAGCCAGCTAATTTATTCAACCGGTTAAATTAAATTAACCGGTTAAATTAACTGACTGGTTAACCGGTTAATTTGCAAAAGATTCTTAACATGGAATAAATCATTTATTTTTATTTTTAGGTTTATTTTTATTAAATTTTACATATTTTAATTTATTTTTAATATTTAAAATTTTATTAAAATAAAAATAAAATATTTAAAATATTTTTATTTTATTAAAATATTTAAAATTTAATTAAAATTAAAATATTTAAAATTTAATAAAACTAAAAATAAAAATATTTATTTGTATTTTAATTTATTTTTAATATTTAAATTTTTTTTAAATTAAAAATAAAATATTTAAAATATTTTTATTTTATTAAAATATTTAAAATTTTATTAAAATTAAAATATTTAAAATTTAATTAAAATTAAAATATTAAAAATTTAATTAAAATTAAAATATTAAAAATTTTATTAAAATATTTAAAATTTAATTAAAATAAAAATAAAAATAGATTTATTCCATGTTAAGAAACTTTTGCAAATTAACCGGTTAACCAGTCAGTTAATTTAACCGGTTAATTTAATTTAACCGGTTAATTTGAATAAATTAGCTGGCTGCTGAACTAATTAACCTGGTTAAACTTTATGGCCGGTTTAAACGGCCAAATTGTACAGCACTAATAACTACCTTACAAGAAAAAAATTGTTGGTTATGGGATACAGGATGGACAGGATACAAATGAAACTAAAATCTTTTGACGTTTGAAAATTGTTGGAACGAAGTTCCTTATCGCGCGTCATCGAAAGGGGGTTAGACGGAAATTCTTATGAAAAAGTTGTCACGACACTTTTTTTGTTTTAGATGATTATCGCTAGATGGCGCTGTGATTAAAATCTTTTAAAATATTTCTTATTTTGTTTTATATGATTAATGCTAGATGGCGCTGTGATCAAAATATTTTATTTAAGTTATAATAATTAGTTAGTTTAAAACGTCTGTCTCTCTCTCTTTCTAAAAAGAGTCTAGAGAAAGTACTTCGTTCCATCCGGGTGTCCCTTGACACCTCTCAAGTTTTTTTTTTATTGAAAATTTGTTATTGTCCTAAGTACATTTGATGATATTTTTTTCAATAACGCGTTCTATTCTTTACTTCTGATGACTTGGCTACATTAGCGGGCGAAGATTTGTGTCGCGTGATGAAATAAACAAGTTTTTAAAAACTTTTATTTGTCTAGTTTGGTTACTTAATCACAATAATCGTATCAACACGAATATTCGCCATAATAAGCTAAAATGTTCTGTAAGAAATAGTAGTATAGTTACCTAGTCCAGCGACCATAGACTTGGCTCTAGCGCGACCGACGCTGAGAGTGGTGCGGGGGTCGCGGCGCGGGGGGGCGGGGGCCGGACTGCGACCTATGAAGCACAGGGTGTTCAATATATTATGACCTACATACAATATACAGGGTGGATCTGAAACTGGACAATCTGACGTGGGGTGAGTGACCTGTTGGAATAAAACTTAGAACTACTTTTATTTTAGGAATTGGATATAAAATGGCTCGTCTGCCTACATGGCAATAAAAAATAAAAAAAAAATTGTGCTAAATTGTATTTAGACAGGTCATTCACCCCACGTCAGATTGTCCAAAGTTACAGATCCACCCTGTATAGGGTGTTCAATAAACAACCTAAAGACAAATGCTTATACAGGTTGTTACATTAACAAAAGAAGTAGTTAAAGTATACCTCCAGCCCCTTTCCTGGGCAGTGTGGCGGCGTAGGGTCGCCCTGCGCTGGACAGCTGGTTCTGGGACTTGCTCGTCGGTACTGTACACATGTTCTCGTTATTACCTGGAATGTACGAGTTATTATTTAAACTATATCCTTATTTATTATTAGCATTCGTTTTTTGGTTCATTATTGCCATATGCTGGGCTTGGGTATTCATAGTATAGAGACATATCGTGCTCCCAATGAGGTGCTATTGGTTTAATCCATCTTTAAATTGCATAACTAACGAAGCTTTTGCCAGTATTGTTGTGATGAACTACTTTTCTTATCAAAATGCTTTTTATTAAATGTACATTTTTTTTTATTGCGTGATAGATAAACGAGCCTACGGCCCACCTGATGGTAAGCGGTCACCGTCGCTCATGAACCTCTGCAATGCCAGGGCAATGAGGGGCTATTATCTATCGCCTATCGATACAGGACTTTTCTTAAACCTCGTTTAAAGAGGGACATGTCATAGCGCTCCGGGAACACCGCGGACGGGAGTCCATTCCAAATCGGAATGGTACGGGGCAAAAATGATCTTCTGAACCGAACCGTGGAAGATCGCAGCGGTTCCAAGAAAAGGTGATCAAGACAAAAGTGGACATGTCGTCAAGATTCGAATTTGGAACCACCAGTACAGAAGTCCCAGTCTCATAATGATATAATCTTATTAAGGCCTCTGTCTAGCGCACAATGGCGAAGATAGTATACAATCCCATTCCTGTCGGCTTCCTCTTCTTTACGGCGTACTTATGATAATTCAATAAAGACTAATAATGCATTTTCTTGTAAGAATCTCTTAAAATAACTACCCGGTTTAAAAAAATATATGAATTATGAATAGAATTGTATTTAAATAATAATTACCTTGCGACGAGTTTAACGAGACAACAGTCATGGACACCAGCGCCCCGGAGTTACGGATGAGTTCCACCACGTGCTCGTGTGACGCGGCCGATACATCCTCGCCGTTTATCTACGCAATGTTATATGTCGTCAATATCGTGAAATGTCTTGAATATCGTGAAATGTCGTCAATATCGTGAAATGTTGCGAACGTCATAAAATCATTGTAGATATTATAAAATGTTGTATTTTTGATTGATATGTACGATAATTTCAATCACAAAAATTTGATAGATGTAAAGAAACTTTTAAAAACCTTTTTGAAACTTAAAAGCACAGCCATTTTGTAAATTCCACACGTTTCTTAAACGACATACTGTCACAAACTGGAAGTTGTTTGTTTGTTGTTCAATTGATTGTGTTCGCATTCCGTTTTGTTAGTATGTCAATATTTTTTCAAAACAATAAGAGTTTGAAATTCATGATTTATTTTATTATACAATCGTCTTTTTGAATTGATGACACATATTATGTTTTTTTTTTAATGATTTAAAGGATGTTACATATCTGTTTTCTAATTCATGTGTGTTGTGTATTAATATTCACCGCAATAAGAAAGTCTCCCTTGGCGAGGCCGGCCCGGTCAGCCACGCCCCCCGCATCGACATCGTCGAGGTACTGCAGCGCGGGACACCGCTCCGAGGGCCGCAGCTCCATGAGCGGCGAGGACGCCTTGGCGCCGCGCAGCACGAACCCGAACCCGCGCCGCGCTCGGTGCAGTACCACTGTGCGGGACTCCATGTTGCCGTAACTGCGGAAAATTTGTATTCTACAGTTATACCTCAGAATTAGGTACCATGGTGGAATTGTCAACTGTCCTTTGTAATTGCAGAAGTCCATTACTTATCATTGGGTGGGTAAGTTCGTCTACCTACGTAATAATAAAATAAACCTAAGGTGATAGGCGGAACCAAGCGTTTTTTCAGATAAAAATTAACAAAATATGAAACTAAAACTTATTCAACAACCTATTTCCTAAAGTAATTATAACCAAGTATGTTATCGGAGAGTAAATAAACTTATAATATTCTCTCTCTCTCTTTATATTGACACATCATATAAGAAGAATATAAATATAAAAATAAAATTACATTCAACGACCAAAGTAACA
This sequence comes from Trilocha varians, assembly GCA_030269945.2. Taxonomy (NCBI): domain Eukaryota; kingdom Metazoa; phylum Arthropoda; class Insecta; order Lepidoptera; family Bombycidae; genus Trilocha; species Trilocha varians. The sequence goes on along the minus strand of AP028265.1, from coordinate 2,889,749 downwards.
AACCCGTTTATCATCAAAATATTATTTTTCTTATTTTTTTAACAAAATAAGTTATCCAAACAGTATAAAAACATTAACTGAACGTGTCTAAGTTAAGAAAGTTGATGTCATGGGTCGCGAGTAGGTCGTCAATAAAACACCTGTACAACTAAACTATGTTACAGTCGTATGATATAAATCAGTCATTTCATCGAATGCCTGAAATCTAACATGTAGTTCTGTTAGTTCCACGGTAGATGTCGCTATTGGTATGCTTTTTATTTTATACTATTAACATAACTAAGGGTATACGGATTGGTGTGGAGTGTGATTATTATTTGTTTAATCAAAGGCAAACCCCTTAGTTATTTTTAATGTATATCTCTCATGGAAGCCCAAATAAACTTTTAAAATCGATAAATCCTTAAAACATTAATTTCTTATTTTATTAATGTCGAAATTACTTACGATTTCTTTATCCTAGGCGCAGTCGCACTGTACGTTTTGCTAAGTGCCATCTCCCTCCTACCAGTCACTCGCGAATGGTGAATAGGACCTGATGCTAACACCTGGAATTAAGAATAAAATTACATGTTTTTATTTCAATTATTTTTTAATATTACAAGGATTGTAGTAGAACTATTGTAAAATACGTACTTGATGTAAGTGTGAGTTGTTCTGTCGAAGTCTCACTTCCTGTACACAATGTGTCGGGAACAATCCCGTAGCTCCTGAACCTCTCACACAACCTTCGAGGAAGCCATCATCCGTGGCTCCCGTTACTGAAATACATTTTACTTAAAATTATCATTATTATAGGAGCCTAGTTCTTTATAAACATTACCAATATTACAATGTTTATTTTCTTACCATTGGCAGACTATTTAGACTCCTTGAAGTAGGTAAAGTGTAAATTAAAGTAATATGCAAGTTCTAATGCATTTAGTAAAAATGTTATTCTGTTATCATATTGAATGTGGCTTTAGTCACGTATGTGTCGAATATGTTCGGTTATTTTTGTTAGTTTTGTTAAATTTCATAGAGTTGCAGTTTACTTATTGTATCCTTAAACAAAATCATAAAAATTTCATTCCATTGCTTCAGTTGCATTATTTATCGTTTAATCTAATTTCAATATTTATCATTACCTATCGCAGATTACCAAAAAGTTACAGAATTACACCAAATTGCCACTAGGGCAAGTCTGACGAAAGGCAAACCGATGACTAGATGACAGCATCGTATTGATGTTCAAATGTTTTCGCTTGTCTATAGCCTGTCAATTGATAATGTTCTATTCGCGTCAACGAGGCTATTACCTTCGATAATATCCCCCTGGTTGAGCCTCAGATGACCGGGCGCGTTACATTCATACGGCTGCAAGCACACGACGGTGGTCGAGGGCTGCAGCGAGCACGTCGTAGTGTCAGAGTTGCTCGTGCCAACTCCGCTCGAGTCCGATATGATGTCGCTAGTATCGCCGGCGCTTTTATCTGTTAACATTAGCGTCGGCCCTGACGGATAAATACAGCCGTGTGTCTAGTTCAAGCGGTGACGTAACGCACCAAGATTTAAACTTTCTTTCACTTCAAATTTTAAAGGGTAATATTGAAATCTATTGTATTCCTTTGCTTTTATAAAAATAGCGATTATTATTCTAGGGCAATCGTGAAAGGGTAAAACACCAAATTACCAATGAGTAACGCTGTCGACAACTTAAACATACACGACTAATTTACTAAAGGAGAGGGGAAAATTCAAAAGTTCTCATAAAATTAAGCATAGAAGCGAACCGAGTTGAAATTGGCACACAAAGCGTTAGAGGCTTCTAGCCCATAATGCTTCGTGTGAAGGGACTGAAACATCTATTCACATAAATGCGAACATACACATGCATGATGTTTTGATGAACACGGCGAGGTCGGTGCATGGTGATGGTTGTTCACGTGAGCGTATTGGATTGCGTTCTGTGCCTTCGTGTCCGATGTCGGGAAATAATGACGACGTCACTTCACGACACAATGTCAGTGACTTTTGACATACAGGGTGTCATTACAAAATGCGGTATGAAGGAAGTGTCTTAAAAATTAGTTAGGACTAGATTGAGAATATGACCATCTACAATATCTTATGTAGTTTTTCCTAAATATCGGATTATTATGGGACACCCTGTATGCCTCGTGTGTGGGTAAATCGTTATTTCCCTGTTATGTTGTACCTGTGATAATGCTGGCGTCGTCCTCGTGGCTGGGATGGCTGGCGTCGCTGATGCTGGACGAAGCTGAAGAGAATGGTCGTTCGAGGCTGCAGGGAGAGGGCGCGGCGGGGACTCGCGTGCTGGAGGCGAGCGAGGAGCGGTCGCCGGCGGACCGGCCGCACCACCAGGCCCCGCCCGGCCCGCCGCCCAGCCCACCAATCAGCCCGCCCGCCGCCGACCGCCGTCTTGGATTGTACCGCGGCGGACCACGGAACGGCACTGAAATATCACCGTTCACGAACCGAAACAAATAATAACGTGCCACAAATCATATAACTCAACTAAAATCGTGCCAAAATTTAACCGATAAAAATAAATAAATACCTAAAATAATTTAAAATACATATTTTATATACCAATTATTGAATTAGTGTTGTGTAATAGTTACAATAAATGTTGTCTTCCTGGATATACAACCATCACCATAATGATATAAGCCGTAAGATAAATAGATGGATGATAACATGCAGCATATTATCAACACTTTATAAATACATTCGAAGTTAGATTCAAAGTTGAGTTAGGCATTCATAAATACTAAGTAATATTTATCATTAAATAAATAAAAGAATTCTTAAATGGTAATTATTTACTGAAATTACATTTAATCATTAGAATTTGAATTCATCAAAATTTTTCAGTCACTTTCAAAAATGTCTAAGAAAGTTTACTGACTGCAACAAGTTAGAATAAAAGCAAACATCACTTAAGAATCCTTATTGTGCATAATATAAATATAATAAAATAGTCAAAGATATAAAGCGCAAGAGCCATGCATTAAAGTATTAGAACTGAACTAAACTCACCGACTTCGTCAGACTTGTAGTTTTTGATAACTTCAGCCAAGTCCAAATTGCCGGCAATCACTGCTACCTGTGAAAATATTCAAATCGGTTTTTAATTGACTAGTTCAACTTCATCTGCGTCATATAACGGTGCGAGGGACTGGACGTAAAGTGAAGGAGAATTAAGTGACTATTTGACATTGAAGTTTAAGCTGGTTTGTAATAAAAATTTTAAGCTATGATCTTCTGATAAAACTTGACCGTGACCTAGTGTGAATTATACTAAGTCGTCAAAGCCGGGATCATGCTTTACTATATAACCACTCAACTGGGAACGTCACTATTTGCTAAATGGCGAAACTGGGGACTTCGTTCGGAATCAATACCGTGTTTGAGCCCCTTTTTGAAAACATTGTTTTCCAATAATTCTAAATTTTGATTTTTAATTAAACCTTACATTTTTGTAAATCTTTATTACTAAACGACGCTGTATTTTCATATTGCATTTTCAGCGAAAATATATCATCTCCGTAAAATATGAGACGATTAAAAAATGTCAACAAAACAAGTTTTAGACCTGTGAAACTCAATTTTGGCTCCTGCCACAGACTCGGCAAAAGTAAACAAACCAATTTGGTTGCCGATCCCAGTTGAGTGGTTATTATTGACCATAAAATTGGAAAATAGTGGCGAATATACTATAAAACTCCATTCCTCTCGGCTTCCTTTCAACGATACACATAAATAAGATTTGTGATCCGGACAATAGAACAGACAGAGACTACTTGTCTCTCTGGTCTGATATCTGTACTCTACATAGAGGCTACTTTACTTTTGTATTTTTTTAATGACAAATAAACTTCTTGCGATTCAACTAGCCACAAGTTGAGGTTCATCTTACCTGATAAGGTGTCTGGTTGGCGAAGTTCAAGGCCTCCTTATCACAGCCTCTGAAGAGCAGTTGTCTCGCGCACGAGTCCTGTGCGTTGACGGCGCACACGTGGAGCGGCGTGTTGCCCGACGCGTTACGGGCGTTCATGTCCGCGCCGTAGAATAATAGGTGGTCCACGTGTTGCACTAGACCGTTACGACATGCCTGGAAATGTAGGTTTAGTATTGAAGAGAATTTAACCATAAATAAAAAACACTAAAGAATTTGTTTCCTACTCCTATCTATGATCTTCTGATTAAATGCGTTGCTAGATCCTGGCTACACAGGAGTTAAAGTTTTGAGAGTGAGAGGTGAGCAAATACCCGAAACCAGTGAAAGAGATAGCATTCAATTGAAAGTCAATGAGTAGAAAAGCGACAACCAAAACAATTGAAAGAAATAGCAATCAATAAAAACACGAGTAGAAAAGTGACAATCATAACTACGCTCGTGAGCCAATTTTTAGGTGATATTGGTTTAATTTGAAAGATTTTTTTATGGTACAGATAAAAAAAGGTGAGGACAATCCACAACTGCTCACTTAAAATCATAGTCAATGGTCAACTTTGAAATATAATCTAAATTATTTGGTTAAGTTAGACCCAACTATTCTTTAATAAATACCTGATGAACTTCCTGCCATCCCTGCAAGTCAGTAGCACCGATCGTCGCATGATCATGGAGCAACGTCTCACACAGCAGCGGATCCGTTTTATTCGTCACAGACAAATATAGAGGGGTCAGTCCTTTCCCGTCTTTGTAGTTTGGTGAAGCGCCAAGTTCCAGAAGAGTCTTCACGGCTTCTAGAGAGTTCTTCTCGACGGCCCTGTGCATGGCGGTGCTGCCGTCTTTCGTTCGGTAATCGAGCAAAGCCCCACCGTTTACTAGGGCTATTAGAATCTTTGCAGGCGTTTTTAGTCCTGCTGCTATGGTAAGGGGTGTTTCTGGAAGAGAAAACGGGTTTTAAGTCTTTTAGTGTGTGTAAACAAAATCCTCAAGAATTAAGTGTAGATCTCATTGAACGAAAACAAACGCAGACGCGGAAAATTTATGTCTAAATGTAACAGACAAAGACGTCCATGAAAACGACTTCAATACACTATAACACCAGGAAATAACTAAAATCGAAAACAGTCCAGTTAACGACTCAAATAATACGAAATATTAGTTAGTCGACGGAAACGTATAAATTTCATACGTTTCAAGGACCGGTCGACGTTTACCGGAGATTATTCACGCCCGGATTGATACAGCTCTTTACAATACAGTTTTAAATATACGGAACAATGCGGAGATAAGAATCGGCATGCAAATGTGTTTACTATATTACGTACACAATGTACTGGGACGAGAATTTACGGAGCGTTTTGTTGGATACGGATTAAGATTATGATTGTGTTGTGAAACACGTGTATGATGGACTAGTTTTGATTGGGTAGATCAGTCCTACAATCAACCTTGCTTCATTTGAATAGGGTTGTTATTAACGATTCCTTTGCTTGAATTAATTAACTATTAATTAAAAGCAGAGCTTACTTATCTACTTAAGACTTCCAATCCCTCTAGGATTAGATGCTTATAAATATTGTTTACCACGCTTGATCCACTCTCAAGTTTTCTCGCTTTGTTTTCCTTCATTGTTTTTGTAATCAATGGTGTGTTAATAAATTACACATAAAAATCATCCTAATTATAAAAGATCTCTTCCTCGAGGGAGGGATCAGGCATAGCCCAGTATGCTCACTCCATACGGATTAAAGACTTCACATATCTTAGGAGGATTTTGCAATCCTATTTTCCGGCGAAGGAAATCATCATGATCCTTCAAAGATATCTGCAGTCCCCATAAGGTTGTCCAAATTGTAGAAATTTATTCTTCCCTCGTCTAAGTCGTGGTGGCCGAGTGGTCGAAGTGCGTCCTTCCGTACGGGAGGTCGCGGGTTCAAATCCGGCCGGCTTGTACCTCTAAATCTAAATGTGAAAAAGATTTATGTGCAATTTTTCACAACACCACTGGCTAAAAATGGTGAAGGAAAACATCGTGAGGAAACCTGCATATCGGAAAAGGGTTCTAAAAATCCTTTGAAGATATGTGAAGTCCCCAATCCGTACTAGGCAAGCGTGGTGGACTATGCCTAATCCCTCTTCTGAAAAGACCTGAGCCCAAAAGTGGGCAGTAATGGGTTGGTACAGGATTCTTACCTCCCGTCTCCTGACAGTGAAAGTTGGGGTCGAGTCCTTTGGCGCATGCTTTGGTGATTTTGTCGATCTGTCCGTGTGTCACGTGTTCGAGAAATCGTCGTAGGTTCGCGCGAGAGTGGAGAGCCTTTAACGTCTTCTCGTCCAACTTCAACATCTTGTATACGCGACGTTTGTACTTTAACTGGAAAGGATTTTTTTAAAATTTATTGACGGCAATGGATACAAGTCCTTAAGCCTGGAAAGGAACTACGATGAGGTTAACAACGTTGACAATTTGCTGCAACATCGTTTGGTTGTCAGAACTCAATGGTGGAGTACTGTTAGTGTATTTTTATTTCGGAATAGTTAGAAATAAATGGAATAGATTTCGATATTGATTCTATGTGATGATTTTATAGTCAGTAGTATTACTTAGTCAGTAGTAGTTGGACAAGCTTCTCATGTATATTGCCCTGAAATAAAAGTAAATTATATCTTAAATTTTTATTTTTGACCTGTTATTACCTCAGTGTCTTCTGAACAAAAACTACTTTATTTAGAAATCCAAGTTTAAGTGGATTTTTTAATAGGGTAGTTAGTTACCTTCGAAAAACACTGACGTGTTTCGAAGGTTCTGTCTTTTTATTATAATGATAGGAGATCTGAACTAACCTCGAGGTATCCAACGGGTCCATTGAAAGGGTAATCGCCGAGGCGTCGCTCTTCGTCCAGGAACTTGCCCGCCTTCCCGTTGACCGGTGGACAGAATAGGCCATAGTTGAAACTTTCTTTTAGCTCCTGAAAACAAAGATATAATTTATACAAAACGTTGTTTCCTAAGGTTTCTTGGATGGTGGAGATGAGAACGACTTTCTTTCTCTTATTAGTTTACAATGTGTTCTTCTTCTTCTTTTTGTTTTTGGACCTCGTCCAAGACTCGGGACGATTCGCCAATGTCAAGTGAGACAGATACACGGTCTTTAAGACACTAAGCCAAAGTATTGTTCGGTTTCCAGCTTCAGCAGTAGGAAATGCTAATATTTATTATATATAATGTTATTAAATTCTATGAAGTAGAAGTTTACATTGTCATCTTGAAAATTACTGTTTAGTTTTATCTGTGCTTTTGTGAAATTAAAATACTTCAAAACATAATAAATTGATTCTGTGACCTAACAATTACTAAGTTTTTTTGAACAAAACTTATCTTTCGTTAAGTGTTTGTGAATTCAAGGAACCAGTCCGTATAATTTATTATTCAGTTGTACAATGATTGAGCGATGATGTACAAATCAGGCCTTTCATTTATAACATCTCCCCGCCACGTAATAACCGCGTTATTTATAATCAAAACATTATATCATTTTTACGACGTGATAGATGAGTTTTATGGATACTTCAAGTTTCATAATAATGATTTATAGACGAGATAATTTAGTGTTTTGTAAATTAATAACATGTTTAGATGTGGTGTCGATTGAAACTCCTACAATATAATTATGAAATGTATTCCCTTTGCTTATTAGCGCGGACCTCACCATTAATATAATAAAACGTAGTCAGATGACATAAAACAGTTTTACTCTGTTTTACAACTGTCTTTAATTCCATACACACCAAATAAAAGTATAGATTTAAGCCTCAGTGCCATTTAAAACCATATACATAAAGTTAAAGCCTACGTAGGTATACAGATAGCACGTATTGAATTAGAACAAGTCCCTGGTGACCGTTTCCGCGCGAACTTTGCTGATTAACAAGCTAGATAGCAGCAGAAGCGGCTAACAACCACTTCCAAGTAAATTATAGCAGGAAGCGACTCAATGAAATACGACTACCTAGATATACAGAAGCTCAGAAGATAGCGGGAACGGTGACGAGATAAATGCTAATTGCTATCGAGGAAATATCTAGCATCTAAACGCTACTAAAAGAACATTAACTTTTACTATATCTTTTAATATCTCTCATTGATATTGATTTGGGTCGTGGAAAACATGTATACTAATAATTAACTTTTAATTCTCAATTATACATAGCTCCTTAAACATAAGAAATATAATATAGTACTTACATTTCCCTTCATTAATATAAAGAAATACTTAATGGCAGATAATGCTAAATTTACATTTTCTCTATACGGATTTAAACGGCCATGATAAAACAACACACAAAAACGTAGGTTCTCAATAAGTTTCCAAATACGTACCACCAATCACCATAGACCTATAATATTGACGACGGTTCCCCCGCATATGTAACATACTTGGATAGAATATAAGCAAAGTAGACAGAAAATATCGGGTCGATCGGGTGAGATCACGCCACGAGACCTCGTCCAATATCCGACTTTTATTAAACTTTTAATGTGACATATATTTTCATGAATGGCGGAGTGCTATGTGCTCGAAATGTTTATTGCAAATTGAGGTTAAATGTGTTACAATTTGGAGTTTTCAGTGTATACCATGTTTTTTGTTGTACCTAAATAGAAGTCACGAATCAACTATAGAAAGCAAACTATTAACGGAGTATACACCAAGCAGAGTGATTTTTTTGTTATGACGTCAATGTAATGTTATTTTGAATTGCATTTTCACATTCACGATTGTATTCAAATCTTTAATGGGATTTCAAAAAATGCTGCGGTTAATATTTTCAGCCATTTCTTATGCAATTATGATGCTTATTAATGCGCGAGAAACTGCAGACATGGTTTTTAATGTGTTATGTTTCATATTAGTATTACCTTGATCATATATCTTAAGTGTTATAGGTACATAACAGTATGCAAGTAGATGAGTAGTTGGAAAAACACTGCGCAGTATGAAGCCTTAATCATCATAAAAATGATGTAATCTATTTAATTTAGCACTAGTTGATGACTTAACTTTGCATACTTACTCTTGGGAATCATATAAAACGTATAATCCTACTATCTTGCATGGTCTCAATGGCTAAAGAAAGATTATGAGATAAGTCTTTACCATGTTTGGTTTGGTTATCTGATGTTTACTGTCCATAATTACTTAGTTCTGCATTAAATGTAGAACATTTTCACAATAGACTAGTTGCTATTCGGATTTTGTCTTTTCTGCACCAATACTTGATTTCAGCTTTACCTTGAAATAGGTGCAATTACTTTAGAGTATAATATAATACATTGAAAACTTGATTAACAAAGTATAAAGAAATGTGGAACTGTAATGTAATTGGTTACGAAAAAAATGTCACATTACAGAATAAGCTTTAACTTTGGATATCTACTTGCATTGTAATATAATGTGGATTTTGTTAGTCTTAAAGTATTTTTATTATTGTCGATATACTGTTGAAGGACTAAAATCTTGAACGATCCGTAACGCTTCCTACAAAACACAGTATACAGTCTTGCAATGACGTCAGCCTTGCAATGGAATCGAACAGATCTCAAGCGCCAGTACAATAATAGTCTGCAACGTTTCCATTCAAGCTGGTTCCAGTTTTCAATCAATACGACCCAGTAACACTGCCTTCCAAAGGTCCATTGTATGCAAAGCTTAATTGTCACTCGTCTAACGAGTTCACCTACGTTGACTACCAACTTCTCGTAATTTGATTTATAAGTTACGAGCGATCCAACACGGTTTCACGGAACCTAGATTGTAAATTAGAATGATTGTTGTCAGCAAAAGTAGAACTGTATTTCAGCATTTGTGCGAAAATGTTTCAAACATATACTTATTTTTGGTCAAGAGGGAATACTTATCAACATTCGTAAAGTAGGCGAGTTGATCAGAATATTATTCCAGACCTCAGATTAAGAGTCCTAACGAAATCATAGAAGGAAGGTATAAGTTGAGATATAACACATACATACCCAACAATGATATTATTTACATATATCCATGTAATAGAAGCGAATAAACATAGAAATGCGTAGGGCGAGTTCCTTTTATGCACATAGATGTAGATTGTCGCCGTAATGTTCAGCATTCATTTGCACGTCTCATAATTTTACAATTCAAATTTATTTCTGTACTGTTTATGTTGTTGGGCCTTTCGAAGCTTATTGCGTTCGTCGTTAAATTTTATGTAAGGGTTTTATTGTTAAAATGAATAAATGAACTGAAGAAACTTGAAACAAATAGCACTCAATGAGAAATATTAATGTTACAAATCGTTTTACTGATTTATTAAGATTAGCCTATTCTAATAGTTTCTTGAAGATTTTAAAGGCTTAGGCCCGTATTGTCTGGTAGGTATTATAAAGAGGCAAGGCATTAAACATATTTCACCACATGGTAAGTCCTATGCACACGGGAAAGTATTTTCTGATATCGTTTTATTTTAGTCTAATATATAAAATTGTCGTGTCACGGTGTTCGAACTTGAACTCCTCCGAAACGGCTCGACCGATTTTGATGAATTTTTTTGTGCTTATCCGGTACCTATGAGAATCGGCCAACATCTATTTTTCATCCCCTAAATGTTAGGGGTAGTCCACCCGTAATTTTTTTTTTCGGCGCAGACGAAGTTGCGCGAGTCAGCTAGTTTTAGTCTATATTCTTATTCTTATATCCTTTTCTCTCTAAGTGACAGTGTATCTCTCAAAAACTTCTTTGGTACAACTATACTAATCGTATTATTAGAATCTCTAATTGCTATTTCCGCTCCGAACTGTCCTCAAGACGCAATGCCTTAGTCACGAATACAGATAAAACGATTGAAATCTAAACAGCAACGCGTATTTATCTGCGGCCGGCGCCTGTACACAAAGATTTGAAGAGTAAATGAGGCCATTTGAACTGGCGAGGGGAAGCAATCAATTTATAGCGGTCCGCGACCCGCGTGGCTCAGTAATTGATGTGCGGTATAACCTGAACCGACGTGTCACTGGTCTGTGCCCCGTTTGATCGTGGCTATCTGATAAAGAAATGGGGTCAGTTAAGTGTCCCATGTACTACTGTACTTAATCTGCACTAATCTACTGTGATTGAATATTAAATTATGAAAGCCTTTTCTATTGTTGTCGTTCATCATTTATGACAGTTATTATTTTAGCAGCAGCGTGCTCCGTCTCGAAACTTTGAGATCCAATGGCGATCGTCATTTATCACTTTCTACTCACTCTTCAGAGTCTAAGAAAATAATCCTTAATTAAAATATTGTGCTTTATAAATATGATATGCGATTATTTATTTCCTAGTAAAAAATATCTATGCCTATATTCTTCTCTTTGTTAAGTTGCATTTATAACAATATATCTTGTCACACGAAGTCTAATGGGCTTTAATTAATCGTATATCACCTAATCAGACATCGAAAATGTTGTAACACGTTAAAATTAATATTAAGTTAGCAGCAACGGTGTCGAGTTGCCTATCTTGCACAAACGGGGCACGTCAAGTGTATGGTTAGTTGACAGATGTGTTTTGTCACATGGACAGTACTGGCGCGCGACTTGCACAAGTCACTTGCAGGATTAAAGTTATTTAGTTGCGTATATTGCCTGCAACGATCTAATGACCTGTCTTGAGTTTAATTAGCCTGGAAAGTTAATGGTGTATTTAGAGTGTCATTGGTGTGATTGGTTGCTATTTAAGCGTTAAATTGCTGGAGTTATGTTGAAGTTGATAATACGGGAAACAAATAGTTTGTATAATTTATTATTGTTATTTATCGACGTGAAAAAAAACTACTTTTCCTTAACACCACTCCAACCATAGCGAGGTAGTGACAAAGGATAACTTAGAACAGTCTCAACCAACCGTCAACTCTCACGTATCAGTATGAAAATGTATCATCGAGCTTTGTTTCTTATTAAAAGCGAACTAACTACCAATTACACAATTATCCAATAACATAAATTTCGTTCTTAGATATACCAGTCATAATAAACTTGTTTTAATTGAAATTTATTAACAACAGCTCTGACATGATTCAATTAGTATCGAACACACGTACATTTCGGAACAACGATGACAAGTCAAACATGGTTGAATCAATCCTGTCTAGTCACGTTTAGTATTTATTGATAATGACATTGAAAGGTTCATTGAGCGAACTGGTCTCTGCCGACTCCGCCTTATCGGGCGTGTACACTTAGAGAAAGTAGCATCGTAATGAATCAGTATATCGAGTACTAGTTGCTTTCTTGTAGTAAGTAACTCGCACGAGTAATTCGTGCAGTGTGAACGGGGTCGGACAAATTATTGTTAGGCTTGTAACAGTTTTTCTTGTTTCAAATTTTGTTTGTTTAATTACTATGAAAAAACCTGCTTATTTTGTACAAGAATGTAAATTACTTGGCCGTGATTTTTATTAATTGCTTTGCTAACTTCAATTATTGGTTTTCCGTAACCACTAAAATTAAAAAATATGAATTTTAAAGTACCTATTGTTTTTTTTTTACAGAGCAGCGATTCCAAATAATTAAGACAAAAATACGTTTAGAAAAACGACAACAATGGTTCTCCATAACAACAATAAGATTTTAAAAAAATTCACTTTTCACAAAAGTTGACCCTAAATCACATTTGCACTGCAAATCACATTGAAACAACACAAATGATTATTGTTTCAACAGTTAACAATATCGATAACGGTAACAGATCCAAATCGGGAACCAATCAAGCTGATAGGTAGAAACGACCACGACTGCTCCATTTGCTGGCATCTCATACTATGGGAAATGAGTTTTGATATATTCGTGAATCGTGACCGGGGCTTGCTTATAACTGTTGTACAAACAAGATAGACGAAATAAAATATTAAGGTTCTTAGTCCGTGCTATGGTAATTTTAAAGTGTACGGGATTTGGACGAAAAGTACGACTTTTTTCTCTTATAATTGCTCTTTAATTATTTGTTTAAGAGTGTTATAATGACCTTTGATAAGGAGTGGTAAGAAAACGTGGTTTGAGACTAGTTACTGCTTCACTTACATTATTACTAAACGGGTTTTTACCACGATTATTTTTAATTGAGAGGTCCGATATTTCAGCACTGTTTCAAGCGCCATGATCACGTCATCATCAGTCTTCTCGGGACCTCTCAATTAAAAATAATCGTGGTAAGAACCCGTTTAGTAATAATGTAAGTGATGTAGATAACCGCGAGTGTTTAAAGAAATTTAATTACTGCTTATTTGATTTTTCTATAACCTATTTAATGGTACCATCTATTCAAGAACCGTCTCAAAAAGTAAGTTTATTTAGTACAACAATAGGTTTCATTTTCAAAAAATTCAGACACCAATTCCGAAATTGCAAAAAATCTATTCTCATGAATATTAAACCTTTATTATACGTATTAAAATAACTATATTCCTGTTTTTAAACAGGAATATAGGTTTAGAGTAATTACTTTGAGATAAATCGAAGTGTTAGTTAATCGCTTTATAGGAAGGAGCACATCCTTATTTGCAGGCTGTCACCATCCAGCCGTACTGAGGGCCGGGTCGCTTTCGTGTGACAAGCTACAAACTTTGAGATGTCCCATTTTAAGATTATTAATTATTACTATACTTTACTGTGTCACTAAATTTGTTACTTTTTGTAAGTGAACTTTATTGTTTTTGTGGTAACAAAACAAAAATCTTAATTTTGTGGGATTGGACTTCCTATAAATTAATTTGTTCCTGGATGTCCGGAAACTAAGGTGTCTTACTTTCATGATTTCCTTATAGTAAAACTTTAATTAATAATATGTTCCTAAATCCTAACCTATACAACCAGTTATTTCGTTAAATTTTTAATATGGCGGATTGGATTACTTATAAAATTATATAAATATTTTTTAATTTTAAATTTGCCGCCAAAATTAATAAAATAGTTCTTATTATAATAGTGTTCCAAATTCGAATAAGTTTGATTCGCCAGCATTTATAGTGTGTGCATCGAATTAATCTATACTAATATTATAAAGCTGAAGAGTTTGTTTGTTTGTTTGTTTGAACGCGCTAATCTCAGGATCTACTGGTCCGATTTCAAAAATTCTTTCACTGTTGAAAAGTCCATTTATCGAGGAAGGTTATAGGCTATATTTTATTTTCAAAAAAATTAGGGATCCGCATGAAAATATCGAATATGTAACAAAAGGTGAAAAATCGAAAACCTATTTATGCGTACGCTGCAAAAACTATTGACAATAGAACAAAATGATGTACTACGGGTTTTTAGGTCTTTTGGAGACAAACAAAAAAGTCCGCGACAGCATATATCTAACTATCATAGTTTAGTCACAATAACCACTTTTATGTTTTTAAAATTTAATATTTCGTTCAGAGATTGAATTTAACGTTAAATAAGTATCGTTATATTAACCCTTATCCAAATTAAGTATTTTGTTATCAAGAGTATTAATGTAGAATTAAATTACTTTTTGTTTTATTCCAATCGGACTTTTCGTTTAGAAGTTATTACGAGTATAAAACGCAATGAATATGTGGGACTCAGCGAGCCGCGAAAATAATAACTCGACGGCATTGCGAGTACTGTTTGAACCCCTTTATGACGCAGACGAAGTTGCGAGGGTCATCTAGTTTATTTATAATTCATTTTTCTATTATATCAACTATTTTGATGAAATACTGTAAAATGCTAATTTACATTTAAATTACGCGTTTTTCGTTTACTTTTAAAATCTAAATTGAACGGAGAGTTTCTAACTTGTACCAGAATTCAGAGTTAAAGTTAATTAACTCCGACGGCAGTTAGTCCCTTGGACCGGCCCGTCGCGACCGGAAACTTTTAACTGGATATGCATAATATTTATATACTAAATACATAAGAATATTATGTGGGTTCTAGTTTAAATAAGGTTTTATTAAAGTGGTTGCAGTCGCTCATAAATCTCTGTAACTTCAAGACACCGCAGAGTTACGATTTGGTGCCTACTAAAGAAAAGATCAGCTGAGATTTCCTTCCTGATATCAAAAGCTTAACTCAAAATTGCAGTCGATTCCTAGTCCATGAGTCTATGTTACAGAAAGGTAGATACCGCTATAAAAATACATTTTTTTCGCGTAGTAAGTAGTAGACAAGCTAACACGCCACCTAATCGTAAGTGGGGTGTCGCGACGGGAAAGTGTGCCGCAGTGCGTAACGCGTCGCGCCACCCCGCATAACCCCGTGCTGGGTTCTGGCCTCAGCCGGGGTTCGGACGCTGAGTGTGAGCGGTTGGAGGTTTTAGTGAGGTTCAACTCCCACATACCCCACCTGCGGGGCGGGTTGGGATCCGGCGATTACCTCCAACTAAAACAAAAAAAAACCTATTCGTAAGTGGTTACCAATAGACCTCTGTAATGTCAGTGGACGGCCGCAACCTACGACCATCTACCTAACTTTTTTGTGTTAGATATTTTGCTATTTTTAGAATTTGTTTAGAAGTAATAATTTCTAAAAGTCCATGTAGAATGTACGATACTATAACACCTTTCTCGTGTCATGTCGATTGCGTGATGAATTTAATTTTCTATTTCACTTTCGTAAAGGTGTGAAAAATGAAGTGTCGATCAACAAAAAGTGAAATTCCGACTATCAGTATACGCCTACTTGTAGTAGAAGATCTTGTAGAAGCAGGAGCCATAGCAGCGACCCATAGCGAACTTCATCGATAGATATTAATAGCAGGAATTGTATTACAGAAGTCCATGAGCGACGGTAATCACTCACGATCAGGTAGCCCGTTGAGGGGGCGGCGCGACGGGAAAGAGTGCCTTGGGCGTAACGCGTCGCGCCGTCCCTCATAACCCCGTGCTGGGTTTTGGCCTCAGCCGGGGTTCGGACGCTGAGTTTGAGCGGTTGGAGGTTTTAGTGCGGTTCAACTTCCACATACCCCGCCCTCGGGGCGGGCGGGGATCCGGTGAATTCCTCCAACTAAAAAAAAAAAAAAGGTAGCCCGTTGACTCGCCCGCCTACATGGTAATAAAAATGTCTTAAAATGCTATATACTAAATAATACAACAAATTATTTTAAAGTTAAAACAAGGATTTCGTTATTTTTCCCGCCAAAATGCCGCATATGTTTACCAAATGAGACATTCGAGAAGGTGTGACAGATTATGACTGCAAGTGTCTGCAAGCCCACGCTACTTTTCCAGTCTTTATCGACCTGGAACCTTCTATTTTGGTTTCGTGTGTAGGTTTTAATGGCCGCTTAAATTAAGAAACAAAATGAAATAAGGTTTCTAGTAATATTTACTAAGATCATAAATTTTGGTGTGAAATTGCGAATGAGTTTTTGATTTATTTACGAAATATAAATTTATAACATTTGATTTATATAGTTTATACTCGTAATAACAATATTTGTCGTTAAGGATTTTTGTTAATGCAATAGTTTTCAAAAAAATGATGTTTCTTTGTGATCCATTTGGAACTCAGATCCTTCACTTCAAGTTCTCGACAAAGCCATTACCGAATTAGTTTTGTATAAATTAATTATCACCCTTGTAAATAGCGTATCATTTCACCAATTATAAATCTATTTCATTAAGACTAAACAACAAAAAAATACCAAAGCAAATTTCTCTGCACAATTAGACCACCACCAACATAGACTAATCTTATTCCGCATATTAAAATCTACAAAATAAAGAAAACACGATCGCTTTAAGTACATCCGCGGGGTACATCGCAATAATTGCAACACACACGAAATATCAATTACAGTGGACGTCAGAGAATGGAAATTGCCAAGAAAAGAATAATCGGCATCAGTAATGGCATGATGCATGGGTAATAAAGAGTAATCGGGCCCCGGGGACAGATCGATCGTCGTCAAAGACATTTTGTAAACTGTAAAATATAGACGGGTCATTGAAAACAACTCCTAATAATAGAGAAGGGTATATTTGTCTCTCAGAGGCAAAATCAAACAGTTTATGTTAAAGTAGATGTGGACACACATACAAAAGAAACAATATTATGTATGTGTTTTTCCATTTTCATACTTCTCCTTTGTAAAATTTTTGCCATAAATAAAATATGTCTATCACCAGTTTAAAAAAATGCCTTACGCAATGGACTGGCGAAACAAACTCTGCGAGCATGTCTTTTTTTCATTATATTTGTCATGCTATCCCATTTTTTTAAGGTTAATTGGTAGATGAAATCCAGTCTAGTCTAGCAGCATTACGTTATTTCTTTTCCGTCAGCGAACACCGGTAATCGTCAATTTAATACAGTAAAATACTGTAAGCACTTCTAACTAGTAAATTTCTTCTTTAAGCACTATGACTTGTCCTTCTTCAAACGAGGCTTGAGGAGGGTCCTTAAAGTTAGGTCGTAGGTAGCGACCCGTCAGTGTCCCCTGACATTGCAGAGGTTCATGAGCGACGGTAACCACTTTCTATCAGGTGGGCCGTTGGCTCGTCTGCCTACATGGCAAAAAAATATAAAAAAATAACTTGCGATACTATTTAACTATCACGTAGTGACCCCCCTGATTTTACTAACATTTTTTGTCCGTTCTATTAATATTAAAATCTTTGCCGTTTGTCCGAACGTGTTGTGTCCGCCTTCGATGTTCAAAGGGAAATGTTAGCAATGCCTGTAATACTAGCCTGGAATTCGTTCTAGGAAAACTGTCCACTGGAATGGTCGAGCAAAATGTACTTTTTAGACCTTTGGGAATAACAACAGAATGTTAACATGTTTGACTTTGTTTGGTATTTTTTAAGTGAGATTATTGAAGATGATTATGAAAACTATTAGTATCTTATGTTTCTATGAAATAAATTCAAAACTACTGAAAACTAAACATACTTAATAACAACAATCTCAAGTGTCTAAAAGAAAATTACCTATTATCTGCTATTTTTTATGACTTAATTACAGTAGCAATAAATAAAAGTTTTCAACGTTTAGTTTTAAAAATATTTAATTTAAAATTAATTTAAAAGCATTTTTTGACGCGTATTTAGCTGAAGTCAGTGTTGTAAAATGATTTTACAATAAGACCAATAAATATTACGAAGATTACTCATATTGTATTAACAGATCTTAAGACCATAGTAATATATATTCTCACTTATTTTATACAAAGTACAGTACCAGCAATTGTCCCTAGTACTTTCACCCATACGACCGATTAGGGTCATCAACTACAATTTACTTTAACAGGAAAATTACATCTTATCTCACTTGTACGAGTGTGTCTACAACATGTGTGATGGTTTAAGATATAGAGAAATATACACTTCCGTCTGGTGTTTTAGTGCACTAATAAGTAGGTATATCATAGAGTTGGAATATATTCTAATTTTACCTAAATTCTAGCAAATTTAACAATTCTATTGGTACCTAAAATAAAATGTCCTTATGTTGTAGGTAACTTCGCATTGTCTCTTGACATTGCAGAGGTTCATGAGCGACGGTAACCGTTTACGATCGAGTGGCTCGTTTGCCTATAAGGCAATAAAAATGAGATACTTATAAATCTGTATTTGTATAAATATTTGTTTGATTTGAGGGATCTACGGCTTTTACCAAAGATAAAACATGATTTCAGCAAAGCTACAATATTGCATTATCATTTTAACAACATAAACCAAGATAATAATTTAATAATTTGTCTCGAGAATAAACCAAATATCTTTAATACGCAATGTAATCCAGTTGCAAAGCACTTCGCAAGTCGAGAAATAAATCAATACTTGTACAACAATAATTATTGTTACGATTGTAATATCGACTTGCTCTTCAGACGGGGCGATTTGACAAATGAGAGTTAATACTAGCTGATGAAAATTAGTAACTTTTCATCTTGAAATAGATAATGTTTAATACATAGATTAGTAGTATATGTAGTCTACATAGTAACCAGAGATGATGCGAATGTCGTTTTTTGTTAACATTCACCAACGGACCTTTTAAATAAAATGTTCTAGGTTTTTGACTGACAACCTAACTGCATCTACAGGTATCTCCTATGCGAATGAGAATATTTCGTTATTATAATATTTCGTATTTAGACAATTTCTTATATTCTAAATAATTCCTGCACTAAATATAATCTCTTTTCAATCAAAAACACAATGAAAAAAGCTCTAATTAATCTTGTACCTTACAAACAACATAAATTAGAGAACACTACACTTTTGCTCTACAAAATCAATGAAACATTTAAATATTATATTGATAAAATATACTTATATAGGAAGACTACAGCTAAATTTACACACAATACTTTAATTCAAACTAGTAGGGTAGTCATTTAGCGATCATTCATTAATCTTTATTGTCGGGGGCGGCGCGACGGAACAGTGTGCCGAGAGCGTTACGCGTCGCGCCGTCCCACAAAACGCCGTGCTGGGTTCTGGCCTCAGTTCGGACGCTGAGTGTGAGCGGTTGGAGGTTTTAGTGCGGTTCAACTCCCACATACCCCGCCCGTGGGGCAGGCGGGGATCCGGTGATTTCCTCCAACTGAAATAAAAAAAAAACTTTATTGTCTCATCTTTATTTACACACAAGCAAACAAAAGACACATACATCAAATAACCTACAAGAAATCCCCGAGTTGAAGTCGAACTAAACTTAATACCTATAATAATTATAAACAGAACACGTGTACTGAGAAACACGTTTTGGTTACAAACGTATACAAGAATGTTAATTAATACACAATATGCACATACAATTGGTAACTAGAATTAAGTTAAAGTTTTCGTCGAGTTTGTGTGGGCAGTCCGTGTTCAGTCGTTCTATTTTCGATTCATTCTAGATGAAAACAACAAAGTAGAAACATACATTTACTAAAGTTGATAAAATATATATGACGGGGCAAATAGTGTGTTGAGGTGTAATGACGTTGTAATTAGTTGATCTTCATTTGGTTTTGTCAGGAATGACGTCACAATGTCCACTTGAACACTCGATGATCAACACTTTTGAATAAAAACTTCAAAATAACGATCTTTAACAGTTTATTACTTTTACATCAAGAGGTCCGTTCGCCTCGACAATTCTAACACGAATGAATGATAACAGCGGCCAACGCCTGTATTTATAGCAAGTCTCCACTTCCAACTACCCGCATGGTGAATAGGTTGGTTTCCCTTGTTATCACCTCGTTATATATATTTTTTAATTTGCTTTTGTCTGTACCTACTTCAATCTTAGAAAATGTATGAGATGTCAAAATCATCATTAACAACCTGTAGACGTCCACTTCTGGACATAGGTCTCCCCCAAACAATGACTTGTCCTACGCTATATGATCCATAATCATTGATGGAGATTATTTTATGTGTAATGCTTTACATATTATGCATTTGTGTTTCTAAAATAAATCAGTAAAACAGTGACTTTTCATGAACAATGTTTCTACACCTTTGAACTCCTGTCATACTGGTGTTGTACATCTAAATCTAAATGTGAAAATGATTTATGTGCAATTTTTCACACCACCACTGGCTATAAACGGTGACTGAAAACATCCTGCATATCGGAAAAGGGTTCTAAAAATCCTTTGAAGATATGTAAAGTCCCCAATCCGCTCTGGGCAAGCGTGGTAGACTATGCCTAATCCCTCTTCTGAGGAGACCTGAGGCCAACAATGGGCAGTAGTGAGTTGGTACAGTACAGTACATACTGGTGTTTGCATTTTATAATATCTACTTACCTTGCCCTTGAATCAATTATAATAATTACTAGACGACCCTCGCAACTTCGTCTGCGTCATAAAGGGGTTCAAACAGTACTCGTAATGCCGTCGAGTTATTATTTTCGCGGCTCGCTGAGTCCCACATATTCATTGCGTTTTATACTCGTAATAACTTCTAAACGAAAAGTCCGATTGGAATAAAACAAAAAGTAATTTAATTCTACATTTATACTCTTGATAACAAAATACTTAATTTGGATAAGGGTTAATATAACGATACTCGTTTAACGTTAAATTCAATCTCGGAACGAAATATTAAATTTTAAAAACATAAAAGTGGTTATTGTGACTAAACTATGATAGTTAGATATACGCTGTCGCGGACTTTTTTGTTTGTCTCCAAAAGACCTAAAAACCCGTAGTACATCATTTTGTTCTATTGTCAATAGTTTTTGCAGCGTACGCATAAATAGGTTTTCGATTTTTCACCTTTTGTTACATATTCGATATTTTCATGCGGATCCCTAATTATTTGAAAATAAAATATAGCCTATAACCTTCCTCGATAAATGGACTTTCCAACAGTGAAAGAATTTTTGAAATCGGTCCAGTAGATCCTGAGATTAGCGCGTTCAAACAAACAAACAAACAAACAAACAAACTCTTCAGCTTTATAATATTAGTATAGATTATTACCTGTAAAAGGACTAGTCTACAATCCGCATCAACAGTTAGGTACTGGTTATTGTATCTATGTCAATGTATCAATTAGGGATGTTGTTGAATAGTAATTATATTATTTTGAATTTTTTTAATGACGGGAAGTTATTAATTTATAGAAATTGTGTAAATGACAGAATTTGTCGTTAAACGGTATAAGTAGTCTTTTATGGTTCACGGAAAGTAAAATTCAAGTTTGGAGTTCCAGAGCTCCCATTTTTAAAAGAAAGAGTAGATATTTATTTTCTAAATTTAATAGCCTAACCTTGATTTTGTTAAGATTGCAGGAACACGCTGGATGCAGGCCGCTGCCAACCGGTCGCATTAGAAATCTTTGGGGGAGGCCTATGTCCAGCAGTGGACGTCTACAGTTAGAGAATGATGATGATGAATAGCCTAACCCGGGGTAGATTTTTTTATTACAGAGTCTAGTCCTTTAGTTATTATTTTACTTCTGTTTCGTACTTTGTCTTTAGTGCATCATTTGAAAAACCAGTCTATTTTCATTGCTAAAAATAGGTTCAAAGCATCTGGTTTTTTGTAGTTTATCTTGCTCATAAGCTGCATCATTGAAAGACCTACTATACAAGATTTTTCTAAAACCTCATTTAACGACCTGGTTAACTCACTCAACTGGGAACTAACCAAAATTGGTGTTTGTCTTATAGTGCCATCTATAGGTGACATTTGAAACCCACAGAAGAGTGGTTAGACCTTCTCAGAATTAATTACGATAAAACTCAGTTAAATTACGTTCCATTAGGACACGCTTGGCAACCTTATAGCGGTCAACTAACATTAACATAGAGTAATGGTCAGCAGAGTAATTCATCGAGTCACATTGCGTCTTATAAGGATTTAACACGACATTAATGTGGGCCATTTTGAAATTGTTCGAATTACAGAACATTTTTTTTTTCAATCGTTCGATCCATAGATTAAGAAGAACATGTTATATTGTTTTGATTGATTCGTTAAAAGTGTTACTTTTGGATTATTTTCATCAGGATATTTTTTCAAAAAAATATTATATTTGCATTCTGAAGTTCTTCAACATTTAAAAAATCTTCGACTTCAAGTATTCAGTAGCCATATTTCATTTACAACAAAACCAATTGCGGACAAATTCATTGCAAACATGCCAAACAAAAAGGATGTATGCACAAACGAATGTTTTGAAAATAGAACGAATTCTATGTTGCGCCAATCACAAACCATCCTCACAAAACGATAGATACACCGAATATTTGAATGAAATACTGTTAACGTTCCTACCGCATTCTATCTAACGTTGATGAAACATTTCCTGTGGTTTGGTGTCAAATCTATATTCCCACTATACTTACTAATATAGAGCTAAAGAGTTTGTTCGTTTAATTCCTTCAGATTTGAAGTTGAAAGTTCCATATAACGAGGATGGGTATATTTAAAAAAAAAAAAATTAGATTCGTACCTACTTAAAGTGCTATGAAGTGACCCGCGATATAATTCAGAAAATGAAACGAAATGAAATTGCGACCAGAAAAATAATGTAAAAAATCTAATGCTGCCAGTGAGAGAGGAGTAAAGAATGAATCATAAAATAAAAATAAGAAAACAAAAGTTGTGAAAAAATGTACAAAACGTCTGTATTTGGCAATGGAATGTTCGAAATTCAAATAATCGCGCCGACATCTATTCTCTATTACAATTTAAAAAGTATTTACATTAAAAAATCAAATGTTTTAATAGAGTAAGTTTGAGCTGTTCGTCTTTCACAGAATAATTTACATTCAGAAATAAAACGTATGTTTTATATGGATGTACAAGTACCGTTGCAGTGGAGTTATCAAAAATCTGAAGATTAGTTTCAATTGTATTTTTTGAATTACTTATAATGGATATAGCTATGTACCTATCTGTGTAAGCTCAGGATAATCTTGCTAGTTAAATTTGACCTACTTCTCAGTTTCCGATTAAGCTGAAATTTTGCACGCAAATGTACCATATTTTTGTCACGTGATATACCTATATCACAAAAATATGGTACGATAAAGCTGATCTGATGATGGAGTTTGAAGAACGCTATAGTAAGTCCTGTTCTAAACGAGATAGACTCATATCGTGGGCATTTTACTTGTATAACTTTTTTTTATTTTTTTTTATTGCCATGTAGGCAGACGAGACAACGGGCCACCTGATCGTAAGTGGTTACCGTCGCTCATGAACCTCTGCAATGTCAGGGGACATTGAGGGGTCGCTACCTACGACCTAACTTTAAGGACCCTCAAGCCTCGTTTGAAGAAGGACAAGTCATAGCGCTCTGGGAATACCGAAGAGGGGAGTTCATTCCATAGCCGGATGGTGCATGGCAAAAAAGTGTTCCTGAAACGGACCGTGGATGACCGCGGTGGTTCCATATAGTAAGGATGAACTCCACCTCAACGCCGGGTTTTACTTAGCACTTTATTGTGTTGTGTAGTTCAACATTTGTTTGAAGCTTTATTTCTGTCTAGTTATTCTAAATTATCATGTCCTCAATTCGGTTTAATGTTTTCGGTAAACGTCCCGTGTGCATGCGGGTAGATACGGATGTTAGTAATTATTTAATTAAGTTCCATCAACGTGTTTGACGTAATATTTAAATTTTTAATTGTTACTGTGACGTGTGCATTCATAGAAATCAGTTTATTATGCTTGATGAATGAGTTTCTCTGAGTTTTTATATTGAGCATACTCCGTCGTATGCTCGTTTATATTGATGGTAAACGGTTACCGTCGTTCATGAGTATCTGCAATGCCAAGGTCCAATCTAATTAAGTTTTTAAAGTTTCCTATCCCGTATTTTCAATAAATTCCAGCACAAAAAGCAATACTCTAAGAAGATTCAATAATTCCCTTTATTGTTTGTAAAAAATAATAAAAGATCATGACCGGAGGCAGCGAATACGCACTTCCTCAATAAATCTCGCGAGAAATCAGTTTCAGGTCAAAGATACTGTTTTATTAAATTTCTTCTTTGTAAGAAGTTTTCATAAAATATTATATTTTATATTACAATCGGAAATATAATTTCATGGTTTGTCTTCACAATGAGGACTATAATTTTGCGATATGAAATCATCATCATCAGCCCGTCGATGTCCACTGCTGGACATAGGCCTCCCCGAAACCTCGTCCCAACGACGGTCCCGCGTTGTGTGAAATCTGATTTGAAATCATTTACTTTTAATTTATATATGCCTTTTGAATAAAAACATTGATGATGTGGTTTTCTCTATCGAATGATATGAAGTGTAAGTAATAATTAAACAAGAAAAAATCATAATAACTTAGAAGACAAAGCTACAACAAAACCGCTCAATGCTAAAATGTTTCTACATAACATCTTAGACACAACCTTAAGAGCTTAATTAAATATATCATACATCAAACCAAAACGAGTGGTAGAATATATTTTTTATCAAAGGTATCTTTGATGTCAATATCAAGGTATATCGTGGGATTTCTCGGTAAAATAATAAGAGGAAATCTCGTTATATCATAACAGTACTCAGATCTTGTTAAATGTAGAGAATTTTGTAACGAACACGAAAGTCAGGTTGTCTTGCGAACATCTGAATTATTCTGAATGTATAATATCTGGGCATCGAACTGTACATATTTACAATTCTTCAATATTTATTCTTCTATACTATATAATTGACTACTTCGTCAGTGTCAACAAAGGGAGGCAGTTTGTACAATTTCTTTTCGGGACATTTTATTACAACTTGGGTTACAATGTTGGACTTTTAGTACGGAACTCTATTTTTTTTAATATAGGCTTCCTTGTTTCATAATCCTTTTTTATAATCCTACCATCAATAAGTACCTGCCTGAAACTAGAGCGTTCAAATAGACAAACTCTTCAGCTTTATATATTAGAATAGATTTAAGTGATTATAATAGATGATGAGAAGAATATAGTGCTGAAAGAAGAAGCAGCATTTTTTTAAGTTAATACACAAATAAACCCATTTCATAAATTAATAAAGTTCAGCTGCATTAAACTCATCCAAAATGACAATAGCACCTGAGCTATATAATCAATTCAATTAACATTTCGAAGCAGAAATTCAGACTACAGCTAACTAACTTCAATTACGTAAAGAAATAACGAAGTAAATTATAACACAAAGAACTGACAATCTTATCTTACAAGCCATTCTATGAATAAGAATTTAACGGAAACAAAATACGTTGATGTCGAACTGTGTACAGAACAAAGTATAATAAAGCCTACATACCGTAACTTCGGAATGGTGTCACAAATCTAGGGCCTTAGCTTTACAAAAATTTAAAGAGAAGAGAAGATAGAGAAGGGAATGAATGAATGGATGGCTATGCAATGAGCTCCCCTCTTCGGTGTTCCTAGAGCGCTATGACTTGTCCTTCTTCAAACGAGTCTTGAGGAGGGTCCTTAAAGTTAGGTCGTAGGTAGCGACCCCTCAATGTCCCCTGACATTGCAGAGATTCATGAGCGACGGTAACCACAAATGGCAAAAAAAAAATAGTTTTTTTTTCCAGTGTCAGGGTGTTTAGATGGCTTTATTTATCGCTCACTTTCCATATTATCACCTTTCATATGAAAAACAAACAATTAACATTGTGAATTTGACACCTCCACCCTTTTGGACTTTGGACAAAAATATTTAAATTAAAGTCTCGAGGTCGAAATACAAAAAGGCTTAGTCTCAACAGTACAAAACTTTACAGCCCATTCATTGCCTGAGTTGTCGAGCACTAAGGCACTAGGCTTCAAGTTAAATAACAATGTTTACGAGATTGCTGACATGCAAGCATCAAGTTATATTGAGGACAAACAGAACATTCCGTTTGGAATCTTTCCAAATATTCTCTTTTATGGGGTATATGCCTTTATTCAATATGTAGTGAAAATATTTATCCTTTTGAATATGATATTCAATTAACTATACTATATATATTTATATACAGGGTGTTGTTGCCCGGTGAAACAATACTTTAAGGGCTTAATCTATATCACATTTCAAATCATATACACATACTTTTGAAACTGAGATAGTTACTTTATTTTCCCATACAAAGTTGAAAAAATATTTTTTTGTATTATTTTTGACAACCCTACTCTGACCTACATTTAGCGTACTATATCTATATGCTATTTTCACGCACACAGGCGCATCCGATCGCAATTTTAGAGTTCTGTACTATAATAATCACCTACTAATAGAAAATTTGTACTAGTTTTGATTAGTTATAACTCATGATATATTATGCCTAGAAAACCCAGACTTGGTGGATGGCTTCTACATCAAGTATACTATTTGCTGTGAAAGTATTGTTTCATCGGGTTATAACACCCTGTATACGTAGTAGGGATGCACTTCGGATGGACTGCGTATGACGTAAAATCATGTACCATCCACCACCACCATATGGTAATGAAAAATAATCATTCCAAATTATTTATATTGTAAGTAACAGTAGTTACAGGTTCGCTAAATTTGCTTCTAGCCAAATTGCAGAGAATTATCCTACTATTTACAGTAAATAAACATCCCTTAATAGGCTCCAACGATAAACGATTATGACCAGACAATACGCTTAAATTAAAACAAGTCCCATTATCTATATATTTTGTAAGGTATGATCATCAATTCCGCTGACAACCGGAGTCGGTCGGCTAATGATCCCGTCAATAGTGGTGAATTTATGCTTTTATTGTGTGCGTACAATAAATTACATGATACTATTACATCACGCATTACATTGTAAATCAAGAATAATTGACATTCAAGATTTTAGCTGTCGAGGCCTATAATGAAAATATGGTATTGTTTTAATATTTCATTAGGGCACGAAATACCTAACTGGACTTTATTAAAGCTTTGTTTATTTCAGTACTGGATATCAAATCAGATGAATTGTCAACTTTTCTAGCTTCCATTCTGTATTAGTTTAACAATTTCAATGGACGATTATTTTGTTGAAATCATTCTAATTTTGTATCACTTTAAATTATATCGTGTTCTAAATCATACATAGCATGCAATAAAACAGCCACTACTGATTTCAAATTTATGATAAGAAGAGCTTTACTTTCCTATTTGAACAGGAGCGAGTTATTATTCCATTGTAAGTTTCGAATGAAAAGCTTAATTAACCTATATACAGTAAACAGTACGGAAGTAAACAACATTCGTCCAACTTCGTCGTAACAAACGGAAGCACTCGGAAGAGTAATATTAAACACGGACTGAGGCCCACCTAGGGTTGCCAGGTGTCCAGATAATGTTGGACATTGTTCTACTTCACGGTTGTTTCCTCGTGATTGAGGTACTCGACCATCAAGATACATACGCCGCCCAGTTTTATTGACTTTTGCCTTCCTGATCGCTTCCGGAATGCTGGACATTTTTTCCTAATGAGCCAGCGTCAAGCACGGTAGAGTTAATTGTCAGTAGCAACCGCAGTCCTACTCGTTAATTAAATTTCACTGTATATTTCTGAGATTTTTTTAATAATAACGCCTTATTTTAGAGACAAATCGGTTATTAGGTCTCATGATCTGGCAACCCTGCCGCACCTGACCCAGTTCGATGGGAAAGAGTTACATTTCGTGAGAACACCTCGCCGTTTTAATTGTTATGGAGGATGGAGTGAGATAACTATAGTTATACATTGCTAGTTGGCGAGATATTTACTGGCCTAGCTAATTAAATTTCGCATTCGTTGGTTTCGTTTTACGTTTTTAGTTTTATGTAGATCGACAGAGAAATTCATGAGAAGCTTGGGTAGAAGTTACATTATAGTATTTCATAAGTATTTTCGTATGTTTCTTTCTCTGTTCCTAAATACCTATATATCTATTTTTCTTCTTTTATATTTTTACCGTTGCGTACACATATAACTGTTGCTTATTCACATAAATCCATCAGAATTTTCTTTTTACGTACAAATAAGAAACGTAATGCGATGAAAAATTTTCGTCATGTTGCCAAGTGACAGCTCATTTCCCGCCTTTTCAGAGCACAAATTTACATCATACAGCCTAAAATAAGTGCAGGTATGTTCAGGCTTGCGTACAACGGAACGTGGGACCGTCTCCCTCGCGGAAGGAAGCAATGAACACCGTGCGAGAGGATGTGGTTTGTACATGTTGTGACATTCGACGCGTGGAAATCGGGAAGTTTTCGGGAGTAATTTGAGTACAACATTTGTATATCTCAAGTTTGTATAGTGCTTTAATGGAATGTTTAAAGTTTGTAAAGTCTTTAAGCAGTTAATGAGTTTGTTGAAGTTGACGTTAAACTTTAGGACCAAGTTTTGGTTCATTGTGGTACCGTTTTGTAGGTCAATGAGTTTGTAAGCGTTTTTGATTACAAATAAATTTGTTTGTTTAGTTTTCAGACAATATTAGTAAGTAATTCTACGGCATGTGAATCTATGTGAGTTAACGATTAATTTTCTAGTTCGGCATTATAATATTGTCGTCACAGAGAAGACACACCTGAATTACTCCAAAATTATTGATCACTCTGCATCTAAACTTCTCTGTCTTTATCGATACAACCTATAGTAGTATAATACCAACACTAATCTAAAGAAAAAAGTAACTAAGTAAAAGCCGTATCGAACCGAAATCCGACATCCCGCAGCATACCGACGAAAAAAATCAATTCCAAGTTTATTTGGCGCCGAGATATCTTCCCCTGAGAATCTATTACGAATGCAGTGGAAACCTTTTTAGAAGAATTGAAATCGAAACAATGGCTGCGTACTGAATATTTTTGGTATTTGTTTTAATTTAGTTGGGAACAGTGGTTTTATGTTGATTTAACTTAAAATTTGTTGGTTTTCAAACAAATGGCAGTCAGCCTCCTGAATTCTTTATTTATGAACATACATACTTTGGGGGAGGCCTATGTCTAGCAGTGGACATCTATAGACTGCTGATGACGATAATGGAAATACCAACATTTAGAACAGATACTGTGATCTTAAGATTACGTCGCCTCAGTGCTTGTTTGGCCAATCTGCACTCGAGCAAATTTTACAGTAGACAGCAAACAAGCACAGAATTTTCGTTAAGTGCCGTGTTGAGAAAAAAATTGAAATGAGATTTTTGTTGTTTTAGAATTTAATATTTAAAAAAAATATTTTACCAGTCGGGTGGAAATTTTATTCTTTATAATACTGCATTAAAAAGTAATTTTATTATTGCATTAAAAGGAGATTAGAAGTCCATTTCAAAACGTTACTAAAAGTTATAATTTTAAATGAACCTGAATTTAATTACGAACAAGTCTAGACTTCTCTTCGATATTTATTTTATATGTAGCATGTTATCTTCAACGATATCAGGTTCGGCATCTACAGACGAAGGTTTAAATCAGTTCTGTGCATCCCTACATTACCTGCGAAAGATATAGATAAAGCAGAACAAGGCAGGCATTGGCTATTATTATTTAATATGTGCTTTATTTTTATGTTTAATATATTTTATTTATGGTATGCGTCGACGCCATTGAAATGAGATAAGGTTGTGCTAAAGAACGAAGAATGCTTTATGTATTGGAGTAGTATAGTTTATTTGTTATAAAATAAAATAAATATTTATATAAACTAAATATTACAACACCACATATTACTTACAATGAATATAACACACTAACACTATATAACAAATTAGAATCAAAAAACGTTAACTCGTTTTTTTAGAAATATTCTAATGTTAGTTACCTCAATAATCTGTAAGTACACACTGGCATGTATGTAGGTATATCTTATATATAGAATTCTCATATCACAGTTTTCGTTGCCATACTCCTCGGAAACGGCTTGACCGATTTTGATGAAATTTTTTGTACTTATCCGGTATCTATGAGAATCGGCCAACATCTATTTTTCATCCCTCTAACATTTAAGGTAGTACTAGTCCACCCCTAAATATCTTTTTTTCGACGCAGACGAAGTTGCGTGGGGCAGCTAGTAATATTAAAAATCAATAATACCTAATCATTAACTGCGTTCACACAAACGTTTTTAATGATTTCCGCTTGATTTCAATAGCTGATTATTTATTAAAGTTTATTTTCATCCTTGAACTTTGGTTGCGCGAGAAAATTAGTTTAAATTAGCTTTTTAAACTCATAATATAGTTTTATGTGTGTTTAAGGTCAACATATAGTTGAAAGGTTATTGAATATCATATATTTTGTAAGTTATGATGATATTAAAATTTAAGTTACACTTATATACAAAAAGGGTAGACAGATGTTTTCAAATATAGTGAAGAGAAGAAGGTTTTAAAATTTTGTTTGCTTTCACGCAACATAAACATTTGCTAAAACGATTTTTTTTCTATTTTAATAATACCTAAAGAATGAAAGATAAAGCTTTAATGAACAAATAGATACAAATAAAAATTAAAAACAAAATTTAAAAAATACAGTAAATAAATTTTAACTTCAGTGTCCACATAAGATCACATCAGCTACAGATTATGTCTAGACGGAAAGAAGAAAAAAAGGTAGGTTTATTTCAAGCATACGAGTATAACATATACTACTAATTGAAAATTAAATAACAAATACAAAAAACAGAGTCATTGATAAAAATTGCCAATTCCAACTGTAAGCTATAAATATAAAATTCAGTAGCTCTCACATAACTACAAATTCAAGTCATGGCACACACATAAAAATAGTGAATTCAATAACTACGGTCTTATTTTAGTGAAGGGCATCGTTGTCGACCTCTATGGAACCGCGTCCGTTCATACCCACGAGGATTACACGGCCCTTTGTGTCACCGATTGTTTACGATCACTTATTTCAGTAGAATAACGATGCTCAATAATATTTTATTAGTCTACTTTTGTTTATGTTA
Organism: Trilocha varians; assembly: GCA_030269945.2. NCBI lineage: Eukaryota > Metazoa > Arthropoda > Insecta > Lepidoptera > Bombycidae > Trilocha > Trilocha varians. Next base: position 2,858,414 of record AP028265.1, on the reverse strand, counting down.
GTTGTCGTATTATGATTTAGAACAATTTATTGATATATCTTTTACCTTATTTTCGCAAGATTTAGTAAGTCATAAATCACATAACGTTTTCATTTTCAATATTTTCGTTTCTGATTATAATGATTTTTAGTTGTTTAAAGTAAGTATACTAATTATGATTTACACAATAAGTTCAAATAACTACATTATTTCAATCAAATATTATAACACTGCTACTATTGAACAATCCTGCTTCAGAAACGGAGACAGTTTTTACCTAATTTGAATAAGAATTATATAGCCTATAGCACTCACAATTAACATAGCTTCCTATTAGTCGGTTCAGTACATGGAAAGATTACCCTACAACGTCACAAACATCACGACATTACCTATTTATAATATGAGTACAGATAAGTATTGCGGCATAAAGTAGAATGTAACATCGAGAAGTCGTTTGCGCAACTAAAAAACAAAACTTTATTTGTTGTACGTTTTATCTGCACTCTTTCATTACTCACGTTTCTACAATGATACGTTACGAGCTATAATGTGTATGTATTGAGATTGATTCATAAGCCAACTTTGGATCCAATGTTGGTGAAATAGATGCTACTTTTATTCATTTTTAAGATTTGGAGTGATAGGGGTAGGAAAAAGAAGAAAGCAGAAAGGTTTTGATAAGTAAATGATGATGCAATCTAATATCTTCTTAGATCTTTAGTATCAATATATTATTGTTTCAACAAATAAACTTAAATGTAACAATAAACTTAAAGGGAGTGAGAGGTGGGCCAATACCCGAAAACGTAAAAATTTGGCATGTTCAAGCAATGCAGTTGGCACAAAAAGAACCCAAAGCATCAATCTCAGACTAGTGCTTCTCCAATATTTGACCCAACGTACAATAAGACAAAATACACAGCCGTTTCGTTACATAATCGCTAAGTAATGGTTGCTTATTATAGAAACTTCTCTTGGGCAAGCCTCGCCTGCTTAATCATGTTACAACTGGACCTAATCTACTAGGCGCAGTATATTCTACAACTGTCATAATGACAGAAATAAGCTTTATTATTAACTTTTTGACAGTACAGGCTTATTCAGAACATTCTGAATTATAATAAACAACACTATAATAATTTAAGTCTATGGCAATAACTATTGTAGACTATGCCTTATTCCTATATTGAGATGACCTGAGTCGATGATGATTGATATATGAATATTTCTCATACTACTAGACTTTCGATCTTATTTTTGACGAAAATCTCCTAGCGAAATCTTAGAAAAAACCTACATATTTTTGCGATATCTTAGAAAGTCAAATATCTCCATAAAACCTAAAATAAACTATTCTCAGAAGAACGATTTTGTGTACAAAATTAGATATTTATGATACGCGGTGTTCCCGGAGCGCTATGACATGTCCCTCTTTAAACGAGGTTTAACAAAAGTCTTGTATGGGTAGGCGGTAGATAACGGCCCCTCTTTGCCCTGGCATGGCAGAGGTTCATGAGCGACGGTGACCGCTTACCATCAGGTGGGCCGTATGCTCGTTTATCTACCTTGCAATAAAAAAAAACCTTCTTTAAAATGCTTAATAAGAAGCAAATAACTACTTACTTGATAGACACTATTTAATCTATAATCATACGTTTAGCTTTAGGCATTAAAAGATGAAACGTAGTAAAAATAGATTTAGGTAGTGTAATATAATAATATGAATTTATAATTTGTTTGGTAAATATTAAGAAACAGATAAGTATTATCGCTTTAGTCCATATTTTGTGTTTACGAAATTTTTAGTAAATAAACAATGATGAAATGGGATTATAATTGTGAAATTGTGTTGTAATTTATTACAACAAGAACAACAACAAAATAAATTGATTTCACTGTAAATTAATTAATACAGCTGTGTTTTAGACATTATCATTTCTTAGTGTTGGTAATGCATAATAACAACTAGCTTAGTTTCGTCATTTAATTTGTTGTTATAACTAAATCCAGTGTTATTTAAAGCCTTAGTGAGATAAATATGCTTACTAATGGATTAATTGCCTTAATCAAATTGCAAGCGTTAGTTATATAAGGTAGAAGATAGTAAATGATTTCATTGAAGAAGAATAAAAGGAATTGCATATTATTACAATAAGGAAATAAATGAATCCAATAAGAAATCTGTACTGTAACAACCCATTACAGCCCACTGCTGAGCTCAGGTCTCCTCCGAAGAGGGGTTAGGCATAGTCCACCACGCTTGCCTAATGCGGATTGGCGACTTCACATATCTTCAAAGGATTTTTAGAACCCTTTTCCGATATGCAGGTTTCCTCACGATGTTTTCCTTCACCGTTTTTAGCCAGTGGTGTTGTGAAAAATTGCACATAAATCTTTTTCATATTAAGATTTAGGGGTACAAGCCGGCCGGTTTAATAAGAAATCTGCAACATGTTTATTCAAAACATCAAAGTTTCTATATAAGGTTCTTTGGAGTATATTTCATACGTACGTATATTTCATAGTGATTTGCAATCTCGGCGACCTTATATTTAATTTTAATAATTCCCTTAAGAGCTTAAAATTTTTATCAAGAAAAAAAAAATACTTTAATTATAGTTTCATAATAAATTGACCAACACGCTCCATAATAGTTCTTACAATACAGATAGCTTATCAGAACACATATTCAGTGTGCAATGTATGTCGACTAGCTATCTCCGATCTCGAGATAGGGTAATCAATGCAGTTGCAAGGGTATCACCGAGTTACGATTCGATTAAGACATTCTTTAGATACTATCGGATAAGATCTTAGCTTTATTGTAAGCGCCATTGAATGTGGCGGCAGGTTAAGGCTATTTTTATGGTCACAATCAAGACCTGCATAATTTAAGTAAAACAGTGTAAATTGTAGATGAAATATATGTTGAACCTGTAATTTAGGGTATATGACGATATTCTAAAATGAGGTGTTTCTGGTAGATTTATGATGGTCATTTAATGATAGCGTTTATTATTACGTCTTTTTATTGACTACTTTGCAGTTAGTTAGCCAATTAGTTATAAATTTATAGATGTCTAACAAAGTAGCTACCTGAGCTACTATATTTATCTTCAAAATCGGAATAGCCACTCAATCATTGTTTCCGAATAAGCTCACCCACGCGTTCTTCGCTATCTAAAATCTAAAATATTACATAATTATGTAACAATGTAACATTAAAATCTGGTTCAACATTCTAACCGGGTCATACATATTACAATTGCTTCATATCAATGTTCTGAGAATTGATGTTATCGAAGCCCTTTCGCTTTCGCCCAGCTTTCTCTATTAGCACGATTCTGTATGCTAAATATCTTATTAACATAGTACTGTACATTATCCAGTTCATGATAACGGTAAATATAGAACAGAAAATGAATTACTCTATTGTTTCTACATTTACCAACATTTCCTTTGGCAGTACTTCAATTAATGGCCAAAATTCTTTGCGTATGGTTTAAATTTGGTTGTATAATAGGTATGTGAGCTAAAAATATATTCGGATTAACTTTCTATATGTAACTATTTTAATCACTCAAATTATTTGCCATTATATTTTATTTCATGCGTTGGTTATATAAACAATTTGCGTGATTCAGTTTATAGTAGATTAAACGAATTTAAAGTATGTGAGATTTTCTCTACGACTTGTAACGTCTCATGGTTATTAAGCACCATTCTGTTTAATGGAAATATTAGCTATCTCTATAATTATTTAAATGGGTGTTTGGTACTAGTATAATCTGTAGAGAGTAAAAGTTTAACAAAGTATTTTAATGACCAATCATATTCTGGACTGCATCTTAATGCATACTACATAATCGATATCTATCTGCTATTACTTTTTATATTATCGATAAACTATTTCTATAGGCACTCTAGTTTATCTAAACCTAGTTTTATCGATACGGCAGCTCTACAACTCTAGAGAATATCGATATCTATCGGCAAAGCCATATCGATTTTATTCGAATAGTGTAGCAACGCAGTAACGAACCAAAGGTTTTTGGCTGTGAATTGGAATGCCTTATCTGAAATGGAAATTGCTAGCTCTGGTCTCTGTCTAAATTATTCCCCAGTCTCGGTATATTTACGATATAAAAATGTATATGCAGCAATAGTATCGATGAAATAGTGTTTCTGTTTTTCTAGTTAAGTGATGTTTGTTTTGTTAAAACTCTTTGTTAGAAAGTAGTAGAATTTTATCTTGACAAAGAAATAAGATTTAAGAGTTGTTTTTGTAAAGTATAATTCATTTATGACGCACATTATCGTTACTAGCCTAAATTTAATCCCTAAAGTTAAATTATTAAAGGTAATTCTCATATTACTATTTTTTTATTTTACTTATTTTTTTTTTGTATTGTAATATAGTGGCAGTGCTTAGACTGCTAATCTAAATAATTATAGTTTATTTATTATACTTCACTACCTCTCTGTAAGATGTCATATCAGTTTTTTTTCTTAGGTTTGCTGGTAGAAAACTTGTTTTTGAGTTAAGCTCGCCTTTTGTGCTTATTTTTTAATTACTATACTGTAATTTTCTTTACCTGGTGTACAATAAAGTATTAAATAATAAATAATAGTAATTGAAAAAACTTGTATTACTTCTAAATGTAAAGCAAGTTTATCGAAACGCCAAACAATTACCGCACCACAATGCCATAAATCCTTGAAAGTGGATCATTATAACTGGTTTTTATTTGGTAACTTGTATCTTGAAATATCAATGTTTCAATATCATTATTTATATTTAATTGCCCACAATAAAGGAAGAAACATTTGACATGAAACGAACGGCCTTGAAGCCGAATTTCGAGCGAGGCCAACGCAATGTGAAAATTTAATAAGGCTTGCGGCGTACCTAAAACGTATGTTAGACCTTCAAGAGATCCCTAATGTGATCTAAATATTCAGGAGATATGTTTACCTGTATCCATCCCTAAAATTTAACGTAAATTCTATTTATTATCCTAAACACTAAACGGAATGCTAAATATTCACATTTCATAGTCCTTTTTTATGTCCTTAAGAGTACGGTAGTGAACCAGAGTTCACGGACCATTTTCGCAAGGGGACGAACTTACTTACGATCAGGTGGCCCATTAGCTCATTTTACCAGTTTAGAAAAACAAGCAAACCCACTTGATAGAGAGCGGTTTCCGTTTGCCCACGGATCTTCTCAATGCTAAAGCCCAATGAAATCGTTACCTACACCCAACTGTATGGGAATTTTCTTCTCGTTTGAACAAGGTTGTTTTATACCCTCGCAGGCAGTTAACCAATATATACGACCGTTCATAAAGCTGGCAAGGTCAGGGACACAGGGACATCTCAACGTTACGAGGTACTTTAAAAATAAAATACGAACATGGCGAGAGGAAGAGTTGTGCGGTTTCTGATCAAGAAACCTAGAATGTGTACTATATTACATCCTGTCTGTTACTAGCAACCATTTTGTCATGTAACCACAAGATCGTTGCTCATTTTTCTGTAACTTTTTTTAGGTTATGGAGTTTAATTAATAATGCTTTTTCGATAGACGTGTAAAGTAAAACTAAAGTGAAATGTAATAATCAAATTTTTTTTATTAGATTTCATTGTCATCAATACTTTTTCGGAGATCTTGGGCAGTTTGACTGACTATACTTTTTCTTCAAAATTTATAGTCATTCCAGTAAATTACGCTTATATTATATTTTAAGATAGGTTTTAATATCAGGATAACTGAGAGAAATTCTTTCGAAGTTTACAATTGTTAACTGTGTCAACTGTACCAGCGTAGTTATTACATTTTACAGTATCTAATTACCGAATGAAGCGTAACATTATTTGAGACAAAAAGTTACAACATTAAAAATATTGATTACGCAACAATTATGTAAAAAATATTACGAAAATTCGGACGCTGTTATAAAGTTTGCACTAAAACGTAATGCATTATTAAATGGGTAGGTATGAGAATTAGACGACCGCCAAAGTCCACGCCTTGGGCATTCTAACACAGAATAACACAGAAGGCAATCTACATACAAAACATGATTGATTAATAAGCAAAACTTCTTTGTTGAAAACATATAAAATAAAATAAGGACGTAAAATATTTATAACACAAAGTATAGCTTTTACCAAAAATCAGTTAAAACCCATTTTCAAGAGAACCAATATTAAGTGCTAGTTTCGAGTTTCGACTGGCAGTAACATCACAACTGTGCCTTATAGAGCAAATAAAATAAAAGATTAACGCACACATAAGTGGTTCACACAAAAAAATGTGAATATCAAATCACATCAAAACATACAGGAATATTATTACCAATTATACTAAAAATGTGTTAGTTTGAGTAAAAATTAATTACCTAAGTTCGCTTTTTTGTACAAGAACGCGGTCTTACGCCTACAAACGCGTGTAAATGTAGACTCAAAAGATTGAGTACTTACCCACACCCGTGGACTGGCTGATATAAATGAACTTCTGTATATCAATGTTCTATGTCTCCAGTCTAGACTTCAGACATACTTTAACATTTGGCGACCGATAGCGAATTATACAGTACAATATTCAGATACGATTGTAATCAGTGATTAATTGAAACTGCACCGCTGAATCGTGTTCGCGGTTTAGTTGTGTTTTGGGAATTGATTGAGTTATTTAGTTTGGATCTCTATTAGGCCATTAGATATCGACATTTTATTACTAGCAACGTGCTAAGATGTCTGTGTTAGTATAAATATTTAGGTTATACAGGAATGATAAATGTTTACAAGTGAAATACATTTCAAATCAATAGTTTTTTTTTTTTTTTTTTAGTTGGAGGAAATCACCGGATCCCTGCCCGTATGTGGGAGTTGAACCGCACTAAAACCTCCAACCGCTCACACTCAGCGTCCGAGCCCCGGCTGAGGCCACAACCCAGCACGGGGTTATGAGGGACGGCGCTACGCGTTACGCCCACGGCACTCTTTCCCGTCGCGTCGCCCTCTATCAATAGTTAAAGTTAGTAAAAAGCTAGTAAAAAAAAACCTCCAAATTGGGGTATGCAGTACATTTTTGTTTATATAAACTACACGCAACTGTTTAAAATATGCTGTATAAGTCTTCGAGGATGATTTTGCATCACATTTTATGTATATTGATTACCAAATTTCCTTAAGAACATGGCTATCGATTTCGCAATAAATGTATAAAGTTGAAATCTTCATTTCCACACATCCTGATTCTACTTAAATTATTCCTTACGTAAATAGAACCTCTTTTGTAAATTATTCGCGTACTACAATCCCGTAAATTTAGGTTAGATCACAGTATGAAAATATTTTATGAAGAACATCGCGAACGACAATACAATTACGTATCTAAATTGGGGCGTAAAATGTTCCAGCTTCTTGACATTTCGGTCGAAAATACAAGTTTTATAAAAAAGAGAATTCGAGAATCCATCCAAGAATACAAATATTATTTGAATCGCTACAGTATGTTTCAGCTTAGAGAGGGTGAAGAAGAAATCTCCAAAGGTGCAAGTGTCAAGGCTAGGACACTAGAGAATCGAACTACACTATAACCTCTTATGACTCAGCCTGTCTTCCTTAATTTTAGGACTGATTGTGGGTTAGTGCAATAATGTGGCGATACGAAAGACTTAATGTGCAACACATAGCGTTACCTCACACAATACCGTTTTGGATTCTACCTTAGACGAGGTTCGGAGCAGTGGCAGGTTCTAATGCAATTCCCATATACCCAGAATAGGAAGGTGGAAGTTCCTCAAAATCACAGTTCACTCAAAAAAACACTATATTAAAACCACAAAAAACTAAAACACAGAGCAGACTTTGTTTAGACTATCCCTATTACTAGATCGCCAGAAGCCGAATCTAGATAAATAATACGTATCACGGCCTTAAATCTAGACACGTCCCGAAACGAGGTTTATTGAGCCTCGCTGATAAAGCCTTCATTTCCTTGGCTTACTCAAGCTTACGCTCCAATGAAAGATACTGGTAATATCACGACTGGCTGCTACAAAAAACTCATTCCATTTTCAAAGGATGAAAGTGTAAGGAATGTTAGGATTCTATATTTTGGATTCTTAATTATATTGGCGTTTTATGAAATGGAATTATAAGATATTTCCTTGATTTGATTTCCATTATTTTTTAATCGCCGTCGAAAAACGATGGTTGTTATGTATCTGACCAGTCTGTGTGTGTGTTCATACCAAAAGAATTTCCATTTAGTTTCTTTCTTTGAAATGAGAATTCAGAATGCCCTCATTTTGGATATCGAATTAAGAAACTTAAGGCCTAGAATGTCCGATTTCTTTTAATTTTGCTAGTTAATTCAGATTCTATCACAAGAGTTTTATAATTTGGGCTTAAAAACTACTTCTCTAAATTCCTTAATTCATTAATTTCAGTAAGTACCTTTAAGATACCTTTTAGTAATGTTCTCTTGAGTCCGGAGATTGAATCCCTAAGCTGTTTCGTCTACAAAAATAATTAGTTTTAAACGTTTAAAATTAATTATAAAATGCAGGTTCTTGACAAAATTACTAATTAAATTGTAAATTATATACGTAATCTTCTTCATTATATTATGTGCCTCTAACGTAGGATTTAAAATTAATTTGCTGGGTCTCGTTCAGCCGAGCTACTCTATGTATGGAGTATAATTTGTCGATGTTATCTTTTCATTTTAAATATTACCTAGTATTTTTTTTAAGTTATGAATATTGCAAGCCTGGGTTTTCTTGTATTTTTATATTACTTTAAACAAAGCTGGAAAGTATTATTGTAAACGAGAACTGAAAATTTTGAGTTTAAAGTTCTATTTTCGTCTTTATTAAAAAAAGGAAATATCAATGCATTACGAAACTTCGTAAAATTTCAATTTTTATTATCAAAGAAACTGAGAATTATCGCAAAAACTTATAATTTGACCGCGGAATAACTACAGCTGTTTATAAAGCGACTACTTCAAAGACGTCACTACCTAGTTGAATGGATAGAAAATTTAGTATAGTGGAAAGAAAAAAGATTTTAATTTTGCTTACTAAGTACTAGAAGGCAAACAAGTTGAATCTTAACCAATAGAAAAAAAAACATTACAATGCTTTGCAATTTTAGGCGATTCTAGGTTCTTCTTTTACTAAATAATACTTTATAAACTCATAATATAGTTATGAGTTCGTTTATGACTTAATTTGTATCATAAATTTTATTTTGCCAAAGGGCTAATAATAATGTCAGATATTTTTATCACGTTTGAAATTGATTGAAAGGTTTCTCACCCATTTAAGGAAACAAGATCAATTAATATGCAAATAAGATTTAAGTTTTTTTTTTGTAGTTTCTTTGACATTTCAGCTGCCATTTCATACAAAACAAGTTAGGATCAGTAACAACAAATATAACTCTCATAAAATGACCAATTTAAAATGGGTTTGTTAGTAAATTATAATTAATTATTTTATTATACGTAAATTTGGATCATAAATACCAATAGCAAGATTTAATACTTCCTTTTTGATATCAAATATCATATGCAAATGAGATATTTGTATATTAAAATATGCGAAAAAAATAGATAGTGATTGTTAAAAAGCACAAATTGGACTTTCGTCTGTATGTATAACTTATTTAATATATATAGATGTAGTTAAGTTGGTGTATATTAAATTTGTCATTGGCATTATGCAAGACTGTTGGTCAATGTGCAATGTATAATATTCGATATATTGTTATGTAAATTAAAGCACTACATAATAAAAAGTGTCATATGAATGAATTATTATTTAATTACTGGTTAAGATTTCGAGTGATCATTGCGTATAGTTAATATAAAGTCGTTATTTAAAGAATCGATCGATTTGACACTAATAATATCTTTGAATCGTTGACAGCTGTCAAGAAGGCCATCTAGTTTTTTTTTTAAATGCGATTAATAGTTCGCTTTGGTAATTGGTAATAACGACAATGATATACTGTAATGGGACAAATTTTTATTGCTATTTTATGTTATGTACAAAAAGTTGTTGAACTATACAAAATGATCACATGAATACTCCTGTTCAGAATCCTACTGTTTTACATTGTTTTTATTGCATCATAGGTATTCGAGCTTACAGCACACATGATGATAAGTGGTAAAGCCATGTTTTTGAAAGGCTTTAAAATTTTAAAGTTCATCACTTTTAAGAAAGAAAGAAAGTAAGAAAATAACTTTATTCAGAACTACAACTAATAATAAAGATTAACACAATTAGTTTAAAATTAAAGTAAGAAAAAAATAAAGGATTAACAAATAAAAATTAAAAGAATTTTAAGCGATCATAAAATTTTCATTTACTCACACAAGTACCCCGGCACTAAATTTCAATTTATGTCCAATTACGTAGGGACACAGCTTGCAGGAGTGACACGTCGAACCAAAGGGTGCCGGTTATAAAGCGGACAGGTTATATCAGTTTTGGCGGTCATTCCATTCGTTCCAGTTTCATTTGCAATAAACGAATTTATTTTTTTCGATGTCGTAACATTGACATTGTCGGTTTGTTGAAAAAAGTTTATTACGTGAGTAAAGTTACAATCCATTGGTTTTTATATGTATATGGTTCAGTATTATTTGATATTTCTTTCTTTTATGAAAAATAGTACCTGTAAAAATCATTATTAATTTTTGATTGCACACAGTACCTGTCATATGATTGTTTTGAAGAAATCTCAAATACTTATGAAACATTGACAATTCATTGCCATCCAATGTAATGAAATTTGTTTTATTCCAATCGGACTTTTCGTCTAGAAGTTATCACGAGTATAAAACGCAATGAATATGTGGGAGCACTTCGGGCACATAATAACGCGACGGCATTGCGAGTACCGTTTGAACCCCTTTGAAACGCAGACGAAGTTGCGTGGGTCAGCTAGTAAATTGTAAAACAACACAACTTTCAATGTCAACGTCATATCGTGATCAATATTGGCACAACTTGGCACCAACGAACCCAATTTTGGTTCCCAGTTGACTAAGAGGTTTTTGAAGTAGTTATCAGGACCTAACTTTCCGTCTCTCACAGTTTGTTTACAAGGTCGAAAGCTCCGACGTCAATATTACAATATCGAGCAAACTTAATTATCTCTTTGAAGTTATGTGTTAATTTGATACGATGAATATTTATATCTGTTATATTGCTGGGTCATACGGCTCTGTAGTTTTGTTTATTATTTAATTAATTAGTGGTTAAATAAAACCGCTGGAAGTGTATTTGAAATTATGGTATTAATTTGTGATACTAAAACTTCCAAATTGTTTGTTTATTTTAATCCTAATAATTCTAAGAGTAATACCAATAAATACGAAACTCCATCTCTAGATTTTCCACTGGTAAATAGGACATATAAAACTTGCCTTAATTGCTATAAAATTTGTCTCATAGCCAAAAGGGTGTGTTCTATTACTTACTTACTTACTATAATTTAATCTAATTACTATGCCAATGCACAATTTGACCAATAACCTTAATCTTAGCAACATTGTTGCAAACAGCTGTGTTGTTTAAATATTTGATAGAGTACATAGCTTTCTAATTAAATAGAATTGGGTCGAGATCTCGTATAAATCGATATAGACCGGTTATCGAACTGAAAATTTCACAATACTGTTAATATTTAATCAGATTAATCTATTGTATTAGTACTATACCAACCCATTACTGCCCACTGTTGGGCTCAGGTCTCTTCAGAAGAGGGATTAGGCATAGTCCACCACGCTTGCCCAGTGCGGATTGGGGACTTCACATATCTTCAAAGGATTTTATAATCTGTATATTTCTGTTGGTTTCCCAAATAAATAAAATAAATAAATAAATAAATAGACATGCAGGTTTCCTCACGATGTTTTCCTTCACCGTTTTTAGCCAGTGGTGTTGTGAAATATTGCACATTTTTTTTTTCATATTTAGATTTAGAGGTACAAGCCGGCCGGTTTTGAACCCGCGACCTCCCGTTCGGAAGGAAGCGCTTCGACCACTCGGCCACCACGACTTCTACGACGATTGTATTAGTAATCAGTAGTAATCACTTATTTCTGCTAGGTTATTTCCGTGTAGGGTGTAATTCTTTTTAGAATCTTAAAAAATCTTTGTACTGCTAGTAGGTATCATTAAATTTATTTTTAAGAAGTATTGAAAAGTCTCTTTTTATTATTTACTATGCTATTACCAACGTATTGTAACTTTAATAATCAAATGAGATTTCATTATATGTAAGAACGTTTTGGTAAAACAACCTATACAACTAAAAAAAACAATTGTAAGGAATTGTTTTTCTTAAAATCGATTAACTTATCGATAACTATAAAATCGATTTTCCACGGTACATAAAGCAATTTAATAATATTATAATCAAGTGATCAATTATATAACATGACTTTTACCACATATAACTCAGAAACGTGATCTCCATGAACACCGTGATCATACACGACCATAGATTGTTGTGTAACAGATGAGATGATATCTGAGATTTATCACTGGGTCGCTGGGTTAGTGAGCAACAGGTGAAACCGTAGTGATGTGGAAGATTAAGGATAAGGTGTAGTTCGTATGGGTATATTCTATCTACGATATTTTTGGTGAACACATTGCATATCTTACGTTTATATTATTATCTTCTAAAAGATTACATATTCAACATTTATATCTTCTTTTTATTTATTTATATTTCAATAGTTTGAGGAATGGATTCAGCTCATTTCAATTCGATTAACCGCATAAGTAAGTCATTGTATCCATCAGTAGCGAAGGATCATTATCTTCAAATGGAAGCCGATAGGAATAGAGTTAATAAGGCCCTTCGCCATTGGACTATTCATTCAGTTATTCGTCACTAGAGACGCTAATAACACAATTAATATTACCGTCACAACACAAATTAATAATAAGTTTTGATAATAACTATGGGAAAATCTTTACTCAAAAAGTGCTTCAATATCACTTTTAGCAGAATACAAATAAGATTCAAAGAATGCGAGACGTTTATTTGAATTATCGGCTGTCTCCATGGGAATCGGGGTCAGAGGTTGGCGACGCTGCGACTGCCAGACTAAACATGTTTCCAAATGAACTCCTTATTATTATACGAACTCGAGAAATATAGAAATTACTCAACCATTTCAAGTTATTTAGGAGTATTATGGTAATAATAGAGAATAAATTGCTCTAGAGTACAAATTAAGAAATATAAACTAATACTATGAAAGTGAAATTATTTATATTACGTTATAACACCTAAACCATTGATTGACATGAATTTCGGTGTAGAGATAGCTTAAAAAAGGACAGAGGCTTTTTCTCCTTACACTTAAGATTCCAATAGTGCTGATAAGTTTCTTCTTTTGTGACAAAGACGAATTTTACTTTTTATAAATCTCCTATTTATTATCTGTGTGCGATTTAAGACTTTTCTACTTTAATAACATATACTTTTTAAAAGCCCCAATCTCAGCGGTGTTAGACATGTCTTCATATATAATATCTGGAATACAATATACCTATTTGTTATGTTAACACATCAAGGTCAATATGTCTCTCAGTTGTAGACCACATACATAAAAGCGTGTATGAAACACACGGTCTGCGGTTGAACAATGATCGTTGCGGTGAACTGATATAATGTCAAATGGTTATGATAGGGACAAGTGCACACTGTATACAGTGTATTGATACATTACATATAGGCATAAACTTTCGTACTGTTGTTTAGAGATTAAAAGGTCTATAGACATAAAATTGATACTCTCTAGTAATCGGTTATAATGTAATGTTAAAGACACGAAATTATCTTACTAAATAAAGAGAGCTTACTATTTGGACCCTGTGCAATTTCGAACAATCCAATTTTTATCCTATAGTCTAGATGGGCATGAAATATCCAATTAAAGATTGTCCAAACAGTGTCTTTAAAGATAAATCGTATGTAGCGGCCCTCAGTGTCCCCAGACGATGCAGCGTAAACGCTTAGGATCTGGTAGCAAAAAAAGCTACAAGGCAACAAAAAACAGCTAAAAGCAAGAAAAGTTTTTAAGATACTGAGTCCAAACAAAAACAACAAGTTTACCCAACACTTCCCCATCTATTTCAAGCAAAATCCAGTATACCTGTCTTATTGAAATCAACGTTGTAACTACAATCAGTACATCGTGTTACGTAAGGGAACCGGCCCAATCCTTATAGGTAAACAAACGCAGGCCAGGTGGCGATTTGCATCACCGCGGCACCGCTGTTCGCAATCTCGCACGTGTGGAGCGAATTACGATTTAGGTGGAATCGATCAATGCTTAGGAACAAATTTGTAACTTGTTTTTACTTATTTGACAGTGATATTATGGAAATATTTAAAGTGATTTGAACATTTGATTTTTTGTTGGAGGAAATCGCCGGATTATGTGGGAGTTAAATTTAATAAATAATAATAAATTTATTTAATCACTCACTCAGCCTCTGAAGTCTGAACCTTGACTGAGGCCAGAACCTAGCACGAAATTATGCGGTTCGGCATGACACATTACGGCATCCTAACCGTAACAGCGCCCCCAATAATTAAAGGGTAACCTCTAACGAACCCCCATGTTTTGGTGGAAATCAAAATGAGGAAAAGCTTTGTTGTTTACTTAGACTAGAGTCCTCTCATACCCGGCTAGGTCTAAATAAAATCCTGTGGAAGCTTCATTATGTTGATATACTGCAATGTCGATATATAGGGTGGGCAATCTAACGTTTGCATTTTGAATTACTGTTTATTTAGAGAATGACAGCTCAAATGTCATTCAATTTGTATTCATAATTTAGTTAAAGATTTGACATTTACGAAATGGGACGTTTTCGGTTCGCCCAATGGGCAGAAGATCGTTTGGTCGAAGATGAGCATTTTTACCGAAAAATCGTCTTTTCAGATGAAGCCCATTTTCACCTCGGAGGCTATGCCAATAAGCAAAATTGTCGCATCTGGGGGTCGGAAAACACTGTCCACACGTCACCATTGAGAAGCCAATGCACCCACAAAGAGTTCCGGTTTGTGGTGGGTTTTGGTCCGGCGGCATCAGTCAAAAATGAGCAAGGAGCCGCCGTTACGGTCAATGGAGAGCGTTAACGTACCATGCTCAACGAATTTTTGTTTCCAAAAGTTGAAGAGTATGACATGGACGACATTTGGTTTCAACAGGATGGCGCAACATGCCACACAGCCAACATGACAGTCGAACTTTTGGAAAATGCAAACTTTATATGGCCCACCCCTTACTACAATGTTGAATCTGCTAGTATCATTATCAGATTCGTTTTACAAGATTTCCCAAACAACATTATGGACAAATGTGTTATGTTTTTCAAACCTTCATTATAATGACAATGACCTGCGAAAGCACCATTAACATTTTACAACGTCGTATCATTTATTCAATGTTCAGGTTTAAGCACTCGCCGTTGACCATTTACGGTGTATAACGGTGTTATCCGCGCCTAATTCCTAGATTTCTTGCTTGTCAGCATAAAATTATGATTATGTTCAAATTTCCTAAATGGGTCGTTATCGTGGTCAAATATTTTTATTATATTCACGGTTTTTTTATGATATCGTTTTACCCATCGTATAATATGAGTTTGGGTTTCGTGTGACATGATGTTTCCCAAGCACTGATTAATTTCTTTGCAGTGAGTTTTAGAAAGAGCTTCATCATCGTCATCAACCCGTAGACGTTCACAGCTAAGGCATTTTAGGTATCATTAAGCTGTTAGTATTTCTATTAGATTCAAACCAGGATCAAAGTACCATTGTATTGAAGTATTTCCAATAGTTTTCTTCATAAATCTCCCGATCGCGCCTGCCCTGTCATAGATCATTGCATTCGTTTGTATAAAACAAATTGAACTGGACGCATAAATCTAAAATGTGACGGTTTCATCTGCATTCCAAATGGAAATCGATTTGGGATTAGAAGCATGTTTTGTTAGTGGCAATTTAGTTTGATTAAAGACAACTGGATACGGTCTTGATTTGTTTTCATGGTACAATGCAGTGGTTGATTTTGTTAGCAAATTAATGGTCAGTGTGGATCTGGAATGACACTATACACCTTTAACAAGATGGATATCTTGATTATAAGGCGAAACTAAGGGAAAATCAGTGGACATGTACGAGCTTATTATGATTGTTAAGTTTCATATTATGTATCTGACTTTTTCGTCTTTCTCAGGTAATAAATATCGACAGTCAATTATCCAATTAATTAAAATTCTTATCTGAATAAAAGTGTAAGTGCGTAACAAACAACTTTTATCTTCTAAAAACCCTTTCGCAGCTGCTTACTTTGAGTTTTGGCGCGAAAGCAATCTGTCAAAACTTTTGACATTTATTTTCGAAGAATTTATCTTCAAACAATGCGTTTGCGTAATTCGAAAACTTGTGAATCGAAGATGATGACTTTTATAATTTTATATGGAGTTCGTCCTAGGTTCCTTATTGTTTTAGAGACAGTTAAAGATCATCAGTTTCTGTGATTAGCACTCACTTAAAGATTTATCGATAGGATGGAAGATGGCCTGTAATTACTTTAAGAAAACAATAGCACAATGGTACCAACACCTTTTACCTATGTTTAATAGACCTAAACTATTTGATTCTCTTCGTATTCGAACATTAATATTATTTACTCACATAACTTCCAAACCACCAAAAATATTCCTATGAACTGCAGTAGATATTGACACTCACCTGTAAAAGAATAAAAAAATATGTTAGTGAAATTATTAGTAACTTTGTTTTAAAGTCTTCTAGATAGATAGATATGGATAGGTATGGCAGGGTCACCTGGGTAAATTCTTATACATAGAGCCTAACATTCTGCGTAGAGAAAAAAAAATATTTTCCATGAAAATCCAAAAGCCCATGTTAGCCAACAATCCAAATGTTTTAGAAATTACCGGAACAACAAACAGGCATATTATGGACCAGAAATACGTTTATAAATTTGTACATTTTTATGGATAGATGTGCAAAAATTCATGTGTATTAAGTTGTTTACACTGAGTCACAAACATCCACAAATACGTTCAGGATAAACAATAATAATTATTCTAATATGTATCTGACTTTTTCGTCTTTCTCAGGTAATAAATATCGACAGTCAATTATCCAATTAATTAAAATTCTTATCTGAATAAAAGTGTAAGTGCGTAACAAACAACTTTTATCTTCTAAAAACCCTTTCGCAGCTGCTTACTTTGAGTTTTGGCGCGAAAGCAATCTGTCAAAACTTTTGACATTTATTTTCGAAGAATTTATCTTCAAACAATGCGTTTGCGTAATTCGAAAACTTGTAATAATTCTCTCTGGCAACTGTCATGACAATACAATGTCAAAATTAAAAATATTAAATTATTAGATAAATATTGGAAAAATGGCAAAAAATTGCACAAAAAGACAAATTATGGACAGTAAAAATGTAAGAAAATAGTCTGGGCAATAATTACTGAACAGGTATACATAAAAATTACTATGAAATATGAGAAGAAACCCGAAACGTCAGTGCCGAGAGAAACAACAAAGCGCACCATCACCAACTATTACCAGCTCGTCGCGGTCGTCGAGTGAAAACACACTGACGAGACGAACTATAACATCAGACGACGAGCCTTCCCCTGCGACAACAACACCTGCGCGTCGGGGACGCCCACCGGCACGCTTGGGACCAGCGGACCGAAATGGTTCGTCTACGGCCCCCGCTACCAGTGGTGCAGTGCGCCCACGCATGAGATGGTCTGAAGAAGTAAATAAAAATGTCATGCGGGCGTACTACAGGGCTACGGAGGGGGGAACTAACCTCACTGCGTATCGCTCAAGGATGTTGCCTCTGTTTCAGGTCTTGTGCCCAACTGTCGACGTCACGGTGCAACGGTTAGCGGATCAGGTGCGGGTCATTCAGCGACTTAAGTTGCTGGATGAGACTGTACTTGACCGATTGCGCAACGAAGCACTGCCTGCTCCTCATGAACCACAATCAACACAAGTGGTAAATGTCACTGTCACCCAAGCTATACCACCAGCGGAGGAGCTTCAGGTGCAGGCATGTGCAAGTATCCAGGACGATGAGCGTTTGAGGAGCGCTCTGGAGGACTCTATACACGAATTTAGGTTTGTCCCGCCATGCTCGCGGCCACGTTTACCGCGGTTGCCCATGTGTAAACGAAATGTTTCGCTAGTATTGGCCCTGGACTGCATGTTAAAACCTTATTTTGAGTCGACTGAAGACCTTATCGACACCCACTCGGTTCTGTACTGCGGTGCGGTTGCTGTCTGTCGCGTGGCAGGGGTAAAATTCCCGAACCCGAACCAGACGTACCGCCGGCATGATGGTAAGCCGCAATGGCAGTGCAGAATCGAGAGGCGCATAGATGCAGCCAGGACCCTTATAGCGAAGCTTATTTGCTTCCAGGCAGGCAACACGCGCCCGCGCGTAATGCGATTCGTCGATCGAGCCTTCGCTGACACCGGTGTCAGCAGGAACGACTACCTGGCTCGTGTCGTCGAGCGTGTTGACTACTGGAAGCAAAAAGTTTGCGCATGGGCGAACCGTATTCGTCGGTACCGAATAAGATCGGAGCGGTACCACTTGAATAGAGTCTTCCAGAGTAATCAGAGGAGTGTCTACAGAAACTGGGAGGCTTCTCGAGGAAGAGTTACCGATGGACTCCCACCAGTTGATGAGGATGTGATGACCTCATTTTGGAAAAATATCTGGTCGGTGCCCATCGGTCACTCCGAGGGGGAGTGGACTGAGTCTGTCGGACGCGTCTGCGAGTCTATTACAGACATGAACACCGTAGCGATCACGCCGATTGACGTAGCTTGTGCGGTGCGTTCGGCCCCGAACTGGAAAAGTCCGGGACCGGACGGGCTGCACAGCTACTGGCTGAAATGGATACGCAACTCGCACGGGCGCATGGCTGCTCAGTTTCAACAAGCCCTTGAGTCGGGAACCCTCCCAGATTTCATGACATCAGGAGTCACTCATCTGATATACAAATCTGGCAATACCTCGGACCCAAAAAACTATAGACCAATAACTTGCTTACCCACCATCTATAAGCTACTTACATCCATTCTGAGAAACAAAATTCAAATACATATCTCGGCAAATGACATAATGTCACCTTCTCAGAATGGGTGTAAGATAGGGTCTCGGGGTACAAAGGATTTGCTCCTCATTGACATGACTATCACGCAACAAGTTCGTCGAGGCAAAAAGGGTGTCCATATGGCTTGGATTGACTATAAGAAAGCGTATGATTCGGTGCCCCATTCATGGCTAATGAGAGTTTTAGAGCTTTATAAAATACATCCCACTCTACGCTCCTTTCTTAGCTCATGCATGGGTCAGTGGTCTACGTTTCTTCGTCAACCAGGACATATTGGATCTCCGGCCTCCCCGAGCTTAATAAGGATAAGGCGGGGTATCTTCCAGGGTGACAGTCTGAGTCCTTTGTGGTTCTGTCTGGCGCTTAATCCTCTAAGCACGTTGCTTGGAGATTCAACGCTAGGCTACCGACTCAAGAGAGGGGGTGAGCCCATTTCACATCTCTTGTACATGGATGATCTCAAATTATTTGCTTCTAAAAAATCTGACCTAATATCTTTACTCAAAATAACCGACAATTTTAGTAAAGCTATTGGAATGGAATTCGGAGTAGATAAGTGTGCGGTCATAGATATACAGAGAGGTAAAATTGTAAACTCTGAGAGTTTGCAACTTAGCCAAAGTGAGGTGCTCAGATCTCTTTCTGAGTCGGAAACCTACAAATACCTTGGAATGTTCGAAGCTTTGAGTATAGTCGATGCAGATATGAAACAATCGGTGAGGGATCGTTTCTTCGGCCGCTTGGTAAAGGTTTTGAAAAGCCTCTTATCTGGCGGAAACAAGATCCGAGCCTTCAATGGTTGGGTCATGCCTGTACTGACGTACTCCTTTGGCATTCTAAAGTGGACGCAATCAGAACTAGATGCCCTGGATAGAAAAGTTCGGCGACTGCTGACGGCATACAGGATGCACCACCCACGTTCATCTGTTATGAGGTTGTATATTCCTCGGAAGTGTGGGGGTCGTGGCATGTTAAATGTCAAGGACCTACACAACCGAGAGGTAAACAACCTTCGGGAATATTTCCTAAAGGTAAGCGTGGGTATGTACCGTAATGTAGCAGCAGTTGATAAGGGACTCACTCCGCTGTCCTTAGCGAACGAGAATTGGCGGACGCTAAAGGTAATGAGTGTGGCGGATCGCACGGACGTATGGAAGAGCAAGGAACTACACGGACGGTTCTACCGGGCCCTTATGAGCCCCGATGTAGATCAATTAGCCTCCGTATCTTGGCTACGATACAGTAACCTCTTCGGAGAGACTGAAGGTTTTGTCTTTGCAATTATGGATGAGGTTATCATGACGAACAACTACCGTAAATATATTCTAAAGGATGGGACGGTCGACATTTGTCGGGCATGTCACCGTCCGGGAGAGTCTATTAGACATATCGTTTCCGGTTGTTCTCGTCTTGCTAACGGCGAGTACTTGCACAGGCATAATCAGGTAGCTAAGATTATCCACCAACAACTTGCTCTGAAATACGACCTTGTTGAAGCCGCTGTACCTTATTACCAGTATTGGCCTCAGCCGGTTCTCGATAATGGTCATGTAACGCTCTACTGGGACCGATCTATTATCACTGACAGGACTATTGTTGCCAATAAGCCTGACATAGTGATAATAGATCGGGATGCGCATCGGGCGGTGCTGATCGATGTCACCATTCCACATGACGAGAACCTTGTGAAGGCAGAAAAAGAAAAACTGCTAAAATATTTGGACCTGGCCCACGAGGTGACCGACATGTGGCGTGTTGAATCGACCATCATTGTTCCGATCGTTGTATCTGTGCACGGTCTAATAGCGAAAAGCTTCGACCGTCATCTAGAGAAGCTTTCGCTCTCCGGCTGGGTAAAGGGCCTGATTCAGAAGGCGGTCGTTCTTGACACGGCACGTATTGTGAGGAGGTTCCTCTCTCTTGAGCCCTGACCACTGATGGCTTGGGTCGTAGACCCCGTCTCCAGTGGCCCTCTGCTTTTTTTATATTGTATTTTTAAATTTATTTTCTTGTGATTGTTTTTTTAAAGATATAATGTAAAAAATGAGCAAATAAATGAATATGGGGATTCTAATATACAAAGTTATGCACAGGTCACGTGTCTCGTATTACGTACGACTTTGTTACGACCCTTGCGACTTTGTGGGACGTTGTTCAGTCTATCGAAAACTACGTGTTTTGTTTCATTGTTACTCATTTAGGCTTTCTAGGTTATTTTCGATAGTCCTTTGTGTGAGTTCTTCGATGAAGTAAGTTTTAGGAGAATGGTTTATGAAAAAATTGGTAATTTTACAAGCTTTATACTAACTTGCACTGGATAATATTGCAAAACTATTTAAGTTCGGGTGGAATTGGTAAGGCTTGGTGGTCAAAGGAACTCTTGTGCTAGGGAAGATAGACCCGTCGTAAAAATCGTAAGTTTTGAGGCGGCAGCCGATACTGTCAGTGTGGTATGTCGAAATGTAAGTTCGAGTTCCAGTGGTACCGGCAAACGAACGAGAAAGAGGGTAGTCAGATTAGTCTGCTCTTAAATGACCTACCCGCAGTTCCTCAGTCTTCCCGTGATCATGGCGCTTGAAACAGTGCTGAAATATCGGGACTGCTCAATTAAGAATAATCGTGGTAAGAACCCGTTTAGTAATAGTGTAAGTGATGTAGACCCGTCGTGTTTGGGCTCGTTTTACTTGTATTAGCTCTCTACTACTACATCATGTTCAGGATCATAAAAGCTTGTATTTAAAAAGTTTTCTTTAATGTAAATTATTATTGTTCCAACTAACAATTTTAAAGGACGACGTTAAGAGGAATTTATATCGAAGTAATGAAACCGTGCTAGAAAAGGCTGATTTACGTAAAGCCCAAATTAATTTTAGCTTTGTATTTTCCAAGTATTACTCCAATAAAGTACTGAAGTTTCTTGTTGAACTAAATAAAGCTGAGTTTAAGCCGCCCTCATCGTTTAGCGATCTAATTTTCATCACGTCCTTCAGGATTTTATTAATAGATCTCCTAAAATAAGTCGATCCCCCGGGCTTGTCACGGGTGACGCCAACGCGTAATAAGTTAAAAGCCTTCAGATTTGAAGTTTATATTCATAACAGTAACTATAAGCTGAAAGTATACGCCTACATCATTGACTATCATTGTGATTATAGATTCATTTGCCACTAGAAGCTGTTTATTTTATTTTTTGGCGGTAAATAAAAGTGAGCTTATACCTAGCTGTTATACGTAGCTGCAGTGGCGTGCGGTCCATACAAGCAGGTATGCACTGCATACCCTAACATAACCGGGGACAGAATACCACGAATGTCAAATTAAATAAAAAAGTTTTTTCGAATAAAAATCTACAAAAAAATCATTTTGAGGGTAATTTTGACCCTTTTTTACTAATTCTATACCATCACTAAAGTTATAATAATGATACTAGTCTTAAAATATTAAGAACATCATTTTAAATTTTCATCCTATTAATAAGATAAATGTCCAAAAACAAAATCACATCAATTAAACTTACGCCGTAATGTCACTCAATACGGTCTAATTTTCTATACTTTCTCGTTCTATACTTTCTCGCTCGTTCACTGAGACCGGCCCCCTGGCGACAGAAGCAGTAAATAGTTCTGCTTTTGCAAAATCGTACGATTTCATTCATAAAATTATTTGTTCATTCAAAAAAAATGACATTCGAACAGAGCTCTAAGGAAAATTATGAGAATCAAATAATCACTGCTTCCGTATAGTACGACCAAAGTGAAACTGTCAATTTTGCAATACAAACCGGAGCACAGTAACGCGGAGTTTATTTATTTGGATTTTAGCGTGGCGCGTGCGACGGCCATATTGTTATTTGTTTGTTATTGTTTAATGGTTTTAGAGAAAGGTTTTTGCAATTTTGCAATTTTGCAATTTAATATTATTGATAAATTGTGTGTACAGTGAATGAAATGAGTTCTAAATGCGATTGTTTTATACTACTTTTATTTTTTTGTGTGATTAAGTATACAAAAAGGAGACGAACTCAAAATTATTTCAGTAGATGAGTTAAATTTTAAGTGATAACAGTGGATTAAATTCAGTGATGTTTTCGGTTAATTTTATCATGAAAAACCTGTTAATCTTTTATTATGGTAAGTCTGCTTGAGTTACAAATGTTGAAGTTAATGTTATTTATTTCTTATTTTGATTCATTTTGTCATGGTCATTTATTTTTTAATTACCAAATTCATCTTTCTTATTTGGTTATTAATGTGAGCGTTTCATTCTGTTATTATTATTTAGATTTGTAGTTTGATGGTAAATGGAAAATATTATATTTTGCATAATTTGCGCTAAGATTTCCAACGTTTCAATTGATATGAATTCAAATTGATGGATAACATTAATTAGAGTTGTGATCTAATTATTATCAATATCAATAAGGTACTTTATTTTTAATAATAATAATATATTCTAAAGGATTTTTTAATTTCGAACATAAATCTGTGTTTTGTATTAAAAGCTGCGGAGTTTATAAGTATTCGAAACGCGGTTATCTTAATGTAAAAAAACTGTGCTATAATGTCCTTTGAACTTATATAATATTTGGTTCTCACCTCGTCACCGCGATTTAGTGGTTTGACGAAATCGTTCAGCGACATCTATTGACGACAAATATATACTTTGTCGTTTTCAAGGACGTATTCCGTAAATCATTGACATATTTTAAAATACATTACTTGGCGATATTATCTATTTCTCTTAAATGTCTATGTTTCTAAGATAACTTGTTGTTTTCAATGAAAGTTTTAAATTTACATAACCGAGATTTTTTTTATTGCCTTGTAGGCAGACGAGCTAATGTGCCATCTGATCTTAGGCGGTTACCGTTGCTCATAGACCTCTGCAATGTCAGCAGACACAAGTTATGGTATTTTCTGAAATTTAATAAAATTAGATAAGTCGAATTATACAATTTTAAGACTGAAGAAATCTGACTATCATTGAAAATGATTTAAACGTTTTAAAAAAATTTTTTTGCTATGTAGACAGACGAGCCGACGAGAAGTTGTACAGATAAGCTAGTTGTGTATGAAGATAGTGTACTACTTGCTGAATTACCGGTAATTACAATAAAACGGTACTAAATGCATTAACTATGCAACTGCATACCCTGGCCAAAATGTCTGTGCACGCCACTGCGTAGCTGTGTGAGATGTTCGATAATTTACAATAATCATAGTAACACCTTTTATGTCAGTTATTTTGCTACACGAAGGCATACCGACTGTACAGGGTGATTTCTTAGTGAGGGTACATATTGAAGGTCATGGTAGCTGATGGTTATATACAACCAGTAAAAATATTATTACCAAAGAATATGGCTTAATGCCTTAGAAATCGCAACTTAAAAATATCTAAAATTCTTGCAAAATGATGGTTTTTCGACAGCTGATAGGTGTGGCGGAGGAGTGGGGTGCGCGAGATTACTAGAGATCGTTAGTCAACTCTCTTTTAGCCGAAATTGTTTATGTTTGAGGTAGTTTTGTCGAATTTATATTTTAAAAAAAATATGTAATTTTACCTATTTTTTGTAATATTCCGTATTAGAACAGAGTACTCATCACCCTCCTGCAATATGTACCTTCTCTAAAAAATAACCTTGTATAAACCTTGCTTGTGTTCCAAATTTCGTTAAGGTCTAAACTCGTTGTTTACCACCTTACCTTATCCATTTTCTTCTGACCAGAAAAAACACATTACATGAATACGTCGGCATGTTTTGCGCCTGTCATTCATATCTAAGTTTAGAATAAAACACGAAAGTACATTCGTAAATGGCAATTTTATCGCTTTTTCCTGCTGTAGATGTGTTACGCGAAGTATTTTGGGAACATCTCCATTTGTTTTGATGGATGGATCTTGTTTGCAAATTTTCTTGTTCTATTTTTAGAGCAACGTTGTGTTGACGTTGAAATACGGATGGGAGTGGCATTAACGTTGCGTCTTGTTAGGTGGAAATAAGGGAAATCTAATTTAGTTTTAGGATAATGTCAGGAAAAATTAAGATATAACTTGAAATTGCATAGATATGGGAGCGACGGTTACCATTTACGATAAAGAGTGAGAATCAGTGGACTTATGGCCAAAGGGAGATCTCCGACCGGGCGAGGTAGTGTATGCCCGATCAGGCCGAAGCCCCTTGTAGTAGATTTCAGATGTTGTATATTTGCGAAGATTCGTGCAAATGTCGTAACCGCGATTCAGGATCTCGCGCGCTATTATTGGTCGCCACAAAGAGTGAGGTGATCCGCTAGTACGACTGACTACATGAGAAAAAAAGGCATTTAGGTAATTAATTAAATACGATATTTTTCAGTACCATAATATTGTTGATTGTAATCACATCTATCAGTTGGAGATACTATAGAAGATAATTGAACCTTTGTTACAATTCACAATCTACTTCACAGTTGATCTTTGAATTGGACTTTACGCATAATAATAGTTCGTTAAGCGACCACACAAAAAAGGTGTGTGCCAAACTGCTAATTACAAAAAAATATCGTTACATAAACGATATTATCTCTTAAATAAGTACTTAAGATAAATAAATCAAAATATTAAATTGAAAGCAAAAAATGACCTTCGCTGGCTACAACATGTATCGAGTACAGAATTGGTCCGTATCAGTACCATCGTATATTGATCATGCCGATATGTCAATTTGTAAATTACACTTATACTACCGACATTTTATATTGGATTTATTGGCGAGATTGTTTCTTTAGCATTTGGGTTTTGCTGAGTCAGTATATGAGCAACAAATTCTATGATAATCACAGAAAAAATAGATTTTTTGTTACACATTGATAGAACAAAGTTTATTAAGATAAACAAGATTATTTGATACTTTTCTAAGGGACACGATTGACATTTAGATTTACTCTTTACTTACTCCTCATCTCTCTCAGAGGCGATCTCCAATGGCCGGCACGCTCTCCAGATTTGACTCCATGCGATTTCTTTTTATGGGGTTATTTGAAATCCCTGGTTTATGTCGATCGACCACGGACCATAGTACACCTCAAGAACAACATTCGCGACGCCATTGATATGCTGCGAAGAGTGTATACGAATTTCAAAAATCGACTTCATCAGTGTATGCGCAATGGGGGTCGCCATTTATCCGATGTCATTTTTAAGACTGCATAAAAAAATATTGGGATATTGTATTCTCAAATAAAAAAAAATTAAAACAATAACTGAAGTACTTTTTTTTTAATGACCTTTCAAATGAGTAAGTTTCTCTGGCGCACCCTGTACTACCACATTGTAAAAGTGATAGGTTTAACAGAATCTAAGTCACAAACAAGTTTTTCCCGTGGGATAATTTTCGAATTAATCAACAAAGTTGCGATAACAAACTATAAAATTAACAAAAAACAATCGGCACAAATTGTCACGACGGGCGGCAACACTGACAATCGTTCATAGATTTGTTTTGTTTATTAACCTTTTAATAACTTCATACTTCCGCGATCTCGCCACGTCTGCAATTAGGAAAACTTATTGATCTTATTTCTTTAATTGCAATTATTGTTGCGCGATTGTGACGTAACGATTATGTTATTGTCTTCAATGGTTGAGAAATATCGAGTTGCAGTGTTCGTATCGATAAAGATCAATGGTTTCTCGATTAGTACGCACTACGAGTGCTATTGCTTTCCTGATTACGAAACTACCCTTTTGCTTTTCTCCCAATTGGGCCAATTATATTATGATACTAGCTGATACCTTTTAAACTGTCATTCATTTCCCCGTTTCTTCTTTAAATTTCATATCTAAAGAAAGTGCAGTAATAGAGAGAGATTTTTGTAAAATCGAAGTTCAAAAATTGTTGTTTTTCAGCCTGTTCATTGATTCCCATGAATTTATGGCAACTGCTGAATTAAGTCATAAGCTGTGATTGAACCGGATGTTTTGTGGCACGATATGTGGGAGTAGAACCGGATTAAAACCTCCAACCGCTCACCAACGCCCGAACCCCGGCTGAGGACAGAACACAGTACGGGGTTATGTGGGACGGCACGACGCGTTACGCACTACGGCATCCTTTCACGTCGCGCCGGCCCCGGATTCCGAACCGGCAGCCGCTGGCGATACAGCTACCGACTATCTCGGATTTTCCGAAACCCGCCAAGAGAATCATTAATGAAGAAAGGCTTTGTGAAGCTACTTCTGTGAAGTACTTTATCCTATTTCTCTTTGAGCTTTTGAACTAAAATTTTCAATAAACACTACGATCTATGAAATTATAATTTTCATATTAAACTGTCAAGCCGTTATCAAACCTTCACAGAGTCTATAAAGGGTCAGTTTAAATATTATATCAGTGAAAACTGACAGGCACCCGTGCGTTTGTGCTTCTTCGATAATGTCAGAAATGGTTACCCTTCGTATTATACTGAATTTTATCTCGGAATTTGGGTTGACTGTCTACAAATTGAGTAAGTTTAATATTTGATTTAAAGTTTAGTGATAATGATTTAAGAGAGAGGATATGCTTTATAGTAGATCAATCTAAACATCAAGAACATAGCATTTAAAACACTACAAATAGTATCCGGACTGGCTCCTGAAGCTAAATTATGATGTGACTGAAGAATTGTTGGTCGTTGTGAGATAATGCTACATTTTGTCTTCCTGCCTAGAATAGTCACGGCCACTACTGGTTGTGTTTGTGTTGTAATAGTCTGCTGGTTGTATTTGAGTTGTTTTATATTGTTTAATAACTTATCATATTATTATTATCTGTATTGTTTAAAGAATGTTAATCATCAATGACTGTGATGTAACATAATGTCCGAGATTAAATTCAATCTCAGAATGTTATATCTCTTAGATTGAGTTCATTATTTTGAGAAATCGTATAGGTTTCCCGCGATACAGGTTCGACCTAGTAGTCCTAGTGGTCCCCGACCAACGAAAAAGTGTAAGATACTGTAATGTTTGAGATAAATAAATTTATTCTTATTCTTATCCTTTTCACTAATAGCAATTTAACTGCAATTTTATTTATTATCTAAATCTAATTATCTTTAACCACATTTTGATCATAGATCTTTGTTACTAACTGGAAATTGGAATTACATATTTTCTGAATCAATCCTAGTAGTAAGTTCAAATTTTCTGTATTGGAACGAAGTTCCTTATCGCGCGTTATCGAAAGGGGGCGAGACGGAAATTCTTATGAAAAAGTAGTCACGACACATTTTTGTTTTAGATGATTATCGCTAGATGGCGCTGTGATTAAAATCTTTTAAAACCATTCCTTATTTTGTTTTATATGATTAATGCTAGATGGCGCTGTGATCAAAATATTTTATAAAACAATTCCTTATTTTGTTTTATATGATTAATGCTAGATGGCGCTCTTATATAAGAGAGAGACAAACGTTTTAAACTAACTAATTATTATAACTTAAAAAAATTAAATTTTATTACAATTCCCTCACTAATTAATCGAAAGGAACTTCGTTCCATCCGGGTGTCCCTTGACACCTCTCAAGTTTTTTTACTACGGATAGTACGCTATTTATTGCTTTTTTTTTATTTTGTCAAAAATAACATATTAAGCTGTCGATCCACTAACCCCGCATGTCACATCAAGGCTAAATCGAATGGAGGTTGATGTGAAAACGGCCTAAGACTTATAATTATAGAAATTGTATAATTATATCGTGGGCTATTGTTTCATGTTTGAAGGTCACGTGTTTATATAGAGCGAGGTGCTGTGTTTATTATGCTTTGTATATTAAGTAATTTGTTTGTAAAGTTTTTTGATAATTAATGATCAGTTCAAGCTTTGTAAGTTATTTTAATTGAAGTCAGAAAGTGCTATATTCTTTTGAAATATATTTTTGTTTTAACCTTATTTTAGTTCATACATAGAAATATAAAAGTTAATAAACTTATTCAGACACTCGCGGTTTTCTATAATACTATCATGCATTTTCAACGGGTTCTTACCACGATATTTACATAATTGAGTTGTCTCCAATCAATCCAGTAATCCAGTGCTAAACACAACAGTCACTAAGGGTTCATGCTCAGAGAGTCTTGTAGATACAGTGAGTGTGGTGTGTCGTGATGTGAGTTCGAGTTCCAGTGGTACTATCCAAAAGCGAACGAGTGCGAGGGTAGACAGATTTGTTTGCTCTTAAATCGACCCGCAGTATCCAGTCTTCCCGTGATCATGACATTTGCAACAACGTTGAAATATCGAGACAACTCAATTAATTAAATATCGTGGTAAGAACCCGTTGAAAATGCATGAAAGTATAATAAAAGATAATTTCCAAAACTTGATGATTTCATAGCAATTATAAATTAGACTCAACTTTGGTAGAAGTTATGATAATATAGGGTTTTATCTAAGTAAATAAAGCATGTCTATGCCTAATGTAAGGGCCAAAGGATAAATAAATCGTAAATATTAAAATTTACGATCTGTACCTATCCAAAATGTATATCAGCACTTGAACTTGAAGGGCTGAAGGTATAAGGTATATATCATTTACGATGTACTTTATCGCCCTACCTCTATTACTAAGGGCAAATTGTACAGGTCCCTTAGCAAATTTACTTAAGAACTATAAAAGGTAATTTACACCCCATCGTTAATCATTCAAGTGATTGTTCTGAGAATCCAAGCAAGGTGAATGTCGATCTCTTTCGCGCTGGGTGTTTTCTTAGTAAGAGTGAAAGAGATGCAACTGTCTTGCAATTTTTTGTAATCCCACTATACTTATTTCTTTACAATTAATCTTTATGCTGGACAGAAAATGATTAAGTTTATTTAAGTACTGTTTCTCTACAAGAGTCAAGAGAGTTGATTGTGGTCATGAGAAGCATCCATATTAAATCGAGAATTTTAATGGATTATTCTTAAAAAATTCTTGAATTGAGAATATTATCTTTTTAGCTACCCTTTAAATTAGATTTTCAAGGGTTTTATAGGCTCCCCAACTAGTTTAAAGTTAATTTTAAAACAAACTTGAGAGGTGTCAAGGTACACCCGGATGGAACGAAGTTCCTTTCGATTAATTAGTGAGGGATTGTAATAATTTTTTTTTTTTAATTTTAACTAACTAAATAATTATTATTATAACTTAAATAAAATATTTTGATCACAGCGCCATCTAGCATTAATCATATAAAACAAAATAAGGAATTGTTTTATAAAATATTTTAATCACAGCGCAATCTAGCGATAATCATCTAAAACAAAAAAGTGTCGCGACAACTTTTTCATACGAATTTCCGTCTAGCCCCCTTTCGATAACGCAATAAGGAACTTCGTTCCAATTAATAAAAAGTACCAATAACAATGTTGCATATTTTTTTAAAACGAGGTTATAAAACAAAATTACTTCATTCAATAAAAACGTAATACAATGATACAATTTCTATCAACGCGGATGGCAATGAAACCACAAAAAACTCCAATTCTTACGCACAAATAGAAAAAGGTAAAATTACAAGTTGCGATAACTCGACCTTCAGAATACGCGCCCTTCGATCTTGGAACAATGACATTACATCACGTGTAATAAAAACTCCCATTCATATTTTCATTCAAGCGTAGTGACATTGGGGACCCTATTCTGGATTGGTAGATAAATTGTCGAATTTGCGACTGTAGTCGGTTTTAAATATAGTTACAGATTATATTTATGATTAAGACTAAAAGAAGCCATAGATTAAGAAGAACATATTATTCTAGAGTTTGATGTCAGGAGTTTTGACACTACTTGCACTCTGAGAGTACCCATCTGTGTATCTTAGCTTAGCTCAGCTTTACTCTTTACAGATCATGTACCTATATACAGGGTGGATCTGTAACTTTGGACAATCTGACGTGGGGTGAATGACCTGTTGAAATAAAACTTAGAACCACATTTATTTTAGGAAAAAATATTCATCACAGTATGGAAGTCCGCAACGATAGTCGTACGTTTTTCATACAATGTCAGAAAAAAAGTTTAACCGATCCAAAAAATAAAAGAGGTGCTTTATTGCATTTCGACAGGTCATTCACCCCACGTCAGATTGTCCAAAGTTCCAGATCCACCCTGTATAAGGTACTAAAGAACGCTTAATAAGTTACCAACGGCGGCTTCGTTGTATTTCTGTTTTGTTTCAACAAACAAAGTTTGGACCTATGACACAAAATATTATTATCATGAAACACACAACAAAATGAAATATTTCAACAGTCGACCATATCTAATACACGTGAATAACCTCTAACCAATTCTCCATAGTAACATGTTTACGACATTACAATTTTGTTGTAAATTAGCGCGAGACGATAGGAATCACGGATAGCCACTAATACAGCTGACCGCCATTTTTTTGGTAATAATTAAATCGAACGTCATTTCCTTGTCTTTGTTAAAAGAATTTGACGTACTTTATAATTAGACAATGTAGTGTGTAATTATGGTACATCCTCAGTTTTTGCGATTTTTCCTTAGTTCTGTTTAATACTAATGCGATGAGAATTCCAAGACAAAGCACTTTTGAAACTATAGTCAATGTTTTTTTATTCTTTCATTAAATGTAACAATAGTAAAGGGTGGGCAATCTAACGTTTGCATTTTGAACTACTGTTTATTTAGAAAATGACAGCTCAAATGTCATTCAATTTGTGTTCATAATTTAGTTAAAGGTTTGACATTTACGAGATGGGACGTTTTTGGTTCGCCCAATGGGCAGAAGATCGTTTGGCCGAAGATGAGAATTTTTACCGAAAAATCGTCTTTTCAGATGAAGCCCATTTTCACCTCGGAGGCTATGTCAATAAGCAAAATTGTCGCATCTGGGGGTCGGAAAATCAACACGTCACCATTGAGAAGCCAATGCACCCAAAAAGAGTTACGGTTTGGTGTGGGTTTTGGTCCGGTGGCATCATTCGAAAATGAGCAAGGAGCCGCCGGTACG
This sequence comes from Trilocha varians, assembly GCA_030269945.2. Classification (NCBI taxonomy): domain Eukaryota; kingdom Metazoa; phylum Arthropoda; class Insecta; order Lepidoptera; family Bombycidae; genus Trilocha; species Trilocha varians. Next base: position 2,826,207 of record AP028265.1, on the reverse strand, counting down.
GTCAATGGCGAGCGTTATTGTGCCATGCTCAACGAATTTTTGTTTCCAAAAGTTGAAGAGTATGACATGGACGACATTTGGTTTCATCAGGATGGTGCAACATGCCACACAGCCAACATGACAGTCGAACTTTTGGAAAATGCAAACTTTATATGGCCCACCCCTTACCTATGACCATTTATTTATTAAGGTCAGTCTCATCTACGTGAGTGTTGTTTTGTGTATGTTATTTAACAGTACACAATTGTTGGTATAATCACTTCATTGGAAATAGTTGTTTCTGTTACTCTAATTGCTATAATTTCATTTTAAATAGAAAGCATATAAAGCCCTTTTATCTGCGTCTAACAAAGGAATATTATCACAAACTATAAATGGCTTCAATATTTTAACAGGAATGTCTTCTCGTAGTATTCCTAGCACAATTCAAAGGCAGGTCCTAGGACAGGTCAGAGTCGTGACGATGGCAGTAGTCGCTAGACCGTACTGAGAATCAATCTACATACTTTATACATTCTCATCATAGAAGCTCTGCATTGTTAAATAATGATCGTCGTTTGTAGGCATGACGTAAAACTTGCATGAGAATTAAATGTAATAGGTAGATTTTTGTGGTAAATACTGAAAAACATCTCTAATTTTAATTACCTCTTAAAACTTTCAGTAGTCTTTATAGGTCAATTGTAATCCCAAAAGATGATTTTAAATCCAAAAAAACCATTCAAATCGGGTTTAAAACCTAACATAATAAAAAGATTCTCAAATGTGAAATAGGTACGCAATACGCATATATAAAGCTGATGTGATACATACAACAATATTCAAAATTGTTCAAATCTCAGGATTTTCACTAAATTTTTCCTCATCTCTGAACTTGATTTATACTCAAATCACATCTTCAGGTCGTTCAACCGACGGTTACGTGTAGCAATAAGACTAAACAATTAATAAACACCTAAGCTATAAACGGAACGAAGAGGAGATCTTTGCGAACGTACAAAAATATATTTCTGAGGGCTACTACGAGTTTTCGAACCTTTAGCATTAGAGTAAAAGTATTTGAAAATTAAGTTGCTTGGTTACATATGTAGTAATGAAGATATATTATTTTATAACATAATTATGCCTGGGTATAAAATAATAACCTTCATTTTAAAATTATGAAACCACCAATAATTAATGTTGGGTAGCAGTCATCGATCCAATACAATAAATACGTTCAGAATAAATAGTGTCTAAAAACTACTCTTGACACATAAAGAACACAAAATGAAATAAAATCCAACGTATTTTTCCAATAAAAGTCGATCATAACAAAATAATAATAAAAAAACACTTTCGTTTCAATTATAATGCAACACCCAATTTTGACACCAAATATGAAAAGTGGCTATTGGTGCTACTTTTACGCTGTTAAAATACCAAGTTAAATTTGATAAAAGTGTAGTCTTCTCAATCTGTTAAAATTTTCGTTCGTGGATCAATTTCGCCTATCTTCTTAGATACGGCAATACGGTGTCATCCTCAAACAATTTTTTTGTAATTTTATTTTTAGCATATTTTAATTCATCATGACTCATGGTAGCGACAATGGACGTAAATGTCTAGCTATAAGTAGTTATTTATAACTCTTTCAGACTGAAGTCACAGAATAATTTGCAATACAGAAATAAACCTTAAAACAAGGATTTTAAGGAGCTTTTTGTACTCTTTCGACAGTTGATGATGACCGATGAAAGAAATCGAAGGTAACTTGAAAAAAGAAAATCGCTTGCTTTAACATTTAAAAAAATATTAATTGTTCAAGAATATTCTTGTGACATCTCGAGAATAATTAGATACTCAAGAACTTATCCAAAGTTCAAGTAAAGAATAGAAAAGAATCAAGTGACGTGACGTTTCTCAAACCATTGACCTTGCACCTGCCCTTGTTTGATACCACTTCAAATCCATTAGAGGTACATTTCGAAAAAACAAATCGTAAGATTTATTTCTGTAAAGTTATTCTGTACTGAAGTGTCGCGAAGGTATTTATAGAATGGTTGAGCAGGTTGTTGATGTAAGATTTATTATAGACCGTCTATTTCTGAACTTTTTATTGATTATTGTGACAAGTTGAACCAGAAATATTGTTATAGAACCTCTAGGAAGGGAGAGGTATTTTAATAGTAGCAATAGGGTAAATCCATGTTTGAAGTTTGAAGAGCCAAATTTAGTAGGCTGTGATATTCTGTTATGTGTAAGTAGCTGCTGCAAGTGACGTCGTCTGCGTGAACTCTATGACCCGTTCTTTTCTTCATTCCTTTTTATCGCAATAAAAGGTAAAAAAGGTAATAAAGGGTCTAAAGATTATGTGAGTTAAATTTCATCAAAATCGGTTCAAAATCGGGACAGACAGACACAGACACTTTCGCATATATAATATTAGTAGAGATAGTTTACGTCGAATTCATATAAAATTAAACTAGTAATATTACAATATAGGGTACCTTCATTGCAATGTCATAATTTACATAATTAATTTTTAAATTCTCTTTGTTAGTAATTCTTTACAAGGCTACAATTATGTTTGAAACCTACACGACTACCATTTTTGGTTGATTGAAATTAAAGAAAATTTTCATGGTAGGTGGTAGGAGGCGGTAATCATGATATGCAGAAGTCAAATCGATTAATAGCTCATTTCGACTGTGAAATGAGGCTTCCTGTTCGATATTACGTATTATTTTAGGTACGAGTGTGAAATATAGTAGAGTAATAAACTGTGAAACCTGTAAAGCAAGTCATGTTATGAGTTTTGGAAAGAAAAGCAGAAACAATATTGAAAGCATTAAAAAGTCAATTTCACTTACTTCCAAATCGTATTTCCTAAGCTCAATAAGTCAATAACCAAATTTTAAAAAAAAGGTCAGTTACCAGTAGTAGTGTTGATGGTTATCCACGACTTATACTTAAGTTCTAAGTCTTTAGTTTATTGTAAATTATTCAAAAACAACTTAATCGCAATGGTAATTAATAAGACTTTTTATTCGTTTCGCAACTCTTATTTATAAGTGTTATCGTATGCATACACCGTCATTTGAAACGAGCATATTCATGTCTTGTTACTACGGCGAATTTTAATTGAGTATGTGAGAACATGTATGTTGTACTTGGTAACAGTTTAGCCGTATTTTAATGAATGTTCCTGAAGCACTATTATTATTCGTTTTGAATTGAAGGAAATTGGAAACCCAGCTGAGGTCAGACTCCAATACGAAGTTATACGAGGCAGCACGACGCGTACACTATGGCTTTATTTACTGACGCCCCGGATCACTATGACGGATTCAAAAGAGCAGAAACATAATTACAATATCATCATTATTGCCAATTGCTAAGCTTGAATCTCATTGGTAGAAGCTTAAGGTATGGCTCATGTCCCTTGACTACAGCAATTAGAAATTGGATATTTTAATACTTAAAAAAAACTGCACATAAATCATTCTCAGACAGACACGCCGCAGGGGCAAGGTTCACCACCTTTACTTGGAACCGCTGCGCTCTTCCACAGTTCAGTTCAGAAGATTATTTTTGCCCCGTACCATTCCGATTTGGAATGGACTTCCGTCCGCGGTGTTTCCGGAACGCTGTGACATGTCCCTCTTTAAACGAGGTTTAAGAAAAGTCCTATATGGGAAGGTGAAAAATAACGGCCCCTCTTTGCCCTGACATTGCAGAGGTTCATGAGTGACGGTGACCGGTTACCATCGGGTGGGTCGTAGGCTCGTTTATCTATCTTGCAATAGAAAAAAAAACTTTTCCTACACAGACGGACAGCTTCACTTCTACAGAAAGGATATAAAATGTTCCTCCCCATATTGTGATTTTACTCTGTCTATTTCTGCCACCAAGAAATCTGGCGTTCTTTTATTTCCAAAGGGGGGAATAAGTCCCAACTGTTTATTTGGTCCGATCTTCAATGTGCTAATGTTAATTTTGGAATCCATTTTAGAGTGATCCAAAATTAAACCAGAAAGCATTCATTTGAAACAGTGTTGAAATTGATTTTAAATTATGTATATTATGTGTTTATCACATTTTCTTTAGTTGGAGTTTATAGCTGAACTTCGGCATGTGGGAGTCAAACCGCACTAAAATCTCAACCACTCGCGCTCAGAGTCCGAGATCTGAACCCAGCATGGGGTTATCCTGGGCGGCATGACGCATTACGCACTATGGTATTTCTTACCGTCATACCATCCTGAGTTTATCTCAATGAAATAAACGTATATTATAAAATAAAAACTTAATTTTAAACCCAATATCAGTCAGTTTATTTAATAGTAGAGGAGCCCAAGCGGGGATTCCGGGATTTACTACAGCGCGGCAGATTAATATACAGGGGGTACCTTGTACCCGGTTAAGTACCTCCACAAAATATGAGGCCCATATCTAAGGACGCCCGTGAAGGATACAGGATCAGATTAGTAAAAAAAAATTGACGATCAGAAATTCTCGAGCGCGTCAGATTAAGGTAGGGTGAGTTAATTACATCCTAAAAAGTGTATATTCCAATAATCTGACAATTTGAGAGTGACGTAAAAAAAGGAGACGGTAACAAAGTTGTAAAAAAAAAACATCATCTCGACATTCTCGAGCGTAGCTAAATTTTGTTTTATTTTGAAGGAAATAATTCAAGAATAATAAAAAATATATAATCTGACGATTTCCGCAAGCCGAAAAAACCAAATTTTAAATATAAAAATGAATTGCTGTTCGTTAGTCTCACTAAAACTCGAGAGTACTGTACAAAAAACAATTAATTTTACGGTAGAAACATTAAAAAGCATACACTTATTTATTTGCATGCTATTTCCTGAGCTTTTTAATTAATTAAGTTCAGTGATTTAAAAAATAAGATTTTTTTTTGTAACTAGTTTTTTTGGAATAACTTTTAACCGACTTTATCGATTAACTTCAAAAACTAATCCGCCTTTGAGCTTGAAAAACCACGTCGATCGCTTTCAAGCTGTTCGTTCGAGAGATATCGTGAACGATAGAAACCCGAAAAGTGTTTTTCGGGATTCCGAAATTTGTGAGTCGATCAAAATTACTTATGAGGATGATAAAACTGCGTCGAATGGTGCCAACCGCGTTAAAATTGGTTGATCCATTCGAAAGTTATTGCAGTTTGAAAATTCCAAAAATAGTGTTCTATGAAACTTCTATCAGACTTTCGAGCTGGAAGAGCTCAAATGCATAGAAATATTATTTCTTTGAACTCAGGAATGGAATTAGCGGGAAGTTGCAGGGATGGCTTTAAAGTGAACCGTTTTTCTAATTTTTTTTTTTGTCAGATCAGGCGAATCCCTCTAGATAATCGTCAGATTATGAGACAGTACGTTTAGAACATAAAGATGAACCATATATATCTTAATCTGACGCGCTTGAGTATTTCAAAATGGCGATTTTTTTTTGCACATTATGAAAATGGCCGCGAGTTTGCGTCCCATCGAAATCGTCAGATTAGTGAATGAGAGCTTTTTTTTGGTGTACTTAACACTCCCTTAGAAAATCTGACGCGCTCGATATTTTTTTTTTTTTTTCATTTTCAACGTTTAAATACAACCACCCGCATCACGCAAACGATCAGATTAACATACGTACGTTATTAAAAATACGTAGGGCATTGATGCTATCAATATCTGACGCGCTCGAGGATGTCCATGCAACAGTTTTTTTTTACATATTTAAAAATCTATACCCCCTTTCCCCACCGATGTAAAGGTATATGTCATATAACATTTTTTTCTTCTTATCATCTAAGCTTTGCATCCCAATAGGTCTCTTCGACGCTCGAGTAAATCCCCATTTAGCATCGTCGCCTCCTCTATTATAAATGAATATTTTGATTTCTGTTTTGCGGTGAAGTGTTAATTTTTACCCAACTGTATAAATATGTAAATTAATTTTGGCAAAGAAATATGCGGTTGATATAAAACTAACTTGTAGCCAATTTATAATTACAATAGTCTAACATACCTAAGCTATTCTCTACACACGTGAATAAACGTATGAGTCACTGTGAGTTCGAAATTTCGATAAATTAAATTCTTAAATCAACACATAAATCAACGTTGTTCACTTATTATAATTTAGAATTAATTTTGAAACTATTATTTGGTATTTTTGATCAAAACGTTATGTCACTAATAAATTATCACTTTAATATGACGATTATTGATAAATTATAATTTTATATTCGTAATACTTACGCAAGTATGTATTTTTTCACATGTACTTGTTGAGGTTGTTTAAGTCAATGTTAATTATTCAATATCAAATTAATATTAGGTTAACCTCTAAGGTTAAAAAATACTATTTAGCAAAATATATTAACTGAAGTGTCAATTAAGAGTATCTCTGTTATAACTTCACTTGGGTTTTTAGTTATAATTATCAAAAATATATTATATACAGTATAAAAAGAAGCTCCAGAGGCCCGCCTCTTTGCTTCAACAATGTGACATAACCAGGACAATTATTTAAGAAATTACCACATTGTTGAAATAAAAGCAAATACCTAAATAAGATAGCTACACACACGCAAAAAATGTTTCAATACGTTTTATTTATTAAAGAAATACTGGAAATAAACACGTCTCTCTAGAACTACTGACAGAAATATTTACAATATAATTTCTTACTTTGTCGTGTAATAGATACAGAATCAACAGAACGGAAAAAGCTTGTTGCAGATGATGACATTATCGAGCAAGTTTTCTATTTTTAACTTCGATGTATGAAGCTGGTTATATGATTACTATTCTGATCATATGGTTACACATTTATAGTTTATTGTTGGATAGAAATTCATATCATGTTAACGTGGCTCATCTCAGAATCTTCTAATAACATTCGTTGGGTTCAAGACAAGTTAGCTTCCCTTTAGGTTCCTGGGCTTCACTACAGTCATTACGGTGGTCGTCCCTGCATCCTTTCTACACAGGAGTTACAGCGGTGGGAGTGAGAGGCGTACAAAACCTCACTCAAAGAATGGTCAGTAAAAGTGATCAGCATTACAAATGATGGAAAAATGGAAACGTAACGTTTCCACCAAAGGTTAATACTTTCCACCTTTTAATACGACTGCCAATGTAACCAATCAAAAAACCCGACAAAACGAAGTCTTAAAAACAAAATTTGATTATCATTCCAGGTAAAACTGATTAACTTCAGGCCAGCGGCATTTATACAACCTACACCAAAATTAATATAAAGCTTATTATAATTTTATTTTAAGTAGGTGCCATAAGGGACAGACATCCTTGGAACTCAAATCATCAGAACTGGAATTTTAAATTGCATCATTTTTTGTGATGATGTCATTCTTACCTGACAAGATACGTGTATTCTAGGTAAATCTAAAATAGGTATTTTAGTATAATCTTGCTAGTCATTATCTATCTCACTCTAGTATTAAGAAAAGGGTGGATGTTGAAAAAGGACAAAAATTATTACGGAATATTCTTAGGTTTTTTAGAACATGCATGAGCTGAATAACTGTAAGCAGCTTGAGATATTTTTATTTCAGAACTAGCTGGCCCACACAACTTCGTCTGCGTCACATAAGTAAATTTTCTCACCGTTTAAATCTTCCCTGAACTTCTACGAATATTTCAAGATTAAAATAAGCCAAATCGGTTCAGTCGTTCTCGAGTTTTAGCAAGACTAACGAACAGCAATTCATTTTTATATATAAGAAGATAAATGGTACAAAAACTACAGTAATCTTAAAAATTAATATTTTTTTTTGCTATTATATTCCAGTTTAGACGTTTGAGTAATAATATTCGGAGATAAGTACCCTAATTATAAAACATAACGTTGTTCATCACAAGAATAACTCAAAACCGCTAATGAATGAGTGATTCACAATATGATTCAATGGAGGAACTGTTCAAATTTTGGAATGATTCAATGAGCTTTAATTATATCGCTGATAACATTATCTGTGGTTTGTCATTTGTTTGTTTAGTTGCAGTGACAGGGTTATTTACGGATATACCACAGACTAGATATATTGTACTGTAATATTTTTCTAGTTTGTGATAAGGATGCCGTAGTGAGTAACGCATCGTGCCTCCCAGCATATATCAACTGGATTCTGGTCCCAAGGTTCGGAAGTTCGGACACTGAGAGAGAGCGGGAGATTTTCGAGCGGTTCTACTCCCATAGTCCACGTACATTGTGGGAAGGGTGGAAGACAGGTGATAGACTACTCAAAAAAAACTGCTACCTGCCTATCGCTATCGTGTTGCACTCAATTGGTCTATTTTAATTTTAAACTCGAAACTTGACATGTGTAGTCAAACTATCTTAACTGCCTCAACCCGCGGTTCGCTAACCACTGAACTTTCCACTAAGAACTTCAAATCATCTTTTTAGTTCCCAAACACTGACATTGACAAGTCCTACGCAAAACATCTATCCGAACAAAGGCAGACGATTTCAAATATTCATCGTAAACGATCTAAATCGATAAGTTTCTCGGCGTTCGACCTTAAAGCCCTTCGATATTACACAAGATAAATATTTATAAAGGCTCTTACATCATGAGCGACATACTTTTCCATTTGCGACGCTGACCCACGCGGTACGAGAAACTTATCGAATTGTTTCGTCCATTCTAACTGCGAGTCCCATTTGTCAATAGATATAATAGAATTTGCCCATCGTTAGCTTTTGTTTGATATTAGGTTCGACAACGACAGCAGAGTAGGTGAGTTGTTCGAAGATACTGTGCTTCAGTTTGTAAAGAAATTTATCGTATGTATTATAAAATTTAGAACACTTATACAATGTATCTCGTAAGTTTCAATATATGAGCCTAATTTGATATGTTTATGTGAGATAATTTTTGATTTATGAGGGGGTCAAAAGTCTCTCCAAATGGTTCGTGTAATATTACACACGGTGCTGCTCGCCAGTTCTCTTTCTTGAACTTGGCTTGACACGCGATAGTATGAAGATTTTTTGAATAATGGAGTTTGGACCTACTTCTAATTAGGTCAGTAGTGATTTCTAGTTCAATATTATTAACTGTTATAGTAATACTTTCATAGGCGACAAATGCACATAAGCTCCTTTAGTTTAAACAAAACGATTTAATAAAGCCTCCTCAGTCTTTTCGTGACACTGGGCGTTCTGATAGCGCTTCTATTATAATACAATGACACGTTGTTCCACAAAAATTGGGGCCCCATTTATACTTATATGTATGCAAAAACACGTGTTCTGATGTAGCTATTGTATTCTCTGATTATTTATCAAATATGTTATGTAAATCGTTCGAAGCTTAAGAATAAGACACAAAGGTCAACAGTCATCGTTATTTTTAATATATTTGTGGCTCAGTTACATACATTATAGTATATTTTAAAGTAAATATGGTGCGAGATTAGTGTCGCTTTGCTTCAACACTGACATCTCGAGAACAATTATTTAAGGACTTATTACGTTGTTGAAGCAAGAAAAAAAACGTATGGTATGACTAGGTCGACTAAGATACAATTTTTGGTGCTTGATTTAGTTTAACATGAGAACAGGTCTACAATTGTCTTTGGTAAAGCTTTGTTTTCAAATTATTCAATTTAAGAACCCTTATCAATAATAAAAATTTAAAATTTAACGCAACAATCTGAAGGTCCCAGTCCCCAAGCGGTTAACACGGCGAAAAATCTGTAAAATGTCAAAAAGTTCGACGGCGCGGCTCGTGTTCATAAACACATCAACTTTATTAATAAAGGTCACGTTCATTAAACATTCACCAAACCGCTTTGACTTTCAAAAACTTGTATTTAAAATAAATAAGAAACACACATGCATTTTACCTATAATTTTGTCTGTATAATTGACATACAAAAAGACTTGTTTCGCTGTGCAAAGTCGACCTTGACTGCATGTAATAATGATCAATTTTGCATTTTAAATGCGTATCCTTTTTTTTTTAAATTTAAATTTGATAGCATCTCCGTTGTACTATGATGCAATATGTTGCTACATTAACTTGGGATGTTCGTATGCTTTGATGACCCAACGCTGTATTGATGTTCAAAGCTGTCAAAGACCACCATTGCAACAATCGTCCCTAATGAATAGGGTCGTATGTGAAAAATGCGAGATTTTAAAGTGCTTGCAAAAGTAAGTGCTTTTGTTAGCGGAAACAAGCAAACCTGCCTCTCTCTACTCTTTCTTTTCGTGATTGCAATATTTAAAAAATACTGATACAACAAAGGGCTGTCTGATCGTAAGTGGTTTTCGTCACTTTTGGACGACTAAGATCTGAGGGGATACCTTTTTTAAAACTCGATTCGTTGAGATCCAATCCAACCAAACATTTTCTTTAAAATTTAATAAGCCCTTTACAACACAGTTACTTTCTATACGAATCATAAAGATGCGTTAATGAGCAATTATTAAAAAGTAATTTTCTCTCAATTACAATTTAAAATTTTAAGAAAATATAATTTAAATATTTACTTTCTCGAATAAATAATATTATAATTATGTAAAATAAAACTAGTTATTTCAAGGTAATTAAAGATAAAATTAAAATTACATACAAAGCATGCCTTTGTGAGTCTCGTTAACCTGAATTCAAAAAGCAGTAAAGTGAAGTTAAAATAAATTATTATCACTTTAATTACGCAGTTAGGAATCGTAATAACGTCCTGAACGTGAAGATTAACACGAATAAAAAATAAATATTAACCTAATTCTGTTTATCTACTGTCAGTAAGTGTGAAAATATATAGAATTATTACATCTGGAATCAACATCATGAATGTTGTTCATTCTGTTAGAATGAAGCCAATTTCGATATACTAACGCCAGAATATCGTGTAGTTACGCGCGATTGGTGCACTTTAAATTGGCTTCATTCTGTTGTTCATGATGTTGATTCCAGATGTAATAATTCTATAGAAAATATTAATCACTGTCTAAGAAAATCATGTGAAATTAATTCTTTTGCTGATTTGGCTTTTACTAGACGTTGAGAAACGAAGAAGTAAAGTTGCTGTTACAAAAGATGTTACTGTAAAAGTTTTCTAAAGTTTAAAACATTAACTTCACGAAAAATAAAATTCATGATGAGCCAATATTCACCATAACTATTACTACAAACGATTGCCAGATACCAACATTCACAAAATCGCAATATCGATGACTATCCACTATTTTCCATAAAAATAGTCCGGAATTCATGACTATAGCCACACCAATCCTTTCGAGTAGGAAAATGGGTCGTCTGAGGCACAATAGCTTGGGAATATGTAACTGGCTCTCACAATAGAATATACCACGTCACAGAATAGTTATGCAGAAATAAAGTGTCATAGAAATCGTTTTTTTGAACTCGCGTTTTGGCACGTCTCAGAATCGATTGAGACATGAAACCTTTAATTTTTTTATTGATTGAAACGAACCAATGAACAACCGTTGATGAGCCTCTACTTTACCAAAACATTGGGGGACCGTTGTCAATCTTCCACTATGGAATACAGGACTGTTCTTAAACCTCATTTGAGGAGTAATTTGTCATAGAGCTCCAGTAGCACGGGAGTCCATTGAAAATCGGTTTCAAACCAGTGTGGGAGTGTCAAACGTTTCATAAACGCCATGTATGACAAAATGGAACTAAAGTATACATGACCCTGTGTAAAATGTGTGTGGTACATACACAAGCTCTACTTCTGAATAGTATTTTATTCTGTGGCTCCACTAAGGGGTTGTGTTAGAAAAGTGTCCTGTTGTTAGGCCGTGTAAGTAGACCGTTGTGGACATTTTGGGGCAAAGAAACATGCCAGTGATACCGCTTTGTTTCGTGCCCCATTTTTGCTGTCCGAGTTGGAGCTATTGTAAATACGTGTTTTCCAGTGCTTTAGCCATACGAAGAAAGGTTTTTTGTTAGCTTATCTCGCATTGTTGAGAACTGGCATTAAAGATATTAAAAGTAAAGAGCAGTGAGATTTTTAGGTCCGATTTATGTTTTTTTTGTTACTTCTTCAATTTAATTATTGTTTTAAAGAAGAAACGTAGTTGACGTTGAAATGGAAAAAGTACTTATAGGTACTATACGGCGAGGAAATAACCTATGTAAGACTATTTTTTATTTGCAATGGCAGGTAAACGAGCAGACGGCTCGTGGATCCCCTGTCTCTATACTCTACTGTATCCTGTGTTGAATCTACTGTATTGATGTCTGTATTCAATCAGTAACGTGCAGTTACGTTTACATTCAGTGCCATTTACATATATCAATCTTATTAGTCCACTTACATCATTACTTCAGTGATTAGACGAAGGTTCCAGCATCGCGCCTTTTCCAAGTTTTATTGTGCAATAAAAAACGAAGAAGAACAATTTACAAGACAATGCGAGTCATTACTTAGTTCTCATGTAGTTATTTGTACTGAACAATAACAAACTTGTTGTGTTAACGATAAAATTGTTTCAGTTCATATTAACTACTCGAGATAATAAACACGATAATAATGCTGTTGAGAGTTCATTTTAAATACAGTGTACTTAAAATGTTGTTTAACAAATAAGTGAGAAGTATCTAGCACCTATGTTATGGGGTGGCGGGACGATACAATAACAGAAACTTAGTGTGCAACAAGTAGATGGATGTAAGAAGAGCGGAAGGCCGAAGAAAAAATAGTATGATTGTGTGAAGGATGATATGATGGTTTGTGGTGTGACAGATGATATATGTAAAGATGTGGAGTGAGAAGATGTATTGCGTCGATCCCATCTAAATGGGATTTTAGCAAACAAGAGAAGTGTGCAACTTGTCGCATACTATCCTGTGCTAGACTTTGATCTCAACCGGGGTTCGGGAAATGAGTGTGAATGAATTAGTGCGTCCAGTGATTCACTTTTACTCAAAAGGCGATATCATTGGCACCCATCACTTTATACCAACTTTGGTTAATTCTGTGTTCATCGCGAAATGGAGTTGTAAAAATTCAGATTTGCTTCAAGATGCAATATAAAATTAATGTAGTTTTAGTTTATATTAAGCATTTCATTTATTTATAAATTGCCTAGCCGATGTGTAACTATTTATAAATAGCACTTACTGTTGAGTAGGGTACTATGTGATTATTACAGATTATATTGTCGATGCATCAATTTTATTTTACGACTAAAAATAAGTAGCATACTATCAACATTGGCTTGCAATTATCTTTCAGTCTATAGTAGTTTAGACTATGGCTACACGGGAATATAAGAATATTGTTTTACCATTTTTTTTAAATTGAAAGACAGATAATTACCTAAGCGGTTTGCGAGTACTTCGAGATATTTATTTTAAGAAAATATTTATAGATATTGTTATATTTTTTTTTGTATAAAATTATTAATTGAATATTATTTATTGGGTATTTTAAAACTTTATTTAGTACCTATTACTAGTGGCGTGCATGCATATTTAAGTCAGGGTATACAGAGAAATGTAAATGTGAGTAATTTTCCAAATATTTACGCCCTATAATCAATTTATTTAATTTTTACGCTAAATATACGCAAATAATAGTAATAAGAAGTATATTTTGATAAAATATACAGTGTTAAATCGTTTGTAATTGTAAATTTTAAATCAAATCTTAAAGTTAAGGGTATACAGTGCAGTATTGCTTGTATGTACTGCACGCCACTGCCTATAACAAAAATGAAGAGTTTTGTATTTTAATACTCCTACATGAATATGTTTCATTAATTTACTTATTTTTTAAATTATGTCTCATTATCTTATTATAACGGCCATATTTATGCTACATTTCACTTTACATGTACGTTTAAATTACCCTATGTTATTATATGTTTATTGCAGACTTCATTCTAGTGTTTTCTCTTAGATTCCTTATAAAATAAACACGAAACTGACGAGAAGATTACTGCAACTAGTTGTGAGTTTTTCAGCAATTTATGCGTCAAGAGAATAAATTATCGATAAACTGCTTTGCTATTTGTAGATGGATGAGAGTTTAATCAGTATAATTTATTTCTGAACGAATATTTATTAGGTATATGGTAAAGACAAGTTTTTGTAACGAAAATGAAAAATATCTGTATCTAATGGTTATTGTTCGTGATATACATATCAGAATAGAAGTAAATATAGAGAGGAAACTTATGTCACCCATTTTAATGGGATAAGTAAAGCATAAGAAAGGTATTTAGAAAGATTGTCTATTGTCATGGCTATCACAATATAACCTCTAGCTATGCAATGTATATGGACACTTGTTACAATACGTATGCTGTCTGTACCTGTACTACAGTTTATAAAAAAAAAATGTTGCCTAAACGAATTTGTAAGAATTATAATTTATATGACACAATGCATCCCACTGTTCACACAAAGTTTCTTCTTAGGCTATAGCTTCCTAAAAATTATAACTAACACGACAAATAGGAAGTATGAGTCAGGATCACATTCTAATCACAGTTTAACAATAGCTTTGTTTTAACATACATTTGATAACATGCTGGGGATCTCATGCTATGCATTGTATAGTTATACACATCATACATGCTTGACACGTTTCTGTACGTTTTTTTTGATAACCGATTTCAAAATTGTTCCAATTATAAGTTTTGAAAAAATATAGTTCCAATTATGTGGACGCACGTACATTTTGAAAAGAAACAAAACACTACTAAGAGTTCCAAACGATTGCCTTCGTGTTGAGAAGAGATGGCAAAACAAACTCAGCGTGCTTTTTTTTTTAATTACATAAAAATATTAGTGGTATTTTTTTTGTTATACGGTTGAAAAGAACATCAATTCTTTATTTAGAATCAGCATTATATTCATAAGAGCTTGTACTATTTTCGTAAGAATTTGGAATTTTGAAATCGGTTCAACACATCAGTTCATCTATATCACTTACATGCATAAATACACATATATACGTTCATATAACATACATGGGGTTGAAATGACATACCCTGTACCAAGTTGCCACCTGTGGCGCGTCGAGGTCACCGGAAACAATAGTAAATAACATAATATATTAATACATTGATCAGTAAATACAAAACATAATACATAACTAAATATTTTTATACTTAAACTAGTTTTTAGATTATATGGATTATATTTATACATAAATTTATTATTAATATACAATTTACATAGATTATAATATAACTCTCACGCTCCGATTAAATATATAAAATGTTGATTTATTTAATATATTTGGAGATATAGACATAGATATATTGTAAATAAAAGTAAAAAACAGCCTGCATTACAGGCTCAATTATTATTTATTTAATAATAAATTTGAGGCTAATGCTCCTCTTACTAAAACTATTAGCTCCCAGTTGACGTTAATTAGTTAGATTTATATTGTTAATAGTAACAAACGATTGAATTATAAGGCTTTATATTATGTTATACCGTAAATACAAAATAATCGCATTGCAACTTGATCAAAAAATAAAGGAGTACCTAAATAGGTCTATTTTTTACCTACCTACTATCTGTTTACTTTTATAAACTACTATTTCTTTGAAGAAACTGAATTGCATAACATTTGAAAATTTCACAGAGAAAGTCGTAATTTTTAATGTTATTTAACGTGAGAATTTTGTATTTTGACTCAAATTAGTGTTTAATTTTCTTTTGTTTTTAGAAGTTTCTACCTTTAATTTACGTTATTAGGTATTGTCTGAATGTCATGAGTTTTTATTATTTTTTTTAAAACTACACACGTCTCAATTCCGAAAATGTAGAATACTCTATGCTTGTAAGCCAAAACCACTGACTGATTTCAATATCTCCTTTTTATTTGTTGATTTGGCTTTAATGAAAATATAAAAACTAGTTTCACTATATTTGCTTTTGTCGCTGATAAAGCAAGTTTGTTTTTTTTTTATTCCATAAACAGGAGGCCGGGCCGATTTGATGTTAAATTTGATCTACCTACAGCCTTTTTTCCAATTTCAAATTTAACTTAAGCCTTATAGATATAGAATGTCGTTAATGTTTATCCAATTTGTAATTAACTGGACCTACTGTCCTACAAATCTTAATCTTTTCTAATACAAAGTAAGATCGATACCGTTTTGTTCAGAGTTCTCTCACGAACGAACGTAACAAGACTACATAAACCACAGGATAATTATACAGAAAGAAATCTTACGAATTGTCCTTTTTTAAACGAGGTTTGAGAAGCCCTGCACTTCCCTAACTTTGCAGGAGTCAATGAGTTACTTAACTACTGTCGCTTATTGAGATTTTTTTGGAACTCTCACCAACACGAAACCTTGGTATTCAAAGTGCGGGCGGGAAGTTTTATAAACTTCATTTATTTAAGAGAGTCTTGTCGTAAGTAGTAGCCCTGATATGTCTTCTGATATTTTAGGTCCATAAGCGATGGTTACCACTTAAATAGGTGACTTCCTGGCTCATTGTTCATTATAGGCATTAAATAAGTGTCAACCTGTACCAACCCATTACTGCCCACTGTTGGGCTCAGGTCTCCTCAGAAGAGGGATTAGGCATAGTCCACCACGCTTGGCTAGTGCGGATTGGGGACTTCACATATCTTCAAAGGATTTTTAGAACCCTTTTCCGATATGCAGGTTTCCTCACAATGTTTTCCTTCACCGTTTTTAGCCAGTGGTGTTGTGAAAAATTGCACATAAATCTTTTTCACATTTAGATTTAGAGGTACAAGCCGGCCGGAATTGAATAAGTGTCAACGATACCTGTTAATAAAATAAGTTGCAAAAGTGTTAATAAGCTTTCTTTCTCTATAACACATATTCTGTACCTTAAACAAGGCACGTATAATTAGTATAGGTAGAATACCAATGTAGTAAACGACATTTACGCGTAACGGTACGAAACTTGTTTCATTATTTAGGTTTATTTTCCCAGAATCAGGTTTGGGAATAATTATAGGGTACGTGAGGCTTTTTATTTAATGATTATTGTGATATTTCTGTAGTGTGTATAGTTCTGTTGTGTGTGTTCGACTGTAGTGGTTCGGATAATGACACTTTACTTATGGAACAGGACAACTGTCTTAACGTAGGAACTTAACGGAACTTAAAAAAGTCTGTAGTCTTGTAAAAAAAATGAGAATTAGATTGATAAAAATATTTAAATTCGTGTGCATCATGTTATAGACTTGTTTTATTATATTGAAGTTACATCAATAGACATCGATAGACGAAAAAGGCATCACTAAGATCAAGCAATAAAACAACTACATCATAAATAATACTGAAAGAAAAGCTATTAATTCAAACTAAGAACGAACTGTAGATTGCTTCAATGAATACTCCGTTCTCAGTTCAATAATACGGTCTTTCATTCTCAGATAGACTGGAATTGTTAAATCGAATTAAAATTGAAAGTTTAATTAAGATCTTCAAAGACGGGTAGTCACGGCTTCCAGAGGCAAACAAACTGTAACGAACTCTATTGATTTCAGCTTGAAACTACCATAGAATAGATATACTGAACAGAAGTAATACGTATGTTTTGGTGACGGAAAACTATCGCAATGAAACCTTAGGAAAGAAGAATTAAAAATACCTTCGAAGATGTGTAAAGTCCCCAACCTACATTAAGTCAACGGACTATGCCTGTTCCCTTATAAGGAGACGTAATCTTAGACAGTGGGCATTCATTTTATACTAACTTCGTTCCTACATTATGACATTAATATTGACAACAAGGTGAAAAGCCCGATTAGATTGTTGAGCTATAAGCATAAGTGAGATAAACTTTGTATAAGTTTGTTAACGATGTTTATGTATAAATTAACTTCTGCATAGCAATTTCTTTGTGCTCTCTGGAGATTAAATTTTATGATGAAAAGCACTTTTGTCTTCAGATAGTTTCATTTGTTTTAGGAAAGTCCAGCAGATGCCGGAATGAAGATTATACCATGTATTTGAAGCCGCAGTTTTCAAGATTGATTTTTTTGTTGTACCTAGATATATAATTGACCTAGCCGTGAGCATGTCTACTTCATTTCCTTTAGAAAAATATTTTTAAGAGCAATTAACTGCAGTAGGTATTTGAGTTTAAATCGAAGTCTTTTCCAATTCTCAGATTTGACACATCTAGCTACGTGAAAGCGTGACTGCAAACAAATCTAGACTTTATTTTAACTGTCGTGATAATCTATTTTCTCTTTGATTAAGTTCACAGTCTAAAATTAGAGTAAGTAAAATCTGCTGCGAAGCGTGTGCTTCGACGCTTGTTACGTTTTATTTTTTTTTATTTAAAACGTATGATTGCTTAGTGTTCATAAATATGGTAGAACTAGTGGTTACATCTTTTAGCTCAAATATACTATAACAAGATATATAGTTTAAACATAGCTTTAGAAAAAGCATCACAAAAAATTAAAATGAAACTTTGCCATTATATTAAAACATAAACTTGTATATTTCGTCCACAATTAATTGCAATAAGTAAACGAGCAGAAGGACTAAAGTAACCGACATAGCCCAAAGAATTGCATCTTTGAAGTGGCAATGGGCAGAACACATTGTGCGAAGAACGGATTGCCGATGGGGCCGAAAAGTTCTAGAGAGCCACGAACCGGTAGGCGCAATGTTGGTAGACCTCCCACAAGATGGACCGACGACCTGGTCAAGATCGCGGGAGGTCACTGGATGCAGATGGCGCAGGACCGGTCGATGTGGCGAGGTTTGGGGGAGGCCTATGTCCAGCAGTGGACGTCTATAGGCTGATGATGATGATGAAGTAAACGAGCATGCGATCCATCCATTGTTAGTGGTTACCATCGCCCATGTAAAAATATCTACCGCGAACGACTTCCGTTTTTATCCGGACACAAATTGACACCAAATTTCGAAAGTTATACTTTAAAATACAGCACTTTAATATATTTTATAGCCCGAACACCTGATACTTTGGCACCAAATCAAAATGCGATTTCGAACGGTTAGCCTATTGATCTACAAAAGGGCTAAGTGTGCCATGAGAATTTAAATCGTATTTAAATTAGTTACAAAACATAATTTTGAATGTTATTGAGGAGAACATTGTAATGTCAAAATAGTATTATACATGGTGATTTTTTATGATGGTCATATATGAACAGTATCAATATTATAATCAAAGAATAAGCTATAACGCTTTAATAAACGCTACTTAAAAATATTATGTAGGCTCGTTTATCTATATTGCAATAAAAAAAAATCAGAATGAAAAACGATTACGACACGGGTACGAGATCATGAGAGGTTCTTAGCAATGCCGTGTCTTCCATACCTACTTGTAATTCTTGGGGCGGCGCGACGGGAAAGAGTGCCTTGGGCTTAACGCGTCGCGCCGTCCCTCGTAACCCCGTGCTGGGTTCTGGCCTCAGCCGGGGTTCGGACGCTGAGTGTGAGCGGTTGGAAGTTTTAGTGCGGTTCAACTCCCACATACCCCATATATTATCCTCAAGAATTACAAGATTTTTGTAATTCTTGAGGATAATTTGGCCGTACTTTAAGTACTATTTTCTTTTACATATTCTTTGTTATTATAGAGTTCTTATCATTCTCCTTCAATCTACCATCATAAAAATATCACCCTGCACAGTATTCGGCAGTATTTGAAAGAAGAAAGAAAGCTTTATTCGACAAATAAGGGACACAACATAATGTCGTATTTCATCGTAACAAACATATTGACATACAAACAGTCTCCATGAAACACTAACATTGAATAACGCTAACAAAATGATTTAAATAAACGAAAGTAAAACTTCGTAACCAGTTAGGTGCGACTTGTGTGTTCCAAATGTAAGGAATTCGAGTTTACGATAAGCATTTTAATTATTATTTTATTGAGTCGCATTTAAATATTGGAAATGTTTGAATGGGTAATAAATAATCGGTAACTAGAACAAATTTAATACTGACTACGTTGTAAAGAAACTGTCTATTAAACAATTTATGAAAATTGGCGGCTTGACTGAGTGCATCGAAAATTCTATCTAATCTTTCGCATCGCTTTATCCCTTTCACGCTCATGGGAAATATTTTTCCCTTCTACAAAAATCGTTATTGATTATTATTGAATCGATATTTTTTTTATGAATGTCTAACTGAATGTCATGAATGTCTGAAATTGATAGGAAAATTAAATTTGTACACCCTACAATTTTTTTCTAGTGATATCTCTTGCTTTACAGAATAACTTAAATATTGTGTAGTATTCGTATATTTAGTCTCAGCCATCTTATGGTCCTGAAAGGGTTAAACTATTTAAATGGGGTCGACGTAGTATGTTTACTCCCTTTATACTTTTCTAAATCGTAGGCAGCCTCAGCAGCTAGGTCTGTAATTCTGATTTGGGATATATTAGGAGAACTATGTACCAAGTTTTCAGCTTACCTCGAATACCAACCCAAAAATCTCTAGCTCTCGGGCCTTTAAATTCATACTACGGCACTCGGCAGTAATTAAATAAAAAATCTTTAAAAGAAAATGTATTTTTACCGTAAATCGTATTAAACCTTTCAGTTTCGGGCCCAATTAAACGAAATTGTATCGAATTGTGTAAAAGTGTAGCCAACCGGTTCGTTAGGTTCGTCGGTGATGTGACTACATTAAGATTACAGGCTGTGAATTGCTCAATTTTAATTGTATATTGTTGCTTTTAAATCAATATAGGTTTGACAAAGAATTCCATTTTGAGTTTTGATTAAATCTTGCATAAGCAGAGAAAGTTTGAACGCTATTTTAGTAATAGACTTAGTATGTTTTTATCAACGATTTTTTACTGCAATATGAGCTGATTTACCTAATGAAAGAAAGAAGTGTTTTCCTGTTTAGTATTTTGCTAGATGAGAGAAAATGGAAACAACGATTTCATTTAGGTTACTGAGCCTGGGGAATAGGTTAGTAAGTATAATTTCCTAAACTTAGCAACTAATTTGAATACTGATTTATTTATCATCTCATCATGTTACAAAGTTGTGTTAGATACCTACACAAATTCAGATCTTATTATAAGCTTAATTCTACATAACCTCACTCGTATACTATGGAATGTCATATTAAGATACTGACCTTAGGCAAGGCGGCGAGGCACTGCTGCTTGACGTCCCAAACGAGCTGATCCCTCGGGAACTGCAAGCTCTTCTGGACGTTCAGTTCGGGCACGTGGATCCGAACGAGGAGCCAGCCCTCCGCGCCCTCAGAGCACTCGCCCTCCATTACGCTACGCCATCTGTTGGACAAGATAAAGTATAAAATTTCAAATCTCCTATTCACTTTCACTCCTTTTGTATTTACGGTTCAGCAACGTCCAACACACATAAAAAACAAATGACGGCGACGGTCGACCAACATGTAAACTTAGGGTTTTGTTTCATTGGCCTCTATTAAAACTATGTGAAACACCTTTTGACAGTTGGCCTACCAGTTTTGTCATTTGGGTGCATTGGAAGTTGGTGATCCATATTGGGATACAGACGTTCCCCAAATTTCACCATAACGACCAATACAACGCTAATTGCCAGTTATATCTCACGGCCCTGACCAGGTCCACCTTATAAGAGGTATACCCACCGGTTCGTGGTAGCAACTTTAAAGTATTATAGACAGATAGTAGACATTAAAAGTATTATATTTATAATACATGCTTCCTCTGTATTATAAATATAATAAAATTTCCCAATATTAGAACGAAAGTAATTGCACAAAACGATTCAAATTACAATTCTAGAATTCGCTTATCGCGTGTCGTGTAAACTAGGACGTCTAAATAATTATTACATTTGATATACAAACGAGCTCAGGGTCATGGCCTTTAAGTGATAGTGGAATTAACATCACCTAGTAACTTGATTGTAGACTTAATGGTAACACAGAGTCAAGTAACATCCTCTGACGAATCAGCTTCATAACGACTAATGAGTCTATGGAACTGATGAGGTATGAGGAGGCGTCCTTCAAACCTCTAGGCGTCACAATGCCCACATTTGGTTGAGAAGTCAGTGTAATCATTAGGTATGGGCCAGGCGTTGGAAGTAAGATACTTGCACCTTGTTTCGTAGTTCTTTGCACGAATGAGTGGTATATTTATTCGTGTTGAGATTTAGTTGTAATTTGTTTGTCAAAATAGTTACGAGTTTTTAAACCTTTATTATTTTTAACACACAAGTAATCTTCTTCTTCTTTTTATTCTGGACCTCGTCCAAGACTCGGGACGATTCGCCAATGTCAAGTGAGACAGATACACGGTCTTTAAGACACTAAGCCAAAGTATTGTTCGGTTTCCAGCTTCAGCAGTAGGAAATGCTAATATTTATTATATATAAGTAATATTTTGGTGATGTGGGTGACATCCATTTTTAAGCGATGACATTTGACAATTCATTAGAAAATTGTACATGTCAAACTCATCATTTTTTTTTTCTAAATCTTTAATGAAGATAAAATATCGGAGATACTAAAAATCAAGTCTTATTTTGGAACCCATTCAATAGTAAGTGATTATTCTAGCTCCTGAACCACAACAATGCAGAACCACCAGGAACCAGTCGGTATAAGAATCTACAAAGCTCACACGTTAATACATTAATCAGGATTATATTTGATTAGTTAGTAAAATAGACGTCGACTCAGTCATCAAACATGTATCCTGTCGCCATTCTACGAAAATGTATTACTAATCGTCTTGGCGTCATTTTATCAAACATTTAATAATACTAAACGGTAGGATTGATATTAGGTTAAACAGCTACTTGTTGTAATTTAATTATTGCCTATATCTTTGAAAAAAATATTTTAAAATACGAGGAAAATCAATCTTTAAACGAGGTTTAAGAAAAGTCCTGTATGGGTAGGTGATGGACGGCCCCTCATTGCCTTGGCATTGCAGAGGTTTATGAGCGACGGTGACCGCTTACCATCGGGTGGGCCATAGACTCGTTTATCTATCTAGCAATAAAAAAAAGGATATCATGTCACGAAAACTAGTATTTTAATGTATTTTTTTAACTAAGTATATATACTATGTATATATCAAAACAATTGCCGAATACTATAAGCACATATGTTATGTGCTTATAGTATTCGGCAATTGTTTTGAAATCACAAAGATGATCGTAAAGGTACTTTATATAATATTGGTAAATAAATGTATTGCAAAACCTAATTTTTGTTGTTAAATTAAAGTTGATATTTTTCATATTATGTAATTTAGTTGTTAATTTAAATTTAATTATAATATCATATTTGTAATCTACGAAATGGAAATAAATGAAATACAATAAATATTTTATGTTGCAACATTGATATGGACTGGAAATTTTATGATGTGTGAACTCATTTCAATATCATTATCTAATTGGAACCCCAATCAATTTAAAGTTATCTCGAAGATTTCCTAATTGACTAACGATCAATAACCTACGTTCTATGTAATACTTACCAATGTCAATTACTTTTATCATTAAAATAAAATAATAATAAATAAAATTTAAGTCTTATCAGAAGACTCAGTCACTCAAAGCAGAGGGTTATGTTAGATGTTTCTTAAAACAGAAATGAGACCATTAATGGGACTACAGTAAAATACAATTTCGTTTGAAAAGTCGCAATGTAGAACATTTTATGTGTAGAACGGATGGTCGTCTGTGGAATGATGATTATGATATTTTTTATTGCCTCATAGGCAGACGAGCTAACAGGCCACCTGATAGTAAGGGTAAGTAAAGGTAAGTTACTGTTGCTCATGGACCTGTGCATGGTCAGGGGACATTGCGGGTTTCTTCAAGTCTCGTTTGAAGAAGGACGGTTTAGGATTATAGCGAAGAGGGGAGCTCATTCTATAGTCGGATGGTGCGTGGCAAAAATAATTCTTTAAACGGATCGTGGATGACCGCGGTAGTTCTAAATACTTTTTATAAGCTTGTTAATTTTGTGTATTGTATGTATAAGAAACAAATATCAGAATTATCCTGTAACTCTATTGACAGATAGTTAAACAACCACTAGAAAATCGTCTGATTAACACCTAACAACTCAACGGTTTAGGTGTTATTAGATGCACAGAAATAGAATGACAATTAGAAGTGTTTTACGTGCAATAAAACCGGTATTTTATCGAAATTTATTACTTAATATTATCAGAATTTACGAGAATTTTATAGCTTTCGCAATAAAATAATCTTGAGTAAATTTCGCAATTTTAAGAGCGTTTCTTATCAGTACTATCACAGTAAGAAGATAACGCGATTTATTATGTTTAAGCTATTTCAACTCATTCAATCATTTATTTCTCCTTGTTTATTAATTTATGTTATCACCTTTTCATAATACAACACAAACGTTAGTAATTTTGATGTCTGTGTTTGTTTATATGGAAAAACGCATTGATCTTTCGACGTTATTTTCTTCGACACGACTTAGTTCTTTCATCAATGGATTTTCTTTCCAAATATTCGGTAAATACCTATTCCAAATAATATTTCGACATTTCGGCTTCATAAAAAATTACATATTGTTTCTGAATTCCCCAAGCAGTATTGAACAAGTGAAGAACAATAGTAGTCAGTAACTGTACTGTACTGTAACAAGCCAATACTGCCCACTGCTTGGCTCAGGTCTCTTCAGTAGAGGGATCCGGAATAGTCCACCGTAGGCTTACTTAGTATGTATTATACAAAATAATTCCGAATTATTAAATGAACGAATGTTCTAGAACTAATGTACTTTGTCCTAAAATCACGATAACATAGGAATTTCAATATTGTGCCAATAGTCTTCGGAAACAACACGGTAGGCTAGTTATATTACCTTATCAATAAAGATAATTATTTTACTATTATTCTGTTATTGTAATAGAATAATTTGAACGAATTTATTAGAGGTTTTACGACTATTTTATTAGTAATGGAATTGTTTAGATGGAAGTTACTGTCGTGGCTGATTCCTGCATAAACTACTGAATAGATTTTAATGACTCTACAGTTATTTGGTTTATACGTTAGTAATTCTTGTGTAGTCAGAATCTTTTTTGATAATAACTAACTAGCCTCGAAAGAACTGCGAAAAATCATAATATAGGTATGGACATATTTATAGTAGCTTATTATTTTGCTTGTAACCTGACAAATTGAAAATTAAAATTTGAAATATATCAACATATATCGAAATATGGAAGTCGTGGTGGCCGAGTGGTCGAAGCGCTTCCTTCCGTACGGGAGGTCGCGGGTTCAAATTCGGCCGGCTTGTGCCCCTAAATCTAAATGTGAAACAGATTTATGTGCAATTTTTCACACCACCACGTGAGGAAACCTGCATATCGGAAAAGGATTCTAAAAATCCTTTGAAGATATGTGAAGTCCCCAATCCGCACTGGGCAAGCGTGGTGGACTATGCCTAATCCCTCTTCCTGAGGAGACCTGAGCCCAACAGTGGGTAGTAATGGGTTGGTATAGATATCGAAATATATGCTAGAAATATTTTTAGTCACCATCGCCTAGTATCTCTCTTACGTTAGTTACCAACATCATAAATAATTATAAAATACGTCAATTAGTTACCAAGTTACCGTCTGCGTCTTACACTTATACCTCACTTAGAAATGTTTCAACAGTCGCTTTATCTTAACAACCGTAATTAACCTGCTTCACTTTATCTTGTAAACGCTTTCTTAATTATAGCAAGTTGCCAGAAATATGTTATAAACATATAACATTGTAATGTTCTCGAACTTTTTGTCGTGATGAAAGAGCTATTTATAAAAAAAAAACATCGTAAAAGTGGAACTGATACAGACCTATAGATTAATAAACTGTTGTTGAATAAATAAAACAAAACTACCTACACATGGTGATTTGTTAGAGAGGGTACATATTGCAGGAGGGTGATGAGTACTCTGTTCTAATACGGAATATTACAAAAAATAAGTAAAATTACATTTTTTTTTTTTTATCTAAGTTCGACAAAACTACCTCAAACATAAGCAATTTCGGCTTAAAGAGTGTTGACTAATGAAGTGATCTCGCGCACCCCACACCTCCGTCACACCCATCAGCTGTCGAAAAACCATCATTTTGCAAGAATTTTAGGTATTTTTAAGTTGCGGTTACTAAGGCATTAAGCCATATTCTTTGGTAATAATATTTTTACTGGTCGTATATAACCATCAGCTACCATGACCTTCAATATGTACCCTCACTAGGAAATCACCCTGTATAGGGTGGTAACTTTGGACAATCTGACTTGGGGTGAATGACCTGTCGAAATACAACGTAGCACTATTTTTATTTTTTGGATCGGTTAAACGTTTTTTTCTGACATTGTATGGAAAACGTACGACTGTCGTTGCGGACTTCCATACAAAAGGATTTTTTTTTTATCCAATTCCTAAAATAAAAGTGGTTCTAAGTTGTATTTCAACAGATCATTCACCCTACGTCAGATTGTCCAAAGTTACAGATCCACCCTGTATATAGAACGAATTAACCTGCGAATATTTATATGCGTTTAGAGAAGAATAAAAGAAAGCCTATGTATTTAATCACTTTTCTGTTCTTCTTAACATACGGACGAGCTAACGACCCTGATTGATTTCTTAAGAAATTAATTTACAGCAAATTCCAAAATTGTAAAAGAAAATGTGACTTGTGAGTCACTGTAGATTACAGAGAACAATAGATTTCATTAAGATCATAATTATTATATGAATTATTTACTTAAAGAGTATTACAATGATTAATAGGCTATTAATGATTGTATCTCAAGTAGCGATCATAACATTTAGCACTCGTCCATCATAATCAAATTAATCTATGCAGAACTTATTTCTAACACTCCTTAAAATGGAATTTGTCTAAAAGACTGTATGTTCTTACATTTTTACATAAAATCTTTATTAAGGAAGCTGGTCTTATTTTGAGAAAAAAAGCGTTCACATTAGCATCTTGAAAAACGGTATCAACAATGGAGCATTGCGTGGCGAAGGATCTATATAACCTCATTCCAAACGGCTTCCTCTTCGATATTAGTAGAGTAACAAGAGAAAGTACAAAAGCCTACCATACCAACTTATTAGAAATCAATGAAAACTAAACAATTAATTATACAGGGTGGATCTGTAACTTTAGATAATCTGACGTGGGGTGAATTACCTGTTGAAATACAATTTAAAACCACTTTTATTTTAGGAATTGGATAAAAAATAATTTCATTATAGTATGCTTACCATCAGGTGGGCCGTAGACTCCTTTATCTATCATGCAATAAAAAAAAAAATGGAAGTCCGCATCGATAGTCTTACATTTATTTTCCATACAATGTCAGCAAAAATAGTTTAACCAATACAAAAAATAAAAATGGTGCTATGTTGTATTTCGACAGCTCATTCACCCCACGTCAGATTGTCCAAAACTACAGATCCACCCTGTATACAGAATCTTAATTAAAGCTTTTTTCCTTTTAATTTAAAAACAAATTACTCAAAAACGACTAATTTACCTAGTGTTGCAAGATGTGTACTCATTACAGTGAACCCGGAATGCACAGACGCTAATAAGTAACCCAAACTAACCAGTGCACAAGACGATGTGTTTACACAAACTAATGTTCGTTACATTGCATCATTTAACTTGGCTGCAGTTTGTGTTAGATGTTTGATACGTTTTTGGTGTAGCTAAAGATCTACTGGGTGGAATTTTTAAACGCCCCTCCAGAGAAAGTAGGTACTCGAAATAATCATTTAAGCGAATTTTACTGAAAGGAAACATTCTTTTACTTTTGAAAAATACAACTGCATTCGTAGAATTAAAAAAATCTTAATACACCCGGGAATCTAACCTGGTACTCGAAAAAATCACATCCCGTATTTTAATTGCAACAATCAATAGAGTGACTTATGAGGGTTCAATCTCTCTAAGAAACATGATAGATTTAATGAAAGGAAAACTACGAAATTCAAATTTTAGTCTTCTTTTTTTTTTTTTTTTTCAAATTAGATGTGGACACACATACATTTTGAATGTCAAAAATAAAATCAAAAGTTCTACCACCAGTTCGCTAAAATTACGCCTCCGTCCTGAGAAGAAGCGGCGCAAGAAACTCAGCGGGCATGTCTTTTTTTAATTAAATATGTTTTTTTTCTTCTTTTTTTTAATATCGAAGTCATTATCAAAATGGTTTTCTTCTCGTCACTTAAAGCAATACACAATATAATGCAGGTTTTAAAATACAACTTAAACCAACGCGTTTACTATTCAAACAAGGAAACACAAATTTGGAAAGCAGCGCTGTTTCAATGTAAACTGATCTACATTCCTTTTATTTTATTTGAATATCAAGTGATGATTATTGTTAACCAGATGTACGAGTGCTCTTACAAATGTTTTAACCGACATCAAAATAGGAGGTTTTCTAATTAGATTGTTTTTGTATGCGGTTAGAAATACATACAGGTTGTTGAGTGTTTTTTTAGTATTTTATGCATTTTTTTTTAAATTGCTAGACAGATGAACGAGTCTTCGGCAAAACGTGGTGGAAAACGGTGACCGTTGCTTATGAACCTTTGCAGTTCCAGAGCATTGCGGAGCCGTTACCCATCACCTACTCTACGGGACTTCTTTAAATCTTAATCAATCAATCAATCAAATCATCTTTAATTTCTCACCACCTTTACTGTACTATTCTAGTAAAAACCACATCAAAATCGGTAGCTTAAGATTAAAGTATACATAACGACAGCGGGAAACTTTGTTTTATAGGTATTGAAGACATTCTCGAAGAGTATACTTAAAAAGAAACTTCTGGAAATCAACCTCGCACCGCAAAACGAGAAAGTTTAATAACATTGAGTGAAGTTTACATTACAGTCAGTACTTCTAACAAAGCTTACGTCACTGTACCTATACTAACAGAGTACCATTTGTATTGAATATCTTGAAGCGCTTGCCTTCCGTACGGGAGGTCGCGGGTTCAAAACTGGCCGGCTTGTACCTCTAAATCTTAAATAAATATGTATGTGCAATTTTTCACAATACCACTGGCTAAAAACGGTAAACGAAAACATCGTGAGGAAACCTGCATATCGGAAAAGGGTTCTAAAAATCCTTTGCAGATATGTGAAGTCCCCAATCCGCATTAGGCAAGCGTGGTGGACTATGCCTAACCCCTCTTGGGAGGAGACCTGAGCTCAGCAGTGGGCAGTAATGGGTTGTTACAGTACAGTACAGTACCTTTTATAAAGGTTCAGATGATTTTTGTTTGAAACTGGTTTAAGTATGAGTTTCTTGCCAATTCTTCTCAGGCTCTCATTATATTTTTTTGTGTCCGACCTGTTGGTAGCTTTTATCTTCTGACGTCAACAAGAATGAGCAAATCATCAATATTGAAAATAAAGTATTTAATAAATTTCTTTAAACACTCGCGGTTATCTACATCACTTACACAAAACGGGTTCTTACCACGATTATTTTTAATTGAGCGGTCCCGCTATTTCAGCACTGTTTCAAGCGCCATGATCACCGGAAGACTGAGGAACTGCGGGTAGGTTATTTAAGAGCAGACAAATCTGTATACCCTCTTTCTCGTTCGTTCGCCGGTACCACTGGAACTCGAACTCACATATCGACATACCACACTGACAGTATCGGCTGGCTATGTTATAGCTACATGAATAAGAAACAACGAAAATCTACCTAATACATTTTCATCATCATAATTTGAAGTGAGACTATGATGATGTGATCTATAGATCTCATGACCCGATTGTGAAGACAATACTGCTTTTTATTTAACTAAGTAACTAATTTATAACATTATTGTGTTTATCTATTGAAAAAAAACCTTAGAGGTATCATGGGACACCCGAATATAACGAAGTTCCTTTCGATTAAAAGATATCTTATATTTTTTTTTCCTAACGTAACGGCGATAAGGAACGTGTTTTAAAGATTTTGATCACAGCGCTATCTAGCGATAATCATCTAAAATAAAAAAAAGTGTCGTGACAACTTTTCGTAAGATATTTTCCGTCTAGCCCCCTTTCGATAACGCGCGATAAAGAACTTCGTTGCAAAAACAACTAAAGAAGAACTTATTTCAAAATTAAAAAGCTTTCAAAAGGCGGGTTAAGAAGCAAACATCAACTAGTCTATAAATTCCCTTATTGTTCACGAATATTTTATAACAGCATTATGTCATCACATTATCATGGAGTCGCTAACAGCTCTGTGAGGAAACATTACGGTACATTTAGGCAATTTCCGTGAAACACTCCCAGGTAAATTAAAAATCATATTTTTTTCGTGTTTGTGACAATCTTTCGGTTTTGTTTTCGCTGTGTTTATTAGGTTGGCAGACTGATGTAGACCAAGAGCTTACGATGGGCAAAACTAATTTTAAAAAATGTTTTTTTTTTCTATATTTCAAGATAGATACAATGAAGCCCACGTGATGGTAGTTGGTTACTGTCATCCATAAGTTTCTGAAATGTGCAGGACATTTGACAAAACAATCAATAATTATTAAAACAATTCTTTTAGCGATGTGGGTTGCGAGTGTAGGCGTTGATAACATCACTATTTGCATTTTATCTTAGCACTTTTAATTAGCACTGTGTACACATTTTCTTAAAATTACTGTGCAAATGCCATCACTATTTTGAAACAATTTATTTAATTTGAACTCTTATATTTAGGTAAAAACTATTATTATGAAAACTGCCTACCTGAAAACAATGCAACAGTGGATTATTTTTCACTACTTTCCTGTTTTCCACTATCTTTCAGCTTTTTAAGTCACTTTACTATTTTTTGTAACCGTAGTGATAAAACAGAATTAGCATAATGTATACGATTAATTGATAATTAATAATCACTTATCTCCAAAAAGAAGTGCTACAAAAAAATAAAAAAATGTCATTCAACATTATATTATTTTTTTACGCAAATAATACATCTAAGATTAGTATCGTGTTATCGTAAAAGATAATTGTTACGTAAACCTATTTCCATAATTATCTCTATCTTTACAACGGATCATAAATATACGTCGATATGTGTATTTTGCGATTAAACACAGTGGCAAATTAAAGCAAATATTTTGGGCCTCAATGTTGTAAACAATAATTATTAGAAGGAATAAACACATTTGTACAAATACTAGAGATGATTAGCAAAAAAACATGCGAATATTGTGCAGAAGTTTTGACAAAAGTGGTTTTGATGTTTGTGGATGTAGAGAGAATCTGTCGTACCAAAATTAAAGGCACCTGCCCTATAAAATGAGCCCAAACTCGATGGTTCTACGACCTTCCGTTTTTAAAGTAAGTAAAAATACTAATATCAAACTATTTTAACATACATATCAGGTCTAATTTTATTTCTAGGGATGCTATAAGTCGTGGTGGTCGAGTGGTCGAAGCGCTTCCTTCCGAACGAGAGGTCGCGGGTTCAAAACCGGCCGGCTTGTACCTCTAAATCTAAATGTGAAAAAGATTTATGTGCAATTTTTCACAACACCACTGGCTAAAAACGGTGAAGGAAAACATCGAGAGGAAACCTGCATGTCGGAAAAGGATTCTAAAAATCCTTTGAAGATATGTGAAGTCCCCAATCCGCACTGGACAAGCGTGGTGGACTATGCCTAATCCCTCTTCTGAGGAGACCTGAGCCCAACAGTGGGCAGTAATGGGTTGGTACAGTACAGTACAGTACAGTACAGATGCTATCTAAAGTTTCAGTTTTGTTATTTCTAATATAATTTATATATTAAATCAAGTACAACATAGGCGTGATCTCTAGGTACTCTAGAACGCCGCGGGTGACGTGACGTGAGAAAGGTCTCAACCTTGCTCCTGTACTATTCAATACAATTATTTTATGTGTTTTATTCTTATTGTATAATTAATTGTTTATTAAGTTGTATAAAGAAGACGTAAAAATTGCTTTAAATGTTTTAGTTTCAGTGTTCATTTTCAATTAGATAGAATATTGAAAAATATTCGATGATATAATCAAATGAGCCACAGCTCGTTATTTCTCCAGTATATCTCAAGATAAGTTCTACCTATCTAGTGCCAAATCATAAAATATCAAGAGCTAGTTCATTTGAAGCTTTTATTTATAAGTCTATGTCCACTTAAACATAGTAAAATCATAACAATTTTATTGCTTCATTGGTTTACTATAAAAAACAAACTCAAACATCCGTGATCTTATTATTATAAGTTCAAAGATCTTTAATCTCAAAATGGTCAGGATAAAGCACAAAAAACTTGAAAAATCTAGACAAAAAATAATAAATTGTAAAAATCGATCTGTCTTCTGTTCTTCAAATGAGATAAAATTAATACAAAGTTATAGGTTTTCTTTTTACTTTGAGTTAATCGCCGGTTACCTACCAGCTCTGTGCCTACCAGCTACCAGCTCTGTGGGTGGGAACTTTGAACCGCACTAAATCCTCCAACCGCATACTCTCAGCGTCCGAAGCCGGTTGAGGACAGAACCCAGCATGAGATTACGCGGTGTGGCGGGACGCGTTACACACTTCGGCACTCTTTACCGTCGCGTAAAATAATTCAAATTTTCAGGGGTCAGGTAGTAAAACATAATATGTATACCTACATAATGTATATGTAGTGACCTCGCAGTGTCTATGACATTGCAAAAGTTCATGTGGGAACACTAACCATGGGTTGAACTAAGTTTATTCTCAAGCAAAGTATTGTATTTGTAAATTTACTTGTACAAAGAACAAATACCATTTATGGTCTTCAATGAACTGTAAAAACCATATTTTTTACAAAGCATTGAAATTACTACAACAACGTGGGTCTCGTTTGCCTCTAAGTACAGTTGACAGCAAAAGTGTAACATTTAAACTTTGAGTAGATTTTTTACTTGTGGATTAAGTCTTGATTAAGCATAGCTGATTGTAGGTAATGGACAAAACACAGAGATTTTATGTCCGATACAGGAGGGAAGATAAAGATTGGACATATCATTTTTGGGTTAAATAAACTATTTCATTTTATTTCATCATCAAGTTTTCTACTACTGGAGTGGAAAATTCTCAATTTTATTACACTTCATTTTTTATTCGTTCATTCATATCCAGGTCGTATCCGTAACCTAAAATAATGTGATGCATAACTAAGGTCAAAGGTGAGAGTATTTTTTTAAATAACCTTTTCACAAGATTTTTACAGCCCTAATTCATTACCTATCCAAAAAACTTTAGGTATAATTTATAAAAAAATAGGCTGAAAAGGCTTTTAAATCTGTATTCGTTTGACTTGTTTCGACCTAATTAAGTCGCTTTTACAAAATTACGACGCAGATTTTTTGTAGTGAATGTGAAAGGCTTTTTTGGGGCTTAATTAACTTTTTTAATGTTTCTGACAGTTTCTGTGTACTTTTTTATTTTGAACGAGTAATTATAATAAAATATGGATCATATTTTTAAATAATAAATATGGAGTTAGCGTTAATACAGAATAATTCAATTTAAAAAAGTTCGTAATCGAAAACTTGAAACCTCTTCTGGGGTTTAAGGGTAATTGCGGTATACTGAACTTTATCTCGAGTAATGGGCAGTAATTCGCAAAGTACAGTACAGCAGATTCTCGTACATATAACTAACTAGTTGACCGCGCAACTCCGTCTGCGTCAAAAAGGGAAACAATATATCCTAGCCTTCCACGATAAAAAAAACTCTCTAAAATTAAAAAAAATAATTAAATCGGACTAGTAGTTTCGGAGCAAACAATCAAAATAAAACCTTTACTATTTATTACATTAGTATAGACCATAGAATTTCTTTTTATAATTGCACTTTTCTCATCAATTGTACCTTATACAACCATAGACAAAAACCTTCCGCGAGTCCGTTGTCCGTGGAATTCGTACATAGATCAGTTCGTGACGAGTCAATCGGAGTTCAATGTCCCGCCAAGTACCTACTCTTGACGAATTACCAGTCAAGATGGTCAAGGTACCGGTAACTACCAAATTAAGGCTAATCTCGAGACAGTAACTACTTACGATCAGATGGCGCGTTAGCTTGTCTACATCACAATAAAAGGTGTGAACTTTCAAGCAATAAAACAGTGAAGGAAGGTGAGGAAAACTTCTAATGTCCTCTAACTTGGATTAGACGAGTAACATGCTTCCTTAATGGAGACTTATCCCAGCAATGGGCATTAGTTGATTGAATAAACAAGCACTAAACACAAATATACTGGTCTTAGGACTTCTAAAGCGTATTATTATTCCTTTAACTACTTGCGATTCTCTACTCACGGTCTCTCTCTTCCTGGTTACACAGGAGTTACAGTGATGGGAGAGAGAGTTGGGCAAATACCCCATAGCGGTTCTCTGTTATTGGAACGAAGTTCCGTATCGCGCGTTGTGAAAGGGGTCTAGCCGGAAAAAAATCTTACGAAAAGTTGTCACAACACTTTTTTGTTTTAGATGATTATCGCTAGATGGCGCTGTGATCAAAATCTTTTAAAACACGTTCCTTATTTTTGTTTTAGATGATTATCGCTAGATGGCGCTGTGATCAAAATCTTTAAAACACGTTCCTTATCGCGCGTTACGTTAGGAAAAAAAATATAAGTTATCTTTTTATCGAAAGGAACTTCGTTCTATTCGGGTGTCCCATGACACTTCTCAAGTTTTTTTTAATAGTATTTCTGTTGCTAGAAGCGCCATGATCATGGACTTTGATAGCAATAGGTAATTAGGTTCCTCAGGATTCTGGATACTGACCGTGTTGACAAATTATTGCATACTACTGACCTCTGATCTCCTTAATACATACTTTTAAATAAAACGCAAATTCAGGTCTACGAATAGAAGCAAGTAGTTCATACAAACATTTTATTTAATTAACCGTTTGTTCTTCCGTATAAACGTTTTTCTCACACAAGAATGCCAATTTCACTTTTCATTATAACATAATTTGCATATGATTATTTTATGTTTCACTTACAAAATATACTTAACTAAATAGCGGTATTTATAAAGCTGTAACACTTCCCAGTGCATTTAAAGTCAACGATCCGCTTGTTTTATGGCCCACTGTCATAAGATATCTATACAGAAGTTAAGTTAGAAGAAAGAAGCCTTTTTAGGGACGATGAAAATGTCGAAGTGATCGTCCCGAGGAAATAGATAATGCGTGGTTTTATAGATTTCTTTACAATTTGTACAAATAAAAGATAACAATAAAAGAGCTCTATACAATGATAAGTAATATTTTCAATTGACAGTTCATGTCTGTCATTGACAAGAACTTTTTAACTGATGAAAAGAAAACCAAAAGAGGCGGAGTTTGGTAGCCGCCACACCTTCATATTTAAGTAGTGTACTCAAAGTATTTAATATTCAGGAATCGTCCAACATACTATATACCTGATTGTAAATCTCTTATGGACCTCTTCATTCACTTTTAGACACTCTCTTTAAGCGTCGTATAATGATGCTAAGTCATAGCCTTCAGGAACTACGGAGGACCGATACTTATACCATAACCGGATGATACAAAAACTATCTACCGAAACAAACAGCTGACTGTGGTGGTTCCATATATCTAGTAGGGTTGAACGTCCTATCCACGGCCTACTCAACAACTCTCTCCAGGCCTCGATTGAATAAGTATAAGTCAAAAGAATTGACAACTTTTGAGACTGGTATCTAGCAGTGGCGAAGGGTCTAAATAACTCTATTCTTCTTCTTCTTTCGACTTCTCTTTCAAAAAATACCTACATACGTACATATCTAAAACGATACAATATTACAAACTTCATCAAAAACCAAATCCATAAAGCAAACCGTTGTTGACCGTACCAGTTTCAAATAGTAGAAATAACCTCAAAATAGAGGTACAAATGAGATTGCCTTCTGTACAAGTATTATATTACTCTCTGTGGTCATGTGTGGGCGAACTAGTGTCATATAGGAAGTTAATATTCACACCAACTTCATTAACAACTGTTGTACAATGTTCCGTAGTTTCGACTGTTGAAATGTTGAGAATTTGTGTTTACAATCGGAGTTTAACAAGTTAATTAGGAGTTGTAGTAACGGCTATATTGCTTAAATATTTTAAGTTTTTGTATTTTAATATCCATTCTAATTAGATCGGCTTAAACTATTTGCTAGATCTTAGAAATACATTAATTTTCATGATAAAAGTTCATAAGAGTAGAGCTTAGGTTAGGTAGCACAGATTAACTATGAATCTACTGTTCATATTAGTCTGTGCTGTGGTAGGTAGCAGTCCTGCATTGTCTTCTACCGTTACAGTGGTCCATGAGCGACGGTAACCTCATGTATTCAGACGGTAACAGACCTCTTTGTCTTGCTTTACTTAGTTTCCTAGCGAAAATCACCTTTTTACGTCAGTTAAAACTCTTTATAAAATAACTGGTTTATAAAAAAACAATTACAGTCAGATTGATACGAGTTTCCACATTTAATTTAATAAATAAAATGATTGCAAATTAATGTTAAAAATAAAACTAATTGGTTATTTGATACAGAGAATAATTGCTTACATGTTAAAGTGATTTAGATATGCAAATATTCAAATTTATACTGATTTATACATGAAATTGATTAACTTGACTTTTTGTTTCACGAAGGCTATTTATTATCGACTGATGTTTTAAAAATTCTATTACATTTCCCTCTTAGATATCTACTTTTAAAACAACTTTAAATAAAATAGAAAAACCGTAATTAAACTAAACAAAACATACATGATGTTGATTTTGGCTGTAAATCATTAAATTTCACAAAATTATAGATTTTAGGTACAGGAAAAAAGCTAAAATAAACCATTTAACTAGAATTGAATGAGAAGCATTATCGCCATTTTTATCTATGTCAATCGAGATCCCAAGAACAATGGTCGCTTAAAACAAAACGATTGAAATAAAGATTCAGCGAGATTTGTTCTCAACAAGAATTAAAGTATTCAACAAGCTAAACTAGACCTTGAAACTTTAGCTCTAAAGTTGAAATTCCTCTAAACAATCAAACTAGCTAATTGATGTCTGAAATAAATCACGAACAAAGCCAGAATTTGTAATATTAAAATGACAAAAACCATGTTAATTGGGATAGATGATAAAACTGAATGTTATAAGAGTACTATTTCATGAAAATTTTATGTCACGTGCAATTTTGTTGCGTCATCTTGCAAAGTCAATGAAGTAATGCTTTTTGCAAATAATACAATAGCATCAATGAATGCATTAGAAAAGATAAAATTTAGTTAACGTATTACGTAAATATCCTTACTAATATTATAAATGCGAAAGTAACTTTGTCTGTCTGTTAAGTTAAGTCTCTGAATCGATTTTGATGAAATTTAGCACAGACAATCGTTAGGCCTGAGAAAGAACGTAGACTACCTTTTGATTGAAAGTGACGCAGACTAAGTTGCGCGGGCCCGTTAGTATTATTATAATTCTGATAAATATAGAAACCTTAAACTTTGAATATGTACATTCTAGATGTAAGGTTTCTCTCATGTTACGTATACTGAGAATATATTTTATAACTAGCACATACTTGGAATTTAATTGGAATTGAAGGTTTAAAGAAAGTCCTTAAAGGTAGGCTGTAGGTAGCGGCTCCATAGAGTCCGCTGACATTGCAGAGGTCCATGAGAATCGGTAACCACTTACGATCAGGTGGCCCGTTAGCTCGTCTGCCAACAAGGTAATAAAAAAAAAATAGGTATATCTTTTTATTAAATGATCATATTTATTTCGCCAATCAATTGAAATTACGATTTTACTTTAATTTATTAATTATTATTCTATACAGGGTGGAATTTTTAAACGCCCCCTCCAGGGGAAGTACTCCAAATAATGATTTTAGCGAAGTTTGCTGAAAGGAAACATTCTTTTATTTTTTAAAAGAAACAAAACTGCATTCTTAGATTTTTTTGGATATACCGATTTTGAAGATTCTTTCTTATATCTGAAAAAAAAAAAAGATATTAGCGGAACAGACATCCGCTGATATCGTTTAAAAATTCCACCCTGTATAATATGTTGAAATATATGTCCATTAAACAATTTACTTAGCCATTTATTTTATAATTTCCTACTTCTAAAACGCGTTTGCAGTAATTTATGAAGCGATACGTTATATGGACAGTAAAACTGGGTTCAGACAATTATAAATTTTATCAAGCACTAAATACTATCTACCTATAAAACGAATAAATATTTCAATACCACTGCTCAATATCATTACCTATGAAGGAAAAAGGAAATAACAGCTGATATTTAAACTAGTAAAATGAATGAAAAATTACGCAATAAAAGAAATTCACTAGTACTATTAATAAACATAAATTATATTAGTTTAAGTATCAATGCACAGACTAAATGATATTGCAATTAAATTGTAAAGAGTATAAAACAAACAAGAAATTGCCTGTCAAATTCACAATAGGTTTAGCATCAGCTTGAGCGAAACAAATAGCCGTTGTATCCAGTATCCGCTAGCGAGATCCAATCTATTCCATTCGCAATACAATCGAGATTAAATCTTCTAATTATTTTCACGTCACGTTGTGCTATAAGATGGACATTGGCCCTGTGCCCTTCGATATTAATAAGGTTTTTTGTTGCAGGCCAAGCCTAACAAGAACCACGATTAAGTTCTCATGATCGTCAAGCAGAGTTCTTTGTATAATTTGCAGCTCTTTCGTCAAACTTAACAAGGTCCCCCAATATGATTATCAACTATATACAGTGAGGTTCTTTATATATTTGACGTAAGAGCAATTTAAAACCCAATTCATAATACCGGTTCTCATAAGGTTGTCCCAAGTTTTTATTGTGCCAAGAAAAAAGGTGTTCGCAAGAAAAAATCTGACGTCAACGGGGACGTTGCGAAACATATTCTAATATTAATGACTTGCCAGAACCACATCGTGTTAGCAATCATTATTAAACTTTGGATAAATATGAGGAAATTTTCATCCTACATATAATTTTGCTGAGTTAAACTTCTTAAGAATACTTGTGTTCTTGGAAAGATCTTATATGCATAAACAAAAATGGGGAATGTGATGAGGCCTTTGACTTATAATAAAACAGGAAAAGAGAAAGTATATTATGTATATGAAAATACTTAGTTTTTATATGTGATAACAAAACTCGGTATTTAATTAAGCACGTGTATCATCCACGTTTTTAAAATATTATCAAACATGCATAGATACCATGACACGGACATTGACTTTAAACAGCTGAACATAATATGTTATTGATTAAAAATCGCATATTAAATTAATAAGTCAGATGATGAGATAGTAAAATGGGTGTGTGATTACGTTTTCTTTATGTAGAAATTGCTTCTCATATTTGGTCACTAAAGAACAGTAAGAACCTATATTATTATTGTGGAGTGATGTTTTCATAATGTTTCTACTAGCATAATGAAAGGTATATATATATTATATAATGGCGTAAATAGTGTGTTGAGGTGTAATGATGGCGTAAATAGTTGATCTTCGTTTTGTTTGGTTTTGTCAGGAATGACGTCACAATGTCCACTTGAACACTTGATTTATTACTTTTACATCAAGGTCCGTTCGCCTCGACAGTTCAAACACGAATGAATAACAACAGCGGCCAACGCCTGTGTTTATAGCAACTCTCCACTTCCAACTACCCGCACTGTGAATACGTTGGTTCCCCTTGTTATCACCCCGTCATATATATTACTGGAAAACATCTCTCTTCTATTTAACCATTATAGAACGAAGACTTTGGAAAGAATATATTGAAACATACAGTGATGACTATTACATAGTTACTTACATCTTGTTCTGTTAATTGCCACAGTGATCACATGTCACTATCACTAATACAAATTTAATGTACTTCAATTACAAAAGATATTGGAGGAACGTATTAATTGATAATGTTATCAGCTAACATAAAAATGTGATTTATAATTAATTTGATGTTTACTTGTCTCATGATAAAGGAATGAACAGTTCAGATAAGTTGACATGCAATTTAGATTAAATTTGACCAGATGGTTCCTTATTTTTTTGGAAATTTATAATGTGCTCATATAGCTCAGGTTTTTTAATTAATGCAATATTCGAATGCCCGTATTATAATGATTAAATTAGAAATGGAGTAAAAAAAATTGAATTCGTGCACAACTTAAAAATTTTAAAGTAGGCATTTATCTTGTTTTGTTCGATTTAAAGGAAGTCGTGGTGGCCGAGTGGTCGAAGCGCTTCCTTCCGAACGGGAGGTCGCGGGTTCAAAACCGGCCGGTTTGTACCTCTAAATCTAAACTTGAAAAAGATTTATGTGCAATTTTTCACAACATCACTGGCTAAAAACGGTGAAGGAAAACATCGCGAGGAAACCTGCATGTCGGAAAAGGATTCTAAAAATCTTTTGAAGATATGTGAAGTCCCCAATCTGCACTGGGCAAGCGTGGTGGACTATGCCTAATCCCTCTTCTGAGGAGACCTGAACCCAACAGTGGGCAGTAATGGGTTGGTACAGTTCGATTTGACACTAGAATATTTTCAACACGAATACCGTATTCACCCACTATTTCATCAACACATCGAACAATGACCTTTATTTTTTCCATTGAAATATACTCTTGTCCATTCACACGTGCCGATAGTAATTATCATACAATTATGACAGATCGACATTTCTCCAAGATACGCCTATTAATATGTAGGACAAACTTTCTATAAAAGTGTAAAAGGTACTATTCGATGGAGAAATATATTTTGTTTCTTGAATTGATTTTGTTCTAAATCCAAGTCGATGAGCAGAGAATCTGTTTATCATATATATGTGAGTTTGTGGAATTCATTGTGTAGTTTTTGTACTGTAATTAATTCACAATATATAATTCAACAATATACTGCCTAAAATATATGGAATATATTCAGAATGGGATTAAATTACTCATGTTTTGGGCTCTTAAAATCGTCAAGATTATTAGCATAAAATATATTAGTTTGTCTCAAAATAACAGTTTCATATTCAGCCCACATTTACTTTCTTCGTCCTTTTCGTATTGAGCAGTGACCGTGAGGAATGGAATGACGTCATATATTTCACCTTGAATCGCAATACAGTAAACATATAAAGAAATGCGTAGATTTTCCTACATTATTTGCATGTGTGCACACACCGATTAAAATTCAGATAAGACTTCGATAACGGTATGAGAATTTAATAAGCACTTATGTTTTATTGAAGTAAAATATACTTTCTAGTTAAAATTTAATATATTCCAATGGAATTTTTTTTATTGCTTTAACTATTTCTTCACTTGATCATTGAATACTTATTTAAAGGCTATCGTGTATGTATTACATCTTTCTAAGATATAAAATGAATAAGTTGTATAGACTATTCAAATCTGGTGTAAGACTGTTCAGTAAATCAATGTTGGTAATCTTAATTACTATTTTTTCATAATCCAGAATTAATTTCGTAATAAAGGAAACATTGCTTCAATATGTAATAACATCTATTAATGTGCCGCAAATTAACATAGCTGGTTCCAATATGATATTTCGTATGTGAGAATCGAATCAACCTCATTTCTCGTACTTTTTCCTCGTGTAATTAGATATAGTGAGGCGGCGTGGAAACCGTGCCTTGGTAACGTAACCTGTACACATTTCGAGAAGGTAACGCGAGAAAAGCGAATCTCGAGGTATATAGTTACTAAGCCCGATAGGGAACGAAGTCAGGTTATATATACATGTTGTATATAAGGCTGTTGATGTTAGCCGTAGGTTATATAGGAGTTACTGTAGTGGGAGTGAGAGATAGGTAAATATCTGATGAATACTTGTCTATTTTATACCCGTGGATAGAGTAAAGAAGATGCGTTAAGTCCTTAAATCGCATATTTTGACTGCTACCCCTAGGAGAACCAAATTGAGCAATAATGAGATGATGGAAGATGACGTTAGGTTCACTATATTATGCATGCCAATCAAAGCATTGCTGTATATTATTATGGGACCTCTTCTTACTTAGTATTAAAATTTTCATAGACTCGTTCACAATTATCGAGAATTATCAATTGTCAAATGTTTTAAAATATAACCATAGGTAATGTTTAATTTCAAAACTATTCGTATTATATGGCGTAGCGCAGTTTTATCATCTTTCCAAGGATTACAAAGTGCCATTAAAAATACCGCGTGCAACAACAACTCAACCTTGAAAATGATTGCATGTAGATTTGTTGCTTCTACGTTTTTGCGTCACATCATTTCATCTTTAACTCACTGAAGCGTGTTTATCGCGAAATCAATCTTCAAGTTTGTGTACTTCTTTATTTTAAATGGCAATGGAGATTTTTTTTAATACTGCATCAACTCGTATTTTATTACGCATCTCAAACTATCCAGCAGCATTATGTTTGCTTTTCTTTTTGTTTTAGATATAAGTACTTGGATCTTTAATAACTTCATTACTTAGTTTTGTCTTTACACTACAATATCTATTTCTCCTTTTTCATCTGCTATCCGGTTCATGATTAATCTTCAACATTTTTCCAATTATGATGAAGATACGGCCTCATTCAGGAAAAGCTTTGAAATACAAGTACCTAATTACATTTAATACCGAGCAGAGTATCGATTACCTAAGTACAACGTAATGCTAGACGTTTATTTCTCTAGTGTCATGTTTAAGTACCAACGAACCGTTATACAAACATTTGAGACCAAGCTTTCGGTATATTTGATCAAACATTTGCCACGGATACCGTTGAGAATAAATATTAACGAAATACTCAACCAACTGTTAACAGCCCATGAAGATCGTGAATTGTAGTAAAAAAACAAAAACCCCGATGGAAGATGTTGGGCGATTGTGTGTCACAAGTTGAACCGAAGTTCACGGTGAATCGTGCACTTGTCTTTTATTTTCACATCATTGGTTTCACGCTGGATTAAACTATAAATTGCCTACTTAAAATAAAGTTGGTGTTACCAATTTTTTAAACCATAAACAGTAATTAACGATTAGTTGCGACCGCTTGGCCATTGTACGAGGATTTTTTATCATCGACGACACTCTTCTTGTAAAATTCACATAAATACACAAAAAATGGCCAAAAGTTTTCGAGGTTACCATCAAAATTTTCTCCAAATCAGTAATTCCTTATCCCACCAGTACACTTAGTAGTGAACGATGAAACTGATTATGACAATGAAGACATTTCTAAATCAACTATAAAATTAAATTAACAACAGTTAACGTCATTTATTCTTGGCTATAAATTGTAAAGTACATCGGATTAAGCAGCCGAGTGAACTAAGTCTTGCAAAACATTTGTCCATAGCAACAAGTCCGAATCTCTTTCACTGTAGTCTTTGAACTAAAACGAGAAGGGTCTCAATTGATCACAATTGGTCGCGTCATGTTGATTAAATTCCTTATTAGGGTCGAACACAATCAATAATATCGATAGAAAACGATACTGTGAACAATCAAGACTGTTTTTATTGATCGTAAAAAGTTGTACGCATTTTTTAAATTTTGGAATATGAAATAGGTATAAGCTTTTGTGGTACTGGTTTAGTTTAAGGCTTACGTCATGTGATATCGACTACGGATATTATCAATTACAATAAAACACTCCAATTTAGAATCCCAAAAATAGACTGTTAGTAGGTAGTCGAAGCTTGATACATAATATATTCTCCTAAACGAGCTTAAACTAAAGGGTTAATGGGCTTGTTAAAATGAGCTTATCTAAAGACTGGTAAAACTTATAATTGAAAGAGCAATCTCTGGATGGATACGATGACAAAATTAGATCATCAAAGGAAGATTTTTAGAAAGGTATAGCACCTTACTAAACAGTAGAGGATAACAACGCAACAACATAAAGAGAGCCTGATTATGATTACTTAATAACATTATCTTGACCACTCACATAACATATTAGCTTGACAGGTCTTGCGAAACCTGAGAATCATATGATTTCTCAACAGCCAGTAATTGTACGCCACATTTCATATCATGGCGGTTGCAAT
Organism: Trilocha varians; assembly: GCA_030269945.2. NCBI lineage: Eukaryota > Metazoa > Arthropoda > Insecta > Lepidoptera > Bombycidae > Trilocha > Trilocha varians. The sequence goes on along the minus strand of AP028265.1, from coordinate 2,782,098 downwards.
GTGGGAGGTCAGAGGTCACTGTGTTATTTCATTAGCTGTTTATATCATTTGGGAGCTGTCAATCATGGTTTGTCTAAAGTCAACTTTCAACGTAGGTCTGTAAGGTGTGTAATAGTTTTGCTTGGCTTTTGGTGTAGGTGTAAATTGGCGGTAGTTGTTATTTCGTGATGTGTGTGTTGGAAGGGTTTCTTTAGCACTAAAAAGGCTGTAGTTTATTCTAAGGTTTGTCAGTTGTCAGTAATTTTGAGATGAATAGTTTATTTTCTTCTTTCTTCTTCAATACGCTAATCACCCGAAACTTATGTTGTTATATTGTTACAAGAACGAAATCCTGACAAGTGTAAATTAATCTCTTAAGACTTTCACAGACAACGATACATATATAAAATTATATTTGTAATATCTAGTCAATCTACATTCAAATAATGTTCTTAAATCAAAATGCAATCAAGTACATTTTAATTGCACGATACTTTACGATGCAACTTATCAAACAGATATGCTTATCAAAGTAATCAGGTATTTGCGAAAAAAGTATGAATTATTACCTAATTACAGCTTCTATTTAGGTTTATCAATGCCTATTCCTGTAATACGTAATTTGGCTGTAAAGAGGCAATAAGTTATTTTTGAAGTGCGTGATAAATATTGTATTAATATTTCATTATTTAATTCCGAAAACACGTGGTACTAGAACCCACATTACAAAAAACTGTACATTAACGAAAACTAAAGTGTAAGTAAATCTAACTGTAAATATTATTGCCAAAGTATTTAAGAAGACTTAGCCTAAGCAAGCATTAGAACTATGTATTATAAAGCCAATGGACATTCACAAATAAAAAAGCTTCCTATTAGTAAAAGAATATTCGATATATACGTTCAGGTAGGTCCAAATATAATATTACTAGCCACTACAAACGGCTTTTAAAACTAAAATAATTTCATACAACAAAGTATTGACTAACAACCGCAAGTGATCTCGCGCACTCCACACCTCCGTCACATGCATCAGCCGTCGAACGACTATCGTTTTGCAGGAATTCTAGATATTTTTATGTTGCGTTTATTAGGCTTTAGAACTCTTTGATTGTAATTGGTCCTATTTGACCATCAACTATACTTACCTTCAATAATGTACCATTAACAAATCACCCTTTATTTTATATCAAAACTACGCACACTTCCAGTAATCACTAATGAAGACGTGGATTAATATAATGAGAGAATGTTCTAAAGTGCCGTTATCATGATCTCCGGATGCCGTCTGGATTTCCGAAGATATTTAATAGTCTAGTAGTCGTGTACTCGATGTACGGTAATGTGAAAGTAAGTTTATGTTCCACTTTTATGTCGAATATACCTACGTAAATTACGTATTCGAAAAGCACACATCAATGAATGTGAGAATTCCAGGTGTATATTATTTACCTTAGTTTGTAGTGCTTTTTTTTTTAGTTGGTGGAAATCACCGGATCCCCGAATGTGGGAGTTGAATCGCACTAAAAACTCCAACCGCTCACACTCAGCGTCCGAACCCTGGCTGAGGCTAGAACCCAGCACGGGGTTATGAGGGACGACGCGACGCGTTACGCCATCGGTACTCTTTCCCGTCGCGCCGCCCCCGTAGTTTGTAGTGCTAAGGACCTTAATTGTAATTATATAGCTTTTGAATCTACTGAATACAATCTTCAAGAGTGGATGTTAAACTTTTACGAAATTCTTCTCACAACGCAAGTCTTTAAAATAAGATTAATTGAACTTTATTATTCATAGCAGAATTTCATCTAAATCTCAATAAACATCAAAAATATTTCCGAACTTAGTATAATTAACATTATTTTAACAAAGAAGGCAAGCAACGCCATACTGATGCTACGAATAGTATTTTGATAAAACTATCCCTATCTTTGTACATATTTTTATGATTTAGTTATAGATTATTTAATAATTTGCCTAATTAGAGATCATTGGCGGCAATTATAACGATTGTGCACAATAATTAAGGAAATCTAGATCTTATTATTATCGCGATTAGAATCAAATCTTAAACTAATCAAAGTTTTTAATAACTTAAGAAAGGAATAGCTTTTAAGATCCTGAATATCGTATAGTAGTGAAGTGCTAGCTAAGACGAGCTAGTAAAAGGAGCAGGAGTTCCTAAAGCCACCTTCCGAATCCATCATCAGATCAGCACCATTGTACCATATCATTGAATTATCACGCGATATACATTTGCATGCAAAGTTTTAGCACAATCGGAAGCCGGGAAGTTTGTCAAATTCAACTCACAAGATTCCACCCGAAATAACGTAGATACATCCAGTGCAAGTTAATATAAAGCTTGTAACAACTTAACAATGGGTTAAGCACAGCGGGTAAGTGTTTATTGATCGTGTTTCAATAATAATGACCTTGAATAAAGTTGAATAACTAAATAAGTCTTACTCATCGATAGAGTTGTACTTACGAGTTCTAACTATGAAGTTTTTGTTTGTTTTTTTTTAGTATTTAGATGTTTAGTAACTTGTTTTCTCAAAATAGAGATGAGATAATATCGATAGTCGAACTTTAAACTACATCAAGAAGTTATGAGATGTGTTGCTCAATATTTTACTTTTCTTAGTTTAGTACAATTGTGATCCAGATAAGAGATAAGCCATTTCTGAACATGATACATGTAGGTAGGTATTTATTTTATATTCAAATAATGTTATTTCATCTATGGAAACAAAAAAAAACTACATTTTACTGAAAATGAGAGTGAACGCTGTTATAGACTACATATTGTTTTTATGATATTTTGTGCTTGTGGCGAGAGGTATATTTTCTGAAAAGGGAATGTGTTATAAGTTATTACAAAATGAAACAACGTTCAGAGGCCATAACCTGCGCAGAAAAGCTGATGCTAATAACTCTACAAGTATCTAAAGGTAATAGGACGGGGACGGAGCGACGGGAAAGAGTGCCGAGCGCGTAACGCGTCGCGCCGTCTTACAAACCCCGTGCTGGGTTCTGGCCTCAGTCGGGGTTCGGACGCTCAGTGTGAGCGGTTGGAGGTTTTAGTGCGGTTCAACTCCCACATACCCCGAAAAAAAGGTAATAGGAGTCGAGTTCTTTAAGATCTTCACCATCACTGCCTTTAACTTACACATGCCCATGTTGACACAATGACTGCTTTCGTCTTATCGATAAAATATTCAACAAAACTATGCCAAGGGTGAGTATCATTAAGCCATAAATATGAAAATAAGATTCAAGTTGTTTACGAAGAATTTCCTATTGAACGTAAATTTTCAAGGACGTTTTATAACTCCAACGGAGACTAATAGCTGTGTAATGATACGTTGTGGCATGACTGAGTGTTTTAGTGAGCTGAGGTCGAAAAACAAAGGTTATTGGGCTGGCTTTAGGGCTATAAGAAGATATCAATCTTAAGAATAAACTTGTACGCACAAAAAACTGTTCTGAAGTTTAAAATTAGTTAAAAAACTCCTTAACACATACCCACTAAGCGATTTAATGAAATCTTTTGAATATGTTGATATTGTAAATTGTTACTATTGTAAATGTATTATTGTGTGTATTGTTTAAAAGCAATCCTGGAATAAAGCGTAACTGCTCATTCTCAAAATAACACAAAAAATTCACATTCCTCTTTTAGCTAATGCAACCTATCTTCACATATCTTCGCAGTAAAGCCTCTGATATTATTATGTGGGTTTACCCACGATTTTCCTACATCGTTTTTAGCCCTTGCCGTTATTATAAACTGCATTAATAAGTCTTTAAAATTAACGATATAAAAGTCAGCTGGATCCGATTGCGACGTCACTTAACTACAACTTTGTACTAACATAGACATTTATTTGTGGTAAAATATGTACAAAACTTAAGTCTATACAGAACATTGTGGCATTACAATCTCTTTACGCAGTCTTAGTACAAGTAAATATTTGAGCAGGCGGAAGGTTTTGGGCACAAGTAGGCTGTGTCACTGACACCTACGATAAGATACCTTGTTTGCCTACACTGTATCAACAGGTTTGATCTTATTATTCGAAAATTAAATTATTGAAGGTAGTTTTGAGTTTTAGGTCAAGACTTTACAAGTTACGTTGCGTTGCGATGCGTCTAAGTGTGCATAAAATTGTATAAAAGACGGCCGATTGTATTGCAACCCGTCATAGTGTGCGCGATTCTTAAAACATGAAATCAACTTTAAAAACTTGTTTTCCAAACATGGATAGTTCGATAAAATAATTACTTAAGATGCCTAACTTGGTATTATTTATTGCAACTACGAGATCATGGTCCAAATAAATGTGTCCGAGTGAAGGTTGAAAAAGCGAAATTCAATAAAATTACTATCACGTTACTCGTGCTACATGCGATTCATGTAATTGATTAGTTACATTGATATAATTTGAGGTCGCGATATAAAAATACCTACATCAACATTTTGGTGCGCAATAAAAATAAGAATATAAAGTTATAAAACGCTCCAACACGAAACTTAAAGGCTTTTATTCTAGGAAAGCGAACCAAAAGCTTACTCACCACAGAAATGAACTAAAAAAATCCAAGATTGTAGCGCTCAAAGGGTCACACTCACAAAATCTGTTTTCGAACACTATTTATTATAAAACACTGCACAAACACAATCCGAGGTTTACTACGTTTTTAAATTAACGTTCGTTCGCGGCTATTGGAATTATCGTGACACGTCCGTCACACAACGGTTATCAAACACGACTGAGTTTGGAGCGGACTGAACGAGCGGTCGGAATGTTACCGCGAATGAATGATACGAGAAATACGAGGGCTGTGTCGCAGCGTCGTATGCCTACAGTACGATGAAGTAAAATTTAACTTTGGCAGTCTTAGCTTAGTGGACAAAATATTGATATGTAATCTAATATATATTATTAAGGCGAAAGTTTGTAAGTATGGATGTATGGATGTTTGTTACTCTTTCACGTAAAAACTACTGAATGGATTTGAATGAAACTTCACCACAATATAGCTTATACATCAAAATAACACATAGGCTACAATTCTTGAGGTTTCTAATGTGAGGTCGTTAGAGAACACATTTTTTGCGGTATAATCAATACATAGTATAAAACAAAGTCGCTTTCGCTGTATGTCTGTATGTATGCTTAGATCTTTAAAACTACGCAACGGATTTTAATGCGGTTTTTTTTAATAGATAGAGTGATTCTTAAGGAAGGTTTGTATGTATAATAAATGCATAATATAGTAGAGAAACACTGATAAATTTAAAGGTTTCTAATGTGATGTCGTAAATAAGCACGTTTTTTTGCGCTTATATTGCAAACGCTGGCTGAACCCTACGAGATAGATCAAAATAATGTACTACAGTATTGTTCACCTTAAAAAGTTCAACAAAAAAGTCTGCGATGGTATATGTCTATCTCTTAGGGATAACCCAGCATAACCATTTTTATTCTTTACTAAAAAATGGTTATTTACGAAGTGATTTTAAACAATACAGCATTAATCCTTATCCTTAAATAAATTGTGCATTTATTATAGATCAATATGCTTTTTACAGCATGTAATTTAAGTGAATATTACCGAAGATATTACAAATTTAAAATGCAGGGTCGTAGTTGTTTGCGCCGGGCGGCGCGTGCCTATGTAGGCTACAATTTTTGAACCCCTTTGTAACGCAGACGAAGTTGCGCGGGTCATCTAGTAGTACTATATTATAGACGTCGCGAACTAGACGGGCTAGACGGGACGAACCTGAAGTCCACGCGAACGAAGTCGCGGGCAAAAGCTAGTATTTTATAATTGTTACAGATAAAATAGTCTACAGAAAAATGATGAGTTATAAGCCTATGCATTGTCAGGGCATTGGACGCCTTCACCTGAAATATATAGGACTTTAAAACATCTTGCCTTAAGTTTTTTTTATTTGTATGTTAATTTGGGCATTGCGAAGTTCCATAAGAAATTACTTGCTATCAGGTTCCTTTGCTTGTTTACTTATAATTAAAGAGTTTATTTTCGTTGGTGAGACGAATCTGTTTACACAAGTACCAAGTCCCTTAGGTTTTTTTTTTAGTTGGAGGAAAATCACCGGGTATGTGGGAGTTGAACCGCACTAAAACCTCCAACCGCTCACACTCAGCGTCCGAACCCCGGCTGAGGCCAGTACCCAGCACGGGGTTATGAGGGACGGCGCGACGCGTTACGCCCAAGGCACTCTTTCCCGTCGCGCCGCCCCAAGTCCCTTAGGTAGCTCTTACAAAGTGAACCTAGTTCAAGTTACGGAAGGCCTTTGGTATAGAAACCAAATCAAACTTATAACGAGACTTCGGGTGACCTACAACTAAGTCTACAAATCGATTTTATTCCACAATCCACTCCCAGGTTTGTTTAGGACGTACTTTGTTTTGCGCCAGTCAAAGTTCTTAGGATAGAGCTACCCTTCTTTACGTTTGATCACACTAATCTCTCTCAGAAAGAGTTTTTTTTTTCAGTTATTCCGGTATTCTGGGTTCGATATATGGGAGTTGAACCGCACTAAAACCTCCAACCGCTCACACTCAGCGTCCGAACCCCGGCTGAGGCCAGAACCCAGCACGGGGTTTTCAGAGGCGGCGCGACGCGTTACGCGCTCGGCACTCTTTCCCGTCGCGCTCTCAGAAAGAGTACCAGTATCAGAGTACTTACCAAAAAATATATTTGAAGACTGCTTAAACTTGATATTAAGATGAAATCTAATCCAGCAGTAGAATCAACAGCTTGATAATCAAAACAGTACCATATAAGCTGTCTATTATTAAGATTTCAGCATAAGATCTCTAGAAATTGAAACTATTTCTGGAGCCAACAAAGAGATATTTCTGCCTCCATTCACCCATGTTTGTTCCGATAATTGGCAACGTTGTGAGAAAAGCAAACATGGGTCTCACGTTGTTTATTTTGACTTCACTATAACGACCTTATCTCGTTTACGTAAGATCCAATTTCCTCCGACAATGTCACTGTCATACTATACGTCCGGTTATACTCGTTTCCATCAAGAGAGGTAATTATATCACGTATGCATTTTCTTAGGTGTTTCTATATACGGAGAAAGTATTTTTATTCGTGATGACCTGTGCTACTTCATTTACATTTGTTAGTACAATTCTATGGATGTCAGGGCTTATTATGAGTTCATCAATTTTATTCTGGAGGTATGTGGGAGTTTAACCGCACTAAAACCTCCAACCGCTCACACTCAGCGGTCGAACACCAGCTGAGGCCAGAACCCAGCACGGGGTTATGAGGGACGGCGCGACGCGTTACGCCCACAGCACTCTTTCCCGTCACGCCGACCTCCTGCTCTTTATCAAATGAAACTCGAAGCTCCTTGAAATCTTTGACAATAGTAAGGTCACTTTTAACTTTAGAAATATCCATACTTATTAAAATAAGTCGAGTAAAAACAATCTTTGACTTCTAAAATTCGCAAGATAAGGCATATGTTTATCTGAAGCTTAAACAGTTTAATCCCAGTTTCCTATCAACAAACCAAGGTCAATGACCATTCTTACTTATTGCTATGATAAATAATAAACTGATGCAATATTTACTTATGACTTAAAACTGATTATGATAGTTCCGAAAGTAAAGTCCTTTATCTCATACATAACTTCACCAAACTGCAAAATCTTTAAAACAAATGAAGATCCAGATAAAATAACTAAAAAGAATTACAACAAATTGTAAATCAAATTAGACCTTTGAAAAAAATAAAAATAATCCACAAGTAGTATAATTTAAAGAGCATTATTTCCCGTAATATAAATAGGCATTCTGCGGTAAGCATCCGCGATTCAACTTATCGAGGTTAATAAAAAAACGAAACTACTAGCGATATAGTGCTACTTAAAAGCACTTCATTCTTCTCTAATAGTGATTTACTAACCTTTATCAGAGTTACTAGTTGATAATGATTAAAATGCATAGCTTAAACCAATAGACTTGATAGAAATATAAATTACATGTTTTACTTGATCTATAAGAGTAAATCAGAAGATAAAAGTTTATTTTAGAATTAATTTCGTTAATTTGATTTGGTGAACTTTTTAAATTAAATATATTTTGTATATTTAAAACAGTGAAATAAATCTGTAAAGGCTTACGATACAAATATCATTACCTACAACTAAAGGGCGCGACGGGAAAGAGTGCCGTGGGCGTAACGCGTCGCGCCGTCCCTCATAACCCCGTGCTCGGTTCTGGCCTCAACCGGGGTTCGGACGCTGAGTGTGAGCGGTTGGAGGTTTTAGTGTGGTTCAACTCCCACATACCGGGATCCGGTGATTTCCTCCAAATAAAAAAGAAAACCTACAACTAAAAAAGTAACAACAAAGACAAACTATGATGGGTACCTAGTCTAAAAACAAATAATTATATAACACCAACTTGGCGAGTATATAAATACACCAGTATATAAAGGCATACAAAACAAGAAAACAAAACTGTAAAAAAGAACATAATGCTGCATTGCTTTGTCCGTGAGAATAAAGATCCCATTTTAATGATTACTTAAGAAGTGAACTAGATTTGGTCGTGCATTGCGATAATTGCGCTGTATTGGCAATTATGCGTAGGTAACCAGTCTACTCGGTAGTGTTGAAATGACACATCGTAGACACGATTAAGTAACTATGTTTTGTTCCTCGACCTCCTGACGTCATGTTTTCAAACCTCTGGTGTCCTTTTAGGTTATAAAAGCTATGTGTTTTACTTGGTAAATTTGTAATGAATCGCTTTTCGTATTCGTAAAAAGTAATGTTAAGTAATATAATAATGATAGTATAATCCTGACTATTTAAAATCTATGAAATCACACTCAAACTCAACGTTTGAACTCCGGTGGAGGCCCGAACCCTACATAATATGTATCCGGGGTCATATGGATTGCCCACTGAAGCTCAAAAAGACATCAGTCAGAAATGCTCTTGCATTTAGGTATAAAATTAGTATTCTTTAACAACAACAGCTCACAGCATAGGTCCAATCAATTTAATAAAATCAATGTCCGTGGTGCTTTTCTCAATTCTGGCGTAATGATTTTTAAATCTTATTTTATTGTCTCCCGCTTTCGAAGTCGAAACTCATGTTTTCCTACTCCTTCTATTATCTTCTGATTAAATTCGTTGCGGGGCCCAAGACAAGTTAGCTTTCCCTCGGGTTCCTGGCCTTAACTGCTCAGAGTCATTACGATGGTCGCCGTTGTGGATCCTGGCTACACAGGAGTTACAGTGGTGGGAGTGAGAGGTGGGTAAATACCCGTTATTCTTTAAAAATATGCTGTAAAACTAGCTTGTTTATGGTAAAAATGTAATAGGTAGGTATTGAATATGATTACGTAAATGCAAAGGTTTTTAATTTTTCATTCTTTGTACCATTTTTACCGCAAATAATTAATAAAGTATGTCTATGTAAATCAACATTATACTTGCTGATGAATTGTACTTGTTCACTTCTATTATTTCTATTAACAGTTAGTATTTGCATTCCGTATAAAGTATGCATCAATGGTATACATTGCTTTGATTACTAATGTTTAACTGTTAGTTTCATTGATACATTTCTTTCAGATGATTGTGTATTGTTTGATTCTATAATTTGTCAATACGTAATCTACGTTTATGTACGATACGTAAACTTGTCTGTTATTTTAAAACAGTTGTATTTTAGAGAAAAGTCGTTTTTTATTCAAGAGTATGCGCACGAAGTATTCCTGAATTGTGTGAGTATTCTTTTAATCTGAGTTGATAAAATGAAAGTTTAACTTAATCAGAATATCAGCGCTGTATCTTAAAGCAAAATTACGCTCGAGTTACATCTCTTACGGGTATAAAAATCGTCATAGGTATATATTTTTTTTTTTTTTTTTAGTTGGAGGAAATCACCGGATCCCCGCCCGCCCCGCGAATGTGGGAGTTGAACCGCACTAAAACCTCCAACCGCTCACACTCAGCGTCCGAACCCCGGCTGAGGCCAGAACCCAGCACGGGGTTATGAGGGACGACGCGACGCGTTACGCCATCGGCACTCTTTCCCGTCGCGCCGCCCCGTCATAGGTATATTTAGCCTTTTATTTGTAGTTTTATAATATGAAGATAATTTTATGTAAGTAATGTTTTAATGTTTTACTACTAACTGTAAAAATAACAAATCCAGGTATTAAGACTGAAATAGGGAACTCGGAAAGCGAAAATAAATTATCGCCACGAATTCACGCTGACTCGTCGTAATGTTAATCCGCTCATTCCTCACAGTCATTGTTATCCTTCTTCTGGTTCTAAGGAGCTGACAGATACTTAGGGCTGACCCTTGAATCATGTCGTTTGGTAATTAGTAAGTACTTAGCAATAGTATGTTTATGTGTAAAAAAGATGCTTGAAACTTTAGTATTCATGCATCTATATGCTATCAAAAATAATATTTTTTTGGACTTTGAAAATGGAATGCTTTCCATATCTTCATCACCGATTTGATATTTTAATTGATTGGTGAATGACCTATCGAAATACGACCTATCGAAATACGACGCGCCATTCTTATTTTTTGGATCGGTTAATTTTTTTTTTCTGACATTGTATTGAAAACGTACGACTATCGCCGCGGACTTCCATACTATGATTTTTATCCAATACCTAAAATAAAAGTGGTTCTAAGTTTTATATCAACAGGTCATTCACCCTACGTCAGATTGTCCAAAGTTACAGATCCACCCTGTATTAGACCCTAAATCTAATAATCTACCGAACTTGTATTGCTTAGATTCAACGAACTCTAATTGTCTGTCATAGTGTCAAGTGTTATTATTCAAAACACGCGAATAGTGCCGCCACTTGCGTTTAATTTTTTTTCGTAAAATACATTAAAATGGAATGATAACTTTAAGACTTACTGATTAAACGCTGTAACATTATAAACCAGATCACCAGATTGTCATATTAACAAATGAAATACATCACATCAAATCTTAAAGCAAACGAGATTTTTGTTAAATCATATCTTGGAATACTTCTAGAAAATCTATCTTCCTTAGAAAGTACATGTCAAGAGTTAAGTTACATTCTGATCGTGTAGGACGTAAAGTGGTGTTGTTAATCTCAATTCTCAACGAGGTGTTACATCTAGGCTTATCGCGCCAAAGACAAGACAAGGCACAAGGTACAGTTAGGGAATGGACAGTATGACTTTGCTCATAGAGTAGAGAAATGTAGAAGGGACTTATTTTTACTTTTACTCTTGGCGGAATGGTCGAGTATACGATGACAGTATTCTGAAACACCGTTGTATTACCGACTCCTTATGGTGTATTATTCAGTTTTTTACGTTTCCCTATCAGGTGTATAAGAAGAAATATACAATGTTAGTTAGTATTTATATATTATCAACATTGTATCTCAGGTGTGAGATAAAATAGCATTGCTTTGTAAATGAAACTCATTGTTAACATTTCTGAAATAGAGCTACTGCGAATTATAAAATCTCTTTGAATATTGTATTACATTACTTATTCCCTGTTTAAATCTCATAATATAAGAAATTCGCAGATTTCTTTACTTCGTATGCACTGGAAAATCTTAAGAAATTCAAGAACGATTTTCTAAAAATATTTACTGCGCTGCAGACGAAATCATAAAGTACATACCTGCAATGCGGCGTTATAAAGCGGTACGTTCATATATTTGAAGTCTGAACTCATATCAGAGTCAATATTGCATCAGTAAAAATATTTCACATTTATCTAACTCAAATCTGGTTGTTTTGGTATAATTAAAATAAGAATACTATTATTAACTATTTGTTGAAAATGTAACTAACTTTATCTTCGATTATATTATTATTGTACACCTCTCACCACCACCGTAACTCCTGTGTAGCCAGGATCCACAGCGGTGACCATCGTAATGACTCTGAGCAGTGAAGCCCAGGAACCCGAGGAAAAATTAACTTGTCTTGGGCCCCACAACGAATTTTTTCAGAAGATGATAGAAATATTAAACATGAGTTTCGACTTCCCTTCTCGCAAAGCGGGAGATAAAAAGAAATGAAAATGCATTACACCAGAAGTGAAACAAGCACCAATCTTTTATTAGTCATAAATCATCCTAGAGTTACCTTTATTGTCTTCTCAGAAGACACGTCTTTGAGCATGCTCAAAAAATCTATTCTTCAGTTATCAATTCTATGACGGGGTCCAGTTGAACCGTTAGACGTGATCTGAACCGCAATACTTCGGTAAATTATCAAATAAGACCCGAGCAAGGTCGAGACTACTCCACAATCATTGTTGTGTTGTTAAAACTGTAGTTCAATATCTGATCTCAGAAAAGATAGATAGCATAATAGATAGAATAGTTTGCTTATTGATGTTCTCAGTATAATTCTTAAAATAGCCATATATCTCATATTTTGTCGATTTAAAAATCATCGCATTTATTGTTGAATTTGGATTAGGCATTCTCGTAATTGGGCTATAATACAAACTTAGATAACTTATGCTATCCTCTTTACACCAGGCTAAGCTGGTACATAATACTCTGTGTACTTATTTTCGTGTGCAATAAAGAATTTCCTATCTACCTATAAGAATGGATGGAAACGTAGCTTGCACCATGACCAACTCCCACAATAGAAAACAATGAAAAACCAACCTAAAAGTAGTCATTTTTAAGTACTATTTTCCACAGACAAAGCCGAATACTAACTTTTACAAATATTAAGTACTAAGCTCATATATTTTTAAAAATCCCAGTCCTCTAATCACTTCCAAGCTTTGATCTCATACCTACAGCGTTTCATTTCTCAAGTATTATAATATCTCAAGAACACTCGGCTTGTTTCAAGCAGTTGGCGACGACTTCACAAATTACAAGTAGGTATATTTTAAGGGCACTCTTCAACCGAGATGTAATATTTTGTGTATATAATTTCGTATTTTAGTATGGTGAAAGATGTTCTCATTCTTGTTAGGGATTTCGTATGTTGTTTGATTATATCATGAGAATACTTGAGCTGTTTTTAGAGATTCTGATTCTGGTTGTAGATTTATTTCGCTGATCTTATGCTTTAAGTTTTAATCATATTTTGGAAATTTTCGAAAAAAAAATACATAAACGAGAGTGTAATGTATATGCTTTAAATAACATGATTTTGGTTTTAGTTTTGAGTCTAAAGTTTTCCACAGTGAACCCACAATATCAGAGAAGACGTGTAACCTTCGTCACGTTCTAATCAAATAAAGAAAAATTCCTAATCTTAATATATTTGAAAGGCTCAAAACAACTATTTACTCACCAACAAATCCCAAACGTCTAAGAAAAACACGAAATCATCGGACAAAATCGGAAAAGCGCAACTCCGTTCCCTGAGCAAATCAATCAGCGAAGTTCCTAATCTTGTTAAAGGGAAATAAGCAAACACGTCGAACGGAAGCAGGGACGAGCGACGCAATCAGCGCTCAGGAAGCACTAATTTGACGACAATTTCGCTTGCGCCCTCGCGTGAATTAGTAACCCCTAGCGTGGGCCGATTCGATACCAGCGGCGGAGCAGGGTTAATGGAACCAATTTGCGAGGGTCACACGTTTCAGAGGTGCGGTTTATGAACGTTAACCGTGTAACGCCGGATCCTTCTTGATTAATATCGTACTGTGTTATAATGGACGCTATTGACTTAAATTTTATGTTCTAGTTTCTTTCAATAATTGAATATCATGGTTGTTATGTAAATTTACGAGGTAAACGAGATTTAAGAAAAGTCCTGTATCGGTAGGCTATAGATAACAGCCCTTCATTGCCCTGGCATTGCAGAGGTTCATAAGCGACGGTGACCGCTTACCATCAGGTGGGCCGTAGGCTCGTTTATCTATCACACAATAAAAAAAAAAAAAATCCTAATCTAGTCACTTAAAAATAAATCTTCGAATTGGTGTATGCAGTGCAATGGTTCCTCCATTTTACAACATACAAAAAAACACGAGTCTCAAAATAAAAGGCTACTTAAACAGATAATCATAGACCAAAGTCCGTCTAAACGGAAACAATAGTCTTGTTATCAACGCGAATTCCTAATCTCTGAATAAAGAAATACGTAAAAATATTAATGATAGCGTGTAATCCTTTAATTCCTATCTTACGTTATCGGAATTCCAGTGTGAACAAGTAATAAAGGAGCCTGGAAACTATTGCCATAGGTGTCAGATTAAGTTCAATTTTTATTGTCGTGCAAGTCTTACGACCTCTGCAATTTCAGGGGCGACGGCAGGACTACGTATGACCTTCTTTTAAAGACTATCTTCAAGCCTCACTTACAAATATGTGACTAGATTTTCAAGTCATCAATATGCTTGCTTAAAATAACAATTATAATGACAGGAGACATTTTTCAAATGTTTCAGTATTCTAGTGATATAGTTGAAAGGATCTAGATATAATATAAATAAATAAAAATAAAATTAAATTAAAGAAAATACTTGCTTCTCAGTTTACTAAATAGGAAAACATTTAATAAATGCTAAAAGGAGGTAAAATTAGCAACAAACAGCATGACGTTTATCACTACTGTATGTAATTCAGCTTATTTAACTTATCACAAGGCATTATAAAAATATTTGAAAAGGACAGCTATAAAACCATTTAATGAATGAGAATATTATTGACGTTTATCACAAGATAATGATAACGTAATAATTTTACTTTTAGATTATTCTATATCCTCACTCACATAATAATATCATTTCAAAACTAAGATAAATACTTTTGACAATACTCTTCCTTAGTCGAATCTAACGAATGCACATAGAGAATAATTTATAACAATAGAACGGTAATGATTTATCTAGAACTCACAAAACACTACAAATATTATATAATACAAAATAAGTAGTTATTTTGTATCACTATTCTATGTACAATAATCTAATTTTAAAATAGATTTGCAATCATATCACAACACACTTAAATCGGTGGAGATAAACATCGTGAAGAGAAGCAGAAACTATAATTTGGAGAAGCGATTTTTTTTTATAACCTGTTTTCTCTATAGAGTACAATAAAGTATTAAATAAATAAATAAGGATTCAAAAACTTTGCGAAATTATCTGAAATCCTCAACCCATATTGAGCAAGTGTGGTGGTCTATAACTGGTCTGTTTACTGAAGAGACCTGAGCCCAGCAGTAGACTTCAACAATAAAACAATACGACATGCTTTCTGTACCAAAGGTTACAAAAAGTAATACAAATAAATGTCAGCATTTATACTCAATTTGGATGATAAAATCAATTAGAGTTGGTCAATACAGATTGTTTACTAGATATTTTTAGAATTTCGATTTCCGAAACAAATAACGTTTCGGCTCCCTCGTTCAGTCGCCCACATTTTGGCAATAGTGCTAAATATTTCATGAAAGTATTATCTACTGTGACAGTTGCAATTTTTACATCGTGCGATAAACAATTCAGATGTAAGTTTATCAGGTACTGCCAGTAGTGTCTGTATAAAAACCATAGAATTATTACATCTAGAATTAACATCATGAACAACAGAATGAAGCCAATTCAAAGCGCACCGATCGCGCGTAACTACACGATATTCTGGCGTTAGTGTACCGATGACATTCAATTCGTTTAACACACTAATAAAATATTACACACACACAAGTTCTTTAAAATTTCACTTTGTTATTTATGATGTTGAATCAAAACACCGTGTTGTTACGCGCGATCGGTGCACTTTAAATTGGCTTCATTCTGTTGTTCATGATGTTGATTCCAGATGTAATAATTCTATGATAAAAACAAAAACATTTAAAAAGCGCTTGTGAAGATATTGCGTTGTTAGCAACTTAATACCATCTAACTTTATGACGCCACTTTTATGTGACATGTGTAAAAACCACACACATTCTCGCGCCAAAACATGCCTTGCAAAAACAAAAGAATTTCAAAGAATAATCTAGAAGAATTCCAAGCTTTGATATTCGGTACATTTTGCATCCGGGAGAGCTAGATTGCAAGGCATCCAGTCGGTATGTGACCCCTCGCGTTTGCCGGCACAGCGTAACTGCGGTGGCGAGCAATTATTTAACTACACTACATTCAGCGTAAAAGGTCTGTGGATAACGTAAATATATAATCTTGATTCTGTATTTTGAAAAAAAGAAGAAAAAGATCGATGGTTGTGTTTTTGCTGGTCATTGGAAACGTGTTGTGTTTTTGGGACCGATTAAATGATGATCTATTATCAAGCTCAGAGAATGGTTAATATAATAAATCTTCGACTGCATGGAACTCTGCAGTGCTATTAAACGCAGAATACATGTTTTAGAAAAACACTTGAAGTTAGATAATAAGAGGCTTTTTTACAGTACTACTGGGATTATACAAGTCTGTATAATGATTTCTAACCATAGATGGACAATAAAAGCACGTAGAATATCTTGTGTAAATACAGTGAGTTATTAAAAATAAGGTTTATAACTTCAAACGAGGCTTGAAGAAAGTCCCTAAAAGTAGGCCGTAGGTAATGGCACCGCAGTGTCCTCTGACAATGCAAAGGTTCCGCAGTGTCCTCTGAAAATTGAAAGGTCCATGCGCAACGGTAACCGTTTGCGATCAGGTGGCTCTTTAGCTCGTCTGCCTACAAGGCAATAAAAAACTTGAGAGGTGTCAAGGGACACCCGGATGGAACGAAGCTCCTTTCGATTAATTAGTGAGGGAATTGTAACATATTTTTTTTTTTATTTAATCTATACATATAATAAAATGATAGAAAAGTCAACACTTCAAAATACACTCCCCCAAGTCATACAACCGTTGCACATAAAGTCACCGCGATGCAGAATCAATACATTTAGTATGGTACAAAATTCAGCTTTGTCCGGGGTAAACTAGAAAACTACTGCACGGATTTACTTCATATTTGGCAAGAATATTGCTTAGAGGTCGGGTCAACACATAGGCTATATATTATGGTACTATCATTTCCGAGGAACGGGATATAAATATAATAAATTTCATTCAAAAATTTTAGAGCACCGACATCTATCGGCGTTTAAGTCAAATTTCATGTGGAAGCATTTTTTTATTAGTACAAGAGCTAGCAACGTCGGGAAAACAAACATTTCAGTAAAGCCAGTTTTTATTTTTATATATGCTATCTCTCATACTCTTTCACTTTTATATCAGTTGGCAAATTAATTTTAGGTTTTTAAGTGCTTAAAAAGATTCACTAAAAAAAATCATTCAGAGTTAGCGTCTGGCACAGAAAAACAACAAAAAATATCTGGCAATAATAAATTCATGCAGCAAAAAGTACAATAAAAATAATTTAAAGAAAAATATCTTTAAAAAAAAATTAAATTAAAACTACCGGCTGGAGGCTACTACTAGACAGTCCGTATCGGTAAATACTCTGTCAAAAACGTTGCTAGCTCTTATACCATAATTAAATTTGATTGTGTCATTTTTGGCACTGTCAATGGTTATTTTTTTAATTGTCATAAATACAAAGAGTTCTGTTCCTTCTTAAAAAATGTGTATTTAATTCGTTTCAGAGATTAGCAAGATCTATACATATAAATAAATTTCATTAAGCAATTTTAGAGCAACGACATCTATTGGCCTTCAAGTCGAATTACATATGGAAGCATTTTTTTGTTGATATAAATAATTTAAATTTGATTATGTCATTGTGGGACAATGTTTCCTATTTGCTAACTAGATGGCGTTGGCGTATAAATTTTAATTATTCTGAATCGCGCTATCATTTCGTACACCAAATGTCAAAACTGAGATTACCTGCTTTGCTATAAGTCATCGTGTGGTTAGTCAAATTGAACTCTTTAGCTATCATTTTATTATTATTTAGTTTCGACTTAAAATACTTAAAATGCCTGGATAATTTATCCCAATGTTCAAACGATACTCGAAGGAAAAGGTTAGCTCGATGTCTAGAAACCGCCGTTGAGCACGAAGCTAGGTTGGCTAATGGCTACTCTTTAAGAACACATTGCGGAAACTCAGTCGATCGAATATCTTGAAGAGCAGGATACTCAGTTAAGGAGAGATCACTCTCAGCCTGCTCTTTCACGGTCGTTGGAGACTGATGAGCAGCTTGAAGAGCGTAGTACAGCTGCTCAGCAAAGTTAACAGGACGTACGTGACGATACTTCTGCTCATGTATCGCAAGACCGGGACAGAATGCAGGAGTTGCAAGAGCAACCATGGCTAAATAAAGAGGGAAGTGGATTCATGTCCAATGTTGCGATTAACTACGTCGTACACGGAGATATTAGCAATCTTAGACCCACCAGAACTGTTGAAACTCTTACTAAGCGGCGAACATCCAAAGTTCAGCCATTTTTTGAAAAACATTCGAGCCTATAATAGCGTCTTCCAGATGACTTCGTTTGGTGCAAATCAAATCGTTGAAACAGGGTTCATGCCGACATTCAAGATCCAGGGACAAGCTTACCATCATATTGGTTCGCTGCTACCTACAAATATTTCAAAATTTTTGCAAATTTATTTTGTGAGTGATTTTGAAGAACAAGCAAACCTACGTAGGAGATCCATCTCCAATTTAGACGTACTCAAGAATTCTCCGATGTCCTTCTAAGTCTTGGTGAAGGTACTCTACCAGAAGAGAGAGGTGGACAAATGGTGCTTCCAATGTCTCTCGGTAGAGTTGTATCCAGCTTAGAAGAACTCATTCGCTGTGTGTACAACGACATCAGTCGTATATCACATCAGCACAATTCTTGGGTGTGTGAGCGAGCCATTTTGACACCCTAAAATGACCAGGCTGCAGCAATTAACGAATGAATTCTCTCAGGAATTGAGGGAAATGAACTGTCGTCGAGCAAGATGATGCTACACATTATCCTGTAGAATTTTTGAACTCTCTGTCAGCATGTGGTTTTCCAGCGCATACTGTCAAGCTGAAGGTCAGTGTCCCGATTATGCTTCTTCGGAACCTATCTCCTCCGAAGTTGTGTAACGGGACCCGCCTTAAAGTCATCTTGCTCCACAAACACACAATTGAGGCGGAAATTCTTACGGGTTCTGTCGTCGGCGACGCAGTATTTATATCACTCATTCCTCTCATACCATGAGGTATGTTCCTGAACTTTCCGTTCCAGTTCAAGCGCGTACAGTTCAGACAGACAGCGGGTGTCGACCTCAGGACGGGCTGCTTCTCACACGGGCACCGGTACGTCTCTTTATATTTTGGCTGCGGAGAGCCAAACCACTATTGTGGTTCATTGAGAAGTTCTATAAGCATGTTTGTTTACGCTATCTTCTAATCTTATCTTATATTTGTCTTAATTTGATTATTTTCTACATTTGCTTTAGTCACAACTTTTGCCTTAATTCAGCAAAATCACCTTAAAGTCATTTATTCGAAGCGGGTCTAAATTAGCGCTTTTTGCACTTCAATTTTACAAAAAAACAGTTTATTCTGTTACTCTGCTTAGTGTAGATATGAAAGGTAAAGAAGAAAACCAGTAAAATGAATGGTAGTTTAAAAGATACAATTGTTGGTATATTATTATGGCGCTGTACATAGCATTCACGCAGAAAACGTCGCGGGCAATTAACAAGTAACTTAAATAAAATATTTTGATCACAGCGTCATTAATCATATAAAACAAAAGAAGGAATTGTTTTATAAAATACTAGCTATTGCCCGCGACGTTGTCTGCGTGAATGCTATGTACAGCGCCATAATAATATACCAACAATTGTATCTTTTAAACTACCATTCATTTTACTGGTTTTCTTCTTTACCTTTCATATCTACACTAAGCAGAGTAACAGAATAAACTGTTTTTTTGTAAAATTGAAGTGCAAAAAGCGCTAATTTAGACCCGCTTCGAATAAATGACTTTAAGGTGATTTTGCTGAATTAAGGCAAAAGTTGTGACTAAAGCAAATGTAGAAAATAATCAAATTAAGACAAATATAAGATAAGATTAGAAGATAGCGTAAACAAACATGCTTATAGAACTTCTCAATGAACCACAATAGTGGTTTGGCTCTCCGCAGCCAAAATATAAAGAGACGTACCGGTGCCCGTGTGAGAAGCAGCCCGTCCTGAGGTCGACACCCGCTGTCTGTCTGAACTGTACGCGCTTGAACTGGAACGGAAAGTTCAGGAACATACCTCATGGTATGAGAGGAATGAGTGATATAAATACTGCGTCGCCGACGACAGAACCCGTAAGAATTTCCGCCTCAATTGTGTGTTTGTGGAGCAAGATGACTTTAAGGCGGGTCCCGTTACACAACTTCGGAGGAGATAGGTTCCGAAGAAGCATAATCGGGACACTGACCTTCAGCTTGACAGTATGCGCTGGAAAACCACATGCTGACAGAGAGTTCAAAAATTCTACAGGATAATGTGTAGCATCATCTTGCTCGACGACAGTTCATTTCCCTCAATTCCTGAGAGAATTCATTCGTTAATTGCTGCAGCCTGGTCATTTTAGGGTGTCAAAATGGCTCGCTCACACACCCAAGAATTGTGCTGATGTGATATACGACTGATGTCGTTGTACACACAGCGAATGAGTTCTTCTAAGCTGGATACAACTCTACCGAGAGACATTGGAAGCACCATTTGTCCACCTCTCTCTTCTGGTAGAGTACCTTCACCAAGACTTAGAAGGACATCGGAGAATTCTTGAGTACGTCTAAATTGGAGATGGATCTCCTACGTAGGTTTGCTTGTTCTTCAAAATCACTCACAAAATAAATTTGCAAAAATTTTGAAATATTTGTAGGTAGCAGCGAACCAATATGATGGTAAGCTTGTCCCTGGATCTTGAATGTCGGCATGAACCCTGTTTCAACGATTTGATTTGCACCAAACGAAGTCATCTGGAAGACGCTATTATAGACTCGAATGTTTTTCAAAAAATGGCTGAACTTTGGATGTTCGCCGCTTAGTAAGAGTTTCAACAGTTCTGGTGGGTCTAAGATTGCTAATATCTCCGTGTACGACGTAGTTAATCGCAACATTGGACATGAATCCACTTCCCTCTTTATTTAGCCATGGTTGCTCTTGCAACTCCTGCATTCTGTCCCGGTCTTGCGATACATGAGCAGAAGTATCGTCACGTACGTCCTGTTAACTTTGCTGAGCAGCTGTACTACGCTCTTCAAGCTGCTCATCAGTCTCCAACGACCGTGAAAGAGCAGGCTGAGAGTGATCTCTCCTTAACTGAGTATCCTGCTCTTCAAGATATTCGATCGACTGAGTTTCCGCAATGTGTTCTTAAAGAGTAGCCATTAGCCAACCTAGCTTCGTGCTCAACGGCGGTTTCTAGACATCGAGCTAACCTTTTCCTTCGAGTATCGTTTGAACATTGGGATAAATTATCCAGGCATTTTAAGTATTTTAAGTCGAAACTAAATAATAATAAAATGATAGCTAAAGAGTTCAATTTGACTAACCACACGATGACTTATAGCAAAGCAGGTAATCTCAGTTTTGACATTTGGTGTACGAAATGATAGCGCGATTCAGAATAATTAAAATTTATACGCCAACGCCATCTAGTTAGCAAATAGGAAACATTGTCCCACAATGACATAATCAAATTTAAATTATTTATATCAACAAAAAAATGCTTCCATATGTAATTCGACTTGAAGGCCAATAGATGTCGTTGCTCTAAAATTGCTTAATGAAATTTATTTATATGTATAGATCTTGCTAATCTCTGAAACGAATTAAATACACATTTTTTAAGAAGGAACAGAACTCTTTGTATTTATGACAATTAAAAAAATAACCATTGACAGTGCCAAAAATGACACAATCAAATTTAATTATGGTATAAGAGCTAGCAACGTTTTTGACAGAGTATTTACCGATACGGACTGTCTAGTAGTAGCCTCCAGCCGGTAGTTTTAATTTAATTTTTTTTTTTAAGATATTTTTCTTTAAATTATTTTTATTGTACTTTTTGCTGCATGAATTTATTATTGCCAGATATTTTTTGTTGTTTTTCTGTGCCAGACGCTAACTCTGAATGATTTTTTTTAGTGAATCTTTTTAAGCACTTAAAAACCTAAAATTAATTTGCCAACTGATATAAAAGTGAAAGAGTATGAGAGATAGCATATATAAAAATAAAAACTGGCTTTACTGAAATGTTTGTTTTCCCGACGTTGCTAGCTCTTGTACTAATAAAAAAATGCTTCCACATGAAATTTGACTTAAACGCCGATAGATGTCGGTGCTCTAAAATTTTTGAATGAAATTTATTATATTTATATCCCGTTCCTCGGAAATGATAGTACCATAATATATAGCCTATGTGTTGACCCGACCTCTAAGCAATATTCTTGCCAAATATGAAGTAAATCCGTGCAGTAGTTTTCTAGTTTACCCCGGACAAAGCTGAATTTTGTACCATACTAAATGTATTGATTCTGCATCGCGGTGACTTTATGTGCAACGGTTGTATGACTTGGGGGAGTGTATTTTGAAGTGTTGACTTTTCTATCATTTTATTATATGTATAGATTTTAAGAACAGCGCTATCTAGCGATAATCATCTAAAACAAAAAAAAGTGTCGTGCCAACTTTTTCATAAGAATTTCCGTCTAGCCCCCTTTCGATAACGCGCGATAAGGAACTTCGTTCCAAAAAAAGGAACTAACCCAAATGTTTAAGAACTATAAGGCATTATTTCACAAACAATGATTGATGTAACCTCATAAATATAAATAGGTAAAGTTTTTGCTAACTTACCACATCCGATTACCGTACGTTGCTCATAAATTATGATATAGTACCGGGAAGCGTATTACCTGTAAGTAACAACATAACATGAATTTATTAATCGAAACAGGAACGTTGCCAAACCGGGAATACTACATTTCTTTAGATGCAGTTAGTTTACAGAGCTCTTGATGTTAAGTGAACTATAAGAACTGAGAGTGTTGTTTTGTGGGTAATTTTGAAATTCTTGAAATGTATGCAAATTAACATAATTTTCTTATTTGAATTTTATTTTTTTTCTTTATTGCCATGTAGGCAGACGAGCCAACGGGCCACGTAAGTGGTTACCGTCGCTCAGGAGGACTTTCCAACACTGAAAGAATTTTTGAAATCGGACCAGTAGTTCCTGAGATTAGCGCGTTCAAACAAACAAACAAACCAACTCTGCAGCTTTATAATATTATAGTATAGAGTATAGATAATGTAATACACATAAACCTTATTCTTGAACTTCTTCTTTACTTTATCTATTTGAAACTGAATCAAAATACATTGTGCTTTTAAAGATTTACGCATACGTATGGGACAGACAGAAAACTTTGTAACTACTATGTAATTATAGTGAAGACATCATCTATTTCTCACATCACATTCTCTATACCTACGTTATACATTCAATCCACACAAGTCTCGAACACACCATATTTTAATGCAACGTAAATATTCCGTTTTTATAACCATCTTTACTTCCTTATGCGATTCGAAACGGTGTTCCGCTTTGAAATTAACATATATACAAAAACTTTACGACATCTCGAATAATTTTGTACATTTTTTGATGGTGTAGTTTTTATGCATCCCGGTGTGTCGTGTTTGCAACTTGCTATTTTCATCATCTACTTATAACTAGCCAACTGAACCACAGAACTTATTGAAGTTAAATTTTACAAACGAGTCTCTCTCTCTCTGTTACAGCACATTTTGTAGATATTAAATTTAAAGAAGAAACGGGTATATAACATAATTTTAAAAGGAATAATCGTTGGTACTTTTGGTGCTGTGTAGTGTGTTAAGTGTGTAGCATTCACGCAGACGACGCCGCGGCCAGCAACTAGTTATTTTTTTTTTTTAAATACATTTTCTAACAATGCCGTAACATCACTCTCGTTATACAAAACTATTATACAAATAATATGTTTCCAGTGGCCCTCACACTAGGCCTGGCCTGTATCGTGAGGACCTGATAGGGTCATAATATCAATCACAATATTAATTAATTGTTTACATGGGTAGTTGAAATGATGGCAATAACAATATGTTACACGAGCAAAAAATATATTTAAAATCTGCAAGTACCTACACATAATCTAAAACCTTACTCTTAAACCACACTATCTTTTTTTATATAGGTATATATTTTTTTTTATTCTTGCCACGCAGGCAGGCGAGCTAACGGCCCACCTGATCGTAAGCGGTTACCATCGCTCTACTAGAAAAACCGCATAAAAATTCCACATATAACTAACTATACAAAAACATTTATTAAATTAAATTATGTACCTACCTAATTATTTAAAAGCAACAAGTATTAAAAAAAAAAACAGCGCCACGAAGCATTTTTCGTAAAAACACGAAAAATAATGTGAGGTGCAAACGCGTTTCAGACCCCATAACGTTACAGAATATATACTACCAGAAGTAAATTTACATACAACTCATACTTGATGAACACATATTATCATCACATCTTATGGGTATAAAATATCAAAACACAGGAATAGTGTCAAAAATTACAGTTCTTTAAATGCGTCTGTGTCAATTCAGAACTCAAAACTGAAGTCCTAAGTTAATTCTTTTTTCTTAGTCTAAACTTTGGACTGATTTGGACGTAATCTCATAATTTGATAAAAATTCGAGTTGTAGTTTTTGGGCCTTATGTTTTTTTTTTAGTTGGAGGAAATCACCGGATCCCCACCCACCCCGCGGGCGGGGCATGTGGGAGTTGACCGCACTAAAACCTCCACCGGCTGAGGCCAGAACCCAGTACGGGGTTATGAGGAACGGCGCGACGCGTTACGCCCACGGCACTCTTACCCTTACTCTTACTCTTATTACTTGTAAGTTTTGTTTCTGTAAGTCATTATTCTACGGTGTTTCAGAGTGATGTTTCCATTTGCTTTTTACCGCACATTGTTACGGCGTTTTTGGCGTTTACTAAATGAAGGGCCTGTGTTAGGGAAGTGCTTAAAACTGCTGGTGAAACCACGTCATTACTTACGACTATTTCGCAGTATATTATTCAGAGGCGTCTAAGTATTCGCAAAGTATGCATTTAACTGTGTTTGTGTTACTACGCATGTGAAATTGTTGTGACCGAGGGCTTAGACATTCGCATTCGAAATTGGATTACCAAAATATTGTGATGAATAATTTTGTAATCTAAATCATTTGGATCTGTTACAACCCTATAATCAAAGATTTTTTTGATTTTTTTTTTTTTTTTCCCCTTGTATGCTTAAATTGCAAGGTATACAAATTTCATTTGAACGAAGTTTTCCAGTGAATTCGCAACACGACATATAAAAGCGAATTCACTGGACAATAAGTCAGTCATAATCTTGAAGTCTAAGGAGTCATACAAATTAGTAAAAGTATAGTAAAACTAAAATTAAGGTGTGAACTGTGAATCGCGTTTTTTATTTAAAAAGACTTTGAGGTTAGCCGCATAACAGATCGTTTCAAGTAAGAAGCTACTTTATAAGTGTATCATGTCTTGCTTAAATTTTTTGACACAAACACTGTTTAAACTATACGATATTCAGGGCTCGGTAGTTAGAGAGGCGTGATCACTTCCTAGAGCGACAGATTTTCGAACTCTTATTTCACCACTCTCAGTTAGGCTTAGGATCCCTATTGGGTACTAACTTAGTTTCTGCTAGGTACATTCAATACATAGGTAAAGTCAACCACAATACCTTTCGTCCTGTCGTATAATAATAGCGTCGTATTCCAAAAACAACGAAAACGTGACAAAATGGCATCAACAGAACGTACCTATATAATAACTGATCTGCAGAGTCGTGGTCTTATGTTAACGTGGTTCAACATTAACTGAGTTGATGTGTTCGTTAACTGTCTACCGGCCTCTTGACCGATACTACGTGCGATGGACTTGAGAGGGCATTCAGTGTGGTTCAAAAGTGGAGAGAAAGCGACTTATAGTTTTTCCTATATAAACGGTAAGTTTTCAAATTGATAAATAATAGTAATTTTAAAGCTAATATTATAGTTCGTTTATCAATCACGTAATTCGGTCTGCAAGTTTTTAATGTTTTTAATTTATTATTTTTTGCATGGCAAACAAATGAACCTACGGTCCGCCTGATACAGTCACTCATGAGCATCTGCAATGACAGAGCATTTACAATTGATTATAACAAAATAGTTAACCTCATCATTAAAATTATTGCTTCATCATCATCCACTGCCTGTTTAATAGATCGCCATAGCGATAACGTGTCTAATATCATGTGGCTATCTTTCTAAAGCTCCCAATTGTGCTTATCATTTAAAATATAATTGTTCCTATAATTCGATCTCCAAATAACTTTCCGATTCTCTTATCTATAATGCCCTTTTAAATCTAATATATATATTATAAAGGCGAAAGTTTGTATGTATGGATGTTTGTTACTCTTTCACGTAAAAACTACTGAATGGATTTGAATGAAACTTTACCAAAATATAGCTTATACATCAGAATAACACATAGGCTATACGACTAGACTAGACGGGACGAACCTGAAGTCCACGCCAACGAAGTCGCGGGCAAAAGCTAGTAATTAATATTTATCAACAAACCGCTGTCTCCTCTACTTAAAACCAAACAATCATTAACTCTAAACTTTTTACTGTCTGCGTTGTTATACGGTAACTGAGTTATACAGTGCCTTCATTGATTGAAGTCTAGTCGTTCTAGGTCAGCGGTGGCCTGTGACAGACTGTTATGTTCACCCTCCAATGGTTTCGGAATATGGCATTACGTTCCTTGGTCATTAGTGGTACTTGGAGCCTTTCGACATTGATTATGAGGTAATGTGTTGCTTTGTTTAGTGCACAGTTTTATTTACAGGTTGTATGTAACCTCCCAGTCGTAGTAGGATAAATGCCTTGTCGGTATACCTCCTAACCAATTGGAACGAAGTTCCTTATCGCGCGTTATCGAAAGGGGGCTAGACGGAAATTCTTATGAAAAAGTTGTCACGACACTTTTTTTTGTTTTAGATGATTATCGCTAGATGGCGCTGTGATTAAAATCTTTTAAAACAATTCCTTATTTTGTTTTATATTATTAATGCTAGATGGCGCTGTGATCAAAACTTTATTACAATTCCCTCACTAATTAATCGAAAGGAACTTCGTTCCATCCGGTTTCATCAACTCTCGAGTTTTTTTTTGTTTTTATTATTTTGTTCAAATTTGTTTTTAACCAATTTTATTTTATGGTGTTACTGTCTTACATATCCAACTTATAAGTCGTAAAAGCGTACAATCGCTTGATTTCTTACAAGGGTTCTTTAATTCAATAGATGAATAAAAAGTTCAAATTAGGAAACATGAAAACAAAAGTAAAAGTCGTATCAAAAAAGTTTTACGATCTTTTTTCTTTCACTAATTATTTCTGCGTAATAGGACTCAGAAACAAGTTTACTCTTACTAACATCAAAGATATAACAAACCTGAAAATCTTTCACATCATAAAGGTAAACCAAGCAATTCCTACGCACTTTAAAAGCATCAGAAACAACAGTAACCCCACATATACACGTGTGGTTTCAGAGTAGCATTGTCTTTCACACATGCAACCATAGTACAAGGACCTTTGAGAGAGTAATGACAACGTCACAGAAAAATCTATTAGACAGAAGTTTTACTATGAATGTACCTAGTAGTACCTACCAGGTCAATAATTCTCATCTAAAAATCGTTTATTTAGCTTGCAGTAGATGTAACTGCACTTATGTAAGATCGGGGGAATATTGCGAGTTGAATTTGACCAATTACCCAGTTTCCGATTGAGTTTAAATTTTGCACGCATAACAATGCAACAAAACTTTAAATTGAGTAGAGTAATTTGTTATTACTTTTAGTTTATAATAAATTTAAATTAAACGTTGGAATAAAAAACTTGAGAGGTGTCAAGGGACACCCGGATGGATCTAAGTTCCTTTCGATTAATTAGTGAGGGAATTGTAATAAAATTTTATTTTTTTAAGTTATAATAATTAGTTAGTTTAAAACGTCTGTATCAGCTTTAATCATATAAAACAAAATAAGGAATTGTTTTAAAAGATTTTAATCACAGTGCCATCTAGCGATAATCATCTAAAACAAAAAAAGTGTCGTGACAACTTTTTCATAAGAATTTCCGTCTAGCCCCCTTTCGATAACGCGCGATAAGGAACTTCGTTCCAAAAAGAGCTGAACTGAATTTGAATTCGGAGACTAGCAGAAGCTACTCTATTGGTCATCATCTTTTGTTTGGATTCCTTTTACTTGTCTCGGCTAGCTACTACTACATTCATCAGATATTCCAGATCTTAAAAAGTTTCCTTCAATTCACGGGTGTAAGTTGATTAGTAATCGATTTGTAACATTTTTTGTTTCTGTATATAGTTGTACTGTGTCAAAATGTAGACAAAAGCCGCCCCTTTCAACCCTTAGAAGGATAGAGCCTGCGGGTAACGTGCCGTGAGTGTATCCATTGTTTGATGAAGATGCTGAGATATTCAGAATATTTCGTCTCCGATTTTGTAAATAACGTGATGTTATGAAATTCTTTGATGTATGGAAATTAACTGGCATGTTCAGGGTTTAACGGTGATTAGAATTTAATTTAAATTTTTGGAATACTTTTTTGATAAATAATGTTTAATTGGATGTTCATTGTGTAAGGACGAGAAGATACTCTTTGGGGTAACTGAAATATTTCTTTTTTGTATATTTAATTTACTTAATCTTTATTATTTTTTATTAATTTTTTTTTCGTTTAGCCATTTTCTTATACTATTTGAATTTTGGTTAGTTATAACGTTGTAAGTGCCATTTTCACAACTTAAAACAAAGACTTTTCTTTTTGATGTCATTTGTTTTTCGATTCCTTTTTTAAATTAGACTCTTACTACAAAAGTCAAATCTTGTTTGAATAAAAATGTAAAATGTATATTTCCCCCCTGCATCAAACTAGATGATGCGTCTCTATTGAAAGTCCTCGACTAGGCGAGACTGTCTCTAGAGCCCTTCTAAATCGTGGTTACCCCACTAAGTATGTATGTCTACTAATAACTATGTATGTATATTAGACATATATTACCTCTGTTTTCAGGGAAAAATCTTATAAATTTAATATCTGTTGGTTACAAATTAGTAGCAGTTTCAGTTAAACTGGAAGTCTTAATTAAATAAGTAAAAGAATCCTGTATGTAGAAGAAGAAAATAGTAGTATTGACTGAAGTCTTATCTGAGGTTTACAAAAGTAGGTACTCGTGTAGTGCTACTTTGTTACAAATACGACAGCATTATTGATTAATTTGCTTGCAATAGACTTCAACGAAAAAGAAGTAAATTTAATTTGCTTTCATTATTTTTATTTTCAAACAAACAAATTTTCAATGTTTTTTTTTCAGTTGGAGGAAATCACCGGGTATGTGGGGGTTGAACGGTAAAACCTCCAACCGCTCACACTCAGCGTCCGACCCTCGGCTGAGGCCAGAATCCAGCACGGGGTTTGGAGAGACGGCGCGACACGTTACGCGCTCGGCACTCTTTCCCGTCGCAAGTTTTCAATGTGGCATCATCAAAACGATCAAACAAGAACTTCCAACTAAAAATTTTCTTAAATCGACTTTAAACAAACATTACTCCAGTTCAATAGTAACAACGAGATATTAGTTTTAAATTAAATAATTACAAACTGCATACCGGATGCCTTGGGCCCCGCAGAGTTACATCGCAGACGCCAAGTCTTAGCGCGTCGCCGCCGGGTCCACATTGATTTACATAGCTGCCTCATTGCAAGTTGTGGGATGTTAAGAATATTACGAACAACAGGATGTTTGCTATACGTCTTGGATATTAATTATCTTGTGTCTCTTTCGCATGTAACTGTATAGAAAGATAGTTTCATACAAATGTATGGGATGAACGAAAAATGAGGGAGTGAGTGGCAAACGTTTCAGAATCGAATGGTAACGCAAATGTCAATGGTAACTGTCAAAAGTACACCTCTACTAACCCATATGCTTTATTTTGCCGTATTGGCAGGTAAACGTGCAACGACCCACTTGATAGAGAGTGGTTACTGTTGCCCGTGGACATATTGAAAAGCACAGCAAATTTTACTGCTTATTCAAAAAACGAATTAAACTCAGAAAATACCATGCTAATATCTGCAAAGGAAAACCTACCGTTTCGCTCTATAATTAAGCTTCATTATAACCAAGCCTTTACTTTTCCTCATAGACTAGTATCTCGTAAGGACAACCCGATCACAGCACGCCGTAAAGAATTGCGCTGTGACACGGAAACCATGTAAAGTCGTGTGCAGATTGGTGTAAAATTATAGCGATTTATTTCAAATAATAACATTTAAATAAAACGAATTATGAGCTTTTAAGATCCTGGATATCGCGTAGCAGTAGAATGAGCTTAAATACGACTGGTCTATCTTGTTTGGCAGAAGAGTTCCTATGACCACCTTCCGAATCCATCATCAGATCAGCGCCATTTTGTCATATTATTGCATTGTCAAGCGATATACATATGCGTGCAAAATGTCACCTCAATGGGAAACCGGAAAGTTTGTCAAATTTATTTAAGCTTGCAAGATTCCACCCGAACTTACATACCTAGTTACATCCAGTGCAAATTATAGAACTTCTATTACTAGATGCACTGTACCAAATACAAAACAGTACATAAGAGTGTCTCCAAATAAATTTATAAAGTCTTTTTAAAACCCTCTTAAATATTCTTCAGAAAAAAATAATTTTAACGACAGCAATTATATTTTTACTTAATCATTTTCAAATCGGAAACGGAAATCAGTGCTCATAGATTAATTGCTACTATGAATCACTGCAGCACACCTGTGCTTCACAAATTCTGGGAAGTAAATATTAATATTCCGATCTAAGATATAAAAATAAACTTCATTAATAAAATGGAACTTCAAATTTTAATGTTACTACAGTTTTTAACGTTAAGAAACTGATTAAAATTTTATGGATACTATTTCTGTCTACGCTACGCTAAAATTAGTTAATGCAACGAATTAACTAATTTTAGCGTCAGCTCAGTTCAGCCTACGGAGTGTTGTAGTTTGTAACACGTCCTACTGTCCCTCATAATCTCGTGCTGGGTTCATGCTTCCTCTTGTTTGTTTTAGTGCGGTTCAACTCCCACATATCAGATTGATGAAGATTTTTTATAAAATCGCAATAATGACTCTTCATTGTAGCATAGCCCTAACCCTGTCACCTGAATGGACTGTAGGCGCCCGACCGGATGGCAGTTCCCATTGTTCGAACATGCGGACACAGCATTTACATAGAATACTTACTAGACAGAAGTCAAATACAACAATATTACTAGACTACTTCACACAGTCATTGCTATACGATGACATGTTGTAGCTTATTGAAAAAGGTAGATTGTTGTCATGCCAGTATTTTAACTATATTATAGCAGTTTCAATGAAATTAAAAGAATCTTTAACACAAATTTTAAACGGGTTGATACCACGATTTTGAGTTTTGGAATCGGTTCATCTTTGTTCTTTCAGTAACATAAAGTGATAGCTCGCTATGATAAATTGAAGGTGTGGTATAATATTGGATATAAAAAAAGGTCATTTGATTCCAAAAACAAGAGATTCCGGGTTGTATTTCGATAGGATATTCACCCCATTTCGCCTTCGAGACGATTACATATCCACCTATATGATAGGAATGTATAAATTTTCCTTCTGCAGTTTTTTCGGTATTCTGTGGCATTATGCCGATTGTGATAGCGAGCATTCCAACTACTCCGAGATGCTTGCCCAATGACTATCCTTACCAGGTACTGAAAGTACAATTACAGAATGTCATTGTATGGTAATTTATGGCGTAAAACTTATCTAATATTTGCGAAAGTTTGTATGAAAAGTACATCCATTTGGTACAGTTACATTTTGTCTAAAGTTCTTCACAGGTTCAGGTTCAGGTATTTAAAAAAATGACACTCTACGGTATTTCCCAAGCGCTATGACTTGTCCTTTAAGTAAAGTCCTTGCGCTCTATAAGTGCGCAGTGTCCATGAGCAAAGGTAACTGCTTTTTTTTTATTGCATGATAGATAAACGAGCCTACGGCCCACCCGATGGTAAGCGAAGAAGATGGTAAGGCTTACGAAGAGCTGGCCCGTTACTCACAAGGTAATAAAAAAAATATTTATTTAATTATATATAATTATAAATACTCAACGCCTTTCGTAAAAGGCCCAAAATGCAACACTAATCGATGAAAATGTGTCACAACTATATCATTTTGCATTTTGGGGCTTAGATGCACGGCATTAGGTACTAAATTGACTTTAGCAGATTTTTTATGCGCGATGAATTGTAGTTTGAAAATAAATAATATATTTTAATTTTCTGATAAAGAGTAATAAGAAAGAAAAGAGTAATAAGAAAAAAATAGTTTTTAAACTTTAAAAAAATCAAATACATATTAATAGATGAATATTTATACAAAACGTAATTTCATAAACTTATGTTACCGAAATTAATAAAGATAAAACCTTAACTATAATTAGATACAGCAAAAGTAATGAAAATAAAAAGCAAGTATTGAGTTGTACTCAGGTTACCGTTACCCACGCGGTGATACTGAGATACAGTTATTAAATTCCATCATATAATAAAACTAGGTGTGTTGTGGCATTACATAATTCAGTACAGGGACGTAATCGGGCTCATAAGGCGGTCAAGTTAAAAAATCTACTTCAACAAGCAAATTATTATCACGAATAAAATAAAAACAAAAATAACATTTACTAAATATGGCTATATAGGCTTGAGGAGGGTCCTTAAAGTTAGGTCGTAGTGTCCCCTGACATTGCAGAGGTTCATGAGCGACGGTAACCACTTACTATCAGGTGGGCCGTTGGCTCGTCTGCCTACATGGCAATAAAAAAAAAAAAAAAATTGGTTTTTGCGTCTTACTAGTTGAATCGTGGAACTTTGTCTGGGTGAGGAGAATATTTTTTTTCCTTGAAAAAGGAACCTAAAAAATTAATACTCTGGTATCTATGATAATCCTGTCCCTTTGATAGTCCCGTCATGATCATTCCAGCCATCAGACAGACAAGTTTAAAAATAAATCTGATATAATAAAATATTTGTTTAGATTGCGCCAAAAATCATCAAAAGAATGAATGAAAAATGGCTAGACACAGCCAAACAGCTACCCAAAGTAATACATAGATCTTAAAAAAAAAATGGGTATTTATGTGTTATTTTTAGAATATCTTTTAATTCGTTTACATATTATCAAAAAGCAGAAGAACAAAGTTTTCGCGCATAATCACTTGCTTTTTTACGTTGTAGAACTTCACTCCGCAAAAAATAAAATAAATATGTACCAGTGAACCCCCAAATTTAACCCTCAATGCGGCCCTGTCAAACTTAACTGTAACGGTCACCATGACGAATTTCGAGCTCAAATAATGAAGATGATAACATCTTACAACCGGTTTCATGACGAAACAGTATATTGAGCTGTAAACGTGAAAAGCCAGTTCGGGCTATCACTGCAAATGCAGCAGTGGGCGTTGTACAAATACAAAATGTATAATTAATTGATTTCATTGAACATGTTAAGGATGTGAATTTTTAATTGTCTGCTCTGGCGAAAACTGACGAGTGTCATTTAGGCAGACGAATTGGAGGAAATCGGGACATTGAAAATTCGACCCTACGACCTACCCATGTGATTGAGTTGTCTTTGTCTCTCTAACTCCTAAATTGACTATCGGTACTAATATTATAAAGAGGTAATGTCGTTTTTGTGACGTTGTACCTTTGAATCGATTGAACCAATTTTAAAAAGTATATTGCAATAGGAGACTACCTTACATTGCGAAAAAAAAACTAAACACTCGCGGTTATCTACATCACTTACACGATTAAAAACGGGTTGTAACCACGATTTTTATTAAATGAGCGATCTCGATATTTCAACACTATTGCAAGCGGTAGATTACTTGTAAGTGTCATAGGCTATACAACGTTTCCCAGAAAGACATGTTAACCCTGAACCCTCAGGTTGTATAACAAAAAGTATTATTAAGATATAAATAAACTCAAGCAATCCTATTTGAATATTCCAATGAAGTAAAGAATTTGTTCCTGTCAATATTATGCCGTCTTTAGATAAGGATAGAATAAATTGTCCTATTTGTACTCGCCTGAGGAAATTACTAGATTTTGAAACCCCTCAGGTGCGTCTTGATAAATGAACAAGAATCTTAAGCATTTTTTGTAATTAATGATTTTCTTTGATTATTCTTTTCTTTGAATTGGGACAATGTTTTAATTTTACCTTTGATGTTGAAATTATAAAGAATTGACATCTACTTTATGTAATATTTTTTGTACGTTTTGATCGTGATAAAATGTTTTGTTTCCTTTATTCGTTGTTCAAATTATTATTAAAAGCCTCGTGATTATTTCTCGGTGCTTTTGTCTCAAGATGAAAATTATACACTTTGTTTAGGATATTAAAAATCTCTTTTCCTTATTATACTTTTATCGCATTTTTTGTCTTCAATACTCAATGAAAAACACAATGTAAGCCCAAAATGGATGTACAATGTACATTTTTTGAAAATAACTCAGGTTACTCATCTTTTAGAAATCAAACACAGATTTTTTTAATTTTTTTTTTATTGTTTGATAGATAAACGAGCCTACGGTCCCCCTGATGGTAAGCGGTCACCGTCGCTCATGAACCTCTGCAATGCCAGGGCAATGAAGGGCTGTTATCTATCGCCTACCGATACAGGACAGATAATAAAAAATACTGTACTCATGAATCGTATATTGTCATATACATAGATTCACATGATCATATACTATCAAACTAGATTCACATACACAAAATACCTAATTCCAAATAGCATAAGTAAAATATATGCAGAAATGGACCCTTCAACAGACTTATTATTTAAATTCCGTAACAAGTGG
This sequence comes from Trilocha varians, assembly GCA_030269945.2. Lineage (NCBI taxonomy): Eukaryota > Metazoa > Arthropoda > Insecta > Lepidoptera > Bombycidae > Trilocha > Trilocha varians. The sequence continues at coordinate 2,747,026 of AP028265.1, read as the reverse complement.
CATAATGCAGAGTCGTGGCACGCGGAAGTGTGAAGGCAAATTGGTGCGAAGGTTTCTTGGGATAGCGAAGGTATTACTGCGGCTTGAGCTCATTATGGCACGGTTAGCGGCCCCACGAACGATATTACATGGAAAATGGCTGACAACCCGTTAGATAAGAAAGATAAACGCTACGACAAAGGTTTTATCTTTAATCCTTGTGTATCTTCAAAAGGAGAATTAAAAAAGTGTCATCAGCAGGGTCAAAACAATGACTTAGACTGAGCTCGTTTCATTTTTACGATTGTACACATTAACATTTTTTTAATTATCATGTAGGTAAACAAACTAACGGACTACCTGATTTGAGAGGATTAAGGACTCTCTTCAAACCACTTTTGAAGAAAGACAAGTTCTGGGAAAAATAGCAAAAAATACAGGAATGCTCAGAGTAGTGGGAGTGTCGTCCAGAAAAGGGTAGTGAGAGGAGGTGACTACTAAAAATCAAGTAGACCACCATGTAAGTCGTGGTGGTCGAGTGGTCGGAGCGCTTCCTTCCGTACAGGAGGTCGCGAGGTCAAGGAAAAACATCGTGAGGAAACCTGCATATCGGAAAAGGGTTCTAAAAATCCTTTGAAGATGTGTGAAGTCCCCAATCCGCACCGGGCAAGCGTGGTGGACTATGCCTAATCCCTCTTCTGAGGAGACCTGAGCCCAACAGTGGGCAGTAATGGGTTGGTACAGTTACAGCACCATGTTGGCTCCGCTTAATAAAGTAAAAAACAGTTTGATCTCTCCAAATTTATACCTTATTAGTATACAATGAAGGTAACACATTCTAAGCGAGAGTGTTTCACGAAAACTTCAATAATATGGTAATGTAAAGACAATATTGGGATACCGTTTACTTTAGGGAACTTAATACATCTTCGAAACCCAAAGTAATGAATTCTAAATTTAGATTAATGAATATGTAGACCTGTCTAGCTATTGCCATGTTATAAATAGGTAGGTTAACTAAAGGTTTCTTCGTTTAAGCTTAAAACCTCCCACCGCTCACTCTCGACGTCCGATCCCCGGCCGGGACAGAACCCGGCACGAGGCTGGTAGGGGTGACAGGATGCGTTCGCGATTGTCGCTCACGTATCGCCCGTCACCCCCGGACGTCGAACCGGCAGTCGTCGGTGAATTAAATTGAAAACTGTCCGAAATTTGGGATTAAGCCGAAAGAAACAGTTCTTTATTGACAAAATACTAAAAGTGTACTTTCATTTGCGTTTTATGTCGTACCGCTGCAGTGCCGAAACAGTGCGTTTGTCGTACAGTACATGTATAATCGTTAAGTTTGTTTAAATGTATTCGTATAAATCTGAAAGCCTTTTGAGAAAAATAAGAATGGTAAGTACCTTTTTTTTAGTTGGAGGAAATCACCGGTATGTGGGAGTTGAACCGCACTAAAACCTCCAACCACTCACACTCAGCGTTTGAGGTCAGAACCCAGCACGGGGTTTGGAGGTACGGCGCGAAGCGTTACGCGCTCGGCACTCACGCCGTCCCCATGGGAATTACCTATAATTTTGTTTGTTGCACTTTTACGTTATTCATGTTTTAAAAATCTTATAAAAATACTAAAACGCTAAGTTAACTTTTAATCCTTACCATTTACCAAACTACGATTCTTTAATAGCTTTTTGATCTATTAACATCCAAGTGTAAAGTTAAACTTGAGTGTCTAGTCGTTAATGACGTAAAAACACTTTTATTTAATTAACCATGACTACTTCAAAGTCGATTAATGTTATAAACACTCGGATGGATCGCTCAGGGCGAAATCGGGATAAATACTTAATGTAATGCTATCTTGTTTTTAAATTTACTGATACTTAAGGTATTTGTTTAGTTTAGTTATAAATAGAAATGGTCATAATCTTTATTGAGACACATAACAAGAAAACTGTATTGTAATTTACAGAAGACGTATTTAAATTCTACAAAGATTCAGAAAGATATCTTTTGATAGTTACTGTATTACGGTAACGGTTTATTTTTATTTATTATCTACTTATTTCATGTCACCATATCCGTTTTTCCATCCATTGTTAATATTCCACAATCAAAGTGAATATGATAGCCAAAATTAAAATCCTTGTTCACCTTCATAGGGGGCGGCGCGACGGGAAAGAGTACCTTGGGCGTAACGCGTCACGCCGTCCCTCATAGCCCCGTGCTGGGTTCTGGCCTCAGCCGGGGTTCGGACGCTGAGTGTGAGCGGTTGGAGGTTTTAGTGCGGTTCAACTCCCATATACCCCGGGATTTCCACACACCCGGGGATGCGGTGATTTCCTTCAACTAAAAAAACAGAAAAAAAAATCTTCACCTTCATTATACAATTTCTTGCTAAACCCTAAATGCGCCCCTGTATTTTAAAAGAAAAACACCGCAAATGGCAATCGTGATCTAGGCTGTTTAACCACAATAAGCTAAAAGATCCTAATTCCGATGTACTAAGGTCGTAACTCGCAAAACAAAGAAAAGGTAAACAATTTCGTTGAACGATTCGTATTGAGAGACATACCGGACCTTGTAAGGGCCCGCAAAGGGACCAAAGTACGCGATAAGTATCTGCATAACTCAGTTTAAGTGGTCGAAACGATAAAGTAAAACTTCGGGAACGCGAGGAATTGATCCTGCCTTTGTAAAACAACAATTAACAACAAGTTTCAATTTCACAGTTTAGATTAGTATAAACAAAGGAACCGTTTAAGTATCGTAGACATCGATATAATAATAATAAATAAGCCTTTATTCCAAAAAAGAGAAAAATCAAAACTAGTAACCACACTTATAGAATAAAAAAACACAAGATTACCCTTTAACACTATTTCTAAACTATATATATCCTATATATTACTTTGTGACTTAAATAATGTCTCTTATTTCGGAGTGCCTGTTGGCCTCCTCTAGTCGCTTCCAACCCAGGCGGTCTAGACAAGCTAGTAAGGACCAGCTGCTAGTCTGATTTCGTCTTCTGACATCGATATACTTATTCACTAATTGGATGTTTTTTTTTATGAGAAATAATAAATTGTAAAAGAAGTTAAGCCATAAGCTACCTCGTTTCTGTAGCGCGTCAGGGATGTTTGCCGAAGCGCGTGTTGATTGCTTCTACGCAACAATGCGTAAGAGGTGTGCATCCCTGGTGCGCAGGGTGCGGGCTCCAACAGTGTCCTGAATATGATCGCCATCAGACTCGATTGTGTTTACGTGAATCGTTGCTGTGCCGTTTCGCATGGAGCGGAGCAGTGGCGATTTTAATTACTAACATAGCTTGTAAGCTATTTGTAATATTAACTTTTTGGACCATTGGTAGCCTTCACATAAAGATTTATATTTATATACAGGGTGGATTGTAACTTTGGACAATCTGACGTGGGGTGAATGACTTGTCGAATACAACTTAGTACCACTATTATTTTAGGAATTGGATAAAAAATAAATTTCATCATAGTATGTAAGTCCGCAACGATAGTCGTACGTTTTCCATACAATGTCAGAAAAAAAAGTTTAACCGATCCAAAAAATAAAAATGTTGCTAAGTTTTATTTCGACAGGTCATTCACCCCACGTCAGATTGTCCAAAGTTACAGATCCACCCTGTATATAAGAGAGGTAAGAAAATCAAATGGTTTACTAGGTATTCGTTTAACGCTAAAACTCTATTCCACCAAGAATAACATTCTGATTATATGAAAAACAACTATTACTCGTAACTACTTAAGATTTATTTTACTTTGCATTTATTTTCTCAAATGCTTTCAAATTGCACCACAGACACTGTCAGTAATCATCGTACTTGACTCGGCAAATGTGATTTAATAAAGCGAGTTATACACAAGACGGACGCAATAAAACACCAGGACGGGGCTAATCGACGGAAACCACGTTCCCAACTGTGGAACAACTACTTAATGATAACAAATTGACTAATTCATCCCATTGAGCTTTCTTATTAGCACTATTATTAGATGGATGCTTGTAAAAAATACTTGAGAGGTGTCATGGGACACCCGAATAGAACGAAGTTCCTTTCGATTAAAAGATATCTTATAATTTTTTTCCTAACGTAACGCGCGATGAGGAACGTGTTTTAAAAGATTTTGATCACAGCACCATCTAGCGATAATCATCTAAAACAAAATAAAAACGTGTTTTAAAAGATTTTGATCACAGCGCCATCTAGCGATAATCATCTAAAACAGTGTCTACATCTAAAACAAAAAGTGTCGTGACAACAAAAAAGTGTCGTGACAACTTTTCGTAAGAATTTTTTCCGTCTAGCCTCCTTTCACAACGCGCGATAAGGAACTTCGTTCCAATAAAATAACTAATGTTACCTACTATAGGCATCACTTGTTTACCTACTGACGTGGTTTCGTCTGGGTTACATAAGAAAACAAACATAGGTACACTGTTTCTTGTATAGACGCAAAAAAAATGAATTTATTATACCTTTAAACTTTCCTCTTCAAAAATTAAATACAGGGTAGGATTACGACATACCATTGTAAACTTGTATGCCGATCAATACGTTCTCAACACATTGCTGTTTCCTTCTTGCGAAGATTTATCTGAGTAGATCCTATTAGTTGTAGCATGATGTCACACACGATGGATGACGTTTAAATCATTTGTTTTATAAAATTACTTAATTAAATTAAACAAAATAAAAAGGCACTCAATTGATTTTTAGCACGTTCATCAGCTCATTCCATATTTAAACGCATGTTCGTTCGAAATGTTTCATTCATTGTTTGCGCTCCGCACGAGTAACAGCTTGCTTTGAACCGCGGCTTTTATTTATAAACCTGGAGCAATGAATCCGTACATCTGTTAAAGGTTTTTCATTGAACGCTCGGCTTATATTGACGGGCTTCGTATTGAGGCCGCTTTATTAGATCAACTTGTAAGTGCACTATGTACAAAATGAAACAAATTTTGATTGACTTTTTGTAGATGTTGTAGATGTATATATCAGATAATACCCACTTGTTTAAATTCTTCTCCTGAATTCCTTGCACAGAACAAGTTGATCTATTTTCACAAATATTGCTTTGTGTAGTGCTAAGGTTACTTATCAAATAGAAGAAATCAACAGTTGCACTAAATTATGCTACAAAATACAAAAGCAAAACAACACACCATAAGAAAAGATCGAGATCACAACAAGAAACATGCTTAACACCTTGATAATACTTATGATGACGACTACTCAAACAGAATCAAATCAAAATATACCTACTAATATTGTAAATGCGAAAGTAACTATGTATGTCTGTCTGTTACGCTTTTCCGCTTAAACCACTCAACCGATTTTGTTGAAATTTTGCACAGACAATCTTTACACCCTAAGAAAGAATCCCTAGGCTATCTTTTGAAAGTGACGCAGACAAAGTTGCCCAATAGTCAACAATATTACTTCCATATCCAAGAAAATACACCAAAATAATCCATTTTAAAATAGACAAAGAGGCTCACGTCAGCTATGTGTGTATTAAACGATACATCACTCGAGCTTATCCGGATCGCGGGCCGAATGAACCGGGTAAAGGTCGTATCGGGTTATATTTCAAACGCTTCGAGAATATTATTTTTGAATTCGCATCAATAATCTTCAGTGAAACAAGGAATATTCAAAGATTTTGAAAAAACAATGTTATATACGCCCTCTAAATGTCTTAATAATAGGTTATCAAATATCTCCCTTCCGCCATTTTGTCCTTTTTTTTTATTGCCATGTAGGCAGACGAGCCAATGGCCCACCTGATAGGAAGTGAATTTTGAATTTCGCGGCTATGTACAACGCGCTAAAGAGCTCGTATCCGGCAATAATATACACAATTTGAAAGGCATGGCATTTTGACATAACCTACAACGACGCTATGCATGATTAGTTTGGACACTTTTTATAAAGCATTGAATAAAGAGCAAAAAAGCGGAAGGTAGATATTTGACAACCTAATATATACGATATGCCAAATAATATTCTATATCTATGCAAAATATCAATGAAATCCGAACAACCATTAATGCGTGATAGAGGCTCAAACAAACAAACGTTGTTTTTTTTTCACGATACGTAAACGAGCATGCTATCTCCCTAAAGGTGATGACTGTCGCTTATGACCATCTGCAATGTCAGGACATTGGAGGCCATAACCCATCACCTGTTATAAAAAATCGTTAAAACGGGACCTGTCGTACATTTTAAAGGGCTTCAGGAACATCAAAAACATATATAATTTAAATAACTAAATTATATAAAAAAAAAGTGCCTTTATTTAAAAGAAGTTTTTACAACCATACATCGGGTCTTCCCAGTAAGTAATGAACATACTTGTAATGGGAATGACCCGCTACTACCTAATTGGATTAACAAATGTAACAAAAGAAAGGATATTACAAAATAAGCACTTATATTATTATAGAATAAAGTTTAAAATTAACTTTAGGATATTTATGAATAGGTTAGAATATGTATGTGTGTGAGTATGTGTGTGTGTATTATGTATGTGTAATGTGTATACTTGTTCGCGCGAGTGTGTACATTTGTGTGTTATCTTTCAAATTTGAAATTTAAAGAGAATTCTCTAATGACAATTAAAATGATCAAATAGTCGATAACTAGCCTACAAATGTTCATAGTTAGTTAAATGCGGTCAACAATATGTTGAATCTAATTAGTCACAGTTAACCGCAAGATTAAACTGGAAAACTTAATCCATACGCGGATAAAAGTAAATCAGGCTGAAACTAATGGTTATTCGTCGGTAACCAGACCGGTGTACATGCGGTTTTAAACCATGATTGACTAAGTTATATCGTGTTTAGAAACTTGGGTATTAATTTAGATAATGATATTACAAAACTTTTGTCATAGAGTGATTTTTTTTTTTTTGTTGAAGAAAATTGCTGGATTCCCGGGATATTTAGAAGTTGAACCGCACTAAAATCTCCAACCGCTCACACTCAGTGTCTAAAAACCGACAGAGGACAGAACAACACGATGTATTACGCAATCTTTACCGTCGTGTCGTCCTCATTAATTGATGAAAATATAGTATGAAAAATAATTATGAACAGAACAATTGAAATATAGTAAAATCCAGATATAAGTAAAATAAAAAATTAATTAAATAACATGAAAAAAAAACAATTATTTTAACTGAAAAATTAAAAGAAATGATAAAACTCAGACGCAAAAATAATTCTACATTTAAAAGTCGTTTTTCCAACAAAGACGCTTAACTGCGTAATCTTTTAAAAGAAAAATCTTTTAGAAGTTGTTAATTTATGCACCCTTTTATTTAAAAGCATAGCCAAGTACTTATTACTTAAAAAGTACCAAAATTAAATGTTTCTACTTTTCATTTTATTGACACATTATTACATTTATAATGGTAGAAAACTTTTTAAACTTTATTACTCAGTTTTTTTATTAAATTAATACATTTATTTTTTCAAAATTTTAAAAGAACCTTGTATTCATCGAAATATACTTTCTAAAAAGAGTCATTTTTCAAAATGTACTATAGAACTTATGTTTAATTTACTTAAATCTCACACCTAAAATTGATCTACAAATGTTAATTTGAATATTTTAAGATAATTTTAATTATAAGACTGCATAATATATTAATTGCGTTTTCTTTATATTGATTGGTGTACAATAAATAATATTGTATCTATTTATCTTTAATTTATCAAATCTAATACAATTTTCTGAAATATACACAGCAAGTTGAAATCAAGCATCACTTCCCATTCCATAACTTGCCAATTACTATCGATGGCCATCATTCATTAATTCACTCCGACTCAAATACCCTTCCCTGGCTAATGGACCGAACCTAATCACTAAATACCGTAACGTTATAAACTTTTGCTCGGTTGGTTGAGGAAAATTTCTATTAAATTCTTTAGGAAATGTTAGACCACAGATTCTGTTTACTTGGCAATGTAACTTAGTATTTATTTTGAGATATACATACACATATTCTTTAACCAAACTAAACTAAATAGCCAAACTTATCTTTAAATTATGATTATATAGGTAAACCAATACTAATGTTTGTTTAATGATCTTTTGGACAACTTAAAACATTAAAAAAAAATAACATCTAAAACAATTGCGGTAATCAACTTAAATAAGTCTATAAAAAGGCTCGAACACTTCTAGCAATAAAATAAGGCAATCCAAATAAGAAATTACCCATCGTCAAGTAGGTACTGTCGGCGCCACAATGCAACCATTTACAAACAACAGTAAAAACAATTTCTAGAAACAGTCGGACTTATAAAAATTCAATTCCCACTAGACCACTGAGTAGCGGTAAGGAATCGTGGGGAAAAAGTCGACAGTTCGCAACTACCTTCCCATGAGAGTATTTTCCGTTTCAATGGGAATATGTAAACAATGATATTTATATAAGTGTATAGCTTTTGCTTTAGTATTTATTGTTATACTTTAACACGTTCACGGACTAATGAGGCCTATATGATTCCTCCTGCAGCTTTCCTGTGGTGCGGCAAGGAAAACTTCCATGGAACTTCATAATGGATTAGTTGAATTTTACCCCTTAAAACTCTTCAAACCACTTTCGAAAAAAGTATAAAAAACTTCCATATATTCGGGAAGAGAATGGTATTCACTCAAATTTTAAAGAAGGACTTGGGTTAGACTTGTACACATGCGAAGGACTTCAAATAAATTCGAAAGATCTTAGAAATTTTTATAATGGTGTTTATTGTAAAAAGTTTGCTATATATTTTCAAGAAAAGATTACGAGAAATACAGTTATTTTCAGAGTATCTATTGACATCCGCTATAGGTCGAATGACTGCTAAAGTATTAAAGTTCCTATATCTATATTATGTCACACTGATGTCATAATAGGCTGTGGTTTGTACTAAGTTCTGAGGTAAGAAGGTTTCATACTTGGTAGGCGTTGTGGAGACACAGTTCAGATTTATTTAAGTAACTTTACTACAAAATAAAGAATTTTTATACCACCTTGAACACAAGACAAAAGTCAAAACATATAATACATGTCCAAGACGTGGTAAAGGCTGGTCTTTGGATTCGCTGAAAGAAGATTCTTGCAATGTGATCATTATTATAACACTGAGAAGAGAAGATCCATGAGCTTAAATTAACTCGTAGATAATCTTGTTAAATTTAAATTTGTGCATTTGATTTCAAATATAGTTACTGAAGATGTTCGAATAAGAGACGGGTGTAAGCGGCCCCTCTGTCCTGACATTGCAGAGGTATATGAGCAACGGTAAGCATGATCAGGATCATAGTAGTCCGGTCAAATTAGACTAAAAAATATGGGTAAGGTTACAAAAAATCCCACTTGGCTGAATATTGGTAGGATTGTTCAATACACTATTATAAAGGAAATGTGAAAAGTCCTCATCGATCCGGCACGTGCAAAAAAAATTACTCGGGGTCAAAGGTTACAAAAACGGGTTTTTCACGATTTTCAGCAAAATGGTAAGTTTTATCATAAAATTAGCTCAGACAAAAATTGTAGATCAGATAATTATCAATAAAAATGTCTTAATACTTTTCCTAAGAGCCACCGTTTTTGAGATATAACGATTCAAAAAGTTGAAAGAGTTGTAATCGTCATAATATGCACACGTTTCCACGCCACCTTTGAGGTAGTATACTTAGCGCGTTTTTTTAAATGTGGTTTTTGTAACCTTGGATGTCTAAATTGACCGGACTAATAGGCAATAAAGTAACTTTGTTAACATTAGTTTGTGAAAATTATAAAGCAAAACGGTTGGCAGCAGTACCGTCTGTATTTTTATTATTTTTCCTATTTGCACCACGGATGATTCTACAAGAAATACATTGCAAATATATAACACTACACGGTTTAGGTTATCGATCGCGTGGGAACAACTCATAAGTCGCACATGTTCAACTATTATCATTCGCCGTGCAAATTGCGGTTTCTATACCATATGTTACGTAAGTTATGCATTATCTTGTGTGCCATCCCGGTCACATCCACAAATATAGAAGGCAAAGGGAAATATTCTTTGAAAAGTAAAGATTAAATCTATGCTAAACTTGTGAAGAGGTATTTTGATGCTAGTATCCTTATAATAAGGTGTAATCTTTGGATTTACTGAACCCATTAAGAAGATTCTTCTACTTAATAGGAAGCTACGTTTTATATACCTTATATACGTTTATATACCTTCCATTAGTTGTAAAGTTGTGTAAGTCAGCTAGCTCTTAATCTATACTAATATTATAAAGCTGCAGAGTTTGTTTGTTCGTTTATTTGAACGCGCTAATCTCAGGAACTACTGGTCAGATTTGAAAAATTTTTTCACTGTCGGAAAGTCCATTTATCGAGGAAAGCTATAGGCTATGTTGTATCCCTCTGTGACGCAGACGAAGTTGCGCAGGTCACTTAGTGCTAATGAAAACACTATGTGATCAGATAAACAATGGTTTTATGTCATTAAAATTCTCTTTTCAGAATATTTTCACAACTTTCAAGTTCAATCAAACAGATTGTAAATCAACATTCAATATTTCCAATGCGTAGGAATATAGAAATAGGCTGTGTTCAGCTACGTTTATACTGAACTTTACACAGCTGCCCGACAGTTGTTTGAGCTATAAACGTATGCCGAAGCACGTACGAGCACTCCTCTCTATCCTCGGTCCTCCGCATGTTTACATAGCAAATATTACAAAATCTTTTAGGGGATCATGTTGGAGATAGTTTGGGAAACATATCTATTAGTATTTGACATCTCCAAGCAAAAAAATCCTAAATTTATTGACGTTAAAGGTTTTTCAACATACATGTAGGGTAGGTAAATAAGTATAAGGCATACATACATGCCCACAACGACAAAATGTCCTACAACTAGACTTGGGTATCTAAAGTAAATAGGACAAGCATAGTTCACCGCACTTGTCTAATGTGGATTCGGGACTTCAAAGGGATATAATCCCTTTCCAGTATCCAAGTTTCCTCGCAAAATTTTCCTTTACCCTTTGAGTCAGTGCTGTTAAGCTTGTAAACTTTCCTTTATTTTTACTTTTATCCTTAATTTAAACTTGTTTTCGTCACTGCTGTCCTAATTTCTAACAACCTTAGTCTGATTGGTTTAAAATTAAAGTTGGAATGACGGTCTTTGGACGAAACTTAGAGTGAAAGGGATAACGAATGTAGATAGATAGATAGATAGAAAATTCTTTATTGCACACGAAAAATAAATGTACATGGGCGAACTTAATGCTAAACAGCATTATCTACCAGTTAACCCTGGTGTTATGTGGATAGCATAAGGAAGTGCATGAAACATTTAAGATATGAATTATTATTCTCTACTAAAATAAACCACTTTAAGATTTATAAACATTATAAATAAGATAAGTCGATACATAAATAACTACAAATATACGATAAAGAATATATTAGATAAATAAAAATTACGAATAATTAAAATATAGTTTGGTTAGCATTTGCTCAATTAACGTCCATTTTTCAATGAGACAAGGTGGTTATAGGTTTTTGTTTTGAAGATATCTATGGTTGTCGCCTGACGGATATCAAGAGGTAGGTTGTTCCATAACCTAACCGCAGTCACCGTGTATGAGTTGGTGAATAATGTAGTTTTATGTGGAGGAAAAAACAGGATTCTTTGCTGAGAGGAGCGTTGTGTTCTTCCCGTTACAGAGAGATAAGAGAATCGTTCAGTAAGGTAATGTGGTGAATTTGAGTTGGAGAGAATATTAAAGAGCAGATACAATGTATGTGCGTCACGACGATACCTTATATTAAGCCAACCAAGTTTCTCCCTAAATTCCGACACATGATCATATTTTTTTAAGCCATAGATATACCGAATGCATAGATTCAGTAACCTATCCAGCCTGTTTAATTGTTCCTCTGTAGCATCTGTATAGCATATATCTGCGTAGTCAAGCAGAGGTAGCAATAGTGAAGTCACTAAGATTGACCTAGCATGTAACGGGAGAAAATTTTTTAATCGCCTGAGGCTATGCAGCGTACCAAAAATTTTCTGGCTTACAGATGTGATATGCCTATCCCAATTTAAGTCACAGGTAATGTTGAGGCCCAAGTTCTTAATCTCCTTACAGTAAGAAAGTGGGATGCCATTGTACTTAAGCTTCGGCATAGTCAGTAGGTCCAGCCTTGATAACAAACCCCTCCGTCCAGTTACCATAACTTGAGTTTTTGCGCTATTGATGGTAAGTCCGTATTGTTGAGTCCAGTTATAGACGGCAGAGAGGTCAGAATTGATACGATCAACAGCGAGATTTAAATCAGATGGGTTGAAGGACAAGCAGAGTTGAACATCATCAGCATATAGGTGGTAAGATGTGTAAGACAGACGGGGGACCAATGTATTAATGAAGATTGAGAAGAGGAGTGGTGAGAGTACACCACCTTGAGGAACGCCTATGTCAATATTGCAATAGTCCGACAAACGATGATCGAGTTTGATACGCTGTTTTCGCCCATAAAGATAGGAGTTAAACCAGTCAATTGTATTTTGTGACAAATTCAAACTGGCCAATACAGCAAGTAAAATATGATGGTCAACGCAGTTAAAGGCGTTGCTGAAATCTAACAATATGAGGATAGTAAGATCGCCATTGTCCATGGCCCACCTTATGTCATCGGTAATCTTAATTAGAGCGGTACAGGTACTGTGAGCTTTGCGGAACCCAGACTGGTAAGGTGATAGAAGATTGTGTGCTTGAAGAAAAGTGCTTAGCTGCCGGTGAACCACGCGCTCCATCACCTTGGACAGGAAGGGAAGGATCGATATAGGTCGAAAATCCTTCAGATCGGTTGCGGAGGTTTTCTTTGGTACTGGTATAATAAGATAAGGTAATAATAAGACAGAGATGGAAGATAAAATTAAATGGATGATGGACGCTGATTTTTTGATATTGCACAATACAAATGTTTGGTGTGGGATTTGCTACGGCTTTGGAATGCTATGCCCACTTTATTTTAATTTATTTTGGTTACTATTTTACCCGGTCACTTCTTGATTCTTATCCTCGTAAATATTCAAATTACAAAAACATCAATAAAATACAATGTTAACAACAGTTAAATACATTAAAAGGGCTATAACAAGAAAATGATTGTCGCTCCTTCCTCTGTAATTTGTGCATTGCATAACAAATACATAACATTGTTTATAGATCCTTCGGAGGGAATATTACAAGAACTGTTGAATTATGATGGATAATATTTTACTGTGCAATAACATTGGATAAAAGTGCTTCTTAGAAACTACAATATGCATCGCAAACACTTTTTAAAGAAGATATATTTGTCACTATGATCATTAAATGTAGGGCCAAATATAACAGAAACAGTATAATATGTCTAAACTTCTATTTAAAAAATGAGATATACTTTTTATTCACCATTTTGCTTTATTTGTTGTTAATGTTACCCTCTCGTTCTTTGATTCATAAAATCTTGTCAAATTCCATAAACAATTCAAGCTAAAAGTTTTTGCACCAATTGTCGAGTTTTAATGAAGAATTTTTATACATATTATGCCATGTACATGATGTGACCATGACTGACCAAAACCCATTGAATTTTTAAGACCATACAATGCATTTTCCATGTTATCATTACATCCAGTCCAGCGAACAAGCCCCTGGTATTGTTGTGGCATATCATTTTTTTGTATCCATGGCCACGCGTCCTCCCCTATGCAGCACTAATCGATTCGACGTCAAACATTATTTATATTTGGGGTGATATTGTCATTTTTAAGAATAAAATGCTATAGTATTTTCCGTGGTGTGTAAGATGTATTTTTCTTTTGTTTTCTTGTAATTCAGTTCCGAAGTTCGAGTTTAGCAACTAGCTCTTAGTTGGAGGTCCACGATTGCATGATACTCATTGGAGACAAAACGTCAATATTTTGGGGGTTTTTCTTTTAGAATATGAACGTTTCTTTACTATGGATGTCTCTATTTTTAGTCTGTGATAATATATCACAAAAATCTTCACCAATTATGACTTAGAAGTGAAAAAAACTCATGACCTCAGTCGCCGGGACAAGATTACCCACTCAATTTCAAATCAGTACATTACCTAAAACCAATTAATTTCTTTACTTTCAATAACTCCACAAACTAGTACTTTACATCGGTCATATTACCTAAAGGCATTCAAATTACTGATGCGGCTAATTGTTATTGAAGAAACCATCAATCGAAGTTTCCAGAAGCCTCGTGTTACTGTAATGTATTGTCAGCGGTATCAACGATCGTATTGCGAACAGCAGGAAACAACACAATGGTGTTTGTAATGTATGCTTTAATTAACTTGCATGATGGGTTTATGTACTTGATGGATTTGCTTGATGATCGAGGTTTTCCTTGAACTACTAAAAGAAAACTCTTATAGAATCAAAAACTCAATATCAATTGTTTCTAAAACATAAAATCTTCTTGGACATGAAACTGCTTCTTTAAAAAAAGTTATACCTACCTAACCAAACTAGAAACTAGAAGTATAATCTTGAATTAGGACCATGATCCAAAAAGGAATTAATATAATCAGTCCACATTGATAACTCATCACCATCGTCGTCAAGAGCCCGTAGTCGTCCACAGCTAGACATAGGCCACCCCCAAACCTCGCAACAATGACCGGTCCTGTGCTATTTGCATCCAGCAGTTAGACTGAAGACTAGAACTATGTTTTAATATCTTGGGTTTAGTGAGGTGTTTTCTATGTATAGACAAACAATGTTCAGCATTATGCTGAATCACGGCTGTTTTGTGGTGAAAAAGGATTTAATTAGGAATTATTTGTTCTTTTTTAAGCCTTACGTATGTTTCTATCACAATGTCTATGTCTTATAAAATCAATTAAAACCACTCGTTCTCACGTTCAGTTTTAAACATGCCCTTGCTTAGTATGCGCTGAACTAATCAAGAGGCGTCCTACGCCTCCCAGGGGAATGATTGTACGACCACAACGGAATACTGATCTGAGTCGCAATGAAGCGTTGCTAAAACTCATTTGCATATTACAATTTCGTTTGTTGAATGAAATTGCGCTCGTAGGTTTACTATGAGATTAATTCGGAGTTTTTTCAAATGGTCAGCTAGGCAAAAAAATATCTTTTTTATAAGTATAGGGTAGATTTGTAACCTTCTGCTACCTGCTTTTACAAATTGGTTAAATTTTTTATTCAATACTTTATAGAAGCCCGTAGTCGTCGTAAATACACCATAGGATATTAGAAAATTAAGTTTGACTGATGCCAAAAATAAAAGTGGTTCTAAATTGTATTTCGACAAGTCACTAACCCTACTTCAGTTAGCACAAGGTTACAGAATCTGATACACCCTCTTATATTGAAAACTACAATTAATACAACTTTTTAAATTGAACGCTATTCCAAAAATTCACCTTTATAGAAAAATCACCATACTAATTGGTTTATCCAAACTCACTTTGCGGACATAACCTTCAAAATAGTTTGAACTGTTACCAACTCTAACATCGCGTGTCAAAGTAATATTTAATTAAGAAATACTTTCATGCATTTTTAACGGGTTCTTACCACGATATTTAATTAATTGAGTTGTCTCGATATTTCAACGTTGTTGCAAACGTCATGATCACGAGAAGACTGGATACTGCGGGTCGATTTACGAGCAAACAAATCTGTCTACCCTCTTTCTAGTGACTGTTTTGTTTAGCACTGGATTCCACATACTCGATAATCTGAAGCCGTCACCCCTGTTAAAAGTGCTATGTCTTGAAATCTCGATAGCTTCTTTAACCAGTTAGTTCCAGTGGTGCGACCCAAAAGCGAACGAGAAAGAGGGTAGACAGATTTGTTTGCTCGTAAATCGACCCGCAGTATCCAGTCTTCTCGTGATCATGACGTTTGCAACAACGTTGAAATATCGAGACAACTCAATTAATTAAATATCGTGGTAAGAACCCGTTAAAAATGCATGAAAGTATTATAGAAAGCCGCGAGTGTCTGAATAAGTTTATAATTAAGAAATGTTTTTCGTGTTGTCCGCCAATTTCCATTTCCGAGTGATCGATCTCCGTATTCCGTCCTATGGGGATCGATATTGAATAATGTGTTGTTATTGACCGAATTCCAAAACGGAGGTACTCAATGTGAAAACATACGCTTTGGACATTGTGGCATTTAAATTTGACTGTCTGGAAGTTTTTGTGCTATTCTTGAGAAATGGAAGTAGAAATTTTTATTTTTGTAATAAAAATATTGTTTCCATCCAAATAAATATACATACTATAAATACATAATATAAATACTTTTGACAATTTTTTAAGGTTTACAACACACACATCGTACCACAACAAATATCTTATTTATTTGAGCAAATAAAAAAAACTTGAGAGGTGTCAAGGGACACCCGGATGGAACGAAGTCCTTTCGATTAATTAGTGAGGGAATTGTAATTTTTTTTTTTTTTAAGTTATAATAATTAATTAGTTTAAAACGTCTGTCTCTCTCTCTCTTATAGATAAATATTTTAATCACAGCGCCATCTAGCATTAATCATCTAAAACAAAAAAGTGTCGTGACAACTTTTTAATAAGAATTTCCGTCTAGCCCCCTTTCGATAACGCGCGATAAGGAACTTCGTTCCAATTAACATCTTTATACCTACTTGTTTTTAATTTGTATAGTCGGAATTAAAAGTTCATCTGAGTAAGTTCCTGATTAAGTATAAAATAAAAATAACAAAACTACGTAGGTTCTTTGAACAAAACCTCTTAGTATGATACTTCCAACAACCCTAACCGTTGAAGATCGATGCTAAAGCGATCTCAGCAATTTATCCATCGGACGCCGAAAGCGTGATCGCCGCGAGAATGCTTTAAAAGGAGCGGAAGGCACACTATACTGTCCTACTGCAAGCTATAGAATATTTAGATACATATAAGTTTTATTTTTGAAGGTAAACCATTACAAATTGGAACCTAATACTGACTGTGTCGACCAATAATAACGCGCGAGATCCTGAATCGCGGTTACGACATTTGCAGAAATCTTCGCATATATACGACATCTGAAATCTACTACAGTGGGTTTCGGCCTGACCGGGCATACACTACCTCGCCCGATCGGAGATCTCCCTTTGGCTTAATACTACTGACAGCGCACACTTACATAAAAGTCAATTAATTCTTCTACGACAAATAAAAGTTAATATATTTTCATGCTTCTTCAAGCTTTAAAATGGTATGCAAAAAATGCTCATGCTAACTTGAATTGTACCTAAAACAAGTCATTTCTGGACTCAGGTCTCCTCAGAAGAGTGATCAGGTATCTATCACGCTTACCCAATGTAGATAGGGAGGAACTAACATATGTAAGTTGTGTCTTGCAAAATTCAAATGTGAAATTTGATGTGAAATTTTACCATCTCTCACGTACTAATATAAATGTCTACTTTTATTACACTTCATAAGTTATCATAATCATTTGCAGACAACAAAACAATCTATTTAATATCTAACACATCAACAGGCACCTAAAGCTTAATAGCTTGGGGTTTATACCACACAGAGATCCCGGGAGATCCCGATCAGCAACAGTGAGTGCATGATTAATGAGATGTTGTGTCTGATGATTGCATATCAACGGATGTTTAGAAAACGTGAATTTTATCCTCACTTATATATAGTTCCTGTGTGTTCCTTGTGTGTGTGTGGGATAACCATATCCAACATTTTTTTTTTCAGCATATGCCATGATGTCTTCTCAACATGAGTTATGTGCAGTCAAACTTTTGCAAAAAAATTGTCTGTTATTTGGCCTACAAAATACACAAGAAAATTGATTCTGATAAATAGCGTTGGTCATTTTCAAATTAAGAAAACAATGTTGCTAAACGTTTGCGTGAGAAACAGATTACACCCTTCATCACTACAACATACATAGTATAAAACAAAGTCGCCTTTTTTGTCCCTATATCCCTATGTGCGCTTAAATCTTTAAAACTACGCAACGAATTTTGATGTGGTTTTTTCCAATAGATAGACTGATTCAAGAGGAAGGTTTATATGTATAATACATGCATCATATACTAAGGCAACATTGTTAATTTTAGAGGTTTCTAACGTGATGTCGTAAAAACCAAGTGCAAAATCAACATTTTTGCAAAAAAGTATACATAAGAATTTGACACATTATCTGTCACTTTTGACATTATTTCAGTCAAATTTGACATATTTTTCTGTCACTTTTGACGTATTTTCGAATCGTTGATATTTAATTGAGATTGGCGCAGACGAAGTTGCGCGGGGCAGCTAGTAGATAATAATGCGTGAATTCCAACTCATCAAGCATAATTAACCGAACTTTTGATCTTTAAATAACTCCTTTTATTGTTTAATTCCAAGACGATTTACCAAAAATATATATCGTTAATAAAAATAACTTATTGAACCCATCGTCCGTAAAAAGGACCTCCCAAGCCTATGGTGTTTTGACGTTTTACTTTTACCTCAACTCCCGACCTCTGGGCATAAACGGCTGAATTAAAAAGGTCACACGTCGCCTGCTATTTTAAAATTTTGCATGCCTTTTTTAATTAGACCCAGTTCCAAACAGAGCTTAAATAAAACAAACCTTGAGTTTCGTTGTAGCGTGGTTTTTATAAGTGCTGACCAATTAATTCGTATATTAAAATTGGGTTACCTGAATTTTTGTTGAAATAATCTGTTGTGATCTTTACACTTTTTAAAAGCTTTAATTTAACAAAATTTAAGTTTGGGTGGAATCTGAATGTCAGCACTGAAGTATAGTACTTTAGACTGTGGGTATTGATGGTATTAGGCCAAAGGGAGATCTCCGACCGGGAGAGGTGGTGTATGCCCGGTCAGGCCGAAGCCCACTGTAGTAGATTTCAGATGTCGTATATATGCGAAGATTTTTGCAAATGTTGTAACCGCGATTCAAGATCTCGCGCGCTATTATTGGTCGCCACAAGACTAAACAAGATAGACCCATCGTTTTCCCGCTCGTTTTACTTGTCTTGGTCAGCACTCTACTTCTATATGATATCGAGAATCTTTAAAGCTTGTATATAATGTATTTCTTTAAAATATTTTTTTTACATTCTAGACAGTATGGCTCCTTAACGACATTAGAAAAGTACATTGATAACATACAAAATCATTTAGATGAGCTCTTTTATCTACCCCAAGTCTCGAATACCCAATTACTTCAACCAGCATACATTTTTCCCTAAAGGTCTGAGATCAATTCATCTTGTAATAGTGAGATCCACAGCATTCAAGATTAAGCGTTAGGATTATGTGCGAACGAAGCTTATATATCGTATAGTCGAATAATAATTGAAAAAGTTTTTTCGTCGGAGATAAAAGTGATGATTGTCTCATTGGATTTTCCTGAGACACTGACAAGGTAATGAATTAGTGTTACGTATTGTAATAAAAAAGTCGTGGTGGCCGAGTGGTCGAAGCGCGTCCTTCGAGGTTGTGGGTTCAAATCCGGCCGGCTTGTACCTCTAAATCTAAATGTGAAAAAGATTTATGTGCAATTTTTCACAACACCACTGGCTAAAAACGGTGAAGGAAAACATCGTGAGGAAACCTGCATGTCGGCAAAGGGTTCTAAAAATCCTTTGAAGATATAGGAAGTCCCCAATCCGCACTAGGCAAGCGTAGTGGACTATGCCTAATCCCTCTTCTGAGGAGACCTGTGCCCAACAGTGGGCAGTAATGGGTTGGTACAGGATTGTAATATAGGAAAGTAAATTATGTAACTAACAGATTTTTATTATGCTATCATTTTTGGTTAATAAAATCCTCAGATACTAAAATAAAAGCTCGCTTGCGCTTTAACAATCGTAACATTGTATTAAAGATGTTTATGAGCGACGCTGTACACTTACCATCAAGTTTACAGTACCTTATAAACTTGCTATAAAAATCTTAAATTAGTTGAGAAGTTGACTAATAAAAGAAAATATATATTTTTTTATGTAGGAAATTGCCTAAGTTTATCATAATTTAATGCATGTAGTTTACTTAATTTTATATAGTTTATTGTGACTTGTTCATAATTCTAATCAAATGTTTTCACATGGCTCGGTCTTCCGCGATACAGGTCTGACCTAGTGCGGGGATCATTGTATTTGTTGTAATGTGTAAAAGTGTGTTTTTGGACAACAAACTATTTCATTTCATTTCATTTCATCTGCTGACTTGTGGATCAAGAGTTGTGGTTCAATTTGGTACAGTGGAATCGGATATATATATCATCAGAAATTGATCTTCTACGTAAATACTAAGTTGCCCGCTTTGTTTTACCATTACAACCCAATACTTCTGATCAATTATGGTCCACCAGGTTTGCCTAGTCCACACTGGGTTAGTTGGTAAGTATTTCGTGGCTTCATCTCCATAGATTTTTTAAACTCTTCTCCAACATGCAGGTTTCCACCTGATGTTTTTCATTCATCACGTTTAGCTTGTGTTCTTATGATAAAATGCATAGATCGAGATCTTTAACACATAGTTTTAGAGGTACAAGTTGAGTCTAAACTAGATATTGTTTTAAAAATAAAAATAATTTGTTACTTTTATAATTAAATAAAAAACCAACTTTCTTTGATCTTAAATTTAATCAAAAATTATTCATATTATTTCACGAAATCTAAACATGCAAAACTCTAAAAGAATGCGTTTCGTTGTTTTGCAAATTCAAAGAATGACTCGTGATCATAAGCCCTCAAAATAGGAAAAGCCCTAGGGGGTATTGAAACTTTCCCTTTGAGGGTAATGCCTTTATCTGCACTTGTAGGGTGTCGAATAAGGGAAAGATATTTAAGTAGAACTTGCTATGTGGTCCTATAGACGAAAGGAAAAATTGATTTAAATTACCTACGCTTTGTTTAAAAAACGGCGTGCCTTCAGAGAATATGCTTAGTGAAGTATTTTTTTTTCTTTCTTTTGGCGTTAGTCTAAACTTTGACGAAGGACTCCGCCACTGTCAGGTAGTGGGGGTATCAACGTTTTGATAATGTTTGCAAAAATTACATGTTAAAATTCTTAATATAGCTTTACAGTTTTCATCGTAGCCCAGTAACAGATAATATCGCAGTTTTATGTTATTATTAATTATAAAGCGGTAAAGGACATTCACAACTTTTCTATTAGGGAAGGTTAGCAAATAATTTATGTTAAGAGGAAACAGGATTTCAGAGTTTCGTTAAGTGTAGTAGTGAAGTATTTAACGATTCATTGTTTTTGTATGGACTACTTTAATTCAAATTTGTTTTTAAAAGGTGACAAAAGAAAATTGACATAATAAATACCCTTCTATTCAAACTGACGTAATGCTAAAGTTTAAAAAAAGTTTGTATGCTGAAACTCCAGTGGTACGATATTGTTCCGATATTAAAGGCGGCGAGACATATACTGTTTTAGTCAAGATAATGGAACTCAAAAGCTTAACAATGAAAAGGAAATAATAACAAGATGAAAGGTGAAACTTGCACCTGAAATATGCTAAATGTAATAAAAACAATTAACTGTGGTTCGATACACGTTATGCCATCTGTTGATATGATTTGGAACGAAGTGCAACTAACAGTTTGCGTTTTATTTAGTGAAACGTTCGAAGCACATTGATGTATAACCGACCTTACCTTACATTGAAGCTGTATTGAAATAAACAGCTGGGCACTAACATATACAAAAATTTTACTGTTGTTGTTGTTATTGCTGAAACGCGGCAATTTTAGTACGCAAATACGCCACCATATACAACCCATAGAATTATTACCTCAGGAACGTACATGGGGAACAAAGTTGGTGAAGGTTAGCCAACTCGCACCAGTCGTGTACATACACATAATGAAGCGCCTATGACATTGCAACGTTTATTTGACAGTATTAACATAAAACACGCGTTGAGACAAAGTTGTATTATGCCTTCCTGCGTTGTAAACATTTGCAGAAATCATTAATCAACACAAAGTAAATGTCACAGAATCACTTTCCAAACGTAAATATTCGAAATATCGCTGTTTTATAAAGTTTTAAAAACATTTTTTAGTATTTCAACACGTGACATATTTACAACTGACATTTGACATTTCGTAACTTTGACGTAATTAAAATTTCTTAGGGCTACCAACTAAACTTTTAAAATCCCCCATTTTTAGTACCGTTTTATTACATCTTCATTTATTAGATTTCCATGTGATAATGAAAATAAATGCGGTTATTGATTGTTAATTCTTATATTACCATTTTTTTTCCAAAAATATAATTTAAAATCGGACTAGTAGTTCCTGAGATTAGCGCGTTCAAACAAACAAACTCTTCAGCATTATAATATTATAGTATAGATAAGGTGATTGTGTTATAGATTACATTACAATAAATAAGTTAAATGATTATACGTTTTTTTTCATTTATGAATATGTGATTAATATTAGAGAAATAATTAAGAATTTGTCGAATCATAGAGCCATTACCACGAAAAAAGTCTGTATTCTACGATTTACACGGGAAGTACCCGATTTTTGGGGAAATTTAAAAACATGACATCTCCCAGTTTTCAACACATAGACATTTTTCACACACATTCAAAGCTTAGAATGTTTCAGTTTGTTGTTCACCATGTTGATTCCAGAGGTAATAATTCCATGATACAACCATACATACGCTAAAAACAAAAATTCAATCGGTACCTTGATTCTATAAAAACCGCTGATAATCTATTCAAACTTTTATAAAAAGAACTCATAATCCAATAAAACAGTTTATTGAAAACAGCAATTACCTAACAGTGCCTTAAACAGTCAATTATCGCAAAAACCAAACATCACAAATAACCTCAGTTAAAAATAGTAAACACCTACCCAAGAGGGTCAAAAACAACAAGTGCGCATGCGTGGTACCCTCCCCAACCCCGTCTGTTCGTTAACCTTTGTACGAGGGTGCTTGTTTCACCTTCCCCTCCAAGGTCGAAGGCATACGAATCTACCTTCAAAGATACTGTCTTAGGCAGTCAAGTGCAAAATAATCAAATGGATTATGCCAAGCTTTGTCATAACCATTCTGTAACGCAAGAATTATTTTGTGCCGTGGAATCTTTTGAAGTTTTATCAAGTATGTTACTGCAAAAGTAAACTCAAGTACATCGCGCTCAGGACATCGAAACTAGAAGATTGACGACCCTCAGTCATGAGGAACCAATCAAGAAGAATAAATGCAACTTTAAGAAGGAGAGATACCAAAAGTGAGACTTCAACCATCAGTAATATTGGTCATGTGAGCATGTCGGTGAAAAAATACGTTTACTGCATGATACGTAAGCGAGACTACTGACTACCTATGGGACTACCAAAGGAATGTACTTATGTAATTTGTATGTTCTTAGCTAAATTTTATTGCATACAAATGAGGTCGGTACAATATGTGTTTTGCCCTGACATTGCAGAGGTTCATGAGCGACGGTGACCGCTTACCATCAGGTGGGCCGTGGGCTCGTTTATCTGCCTTGCAATAAAAAAAAAAACTCCATTTATCGTAAACGTTTTTTTTTTTTTTTTTTTTTTTTTTTTTTCAGTTGGAGGAAATCACCGGATCCCCGGGGTATGTGGGAGTTGAACCTCACTAAAACCTCCAACCGCTCACACTCAGCGTCCGAACCCCGACTGAGGCCAGAACCCAGCACGGGGTTATGAGGGACGGCGCGACGCGATACGCCCACGGCACTCTGTCCCGTCGCGCCGCCCCCTTAGTGTTATGGTAACATAACCAAGTAAAATAAGAGCTTCTATTACTATTTTTGTATTGTAACATAGAATGTAATTTTGTTGTAATTATTTGACGGAAAAGAAAGGTAAAAGTGCTTATCAATATAGAAATACGTATCTTTAATCACATTCTACATATTCATAAAAATTTCACCATGATCTTACTACAAGTCATTTTGAACTCGAACCCGAGATATAAATATCGATATTTTTGGTATCACCATTGAATATAATCTAAAGCAGCATATATACTAGATTGAATTATAAATAATCCATGTGATAAACATAAAACGAAACCAATATTCTTGTATTATTCTAAGTAAACTCTTCTCCTCGTATATAAACTACAGCGTCGATTTTAACAAAAAACCTTAAAGAATATGTGGAGACGGCTCCGAGATAGCTCGTAATTTATTGTCGTACACCTTTTACAGCGAAACCTCGGCACGTCAATCTTCGCGCTTTGTAAATAGAAACAGGGCGAAACAAGAATTGTAGATATTTCTTTACTTTGTTGGACGTTAGGAGTAAGGATTCATTCCTAAACGTAGGTTAGATAGTATTACAGTAATATATTTATATTATGTAATTATCTGACTCATATATCATGTATCTTCTTCCATGGAGGTGTAACAGAGGGTCAGGTGGACCATAGATATATTACATTCAATCTTATAAAAAACATGATTTAATAAACATCTTGATCCACGGCTTTGGTCTTATTAGCTTGAAGGAGTGCGGATTTTATTGTTTATGCATTTCATAACAATTCAAAATAGGAATGAAATATATTTTCCAAGCGCTGTTTTATAGAATTTATTCTCGCATACTTTTTCAAGCGAGACATCGAACGACAGTCCCTACACTTTGTAAATAGAAATAGAATAAAACAAGAATGCTGGATTGTGCTTTACTTTGTTGCAAATCGCCTTTGAAAAAACATTAAGAGACCATTTCATACCTTAGTAATGAACGAAGGAATAACCCTAGTCTATAATGCAGCTAAAAATAGCAATAATAGGAAATTATCTAGATTCCTAGTAAACGTGTTTTTTTATATTGCTGTAGTACGAAGACCTTTACAATCCAATTAGAGACTTTATCGGGACATATTTAATTTACGTAACTCCGTGGGGGACTGTTGGCACATATAGGTATCTATGAGACAATAGATTATTAGGATAAACATAATATCAAGTCGAACAAAAGATGTTACATATGTAGGTTTTAAGATATTAACAATATTCAGTTTCGACATTCGCGAATTTGAATGCCCTTCGCCCATATTTGCATGCAACTTTAGTCTAGCAATATTATAACCTCGAAAGAGAATTCAAAGTTGAATAATATTCCCCGATCATAAACATAAAAGTTAACCTTAAATTTGTCTTACTTCAAAGAAAAACATTTCATCTACAATCCCTTCACAAACAAAAAACTCAATCAAAACATTTCTATTCAGCCAAGATCTTTAATATTCTTTATTAAATACGAAAGTATGTTATTAATAGAAAGAGGTTGTATAAGAAATATTAATATTGAAGCCACCGGGTACTCAGCAAAAGGAACGAGTCGAATCACTCGAGCTTTCGCAACGGGGGGTCCAAGGAACTTCACAAACGAAATATCAAGAAAGCATAACTTAAGAAGGTATTATACAAATAAAATTAAAATATTTCTATGAAAATCTTCTTCAATCTGATTCTTTGTTTATTTGTACAATTTCACTTAGTAATATAAAAAAAAATGCTTTCCCTCTTTCCCCATTGTTGTATTAAAACTTTAAAACAACGCAACGGATTTATACGTTAAAAATACGTACCTACATTATTTTGTTAACTACTGGGATCTTCTAAAGTCACTGCTAAGTTTTTGTTCAGTTAGTTAAAGTTAGCTAATTACTTACCTAGATAAAAGTAACAGAACAATGTCAAGTCCATCTTGAAAACTTGGGTAAACTAAATTAGGTATCACAAGCTCCGATGTGAGAGAGAAGCTTTCGCTCCCCGGCTGGGTAAAGGGCCTGATTCAGAAGGCGGTCCTTCTTGACACGGCACGTATTGTGAGGAGGTTCCTCTCTCTTGAGCCCTGACCACTGATGGCTTGAGTAGACCCCATCTCCAGTGGCCCTCTGTTCTTTATATTATTTTTTTTTTTTTGTAATTGTTTTTTTTTTAAATATAATGTAAAAAATGAGCAAATAAATGAATATGGAATAATAAAAAGTAGTAGTAATAAAACACTAAATCCATTTTAAGTTTCAGATAGCGGGTGAAATATTGTAGTTTTGTGATGATGTCGATATCCCAGCTATTACCACAGTGTTCAGAATTACCAACTTAACTTCTAAAGCTAAGTTTGCACCATAAGTTAAGAGAGAGAGAGGTCTAAATGGCACCTGAAAATATAAAAAATTGAATGATTGTGGAATGCAATAATGGTAACTAAAATGGTGAAATCGATGAAATAACTATCTTGAGAAAACCTGCACATTAAAAAATACAAAACCCCAAAGGCAAAATTAAGTAAGTCTGCTCCTTTTATATAAAATCTGAGCTCATAATAATTAAACGTAATAGTCAAGATATTAATTAATTGTAACGCATGTGTTTGATGTTCAGAACACGCCCTATTATGGACAGCTCCTGTAGACTCCACCATTTACTATCACCAAAGAGTAAATACAAGAATGATGTTGAATGTCTTTGACGAAGTCTTTGAACGTGGTACTTCGACTTGATTATTTCATAGTATACCTACGTGTATTACTTTAAACATAGAACAAAATGTTGATAGGAGTTTCATATGTCAATTCGGGTTCTCGTGGTCGAAAATATACATTAATCGATGCCAAAACTATCAGATCAATTCACCTATACCTACGTGTGCAACAAATACATTTTTTTCATTGCTACCAAAAAATTGTATCTCGTGTGTCACACTAAGTTGTTAGAAATCATCTCATATCTCGTGAAGAGCATCATGCTTATTAGTCCAGTGGCGTGCATATAATTTCTTGTTAGGGTATGCAGAAATATAAATTTGATTAAAATTTTACGAATTTACCCTATCCTATAATCCATTTTATGAAACTTTGTTGATCAATACACGCAAATAATGAAATGAGAAATGTTTATCTATGAAATTAAACCATTAAACCGATTTTTGTTGTTATATTTAAATCTAATATGATAGGGTAGGTATGCAATGCATAGTTGATTCTATGGATTGCACGCCACTACTAAATACAGTGCGTTATGGAAGTTAGGAATCACGTTTTATACCACGAGACAGCCTGAAAATACGTCGTCAATATTTCTGATAGTAAATACATGAAGTGATAATACCTTATGTAAGAGAAGAGAACAACATATGTTCGTTGAGTAAAAGTTTTCAATAAATAAATACACATGACTTCTTAAACATAAATATACAACATGAAATAGCTTTGTCATAAAGTTCTGCACTATTTTTAAGGCTGAAAATCTCAGTAAACAGGTACGCACAAGTTTTTCCGTAACAGACGTAGATTGTCAATAAATACGAAATAACTCGCCGGCATTCTTCCAACGTGTTCGTCAAGCTTAAATCTAAGGCGTGTTATCACCTAATTAAACGCTCCACAATCGCTCCGGTGTTAAAGAACTCCTAATTTGTACTCATTTAAAGTAAACGCGAAACATTCCCCTTCAATTAAAGCCTCATTTATCCTGGATAAGTTACGATGTAAATACACCTGGATCATAAAAAGGTCTTACCTTATTCACCGCCTCGAACTTTAACCTCAAAATCCAAACACAATAATGTACACAGATACACAAGAATTATACACAGAAACAGATTTATTTATTTTCGTGTTGCCTTTCTGTGCTACGGTGAAGCAAACGGCACCAGCGCGGATTCTCGACTGGCCGGTCGGTATCGAGCGAGCAAACGGCGCCTCCCCGCTACTCTAAACCAATTTATAATACATACAGAGACGCAGCATCCCCCGGGGTTGGTTTCAGGGGAAAATCAACCCTCTGGCTGTTATAACAAGGTGGAGTTTTCGATGTAAGCGAGTTGCCGCAGAGCCAAAAACGTCGCCAGTTCTTGCAGAAAAGCTAAGGGTGCGTATATTTTCTTACTCATGTTAAAAGCTCTCTTCTATAATTATGAGCTCATTTTCTATAATGATTAACTCGTGATCTTTTCATAAATTGTTTTAGTTATAAACGGTATAGTTGTATAGTTTAACCCAAATAAGCTTTATGAAAGTTAAAAATACAGTTTAGAAATGGAGATCATCTTGTAACTTTAGTATGCCACTTAAATCATTACTACATGATTAAATGCAAAATGTCATACTTTAAATTTATTTTCTATTTTTAAGTTACTATAAGTAGCTTTATTTTTCTTTTTGGAACAAAGTTCCTTATCGCGCGTTATCGAAAGGGGGCTAGACGGAAATTCTTATGAAAAAGTTGTCACGACACTTTTTTTGTTTTAGATGATTATCGCTAGATGGCGCTGTGATTAAAATCTTTTAAAACAATTCCTTATTTTGTTTTATATGAGTAATGCTAGATGGTGCTGTGATCAAAATATTTTATTTAAGTTATAATTTAAAAAATAAAATTTTATTACAATTCCCTGTCCCTTGACACCTCTCAAGTTTTTATTTATTTATTGCCATGTAGGCAGACGACGAACCAACGGGCTACCTGATCATAAGTTTTTTCTGCAGTTTAAAAGTTTATTGTGAGATAATTTAGTTATATCTTACTGATTTATTCTTAAAGTGCAGGCCCATTACACTTTATTACAGTAATATTTTAGACTGATTACTATTCATTTTAATGTATTCATCGTGTTATTGAAATACTATTTCAAAACATAAGTTTTATGACATTTAATACAAACATTTCCAACATCTCCCTTCTATCATCGCACCACCCGTCGTCGCGGTGGAATTCATCCCTATTATTTGGAACCACCGACCATCCACGGTCCGTTTTAAGAATCCTTTTTTGGCATGCACTATCCGGCTATGGAATGAGCTCCCCTCTTCGGTGTTTCCCGAGCGCTATGACTTGTCCTTCTTCAAACGAGGCTTGAAGAAGGCCTTCAGGGTAGGCCGTAGGTAACGGCCCCGCAATGTCTTCTGGCAATACAGAGGTCCATGAGCGACGGTAACCGCTTACGATCAGGTGAGCCGTTAGCTCGTCTGCCTGCGTGGCAATAAAAAAAAATGTTATTATATTATTATTCTTTTGGATATAATAATTGAAGTTTCTTGTTATAGTTTAATAACCTATATTATTAGAATCTTATTGTTTTGCACAGACATAAGGAGAACAGTAGGTAAGTATGTTATACAACAATATTTCACACACATCAACTCCCAGCACACGCGATCCGGTGATCTGAATCTAATCTATCATATTATTATACTTAGAAGCACGCGAATGTACAAGATTTAAAGTAGAATCGTTTAAGATGGTTGTGTTGCAAAAATTAGTAACTATTTTGTGGGTACATAAAATAAAACTGTCGACGATTTAAACTTGGAAATTAATCAATAATATTTTCAGAAATGTATTGGAAAATGAAATCTATCAGCCTTATAATAAGATACACATTCGTTATCGTAATATTTTTTTATTTGTTTATTTACACATGAAAATAGGAGTATGTAATAAAGTTTTGAGTTTAAATACAAAAGAGAAAGTATAATACAAGGCAACACTTAACTTAAAGTAATATTAACACCGAAACTGATGATTGTTATAACCGAAAAGACGGAATTGGAATTTTGGTGTTGTGTATTTAGTTCCAATTCTACATTATAACTGTTATCTAGTTATACTTGTAAGCCCCCAAAAAATAATTCATGGGAGCAGCAGCGGTGTGTCATGGTCCGACAAATAGGACCGGACTTGTCGCTCCCGGGCGTCGTGGCGTCGATGCTCGAGAGCGACGAGTCCTGGAAGGCGATGCTCGACTTCTGCGAGTCCACCATCTCGCAGAAGCAGGCGGCGTCGTGGGCGAGGGAGAGGGTATATTCCTCCCTCCGCCCAGCGATTGCCCGACGCCGCCGTCGAGCAAGGGGTCAGAACCGGGATCTCGCCCGGACTCTGGCCCCTTAAAAGGTTCGGGTCCCCAACGCATGCGAGTGCGAGCGGGGACCCAAGAAGGTGTCGTGTTTCGCTCAGCACGCCCTTAGCGTTAGAGCATCCGGGGGATGGCGGACCGCGCTCCCCGACCCACGCTGGTTCTGACCCAGTGGGGTATTCCGTGGGAGGGTGACACGCGGTCCAGCCATCTTGGCGGGCTTCGGATAGCCCGCCGACCGAGAGAGCCGGTGGCCGTATCGCCGGCGGCTGCCGGTTCGGCGTCCGGAGGGGGCGGCGCGACGGGAAAGAGTGCCTTGGGCGTAACGCGTCGCGCCGTCCCTCATAACCCCGTGCTGGGTTCTGGCCTCAGCCGGGGTTCGGACGCTGAGTGTGAGCGGTTGGAGGTTTTAGTGCGGTTCAACTCCCACATACCCGCCCGCGGGGCGGGCGGGGATCCGGTGATTTCCTCCAACTAAAAAAAAAAAAAAAAACATATTCATTCTTAAGTTCACATCTACGAATATTTTATTCTATGTTCCTATCAACAGTCAGTCATCGCACGAGACGATGCAAAGTGAAGTGCAACTTACAATGTATGCAGTGCAGGCATAGTACTGAATAATTTACCACGTTACGGACGAGATTATGTAAATTGACATAGAATATTATGTAGATGTTTTTTTTTCTTTTCAGAGAAAACTGTGAACACTTTAACGTTATCAAGCATGTAATGCAATTTTGACCAATTTTCGACTTAAAAGGATCCAAAGATGAGGTTTTCAATTTGACTGTATTTTATGTAAGAATGCCAAACTTTTCCATTCCTTTTTGAAATTAAAGATAAAGCTGGTCGTGAGGTACAATTTATATTGTTATTGTTGGGGCGACCAACCTCTTTTATGCGACATAGCCTAGACTGAGATTACAACTTGACAGGACGGGACTTTGACATGGACTGACAAAGAGAAAAGCCGACAATTTTTCAATATTTTCTTTATTTTCTATTTAATTGTTTTATTTCTACTAATTTACGACCTGACGACATCATTGTACGGCCGCACGACGGCCGAGTCCGTACAGTTATGAAACAAAAAAAAGAAAAATTATAATTAGAATCTGCAATCCTATTCCGTAACATTAGCAAGCAACCTAATCCACCTATTATAAAGTAACAAATCCTGAAAACGACTCAAACAAATAAATGGCATTTGAATACATTCCTTATTACCAGGACTTATTCTTACATCGCATACAAAACGTGTTTCCTTCGTGAGACAGATTCACTGCTCGATAACGATACGTCAGCTCAACGCGATTTTAACTGCTACTTTTAACGTTAACACTGTTAAATTTATTTCATTACTTGATTGAGTAAATATATTGAACTCTATAGTGATTTGAAATTACATCAAAAGGCCTTTTTTTGTAAGTTTTATGAGTGTGAGATTATTAAATTTAGAGTTTAATGAAAGAAAAACAAAACTGATATACTTCGATAGTGGTGCATAGAATTTATATGGCAATCGTAATAGGGTAATTAATATGTCTATGAAAGATAGATATTATGCTCAGATAATTAAGAAAATTTTGGATAATAAAACAATACAGTAGTTTAAGTAACTTCTTACATTTAACAATAATATGAGATAGATAACCATTAACGACACTTCTATGTTAAGTGGTATTTTAACGCTTGCTAAAAACTTTTTTATTGTTAACAATATACTGCTATATATATACGTTTCATAGTTTTACTGCATTTTTATGTCACACATCGGATCCAGGTGTTCATCAACCGCTGCCTCCGTCAGATTCTCGGTATCTACTGGCCCGAAAAAATCTCAAACCAGAGCCTGTGGGATAGATGCAGGGAATCTCCGATCGAACACCAGAACAAACGTCGTAAATGGACATGGATTGGCCACACGCTTAGAAGAGACGCTAGTCACATACCAAAGCAGGCCCTGGACTGGACACCTCAGGGCTCCAGAAAGCGTGGCCGCCCAAGGCAAACGTGGCGGCGTTCTGTCGCGGCCGATCTTAAAATGACCGGGTTGTCATGGGCGGAGCTAAAGAACGTGGCTCAACACAGGTCAAAATAGAGAAGCACTATGGAGGCCCTCTGCCCCACCTTGGGGACATAGGAATTGAAGAGAAAGAGAGTTTACTGCAACAATTAAATGTTAATTTTTGCTTCATAACAATAATTCACTGTGCTACTTTTCATAGTAGCTTACTAACTCACATCACTATACATTACTCGTCGTATGTGTTGCGTTAAATCACCTTAACGATATAAATCTATTTTGTTTACTTATTGTATTCAGGTGTGAAAGCAAACTATTCACTTTTTATGGGAAAAGTATTCTGATCACATGTAAATGAACAATAGAGTACGTGTTATAAAGTGTAGCATATCTTAATAGTTTAATTCTAGAAACTTCGTATTAGTAGAAGTTTTTAGAGTTATTAT
The DNA here is from genome assembly GCA_030269945.2 of Trilocha varians. Taxonomy (NCBI): domain Eukaryota; kingdom Metazoa; phylum Arthropoda; class Insecta; order Lepidoptera; family Bombycidae; genus Trilocha; species Trilocha varians. The sequence goes on along the minus strand of AP028265.1, from coordinate 2,714,577 downwards.
TAGATTTTAAATAAATGTTAGGATTTCCTATGTAGATCAAGTTATATACTACGTGTAAGTATTTAAAAATTATTGAAAATGTGAGAACAGGAAGAGAGGGAAAAAAAACTTGAGAGGTGTCATGGGACACCTGAATAGAACGAAGTTTCTTTCGATTAAAAGATATCTTATATATTTTTTTCCTAACGTAACGCGCGATAAGGAACATGTTTTAAAAGATTTTGATCACAGCGCCATCTAGCGATAATCATCTAAAACAAAAAAAGGAACGTGTTTTAAAAGATTTTGATCACAGCGCCATCTAGCGATAATCATCTAAAACAAAAAAAGTGTCGTGACAACTTAAAGTGTCGAGACAACTTTTCGTAAGATTTTTTCCCGTCTAGCCCCCTTTCACAACGCGCGATAAGGAACTTCGTTCCAAAATATATTTTGCAGCAACAGAGTTTGCTCCTATGCTCCCATACCTATACCTATGCTCTGGATATTTTCTCGTTCCATCATATAGTTTGTGATATTTAAAAAAACAGTGAAAAAATCAAAAGCATACAGTAAACTGAGTAAACCATTGATTCTTGGCACCTTCCGTTTCTTACTAATACAACAATTTTTTTTACATCGATTCTCCCACTATACGTTTACAAATAATTCTGCCAAACCAGAAATCAGCAAACCAATATCAATATTAGAATCACGGGGTGTATTCCAAGCTATATAGGGGTGTCTGAAGGGTGTGAGAAGTCGATAACTGACAGACGTCAACCAGGGAGGGTCCCCAGTCATCTGGAAACTATGTAGATCAGATAACTACGCGCTATAGGTCTCGACAACAGCGTCGGATTTCATTATTACAATATCATAATAATATCTAGCAATATGAGTCATTCCACGAATTTTTAACGTAAGTTGGAAATGGATGGTCTCCGAGAAGAAGTCGGCAATTTTGAAGTACCTTATAAAAGTTCTTTCCACACCAAATTTGGACACTTTGAGTTCCGTAGTTTTTAGGACTAGCTTCTCAAAAGTTCAAAAATGGCCTATCTATGGCCTTGTAAAGTATATATATGAGGCACAATAACCTTACCATCAGGTGGGCCTTTAGTTTATCTCGAAAAAAAGTAAAAAATGGTTGCACGTACTATTCAATATACTCACATTGTTATTAATCTACCCGCATAAAATATTAATTATTTTTCAATACTTAATTGTGCACGACAGAAACTAAAAATCTACACTAAAAGCAAAAAATACAAGATAAAACTACTTTTCGTTTCAAAGTACCAAAATATGAAGTATCAAGTCTTACTCAAATCGTAAAGGTAACAGGAAACAGCATTTCCACCTACGAGAGAGGAAATTGAGATGACTCCCTGTGAAGTCCCAGGGAACGTCATTTACTGGGATGCGGAAATTACTAACAGCTTCTTTGGAGACACGTCGAGATTGCTTCGATGGTTGCTTTCCTGTAATTTCAGAGTGAGTACTATGAATATTAATGTTTTAATTAAGGAATGGTTGAATGCTTTGTCATGTAATTTTATTTAGAAAAATCATATTGCGATTAGGGGTGTGCGAATAATTCGAACTCACGAATTATTCGTTCCGAATCGAATACGAATATTCGATTCGAAACTCGAATCGAATAATTCGGATCTTCGAATTATTCGAAATTCGACGAATATTCGAAACTTTTCGAATTATTCGAAGTATCGAATTCGACTACGACGACTACGACTATTTTGTAGACATCTAGCCCATTAAAGATATTATCTATTAAATACAAATTCTTGTCCTATTTCCGATGCATCGTCGTAGTCAAATTCGATACTATTCGAAATTCAACGAATATTCGAAACTTTTCGAATTATTCGAAATTTTTCGAATATTCGTCGAACTTCGAATAATTCGAATCTTCGAATTATATATTCGATTCGATTCGATTCGAACGATATTCGATCCCTAATTGCGATCGGTAATTTTCTGTTGTAAATTGTAAAAAAAATCAAAACATGCGATTATGAATATAAAGTAGAATAGATAATCACACATTGTCAAACCTACAATAAATAGATAGATAGATAGAAAGTTCTTTATTGTAACACCACATTGAAATAAAAGTACTAAATTTGTACAAAGAATACAGTGTAACAATCGGCGGCCTTATCGCTTAAAGCGATCACTTCCAGGCAATCGTGTACGGAGATAAACTTATTTACAATCTAATTTTAAACGCATAATCTATTAAAAAGTGGACTCAGAACTTGAAACAACTGCAATTACAGCTGATCAATACTAAAACTTTGTTAAAATACGAGGTTATTTGGCCAAGACTCATTACTGGAAAATATTACTTGATACTAATAGAAAATAGTACTGGGCAGTTGAATACGAACAAAAATATCTCATGTATGTCCATATGTCTCATATACACAATGTGTGGAAAAATAGGTGTGTCATATATTCTACAGGGTGATTTCTTAGTGAGGATACATATTGAAGGTCATGGTAGCTGATGGTTATATACGACCAGTAAAAATATTATTACCAAAGAATATGGCTTAATGCCTTAACTTAGTACCGCAACTTAAAAATATCTAAAATTCTTGCAAAATGATGGTTTTTCGACAGCTGATGGGTGTGGCGGAGGTGTGGGGTGCGCGAGATCACTAGAGGTCGTTAGTCAACACTCTTTTAGCCGACGAATGGTTTATGTTTGAGGTAGTTTTGTGGAATTTAGATATAAAAAAAATGTATTTTACCTATTTCTTGTAATATTCCGTATTAGAACAGAGTACTCATCACCCTCCTGCAATATGTACCTTCTTTAAAAAATCACCCTGTATATCGATATACGCCCAGTGCGTCGAAACAAAGTAAATATCTGTATTACTTCAAGAAATTGCTATCCATTATCTTATTGGATTGACTCTCAGTAGGAAGAGTCTCCTCTTAGGAAAAAAACTGAAACGAAAAGTATTTTGGCAAAACACTGTGATGTTTGTTGATACAATTTCTTTTTCTGAAATAACTAATTGGTATTCTATTTAAAATTAAAATAAATGGTATTTAAACGATAAACAAAAATAGAAGTAATAGATACTTCATCTTATACCTAGGATACGCAATTTAAATGAAGTTTCCCTTTTTATTAATAATTCTATATTTCGACCGAATAGCTAAGAATAGTCTACTTACATACAATATTGTGTTTGGTATCTCGGTAATCGCCGAAATGTAATACTAAACCAATTACTAAACCAAATTAAACACATAAATATTTGGAGTTTAAAAAGAAAAGTTAGTAGTCGTGAGAATCGTTCAAAATTACAGGTTAAATTCAACACACGATATTCCCTGACCGTGGGAAACGTGAAGTTTTAATGCTTTTAAAGTAAAATCAGTAGCACAAAGTTTTGGAGTACTACATTTAAAAAAATATATATATATTTTCAAAATACTTTTAGATTTCTCTTAAATTACGTTAAACCCATGAAATCCCATGTGTAAATCACCTAACAAGACAAAAATAGGTTAAAAATACTTTTTAATTAATTATAATTAAATTACATCTATCAAGATGTAAATTAGATACTTGTTCTTTTTTAAATCTGTTAATTATTATTTACCATTTTTTCGACGGGAATTGCAAATATTATAGTGCAATACAAGGTTAAGTAGTTGTGACTGGTGAGTGCTGATGATGATAGAAAAAAAATAGGCAGGTTTAATGGTAAACATAATGTCACTAGTGTAAATCCTGACTTTACTCATTATTGACGGTAACCACTTACCATCAGGTGAGCCCATTTACTCACTTTAATTACTACAATTTACACAATTAAAAAAAAAAGTAGGTACTCTAGCAAAAAAATCGGAAATAAACTACTTCCTCACTTTTAATTAGCACAATCAATTATAAATCCAATTTCAATAATTAACAAAATGACCTTACCTAAATGACAAAAAGTCGTTTGAAGGTACCTCGTCGTTACCTCAACTTTGGAGTATTAAGCTATAAATATTGATGAAGGAATCAGTATTCCATTACTTCGAGGCCTTTCGAACTGAAAGATGTATTTTATAAGCGTTCTGAAGACTTAAGATAAATCTTTAAAGTTGTGGACGAGACTCTTATGATGTTGACAGAATTTAGCTTTTATTTTTTCAAATCTGTTTGTGAGTTCTTAAGGTTTAACTTTTTTGAGGTTAGAGAAAGTTTAGATTTTGGAATTGTTTGAAAATAAATAAACACTATGTTAATTGTATAGCTTATGTTACTAGGTACTACTAGATTGATAATCATGGAGTAAAAATCTATTACTTAGGTAAAGTTTGATTAAAATTCAGTTTTGAAATACTTACAGAAACTAAAAACCTATTAATTATTTTTTGTTTTTTCAATTCTCTAACTATTATAAAATATGAATAGGCTTCAATACTTTGGATTGAAAACAATAAATTTCATTTCTCCGAGCATCTAATTAAGTCTTCGCGAAATTCTGAATTGAAAACAAACGGCATTCAACGAAAACTTTTAATTTAATTAATGTTTATTAGTTTGTTCGACTTTGCGAAACTTGCTGATGTTATTATTAACGAAGGTTCATGAAGGGCATGACACTTTAAAGGAGTCAAATTATATCTCTGCGTACTATGAGCAATGCAAGACCAAGACTGCAAGACCAAGACCATTTTGATCATCACTACCGAGGACGGGAATCCATTCCAAATCGGAATAAGTGACGAGCAAAATTGGTCTTGGTCTTGCAGTCTTGACTTCGACTCGCAAAACCAAGACCAAGACTGTATGGACAAGAACAAGACCAAGACTAAATACGTAAGACTCAACCAACATTTTTTTTTTCACAGTAATTAAATGAGATAAAATATTTTTAACAGCGTCAACATATGCTTTTCTTGGAAGAATACTAGTTGGCAAGTCGAATTGTTACTTTATTTTTACTATTGATGAGCAAAATTGGTCTTGGTCTTGCATTGCTCATCACTATTAATATCCGAAAAAAAATGTTAAGAATTTCGAATTTCGGAAATATTATGCAAATAATTAACAATCGTAGTGTAATAACCTAGTTTTAGATTGAGTTTAAAATGAATAAAGGTATACATTCTACATTGAAACCCAAGAACCTGAGGAAAACCTAACTGTTCTCCCCGTAACGAACTTAATCAAAAGATGACAGACGTAGTAAGTTTCTATATGTTTTTTTTTATTGCGTGAAAAATAAACGAGCCTGCTACGGCCCACCCGATGGTAAGCGGTCACCGTCGCTCATGAACCTCTGCAATGCCAGGGCAAAGAGGGGCCGTTATCTATCACCTACCCATACATTAATTAGTATATCTTCATAGCTGAATATTTTACTAAGCTACCAGGGTCTAAACCCTAAAATATAAAATACTTTACAACACATCCGTGACTCAGTATAAAATGATCCCAACATCCGTTCTAAACCGTTTTTCCAGAAGTAAATTAATAAAATATTATTCAATACTAATGCTCATTATGAGGGTATGAATGGCCCACGTTAGGGTGGGTATCGATTGCCTGCACGGTTGCCTAGCAACGGCGAGAGGCGTCACCGTGACGCGGTTGTTATGTAACTTGTTTATACGAGAAGTACTTGTTAAGATTTACAACAGTTACGTTGATACGCATAATGTGAGTAAATGGTGCCTCCTTAACTTTATGTACAGGAAAAAAGAGGAAATTTTCGTATAATTTATTCAAATTTCAAAGGGTGTGTGTTTATGAGTGGAGTTATGATACAATAGTTAGTGGTAGATGACAGAGAAACTTACTAAACGAGGTTTAGGGTCCTTAAAGTTAGATTGTAGGTATCGACCACTCATTGTCCGTGACATTGTCCATGAGCGACGGTAACCACTTACGTTGAGGTGGCCCGTTGGCTTGTCTGCCTACATGACGATGAAAAAAAACAATAGAAGAAATCTAGTAAATTCGCAAAACGTTGTCTTTACATACCACTGTCTTTAGTTGACAGCATCTAACTGATTCAAACTTCTACATTCAACTTCATACATTCACCGCGCTGTGATTTGTAGCCAGCTGGTTCCTATTTCTACATTCAAGGGCTTAAATCCAAACAACCATAGATAATTCCCAAAGGAACTGATGGTCAAGCTAAACTATGCCTACAAAAAATTAAGCAGAAAGACCATCTAACAAACTTTGCTAAAACATCCCTTTCTGAATAATTAAAATGGAATACGTAATTTTAATATTAAAGTACACTTTTAGTTTCGTCCGGAACCCTTTTAGTGGTCATCTAACATAATTTATGAGATTAATATGTATTTATGCAATAGGAGAGTGAAAAATGGAGAAGGTTAAAACGATTTTGTCTAATTGCAACGGAAAATGCCAGATGGAAATGCAGTAAAACTGCGCTAAATGTGCTTTTGTTTACGTCGTAAAGCGGTCAATGACTTTGAACCTCAAACTGAAACTTTAGCTTAATTAATTTAAATAACAATAAATCTTTTTATTTTAATTTGCGGTTATCTGCATCACTTTCATGCATATTTAACGAGTTCTTACCACGATTTTTTATTATTTCAGTGGTGACTAATCTGAGTGAAAACAAATCTTTCTGCCCCCTTTCTCTGAAAGACAAAATACACTGAAAATAATACTGATTGGTTTGATTGTAAATATGCCAGCAGTATCTAGTCTTCTCGTGACCATGAGTCGAAATATCGAGACGACTTAAATAATACAAAAATGTGGTTTCTGTACCAACCCATATGTCTTTTTCCTTCACCGTTTATTTACCAACCCGGATTGGAGACTTCACATATCTTCAAAAGATTTTTAGAACCCTTTTCTGACATGCAGGTTTCCTCACGATGTTTTCCTTCACCGTTTTTAGTCAGTGGTGTTGTGAAAAATTGCACATAAATCTTTTTCCCATTTAGATTTAGAGGTACAAGCCGGTCGGATTTGAACCCGTGACCTCCCGTTCGGAAGGACGCGCATCGACCACTCGGCCACCACGACTATAAAAATGTGGTGGTAAGAACACGTTATTTACGCATAAACTGTAACTAACTAACTTCTAAATAATTAAAAAAACTTCTCTCATTTTTATCTTACCGTATATACCTCCGAAATACCTGCACCAATTCTAAAATACCAGGTTAAGAAAAGCCGTTAAATACGTATCATCCTAATGTTTTCTCAACCAGTGACTTTTAACGATAAAGTGTCAGAATTTATTTAAGAATGTCCGTCAATCAATCACCAAGATACATTCATGCTGAAACTTTGACCCTGGAGGATTAATCTTGACACTTGCCTAGTGTTGTGTTTAATTGTCGATAAAATTAAAAAATGATATATATTTAGTGACAAGAACTATGTATCTCAGTTACATCTATTATAAATGGCTTACCTCAATTAGTTACATCACTATGCCTGTATCGAGTAAAGTGTTCATATTGTATGCATACTCGTGTAGGTAAAGAGGTAGATCGTCGTAATGGGTTGGTGTGCCGGTCATTCTTAGCTCAAATTATTTGAATTGCTCTCAGTAATCGTTGCCACCTAGAATGCATAATATAACAATTTTATTCTTGCCCCTGAACTTTTTATTTAAATAGAAAACATGCAACATCTTTTCTGTACAAATTCCGTCCAAAATTATACATTATTTTTCACCACCCTATAACGACTGTGCAATCGATAAACAGATGACAAAGAATTCTAATTACGAGTATCGATAAAACAATTGAAAGTACATCACTAGAGTTCGGAAAAGTTACAAAGTTTATCGATAAGTTATGAATAGAAGGCGTTTCGGGGTCGGATTTATTCAATACACCGGCCATCTTGGGTAAGAAACGAGGTGTGAACTAAACTTGCTCGTTTGTAAAGATCCAAGGGACTGTTTCATCAGAAAGACTTTGAAAGTACACTTTTATGATATTGTAAGGGATGTACCGTGTTTAGAGGATTACTTTTATTTTAGGAGAGTTGGATTTTACTTTATGTTACATTTAAATAAATTGGAGAAGAGAGGAACCCTTGCTGGATGAATTGAGATATTTAGAGGCCACTTATTACGATTAAATAAGGTTTTCATTGGTTTTTTATTAATGTGATTAATATGAGAATTCGATTGACAGATTGCAATACCAATATACTTTGACAATACTCTGGGGATTAAAAACTACCTACCTAAAATACTTTTAACCTTCATCTACAATGTTCTGGAGTTCTTATTAATTTGTAACAAGATCCTTGTTAAAGTCAGCAGGATTGAATAGTATGCAATTTCTGGAACATTCGACTGACGATAATACTTTATTATGACGAAACCCTTGGGTGTGAGCAGAGATTTCAGCTGTTCTCTAAATTATTATTTTATGATTATGGCAACGGTTACCACTTACCACATGGTGGCCCATTGCTTGCCTACTTACTTACTACTACTAAAAATACTGTTTTGTAAACTCTTTGACTAAAAAAATTAGAGTATTTTGGTAATTTGGATACTCTTTGTTTTTACTGGCAACTACTAATAATCCTTTTTGAAACAGATTTCTACTTTTTTTACTTTAGAATGTATAAATTTTATATAATAAAAAAAACAGAAATAAAGGTCTATAATGAGGGATGTAATCCAGTAATAAATAAGAAAATACAAGCAGTTTAAATTGTTTATTCAAACATGTCTTTAAAACAATAATATTAATTTATACAAGAATATTATTATAAATACAAATTAAACAGTATCAGATACAAAAATATTTTAAAAAGTATTCAATTTTCGACATCAAATTAAAGAAGCTATGATCTCGATCCTGCTACTCCAGCACAAGTTGTAAAGGTACGCTAACTGAAATGAACTACAAGTACAAAGTAAAATGCACCTTAATAACAAAATATGTAAGATCAATATTTAAAGTCTTCTCTTGTTTTCTTGTAAGGCTTCTAGAATGATGCAAAGTCCAGGCCGAGACTTCCACTACGTCACATCACACGTTGTACCATCATGACCACGTGATTGTGAGGTAATGGCCATTTCAGCCCTGAACCAATTTTAATAGTTTCTGCTTCTGATTTTCGTCGACTTCTGTACTGTAGTTTTTTTACTTACTTATGTTAATAAGGAGTCGTGAAGCTGGTTAAATTACATAAAAGTAATTTGAACTCTTCTTCTTCGGCACTAAAATTTATCAGCAAATTTTTTAAAATACTGGATGACAAGACGCTAACATTTTTAAATGAAAGAATATATGAAAGTAGACATCGCATACATTGATATTTGATAGTTTAAACATGTTAATTTATTCTTATTGTAATAATTAAAGTTTCTATTGTTTTCATATTTTTACTAATTAATTAAAGTATGTAAGTGCTGTATCGTAAAATACTTAAACAGTTGAAAGCAAATGGAAAGTGTTTTAAATTAGAAGATCTCAGTTATTACAATTCGAATTATTTCTTTATATTTGGTGAATGGAACGCCGCGTTACCCAGTCAGTTTAGTACCAAACAAGCAGCGCCACCTAGATGGGCTTGGGATAAAACTAAGCAAAAATAAAGGGTGGGTAAGTAGGAGAAAGAGTACTACTGCTAGATAAATCAATGAAAAAAGATTTTAATGTCAAAATGAGGAATTAGTACTTTACTTGTTTAGTTGTGCTCTAAAATAAAATGTATGTTCAGAAATAGAAGTAACCCCTCCCCAATAGATGGGTTAACGCCTAAATAGCCTGTAAGAGACAATGAAATTGCATTAAAATGAAACAAACTCACGTGTGGTCGCAGCACGTACCTTCTTCTTGGAATCTGAGTCAGCATTCAGCCGCTGCGCCCATTAACCTTTAAAAATGCAAATACAATTAGTTATTACGTCTTAAAACGTTACATATATATTTATAAATAGTGATAATAAAGTTTTATTTAAAGATTGCTTTGATATATAATTTGATTTAATTGTAAAGCTTGAATCGTTTTGCCAAAACCCTACAATGAATCTACCGAATTTAAAAGATTGCACTTACGCCATGTGCTTCTTGTTGTAAAAGCTTGTAGAACTGCAGCGATGAATCCGCGTGGCCCCAGAACAGTTGACGACGCTAACCTGTAATTAAAAGCACATGTTAATGAAGGCAATATATTCCACAATGCATAGGAAGGTGGTTTCTTACCGGAGGCGTGTGTCCCGTTGACTCGATGGCGCAGGAGTGGCCTGAGCTTCGGGTGCACAGAACTACGTTAGGATTGCTGACAATGCAGCTTGGATCAGACTGGTGTTATAAACATTTTAAATGCAATTGTTATTCGTTTTTTAATTTTATTATGATTCAAAATTCAGAAGAGAAAATAAATAAAAACACCTCACGTAATTTATGGACGGCCCCTTATTACTTCGTAGGCAGACGAGCTAACGAACCACCTGATCGTAAACGTATACCGTCGCTAATAGATTGTCAGAGGACACTGCGGGCCCGCTTCCTACGGCCTACCTTTCAAGGACTTTCTTCAAGCTTCGTTTGAAGAAGGTTAGATTCTCAGCTTCTGGATATCATGTAGAAGTAGAGTATAAGTCAAGACAAATGAAACGAGCCCGCACATGCCTATCTTGATTAGTTCTTTTCGAGTTGGACTCCATCAGATGAGCTTTATATACCACATCATTGCATTATCGTGAAATATTAATTCATATTAGTAAACTTACAAAATTTCAGCTCATTCAGAAACCGATTTTTAAAAGACTAAGTATGTACATTTGAAATTCATTTGTTAGTGTGCAACACTTATAGAATCTATATTTCTATAGCATATCATTTTCAAAAACACTTTTCATTTCTCACAAAGTCGCAACTAAATTCAATAATTGCAACATTTCAAATTAGAAATAGCACTAGATCATAAAGCTTTAGATAAACATAATTACACCCTACTCCATTATTAAATTATCTTTATAGTAATCGATTATGATTTAACTCAATTGCCTTATTATCACACCTCAATACGTTTACCGTAAAATCTAGGCCGGGTCTAGTACGGAAATTATAGTGTTCTAGCTATTCTAAATGACCGCCGGGGTATATTATCTTATTATGAGCTAAACTTGGGCTCTATGGAACAAAGTATCGGTTAGTCTCGTAATTTTTCGCTATAACACTTGGATTACTAGTTGGTATAAGTTACTTTTACTGAGGACCGGGAGAAATGGGTGACACTGGAGGAAGCCTTCACCTATCAAAATAGGGTTCTTGAAGAAAATAGTAATAGATAAGTACTAACAAAACTAACAACTATATATTTTTTTACTCTTTTATTTGCAAGTTTGTAACTAACAATACTAACAGTAACTAGATAATAAGTATGTTTGTTAGTCTCTTCAAGAAATCAAAGGCTTTTTTTTATTATTTATTTATAAGTTACTTAACGTTTCTATTCGGAGGAGTAATGTGATGTTTGTGACGTAGTAAGGGAGTAATCTTTTTTTTTATTTTTATTTATTGTATGAACCAACAGCGTAACGTAACATAGTATTTAACAATATAGATACATTATAACAAGGCCAATAACAGGTTCACTTAAATGTATTATAATTGTACACGTGTTGTTTTTTCTTTTCAACAGTTTTACATGAATATATAAAAAAGTGCTTACAACTACTTAACGCAGACATATAAACAAGCTTATAAAAATATACCATAACTTTATTAAGACTAATTTTATTTAATGACCAGTGCATGGAAGTTCCCCCTCCCCCTTGATTCTTAATTGATTACTGGTATAATTCTGTATTGTTTAGCAGTATGTATGCAAATAAGTAAAGTATACAATAATACTACCAATTATTTTGTATGGAACATATAAAGTATTATCAGAACATGTATAGTATCTTCTGATCTATTGAACTAATATCGATTTCTTTCGAAATTCTTTTACTAATATGAATCTTTGTTAGTTGTGAGTATCAAAGGCTATGTAATTATTCTAAAATTAAAAATACTCAGGTATTTCAGTCAGTTTATAGTCAGCCAGTGTCTCATAAAGTGTTTTTATAAAGACAATATGTGCACAAGATCATAAAGATGTTGGAAAAAGGATTCTACTAATGACAATCTAGACATCAAGGAATAACTTTTACTTGCGAACTTTGTGGTTTAAATATAAATTATGTGAGTGCTGTTTTGGCACTAAATGTACATTTTATTACGATCAAACGGTACAAAAAATACCCTAAATGGCAGGTAAGGTCTGTAAATTAATCGGTAACAGTTATCCCTCTTCTGAGGAGACCTGAGCCCAACAGTGGGCAGTAATCGGTTGGTACAGTACAGTACAGTTATCTATAGGTAATATAAAAATAAATAGCATAATGTGTTGGTAATTGTAACTCTACAACAGAACAAATTTGGCCGATTCTTTTGTTAATGTTTGTTGAAGTTGGTTGGTTGGATGGTTTATACGGTAAGAAAAATTCAAACAATTACCTACCACGGGGAAAAGGGATCATCAAAATAATATTTTTGCTCTGTTAACATATAAAAACAACATTTCTTATAATCCCATTACAAGAATGTGCCGTGAATACAATGAATTGGCAAAGTCGGATACTAGACTTGATATTTTTGTTTCATCGCTAAATAAATTCTGTAACACTCTTAAGGACATTCTGCTATTGTAGCTCCCATTACATAACATTTATTCCAGTTAGTTAACACAGTTTTATTGTTTCTGCTTCCTTTACGCATTCTAATTGTATTGTGTTTAATTGCCTTTTAATTACTATATTATAAGTAGCGAATTTTATTTTTCTCTTAATTTTATGGTTTAGTCTACTCGTCAACATAATATGAAGTATCTGATTTTGTAGTGCATACATGTTTTATGTTTCAAGCCAGTTACTGTTCTCATATAAACTTGTAAAACCTTATTTTATATAGCTTGTAACGTGTTTTGTGTGCCAAATAAATAAAAAAAAAATCTTAGTTGCTGTAGAGGGTAGGTACATGCAAACGACATCGCGGACAACAGCTAGTATAATCGCTAATATTAATCGCTTAATATCAGTTGGTGACCTCTGTCAAAGTGTCATATTGCCTTGTGAAATACTTATCGCAACCGTTCCCGGGCTAAAGTGAAAACCTTTCACAAATTCTTATTAGGTATTTCCATGTACGTATTTAGGTTAAAATTTTATTGTTACATAATCAGTTAATTGACCCAACTGATGTTTTTTTTAGGCAGACGAACTAACGGGCCATCTAATCGTCGTTCGTCATCGTCGACATTGCGAGGCTGCCACTGCTGGTTAGTGGAAGCTGTCGTTCATCATCCGCCTGTAGACATAGTACACTACTCATGCAGTCACTTTTTGAAAGCAAGGAAGGGAGGGACTTGATACAAAAGATCTGCATGGGTCATTATGTCAGGTGATACCAGATGACAACTCCAATTCAAAGATAGATAGAAAGGTAGAAGTTGTCTGCTCGACGTAATCTTTAGTCAACGATTGTTGTTCATGACGCCTGTAATGTCGTCGTCGTACTAAACGATCAAACATATTTATTTATTTATTTATTTAAAGGAACATCAACAGTATAACATATTGAGAAGACACATTTTGCTTATAACAACTTAAGATTATTCTAATATGTATACCTATTACAGATGTCCACAACATTCATAACATGCAATGTACTCCAAATCAATAGTATGAAAAAAAGAATGAAAAAATAAATAAAATAAAAATAAATTATCAAAAATATTCGATTACATACTTAAATAGTTCCAAATTTGAGAAATATTGTAATTAAAATATCCACTGAATGCGTTATCAAATACATGTTTCTTCAAATTGCAAATGGCATCATTAAATATGTCAAAGTTTTACTTCGAATACAAGTCATTGCAGTGTGAGCACAACCTATTTATAGGCGAATATCGGCCAGTGTTAATGTAGTGCATATTGTTTTCGTCATTAGGGATTGTTTTCAAACCTTGTTTGAAAAAGGATGTATGAGGTTATAGAGTAACCGATGGGTTACTCTATAACCTCTTTGCCAAACGATATTTAAAAAAAAATGAATGATGTTAAATGAACTCCAGAGAGATTTTAATAATTTGTTCCGTTGAGCGTCTAAACGCCGGCTGAAGTCAGACTTCAGCACAAGGTTATGCGAGACGGCACGACGCGTTACACCCTACAGCATTCTTTACCGTCGCACCGTCTCTTATTAGGGTCTCGACCATTTTGCACTGTCTCAGTCCGACCCCGTACAATACCTACCACTGCGGCATAACTGATGACAAATGACGTTCATAGAAATTGGAAACTTAATTCTTACACCGCAAAATAGGAACTGCATACAACTTGTGCATGTTAACTGCGCTTTTTAGACACGTGTATGTCATTTCAAGGTTATTTATTTGATTTTAAAACCCTTTTTTCTTGATTTTGGTGAAGAAAAACGCTGAATTTGATGTAGATTTGGAGTTATTAGCCATAAAGAGTGTCAGATGCAGGTTTCTCAAGAAGAAAAAACGTTTTTTTTTGGGTTAAAGAGTACTTTATTACTGCCATAGCAACAGATGTAGGTACTAATTGCAAATAGTTTTGTTACGTCACTTTTCCAATTCAAGTATCCGACATTTATAATAATCATCATCAGCCTATTGAATTCCACTACTGGACATATTTTTCGGGTATTGGCCCACCTCTCACTCCCACCACTGTAACTCCTGTATAGCCAGGATCCACAGCGGCGACCATCGTAATGACTCTGAGCAGTGAAGCCCAGGAAAACCCGAGGGAAAGCTAACTTATCTTGGACCCCGCAACGAATTTAATCAGAAGATGATAGAAGAAGTAGGAAAACATGAGTTTCGACTTCCCTTCTCGCAAAAGCGGGAGACAATAAAATAAGATTGAAAAAGCATTACGTCAGAATTGAGAAAAGCACTACGGACATTGATTTTATTAAATTTATTGGACCTATGCGGTGAGCTGTTATACTATTTAGGATGCCAATAATAGTTATGCCATATGCCTACATCAAATTTTGACACCGTGATTGGTCCTGGGCTTTTTGCGTCCAAGGTCTTCTCGTGACCCTAATCATCATGAGTCATGACCACCAGACTTATGGGCACATACTTGCCTCATCTCTGTCATTGACTACATTTTTAACATCTTATTAATCATTGTCTCTCTTCAAAAATATAAAACATAGATACTATAAAAGAATCTGCCGATAACGGTGTCACCAGTGGCCATGAGTCCAGAATGAGAAGTCACTTTACCATACAGCCCTTGGTGCGAACGACTGCCTTCTGGATCAAGTAGGTCTAAATTTTAGACCTAACTGTAAATATTTAATACGCTTATCCTTGTCTGTCTCCACGAGGTTCTGGAAATGGCCCTGCATGTATTCTTAAGCTTTTCATTAAGAAAATAAGTGATACTGATGATGAATTCCCTGTCATAGAATATTATTATCATGATGAATATTATAACAATAAAATATATTTGATTTGATAGGTAGTATAAGTAGTAGATAGATATACCTACAGAATACCGCTTACCATCAGGTGGGCCGTATGCTCGTTTATCTACCTTGCAATAAAAAAAAAAAAAAGAATAGGAATGTTTCCTACTTGAGAGTTGTAATTGTTGACCTTCTTCAAATAAAGAAATGTGCTAAGCCGAAAATGACCGATAATATATAATGAAAATAAGGCCTTCTAATTTAATTAACTTATTTACCTATAGCCCTCTTGTTCCTAGTACCTCCATTAAAGTCTAACAACACCTGCAGTCTTGTGACCTAAAGTTATGGTGTTAGTTTTATAGCTAATCTATTTCATTATATTGTTTCATAGGCTTTTAAAGTTTAACTTAAAAAAAAACAAGTAGAAAAAATAATTTTAGTTGGCAATTAGGTATCACATTCTTAACCTTCTTTAAATTAAGCTTAAAGTCTATGAAGTGAATCCACGAAAGAGGTCGAATTTTCTTTGTCACTGGCTAGTTGAGCAGCAAAGAAAAAAACTTTAAATAAATTCGAAAAAAGGAACAGAAAAGAGTGTGCGTGTGTATTTTAAAAATTCATAAATTATTATTTTTCTTTTATTTAGTTAATTTGACATGAATAATTTTAGTGACGAAAACTTTTAGAGTTAAATTAATAGAAATAATTTTATCCAAATTCCAAGTTATATTTATTATTCGTGTGGTTTAATTTTCTTCAATCTGTGTGACTACAGTAAGTTTTTAATTTATTTTTTTCAAGGTTTTATTATCTAATGTTTAATGATCTAATTATCATTTATGGTTGGTTAGTCAACAACAATAATCTTGGGACCATTTCGCTTGGAGTTAATTCATGCTGTGGCCAACTAGATTTCAAGATGTCTGAAGAACCCTAACAATGAATTTCTAATTTCCAGGGGTTTTCTGATATGTTTACGGTATTTTTACCATCCATTTTTTATTTGCTACTTTGATCATATTTCAGGATTGTATAATACGAAGAAAATCACATTTTTCCTCGAAATATGAAGTCAAATTGGTCAACACCAGCCTTCTTATAAACTGGTATGTACTATGCATATATTTGTTTTTTTTTTAATGTTTCTATAGTTCATCTGTGGCTCATGAACCTCTGCAATACCAGAGTATTGGAGGGCCGTTTCTGCTGATGAGAAACCACCCTCCAATGCTAATCTTCCTTAGATCACTTTCCTTAGATCTTGTTTATACAGGGTGTTATAATCCGATGAAACAATATTTTCACAGCAAATAGTATACTTGATGTAGAAGCCATCCACCAACTTTGGGTTTTCTAGGCATAATATATCATAAGTTATAACTAATCAAAACTCCGTGTGGATTGGCGCGTGATCAACCCTACCGTACTGACCTACACCAACGACTAAAGACTTAAGCCGGCTAGTCACCTCCTGTATCATAGAATATTGTAATAATACACGGGACAAAAATCACATTCTAAACAGGATACATTTTTTTTGCAAGGTAAGCATACTAGTCTTCACCCACCTGATGATAAGTGTTTATCTTACTACCGCCCAAAGTTTATTGTTTTTTTTCTACGTTATTACAAAATATCGGCATGGTCATATTATTTAATTAAAAAAAGAACTATTCGGTATAATATTGTTAGGGACTTAAAGACAAATCTACAAATTTTTGTCTCAACGAACAACACAACGATTTATTTTAAAGGTATTCAATTCAACAGAACTCGTTATTTTGGAGAAGACATCACAATTCCAACTATTTAAAACAAGAAATTAGTTTTTAAATTGTATGAGCATGTTCTGAAATTACGAAAATTTGTTAATAATAATACATAATATTTTTTGAATACTACCGACACATCTGTATGTGTTTATTCTATGCCTATTTTGATTCTCCGACTCCAAGTCCACGTGGACTGAGTCGGTTCCGTCAAAGGAAATTTCGGCTAAACAAAAGACATTAAAACGAAGCGCTATCTCCTCATTGGAAAGATTATATTTTTGTAAAATGCCGATTTTCTATGATTGGTTAATTATTAGGGTCAATGTGAAATGGTATCCGCCCATAAATAAATAAATATCGGCAAACAAATTTGAATGGTTCCGTCGTATTTTTTTGTTTTATTTTTATAAATTGGAATGAGTGAAATTAAAACAAATCATTTTCGTCAATCGATGATATTATGGGGTTCGATTAACGCTCGACGAAAAAATTGAGTGCATATCACCCACCCTAAAATTTTTACAACAAATAAAGTACTTTACTACACACTTTAGTACACTAAATCATGTACCTACAGTACCTATTAGATTTTCATATGTAAGATGTGAATACAATTGTCAGTTAACAATATTATTCGTTAGCCACGCGAATTCATTTTCTATTAGTAGGGGTTATTAGAGTACGGAACTCTAAAATTGCACCTTACGAAGTTTGCAGTACAAGTTAAAACTAAAATTCAACAAAAATCAGTCAGTAAACTCTTGCATTTCGTCCAAAGTAGTTCAGGATAATTTTATTCCTGCCCTGTAATTTTCAATTCTAAAAATATGTCATCACCATACTTGAATGCCGAGTATTACGACACGCTTTTAAGTGTTGGAGCTGCAGATGGAAGCTACCACGGCGGACGCGAACTTTACCGACAACGATACGTCGTCGGTAGACCGCCTTCCGAACAACGAAGACTTCCTTCTTATACGTGTTTTCGGAACTGTGTAGTGCTAAAATGTGCTTTACAAACCTATCTGTGTAGTGCTAAAATTCGTTTCATAAGTGACAGTGTAACAATAAACTTTCCATAACGTTTGTTTGACCATTCATAATTTCTTCATCAACTGACTGAAATTGGGGGCCTCTGAATAAATGGCATAAACTATCATTATGAGTACTGAAAATTTAAACGCGAACATCGAAACAATCGACGGACTTAATATCTCGATAATACGGTACATACTTTTACATAAATCTGTAGGTTAAATGTTAGTAGGCAATCTACTTTTTTGTAAAATTTTAATAAATTGTTATAATTTCTGTTTCTGTTTTATTTTCCACTTACTATGAATCGATAGGTAGGTAAGATTTTAACGTCGCTGAGTGCGATGACCTTGAGTGTCACTTGTAAATATTGCGCTACGATCGGATGCGCTTGTGTGTGTGAATACAGATGTAGTACGCTAAATGTAGGTCAGGGTAGGGTTGTCAAAAATAATACAAAATAATAATTTTTCAACTTTGTATGGGAAAATAAAGTGATCGTCTCCGTTTCAAAAGTATGTGTATATGATTTCAAATGTGAAATAGATTAAGCCCTTAAAGTATTGTTTCATCGGATCATAACACCCTGTATAGATGACTTATATTATGAGTAGTTTTTTGTATTATATTTTTTTAAAGTCTGTTTCGTTTATGAACATGTAACATTCAGACTTAAAATTTTGCCAATGTATCTGTTGTCTAGTCTTTAGTTACCAATTAACTATAGGTATATCATGAACTTTACTTCCTATAGACTATAATTTAAAGCAAAAAGTGGATGAAACATTTCCGTGGTGTTTAAAAGAGTTACTAATCTTAATCATTGTGAAATACCAATTATGCAGTAAAATAAGGGAATAAAACACAACATAATCAATCATACAATATGTATTTAATATAAGATACAGTAATTGTGACAGGTGGACAAAATCATTCCCATTTACTATGAACATTAACTAATATTTGTGAAAAAATCACACTTACATTCTCCATGCCCAAAATGTGTCAATTATTTGAGGTAGATTCACCCATCTATAGTTTGGGTACAACGTTAAACAAAAAATCGTGAGGTCAAAAATACACGTCACAAAAAAAAATGGACCTTATCTCCGTTACTATTAAGTCCATTTTCTTTAGTACCAATGTTTGGACCAACACGCCAAGCACAGGGAAAAAAGCAAATAAGACAACGCATTTAAACATTATACTATATATAATTAAATATCTACAAAATTGAATAATTAATGCACACTATAGGGGACGCGTGACGTCAAACATTTACAATAAAGAATTCATTCATATAATAAACGCATATAATGAAACAACACGTAGCACTAGCGCACTACAGGCTTCCCTCCACGATAAACATACTACAGTACAATAAATACTAGACTATATACATTCAGGAGTCTTTCAACTGTTTACAGCCTCAAAGGAACCTCAAATTTGAGACAAACGCAAACATTGTGCTATTCCGTCGATCGATATTTTTATCCAAAAGAGGCCTAAGTATCTGTTGATAAATGAATCTGTTGTTGTATCCATTTTTTGGAATACTAAAAGACAAAGTGGATTAAACCACGTTTTAATATAATGCTAAAAGCAAAACTTTTATGTCACTTTTCCAGTATTCTTTGTCGACCTTCTAAGATAGCATTTTCTACTGCAAAATACCATAATATGTTTACCGTTTCAATACCAACATACAAACCGATCTCGTAACGAAATGCGGATCGAAATTATTAAATAAATCGAACAGTGAATTATTAATGTATTACAATCGATAAGTTTGTTCGCCGCGACACAAAACGATTCTTCTAGAAATTTCTATAAAAACTTGTACAAACGCAACCCAATTATGTCGAGGCAGTGACAAAAATATACATCCTTATGAACACTATCAATTGCTTTTAATAATTCCTTGTTGTAGAATTTCACAAAATATCGTTTCTCATTTATTTTGTTATCAAAAAACACTAAAATCTAAAACTAAAACGTTTTTCCGCTATTCGCTTACATTGGACGAGGTGTTTGAATAACGATGTTAAATCTGCCGCAATTGCCGCAGTTACGGAACTGCCGCAAAGTGCCGCAGTTATCTAATCTGCCGCAAAATGCCGCACCAGTTACAACTATTATTTAAAATTGAGCGTATTTCATATTACTTGATACATTTCACCACCCGAGGAGTCGAGCTCCGTCATTCATTCTGATCCAAACACTGCCGAATTATCTGAGATCAAAAATTCAAGTCCATTTTGTTACGAGGATAGAACAAAAAACTAAATTTTGTCTTTACGATTTTGGTGTCGAATTTCACTAAGAAAAATAATTTATTTCTTAAAAAAAATAATTATAAAGCGAGCCAATAAAATATGGCACTACCATCAGTGCTGTAAAAATTAAACTAAATTCTTTTTTTTATTTAATTAAATTAATAATCAGTACATTGGAAGGTCTCCAAGAGGAAGTCCTAACTGTATTTTTGTTTAGCATACGAATCCCACAACAAACCTTCGATCAGGCACCAACTTTACTACTAGTCAGAGTTCCTAACTCACTCGATACTTGCTATCTCCCTCACTCTCGTAGTGACCGAGCGAGAGAGCAGATATCGACTCGAGTAGCCGCCGCGTAGACATAGTCATCATGAACCATTAGGTAAGGTTGCCAACTATGGAAAGTAAAATAAAAAACTGATTTCATCGACTACCTTATCTACAGTCGATAAGTCGATTCTTAAATTTTTGAACGAAAATCTCATTCTAATTCGAAAAAAAAATGATTATACCATGAACACCATTTATTACATTTATTGGTTCATTAAAGTTCACCTTCGTGAATAATAATAATGAAAAAAAAATATTAATTTTATTTTTTTTCCTTAAGTTGGCAACCCTACACCCATCCCACAAGCCATATCCCTTATCCCTACCATCCGATGTGTCCTAAACTTGCCTAAGGCTCCCTACACGTATCCTCATTAAACTACACCGAATTTTATTTTATTTAAACTAAAAACCGAACCTAATCTCCATCCGTGAAAAGCGATTTCAAAATGGCGTCGTACCGCCACGAATTCATACTAACTTAACGCTACAAACATTACTAGCGAGATCTCGTGAGCACAGAACACAAATACCACATCAAACTTGTATATAAAAAACTTAGTTTAGTTTAAACGAGAGTTTTATACGAATTATTAAAATATGGAAAACTTTTCAATAGTATTGTGCCCTACTGGGATTAAGTCTCTTCAGCAGAGGAATGGAGTAAGTTGACGCAACTTTGTTACGAGTTGGGTACTTCATATTATAGGAATACTTTCCAATTTAAAAAGAGTAGAATTTTTTTTTTGTGTTCGAAAATAAACTAGGAATACATTTGTATAAATAACAACTTCCGTTAGTTTTTTTAGTCATAAATTTTGAAAAATATGAGTTAGTTCCCAAATTTTACATTACCAATCGTATAAAACTCTCATTTCAACTCTATTAATCTTAAAACGCTAAAAAGGCATTCTGTTATCTGTAAAGAGGAATCAAAAACTCTTTTAAATCTATTAATGTACTTGGTGTTCCCTAAATGAATTTAAAAGGTACTAACAAATAATTTAATCAATATTCACAAAAGTATAATTAAATTTGTATAACTTTTAATGTACCTTTTAAATTCAAATCACTAATATTGCTTTCGTTAACATTTTTGTAACACGACACGGTTCTTGGTAAATTTATTATAATAATATGTTGTAATAATTATTGTAGTTGCGTAAATATCAAGAATTTGTCGAATCAGTAACCTACATAACAGTTACTATTATAAAATGAAATTTATTACTTTGCAAAAATATAACATTTGTTTTTAATTTTATGTATAAACTATTGTATCAAATATTGCAATCTTTCAATTTTACAAAAATATTCCTATTTATATTTTTGAATAGTAATCTAAATGTTCCAGATATTTTTTCATACCATAGACTCTAATGAAATCGTGTATAAACTTGGTCTATGTTAATAATAATTGTATCGAAACGTGTCTAAAATTAATTGAACATTTGTGCGCGAATTGAACCGGTCATTTTAAACTAACACTTATCACAAAAAGTTTATTGCTAAAGTACTTTAGAGGCATCGTGTGCGTTTCCACTACGACGGACGAGAATCAAAACTTATTGTCCGATCGCTCCAATACAAACTACATCAAACGTTAATACTACTTAGTACAGTGACACTAAACCTCAAGTCGTCGCAGTGGAAACGGGTCTTAAATACAATGGACAACACAACTCCGAATGGCAGTGACGTCATACAGACACAATAAGCGTTGTAAACTGTAAGAACACTAGACGGGTGTTTCCATAATCGATATGACTACGCGATTATAAAGTGAACACTAATGAATTATCGATACGCTCTGAACCCGATTTAGGGTAAACATCAACCAACGAAAACCAAACATTGATGAACCAACGAGAAGACTTCAATATCATTTTTCTTCTTGTCCTCAAAATATTTAATCACAAGAATAATACGATAGGGATGTACCTAAATCGGTCCACGAGCGTGATATATCGATAAGTGGTCAGGCACTTGGTGAATATTATATCTGCGCCATGACGCTCGGTCGCGACCACCACTGTTGGTTACTGTACATCTAAACTTGGCACCTCAAGCGAAAGCTAACGATACGCGCCAACCATCCAAACTAACGATCGGTGTTGCCAATTATAGAACATTTCCCGAATAATTACGAGAAACTTGATTGTATAATTTTACTGTGTAACTATTTTGACACCTACAACTTCATTAGATTACAGTACAAAATTTAAAAATAACTAAATAAACATCACTTCTAAAAAACAGAAAATCACACTTTCTCTTTGTGTCATTTCTAAGCCATGGTATTATGGGCCAAACAAAACTCAATAAAACATTCCATCAAACTCCCCAACTCCCGGGAAATCTCCCAACCTCGGCAACACCTTCAGAACGCAAACAATGAAAGCCGTCCGTTCGATTAACACTAAAATCTATTTACAAATCTGGCAGTGATTCGTAGCTGGTCGTTCATCTTAAAATTAAAACTAATTCAGACTACGCATTCCGCTCGCGCGAAGTTATCTACTATAATTATATATCGAACACCGTTTTCTATACATTTCGTACTAACTATTTACATGTTTGATCGTCGCTAAGGTTCAAAGTTGAACGTTTCAATATCAATATAAAAAGTAAGCATCAGTCTTGTTGGTTTGTTTACGTCCGCCGTCGACCAGTTTACATTTAACGAACAATCTTTGGCGATTAATCGTACTTTATTTTGACATAGTGACTTCCATTGAAAATAAACAAAAAAGAGCATATTACAAACCCTAGTGCTCATAGAACATATTGAAAAAAAAACAGCATTAAATTCCAAAAACCGGAAGTCACTTTATCCAAATCCTATCCGCCATTTTGTTACTTCATCTTACATCGCTGGCGTGGCACCAAGCCGCTACAATAATTCTAACTATATCGTAACAAAGAACCGACGTCCGAACCTAAGTCACTATGACTATATAGAACAATCTCTGTATTACGTACAAAATTAACTAACAACGCCAGCTCTTTGCAATTTCACAATTCAAACCTGAGACATAGAATACTGTCAGAAGTCAAGTATATGTAGTGGCGTGCAGTTTTTGAAGCAAATATGCACTGCATACCCTATGTCGTTGACTTTTTAGTGTTATTGTGTTTTTAGACCAAACAATGAGATAAAGTTAATTTCAAATTCATATCAGTGCATGCCTTAACAATTTATTGATACCCTGAAACTCTTATGCACTTATGACTTACAGTACTAAAACTCGCCTTTGCTTACTAACTTCAGTACTGTATTCCGTGTCTTAGGTCTAAACCCGGGTACTATCGTCCGCTCGGCCAGAACGCGCTGCCGCCATACTTCCGGCCGAGCTTCCGTTTCTTAGCTCCCGTCACTTCCGTCTTCTGTCTGTCCTCTTCTCTGTAGAGCAGGGGCAGGTTGTTGGCGCTGCATTCGCTCTTCAGTTCGACGTTCTTCCTCTGCTTCGCTATGAGGTTGTTGAGGAGTCGCGAGGAGGTGCAGTGTCGCGCGGGCAAGGTGCGCGCGGGCGGGGGCGCGGCGGCGGGGGCGAGGGCGAGGGGGGCGCGCGGCGCGGGGGGCGGGGAGGCGGCCTTGCGGTACGAGGAGCGGAACTGCTCGTACAGCACCACCTTGGTCTGCACCGGCAGCTGACAGATCTCGACCCGCTTTATCCTTTTCACGTCCTTCTCTGGAACCCATTCGTCTTCGAG
The DNA here is from genome assembly GCA_030269945.2 of Trilocha varians. Taxonomy (NCBI): domain Eukaryota; kingdom Metazoa; phylum Arthropoda; class Insecta; order Lepidoptera; family Bombycidae; genus Trilocha; species Trilocha varians. The sequence goes on along the minus strand of AP028265.1, from coordinate 2,689,946 downwards.
CCTGGAATTAAGAACGTACATAAATACTTTGTCAATGTTATGGCCACACAGAGGTAACTGCAAACACATATGATACTGTTGTATTAGCAAGAGTTTTTAAGTCTTGCACTGGATATCTGAAATTCAATTGATTTATAGTCGTGTTTGCAGCGTTATGGGTTGCTATCCCATCTAAGGTGATAATTTCGAAACGTGCATTACTAAAAAGAAGCAAGGTAATTAATCGCTCTAATTTAGTTAAAATATACAGAAAAAAGATTACACAAAATTGTATGCAAAGAATAAATGTGAGGGACTTGCAACCCAGAATTGCTAGCACATACTAGATTTTGCTAGAGTATGATGTCACTGCATGACCAGCAACAAAAAAGATCCAAATTTACTCTAAATTGTAAATAATGATGAAAAAATTTTCAGTAAGGTGATATTCAGTATAAATTAAAAAAAATTAAGAATGGCGAGATTAAACGTGTTTACTATTTTAGTGGAATAAAAAGTCAACGGTATTATGTTCCACCGTTCGAATTAAAAGTTATATCGATATGAATTTACTATGCAGTGACTCAACTCTATCATGCAAGCAACTTGAAAATAAAATGAAAGTTGCTCTGTGTGGCATATGTCAGCTTTATTGAAGCATGCCAAGCACATGTGAGGATCAACTGCATAGATAACAAATCGATTAATAATCAAACTAATTTTCGGTATCAATAACCTAATGTTTAAATTTTTTGTATCTAATGTCTATTTTTTTAATAATCATTGTGTAATCGAAATATCGATTCTTAATCGAATGAGGTAAATTTTGTAATCGATAACGTTTAAAAATGCATATGAGCCTCACACAATCATGAGGTATGATTTCTACAACTGATAATGGAATGATAAAGCAATAATATAATATGGTGATCTTAAAATGTTAATTATTAAAACTTCTCAACGATATTTAACTTTTGGTTTATGATACACAATTCGGCTTTAAATCAACAGTCCAAGGCTTTTCATATTTCTTACAAAAAATTGTATCCATAATTCAAAGTGAATGAGTAATCACTGCACATTCTTTAAAAGTATTGTGATGAATATATTTCATTTTTAATAGTTTTCCCGTTGAAAACTACTATTTCAATCAATATAAATATTTGTAAATGTTCCATATGGTGTTTTAAATTCAAATAATATATTGGCATATTTTTTTTGTTTCTCATAGGTTATAGGTGTATAATAAACCATAGAAACGCAACGGACAGGCTGTTTTACCTGGCTATTACCTTTTCGCAATACAACACAATACAGAGACGAATACTCCCTTGTCGAGCGGGTAACAATTGTATCCGCCCCTAAACAATCAAACCAGTAGGCAACAATTAGACATTAAAGTTAGACAGCATTCTTTTTTTACTTATAATAAAAAAAACTTAATTTTACTTAATTGAGAATCAGATTTACTATCAACAGTGTTCTGTGTATGTAGAAGTGTTGTAAAGTCTTACTGATTTATAGCTTTCAGAAATTTACTTGTTTTTAAAATATAAAAAAACTTGAGAGGTGTCAAGGGACACCCAGATGGAACGAAGTTCCTTTCGATTAATTAGTGAGGGAATTGTAATAGAATTTTATTTTTTTAAGTTATAATAATTACTTAGTTTAAAACGTCTCTCTCTTCCTATAAGAGAGAGAGAGAGACAGACGTTTCAAAAATATTTTGATTACAGCGCCATCTAGCATTAATCATATAAAGCAAAATAAGGAATTGTTTTAAAAGATTTTAAGCACAGCGCCATCTAACGAGAATCATCTAAAACAAAAAAAATTCATAAGAATTTCCGTCTAGCCCCCTTTCGATAACGCGCGATAAGGAACTTCGTTCCAATAAGATATAAAACTATACAAAAGGTTGGAACGATACAGTATACGTTTTCGCCTTTATTTATGCTTACCTGCAACATTTGAATATTGCTTGGTATTATTGAAAAACTATTTTGTTCAATAAAGAAAAAAACTACTACAAACCTACACGGCTTGTGTTGTTATGTTATAATCTTTTAACAATATTAGTCCAATGGATCGAGATTTCATAAAAACGAACTGTAAATGATCTCAAAGGTCGAATATACGGAATTGACGTCAACACAATGTATAGAATTGCGACGATAGAAACGTTAGTTTCACTCCCATAATAATGCCTTAAGAACTACCTAGGTTCCTTGGACTCTAGAAGAATGATTAACCTGTTTTTATACCTTCAAAATACCTAAAAGTACCTATGTACTTTTAGGTATTTTCTGTCAGACTCAATATCAAACACATATTGTATGGTTAAATTTAACCAATAAATTAATATAATGGCTGGTGAAGTAATTTTGAATTTTTATTAATAAATTAGTTGTTCACAGTTAAATTGTACAAAACCTGTGTATTTTGTACAACATAGCATAGTGTAAGTTACTTTACTCATCTTACTATCTCCGACAGGTATAAAACTGTATGTGTAGATACATGTGAGGTTTCTAACATACTTGTAATAATAAGGCAAGTATATTACTTCTTTGTTTGATTATCTTATTGAAAAATTCAAGATTTTAATAAACCTTGCATTTCTAATTCTTTCTTTTTCAAACGTACTTTGACTGCATATTTCACGTCACAAACAAATTTAGTTAAAGGTAAATATAAAGGTATACGTACACATGCGGCGGGTAGTACGACACGAGCGCCTCCCTCGAGTGCGTGGCGGCGTTGTACCGCGTGGCGGACAGCGCGGCGTGCAGCGTCAGCGTGTGGCGGCCACGAGGCTCCCGCAGCGGACACGAGCCGCCGAGACGCCAGCGAGTGCAGCGGACCAACCGCCACACCAGACCCTCCATAGTGCCGGCGTCGAAGAAATCGAACATGCGGGCTGGAATAGCGTTATAGAAGTTTGTTAATTTAGACGTCTTGGTGGGAAGAGTAGTTGGATCGTTGTACTATGGCACTTTTTTTAAACAAGCCTATGGCCCGCCTTTATAGTGGGTATAGGCTAATTAAGCTTCCGCCTAACACCAGGACATTAGGGGCGTTATCTTCCACCACTCTGACATAACCCTTGTTTAAAGAGGAAAGTCCAGTCCAAATCGAATTTATGTGTGTGGTTACCTGTACGTAAAACAGTACAGAATACTAAGACTACTCTTACTCCTTCTCGTAAAGCAGAAATTGTTTACCATACTGGTTTAATATAGGCAGAATTTTCAAACATATTTTTGAGAAGTGTCTTCACGGTGACCCGAAATCAGTCTTACGTCTAAGGTAATTTAAAATCTTGAAAAATCTGTCATGCCTGTAGGTTAGTTTCGAAAGTGGCGTCGAAATTTAAATCTAGAATATCTATTTTAAGAATGAAGAACGTCAGGTCAGTTATTCTCATTTAAACTCGTCTGTGACCTTTAGTAAAATTAGTTTAAATTTAATAATTGAACTACTTACCAGACCAGGGCTGCCGACGATACCTCAGTTTCTTTCCATTTCTTCTGATCAGCTTGCCTCCGGACTCCGAAGTTTTCTTCCCGTTTCCACCATTACCCGTACCCTCATTGAAATGGTTGTTCACGTGGCGTTCCAATAATATCTGAAACATGATTTTAAACTATTAGAACATTCTCGACTACCCGCAGAAAGAAAATGAATGACGGTGAACGATAATTATTGCAACGCCATTTATTGAGTTTTTAACGTCACTTTTAACTTTCACTGTTTTTTCACTGACACAAAAAACAATCAAAATCGGATTCTGATTATTTTTTTCTGTGTTTTAGTTAGTTTTCGTACAACTTTGGTACCACTGTCTAACGATTAATTGTTAAAAAACGAAGATGAATGACCGTTAGTTTTTTTTTCACTTGAGTTTATTTATACACTAGCACAATACTTGAATGTTTCATCCGTATCCCATCACCGCGTTCTGACACCATCAGTGTAAAAAATTAAAAGAAACCAATAAAAATGTAAAGGCTTCGATAAATTTGTCCGAAAACAAATTTAACGAACGATATAACATGTTTATTGAAACAAAAAATGTACAAAATCGATAATTATTGGTTCCTGGACATCCTGAGCACCAGGACCTTAGGAAAGAAAATATAACGGCGAGTATAAGGAATATCGTAGAATTGAAAATACCATAAAGGTAGTTTTAGTGACGACATCACGCTCAAAAAGTCCGTATAACAAAAATAAATGTAAGTTAATATATTTATCATGAAACTACAAATCACACAAGTAATCTACATTTTCGACGACAATGCTTTGAGGAGTTACTTTAACAGAAGACAATAACATTATGAATTTACTAACTAATAGAAAAGTCACGCAAAAAAGTAGTGGACTTGGAATTTCAGTTTAAAAGAAAAACAAAATTACAATCGTGATGTGTCACAATCAAGCCATTGATGGGATCACAACACGAAATAATCTTCTTAGCAATTAATTTACGGTGACGAGGAGTGAATTTAAATGCGTGAATTCCGCACAGTAAAAATAAGACGAACCTCCACATAAAGTCCCATCTAAGGACAAAACAAAAATTATACTAATTTTGGGCAAAGTACGGAATCCAAAATATGATCCAATCATCAGCGATCGGATTATTTTAAAATAAAAAAAAAACACACTTTTATTAAAAATATTAGTATCCTAAGGAAATCGATGTAGAAGAATGTAGACTAAAAATATCCACAAAAAGTGTTACAAAACGAGAAAGCACAAGAAGACTTAAAGCAAAGATCTAAGAACTCAAGTTAGAGCTACAGCAATTACTGTCTTTAAAAATAATTAACAAGTATAAGAACGTAAATGTAGTTAGAAGAACAAATAGGGTTGTTAAGTAGAGACTATTGGGAATTGAATTTGAACTGGCAATAAATACTACGGCTAATCTAGTTGGAACAATGTTCATCATTATAGCGTCGTGGGTGTGTAAATTGATGTGCAGCGACACATTAGTGTTAGTTACTAATGTTCATACCCAAACGACGATGTATTGTACCTAGAAAAACAAAAAAAATCATAGATCAAGGAACGTAATTGTACCTGCGTTGAGAACCGTCGCTCACATCCATCGACGATACACTTGAAGGGCTTGTTCCCTCCATGCGACAAGGCGTGTCGTTCCAACCACAGCCGCGAGCAGCTGGGCTTTCCTCGGACCTTGCACTGACTCCACAGGCAGACGTAGTTCTCTCTTCCCGCTTGAGTTTCCACGTGAGCAGTCTGGAATATTCGATGATATTTGTTTTAAGAAGGTTCAAATATTACGCAACAATAATTAATCATTTTAAATTGAATTAAAGCTTTTTGTTGTTGCACCAAACATAAATTACAAAAAAGTATTATAATACGGAAAACTGCAGTCAAATAAAAAAACCGAAATCAAACATAATATGCTCACCTGTATATGATCTAAAAGCTCTGGATCATTCTCGAATTTCTTCGTACAATCCTCCCAAAGACAAAGTATCACAGTGGAGGTAATGTCAGTACTAGATTTCCGTTTATTACTACCTGGTTTCGTCAGGTGATTCTTAGGCGGAAACCTTAACGTTTTCGGTTGTTTGAGTATTGGACTCTTTTGGCTTTGAACATCTACTGAACACAGACTAATGCTTAATGATAAAGCCGAGTCCTCGTCACATTCCTTGCTCGTTTGCGAGTCGCTCGGCGAGTCTATTGACTTGTCCGTACCTATACCCGACTCGGACTCGGTAGTGGAGCCACAGAAGTTGGCTTCTATCACAGTATTTTGGACGTTGGACGAAACATCCTTTAGAACAGTTATCTGCGTGAAAATAGTTTCCTCTCGTCTTGCTACTTCTTCCACTTTTCTTAACTCTTCAGAATAATCGTTCCTCAATTCCTGCGTACTATCTTCACATTTACTACTATTTTCTACTTTAAAATAACTATCATCTGCCATCTTCCCTGACGCAAATTCTTCAAATTTTTCCGATAAACTACTAACTTCTGCAAAAGGCCTCGATGACAGTTTGTTAGTTTCCAACGGAAAAATATTGTTGTTAACAGTTTTAGACAGCCAAGGTACGTTGCTTTTTGGTTTTGATTTCTCTAACAATTCTGATTCTGGAACTGTACTACTAGGTGGATCTGTTCCTTGTATAGGGTTGTCAGGTGGTTTTACAGGAGCGATTGGTATACTACTCGAATTTAGTGTTTGCGTCGCATAATTTGCAACAACTGATGGTGGATGATTCATTAACGAACTAGAACATGAAATTTGCGTGGAAGACACAGTATTAGTACCGGTATAACTCCAAGTCTCCTTAACGTTCATGTTTGGCATCGAAGACATGATAAATCCTGGTTGTGGCATTAAAACAGGATGACTAAAATTGACAGCGTAATTAGGTTTAGAATGCACAGGCACGTTCACTGTTTGTATAGTAGGAACTGTTTTATTCATCATTGGAATAGTATTCGTGATCGATGAAGGTTTATTCATATTCGAATACGGCGAGGTAATTGTGTTTCCAAGTTTTAACAGTGTACCGTTGACGAGAATTTGAGGGGATTGTTGATTCTGAAGATCTTGTCTCGACATCGTTAATTGGGATGCCTGTTGTAGCATAAAATTAGGCATCTTTGCCATTAAATTCGGTAACTGAACAACTGTACCATTTATGTTCTGCATTAGAGGAAACACAAATTGGCTGTTTAATTTAGTTGGACTTTGTACATTTACAGCAGGCCTTACATTATGGTATGTGTTCATTCCATTTTGTTGGGGTATAGAAGGTACAGTTAATCCATTCTGTGGTATTCTCAGCGTAGTCAACATCATATTTTGTGGAACAGTAACGAATGAAGCTAGATTATTCGTAGTCACAGAGCGATTATTAAGTGGCTGTGATATATTAAGTGGGTGACAATTTTGCAAATTATTAACAGGGAGGTTTAGGCTGCCCAGCGGTGCATTCATTGTCACAGAAACTGGTCGGACTCCGTTCGGAATATTCGTATTATTGAGTGTAGTATTATTAAGACTCGTATTGCTTGAATCAGCTGGACTACTTTTAACTGGTGTAGTTTGTGTTGAGTTTGAACACTTCTGTTTTTGTGCTTGTTTTAGATTATTTGCTTTGGACCACGTAATATTTTTACTATTCGCAATGCTAGATGACTTACGATTACTTCTTCTTGTGACTTGTGCGGCCTTTTTTACTGTTTCCTTTTTGTTCGGAGAAGTCTTTGAATTAACAGGATTTAGACTAAGATTATTTGATCCACAAGTAACCCCATTCATTCGACTATCCAGTTTGGCGTTAGTGGTGGAACTAACTATTCCATTAACTTTAGGCTCTACTTTAGGCTGCACCTGTCTTCTTTTAGTTTGGGTACCAGCTGATACTGTAGCTTTTCGAACCTTTGGCGATGCACTAGATGTTATAGAATGTTTTCTTTTGCTTTCTGTTGATGTTGCTTTATTTACTTTAACGACGGACGTGCTAGCTAAAAAGTCTATATTGAAATCGTTTTTCTTCTCATCCAACAATCCATTCAAAATACCATTCTTTTCTTTACTGATTTGGTCGGGCTTATGCCTCATTTCTACAAAACCATTCATAGATGTTGAAATTTTATCATTTGCATTCTTCGAAATTCCAAAATTAACAAGACCGTTCGTTTTTGTTTTAGAAGATGTTTTTTTCGTTTCAGACTTTGTACCTAATACGCCGTTTGCAGAATGAACCGACTGTTCTGGTATATTGTTTTGCTTTTGGACGTCCAATAAAACTTTCGGACTAAGCGTCTGCGATAAATAAGAAATATATTTTTCCAAGTCGTGCGTGACGCCGTTCTTGGGTAGGCACTTTTTCTTGGTGTCGTCGTTAGCGACCACGCCGGCATCACGCTTGATGCCGTTCTGAGGTTTCATCTTATGATTAAAATATTCTGTGATTCGTCTATGAACGAGGGGGTTGGGTCGCCGGAGGGGAACCGGTTGTGCCGCGAGGCGTCGCGGTGGTGGTGCCGGCGGCGCCGGGTCGCTCGCCCACGGCGGCATACGCGCGCCCGCGCCTTCTTCTGCGGTGCTGCACGCCGACTCGGGACTGCGCGGCGAGCGCGGCTCTGTGATGTCGCTACCGCTGCACCCGCCACTTTCCGTCGGACTCAGCACCGCCACGCCACTGTAACAAAAAAAATAAACAAATGACCTCACTGTACTAGTTCACTATGTCATAGAGCAAGTTGAGAATAATGTGACAAGTCAGCTGTTGAATTGTTTCAATTGATTGCATGCTAGGATGTAAGTAGTTAGAGGGAGACGGGGCGAGTGTATCGTCGCGGCTCACGCGTTACACCGCAAGGTGCAATGCCCCGCGGTCCAGTGCAGTGACGCAACAAGACTGCACTGACCGAACGATCGTTCGCGCTCAGCACACATTATTTTCGGCTGTGTGACATTCACTGCACGTAGGACCAAAGCGACATCGTACTGTGACGAATCGACTAATAACTCTGATTGTTGTAACAGAAAGAAACCTCGATTTAAAAATTAAATACTTCAAACAGTTCAAAAACTATAAACTTTGAGATATAAAAATATATAATTTATGTTGTAAAGTTTCACGAAATGATTCGTCAAATCAAAGTCAATTTACAAATTGGAAATTGATTTACCATGTGTAGCACATGTGTATTTTGGGGAGCATTCACGTACGAAACCCGTTTTGGGATCTTTTTGTTACGAAATCTACAGGTAATATCAAATAATACAATTCTGACACATAACCGACGACGGCAAATTGTGTACGATTATGAGCTTTGTGGTTTCGTGGGAGGGTTTTTTATTACGGGGTGCAGATAGTGGAGGCGGGCGGGCTGTGCTGCCGACGAGGGTGGCCCCACGCCCTTTGTGAAGCATGTAAAACTAGGGTTACACTCCCCTCTTTTCTCGCACTTCACTCGAAGCTTTCTTGTTAATTGACCCAATTTTTAAGACTCATTTTTTTTTCATAAAGAATTCAGACAGTTATCTGTCGGCGCATCTTAATTCGATGTTGATGATCATTAAGTTAAATCGGATTATGTTTTCAAGATTTTTCTTAATTAGAGAATATTTTTAAAAGAATTAATATCTCGTTTGTACCATCAAAAAACTGAATAAACTCAAGGCAACAAGCACGTCCTATTTCCGAAGTCCCGGTGAACACTGCCCTAAAATACGCTAGATGCGTCATCCGAAAAGTATCGAGCATCGGTTTTTTGGCAATTGTCGAAAGCAAAAGTGGCCGGTCGTCGTATGTAGGTGAGGCGGAGTCGATGCAAGGTCGCGCCCGCGCCGATTTCGGTCGTTCACCCGCGCACTACCATTGTAACGTCTTATACGAATACGAACGTACGTCACAACGTCATTTTGCATTGCAATTTTTCTTTACGTTTTTTTTTATTTTATTTTTGATCTGTTGTTTATTTCGAAATGTCTTGTGTTGTTATTCTTCTAGTCTCCTTATAGAAAAAGTATATACCTACCAGCTTGTCCACTGCAGATGCTAATTAAATTGTACCCACTACATTAATAGGAAAAAATAAAAAAAAACTATCACTGACAAATACATTTTGCAAAGACACTACAAAATCGACCAATTTTTTAAACAATAAACATTTACAAGTTAACAATACTAACAAATAATATTTATTTATAAAATAACAACTTTAAACAAACTGCAAAACAGTCACAAAGTGCGTTGCACGGTACCTCTACGATCGATGAAACTTACAAGAGTACAAGTTGTAACATTTTTATTGATACGTATTTACGACTGGTACGTTTTTATTACGACTTTTATAACTCTCGATAAATTTTATAAATAAATACTCATCACATATTGCGAGTTAATGTTTATCACAGCCTAATACTTTGTTTCAAAATAGTGTTCCGAACCATGATGATGGAAATGGTATCTGTAAGATAATTGTAGTAAAACTTTGAACACTGCAAAATGAACTGAAAATTTGTTGAATAAATAATTTTATTTGTAAGTTATTTTCAGACTATTATTTATTAAAAAATGTTTTTAACTACAGTCCAGCGAAGTTATCTTTTCCAAAATGTAAGTTCCTAAGATTACTTTTACCGATTATACAATTATATATTTTATAAAGGCGAAAGTTTGTATGTATGGATGTTTGTTACTCTTTCACGTAAAAACTACTGAATGGATTTGAATGAAACTTTACCACAATATAGCTTATACATCAGAATAACACATACGCTACAATTTTTGAGGTTTCTAAGGTCGTAAAAAAAAATAAAAAATTGCGGTAGGTACTATATTATAGACGTCGCGAACTAGACGGGCTAGACGGGACGAACCTGAAGTCCACGCGAACGAAGTCGCGGGCAAAAGCTAGTTTAAACATAATTTGAAATTACATTACAAGCTTAAAGTTCTCTATACGTACGATCACGCCGGCGCTAGACACAAAGCGGTCCACAATAACAAATCACGACACGTGATCATTACGAAGATTGCATATTGCACTATCTTGCTTGCGTTTTTCCCGCGCTACGACCTAATGAGTGGGCGTACAAAAGCGCAAATGACACGTCAAGCGCACATGTCGCTCCGCCTCGGGACGCTTTCATTACGTACCCTACGCCGAAGGGCTCCATGGCAACACCGAATTATATTAAGTGCGCTCAATGAACGATGGCAACATTGTGTTTTGTTTTTTTATTAAGTTTTTTTTTCGTTTGATGTCACGTGGTGCAATTAATGGTAGTTGCAAGGCGGTGTTTTGATCATGAAGCACAGATTTTACGTATTGTAAAAAAAACCTTTTTTTACGAAAGAACGTTGTGTATACGAATTCAGAGTTTATTATTTTAAACATAATAAAAGTTTTGTTACCTATCCAACAATATTAACATGTCAGTAAAATAAATATAATAAATTTAGAACTAATAACCAAAATATGAAAAACAGTTATAAATCAGAACAACAAAGACATAGTTCCATCTTTAAAAATACACCAATTAAATGCTTCAAATTCTCGTCCGGGGACGCAAAATGTAATATTTCAAATAAAACGTTCAAATTTCAAATGTATGATAGCGGGGTCTCCGGCCTCATGGGAGCCAAATCCTTGTCTCAGTTCACTCTCCCCCGAGTTTTTGTTAGTTCCCTGCTGTGCGCATATGCGAAAAACATGGCCGCTATAGTATTTCAATTTGAAATTAAAATTGGCTGACATTACTAAGAATAAGTGCAAGTTTTTTAGTGATTTATTACTTTATTATTTGGATATTAACGTATGATTTATAGTGTGCGTTGATTTTTCTGAAAGGAGTTTTTAAAACCTTGTCACTAAGCAGGGCTAAACTTAGGCTTGGGCTATAGTGGAAAGGTCGATTATTGTAGGTAGTGGAAAAACTAAGAACTGTTGTTTTAATTTAGAAAACAATCGATTGTGTTATTTATGATCTCAATAATTTCCATACGTACTCATTTAATTAATTAAATATCTTACAACCAAATCTACAACAAAATTCCATTAAAAAAAATCATCAAAACAAAGAATCGTTTCACTTTCGTCTCGAGACAGGTTTCAATGGCACGAGATTATGTCACCGGCAGACGTATATTTACGTCATTACCCATTCATTTAGCAAGTAGAAGGAAGTCTCGTCGTGAGAATCGTGTCACGGAGGGAGGTGGGCACCCCTCGCGATTTGCCCGCGCGCCCCCTCGCGATTATTATCATAACGCTTTCAATCCTGACGCTTAAACAATCCTGCATCTATTCGTGTACATTTTAGAAATGTCACTATTTTTAGGAATAAACAATTGAATGACCAGATATTTGGTCATTTGACTTTTTAGTAAACACACACGGGCAGAAAATCTTGTACACTTCATCCCGGAACTTCAAAGCTGTATATTATACAAGTTTTCTATTTAATACAAATCAGTATTTATCGAGGACAAAATTGTAAAGTCTGTCTTTCTTGGAAGAACGCGCATTAATTTTTCTCTTTCATTTGGGTACCCGATTTTTTTTTGTAAATAATAAACAGAAAAGTAAAGAAACTATTTAAAATTGATCTTCAAACTGCTTTGTTCACTTGTAATTGAAACTTTAGCATTTTTAAATGTTGCTTCTACAAAAATCTTAACTGTTTATAGTAGAACCCGTAGCGCCATCCGCGCATCTTCTATTTATTTACGCGTTTTATATTCATAGGTTTTCCAGTCGCGCGATCGTGGCAAAGCGTCAAGCTCCACAGTTCATTACCTATCTTTGCATAGTTATATTATCGATTGGCATTGTAAAATAGTCCTTTTGTGCACGAGATAAGAACGTTACGTTTTGAAGTAAGAATTAGGTTATCGGGCGCACCCTGCGTGACGATCCCGCCAAACTTAGTTCAATTGATTTTATTCGTAAGCCGATTTTTTCAACGCCTCCTTCGGCGTCTGACACGAAAAATCTTTTTAAGTAGGTACTTTCTACGTATACTCGAATTTATAAAATAAATCTGTTAAGAGTGTTTGAAGTAGGCTCATTGCTTATTGATCTCTTTGGAGAGTGAGATGAAGTTTCATTAAGACCAATACATTTTTGTTGAAAAGAGCTTACATTTATTTTAAAGCATTTAAAATATTGACTCACTTTGTGTATCAAAGATTATGAACTACAAAAGGATCAAAATAATCCATATTACGTTCATTCTGACTCGTCTATAATGTAAACTGCATTCACACACATGAGACAACGTATTAAAGCTATACCAACACAAGCATAGCTATAGCTACACATTGGCACGAACCAGGCAGAAATTCAATTTCCTTCTCAAACGAAGGAGTGCCGATAATCGCTTTCATGTAGACGCTTTAGTAATTTCGAAATGCTATTTTATCTGTGACATCATATCTACAGGACTACACACTAATGTATTTAGTATTTACACAATCTATGCTAATATTATGAAGAGGAACGTCGTGATGTTTGTGACGTAGGGTGTAATATTTTGATCTACTGAACCAATTACTGAATACTGAATTAATTCTAAAATTCAAATTAGAGTAAAAACTACGATTCAGGTAGAATTTATTACTATGCTGAGTGGTGTGTCTTTCTTCTTAAAGTTAGTAGATTATTGTGATAAGTCCTTACAATTGCTCCCTGACCTTCTCAACTTCTACTTCATTGACATTTTATTAAAAAAATATATCCATAATTCAAATATATTCCGAATAACAGTTGAATAAAAACATGAACAGCCATCCGTTTTTCTACGACACGATAACGATTTTACTAACATAACAAAGTTCAAAAACATTTCATATTAGAATTGAATGAAACATTCGAAAATTTAACATTTAAATACGCCGCGGTAGTTTCCTGTCGCGTCTGGCCAGGAAATAAGAGGATTCGAACCGCGCTCTTTGTCTGCGGCAGTCTCCGCTCGCTACTTACGTTATATCCTGTGCTCTCTTCAAGCTTCTGTAGAAATGGTTTTTTTTATTTACGAAACGTGCTAACAGTTGTTTTAGAATTGGCATGTTATCTTTATACTAAACATTGTCTCTGTTTTAACGTATGGGAGTAAAAAACTTTTAAGTCTGTGATGAAGTTTGTGACTACCTATTTTGGTTACATAGCTGACATTATCCCTACTAATATTATACATACGAAAGTAACTCTGTCTGTCTGTTACACTTTCCCGCTTAAATCTCTCGACCGATTTTGATGAAAATTTTGGCACAGACAATCTTTAGACCCAAAGAAAGGACAGGCTAACTTTTATTGCGTGAAAAAAGGATGAAAAAAAAGCAGCTAATAAACTGCTATATTCGGTTTATTTAGTTAAAACCTATGTAAAAATAAGTAAAGTAGATTTTAATTAGTATCTCATAGTTTACGAACTTCAAGAACGATACGTACACTTTCAATATCTATCTCGTGTTCTTGAATCTCGTTTGTATAAACACATTTTTTAGTTTTGTACACGCATTCCTACGCAAGGTACCTACAAACTGTTTAGTCTAGTTCACTAAAAAAGACGAAACGTTTATTTCTCAATCGTCGACATATCTTTGGGATGAAGTAAATTACATTTTCATTTTTGACCGACTTCAAAAGAGGAGACTTGTGAATTCGACCACATACATTTGCTTTTTTTTATAATTGTTCGCGGATAACACCGTCGTTTATAATCAGATTTTGATATTTTTTTTTGGAAAGAGGTAATTTCATAGATCCCACGATAAGGAAGCTATTGCTTTTTCTTTTTGTTCTATTCTTGAAAACGGAAGCCGATCATTTTAAATACTAAATAAAATTAGTACGCACAACGCATCCATCTTCGAAATTATACAGGGTGTTGTTGCCCGGTGAAACAATACTTTAAGGGCTTAATCTATATCACATTTCAAATCATATACACATACTTTTGAAACGGAGATAATGACTTTATTTTCCCATACAAAGTTGAAAAATTATTATTTTGTATTAATTTTGCCAACCCTACCCTGACCTACATGTAGCGTGCTATATCTATATGTTTTTTTACGCACACAGGCGCATCCGATCGCAATTTTAGAGTTCCGTACTATAATAAACTCCTACTAATAGAAAATTAACACGTAGTTTTGATTAGTTATAACTTATGATATATTATGCCTAGAAAACCCAGACTTGGTGGATGGCTTCTACATCAAGTATACTATTTGCTGTGAAAGTATTGTTTCATCGGATTTTAACACCCTGTATAAAACATAAGCAACAAAAATTGTTTATTATAAAGTTTACATTGATAACGCATATGTGCGGGCGACACATGACCCACTCCCTTATCTGTGTTACGTAACATTTGACCCGGCACACTTGCATCGGAAAACTATTGTAATATAATATGTTATTGAAAGAGATTAATATGCTTGTTGCTGTGTCGAATCTCAATATTGTTCTAAAAAAAATTTGATTCATTACATATGTATCTATTGTAATCTATTTAGATTACATATGTAAAAACTAAAAATTAATAAAGAAAGAACAAGAGAAACGGTAGACAACATCTAAGTTTTGGATTAAAACTTTAATATGCAAAAAGAACGAAATCTTAAAGTACTGTTCAAATAAATTTATACTGTCGGTACAACCAATATTCCTAACTAAGCAAATGAGTTCCACAATATTATAATGCAAATGGGAATTAGAATTATTACCATAATAAAAAGGATAGGTACAACAAGTTATTAAAGTAAGTATACAGGTCAAAAATTAGCATAAGTTCCCTATTTTGAAATAAGTGTAAAGTAAGACTTAAGTTAACGCAAGCGATAGTAATATACAATGTTTATCAATAAAAAAAGAACAAAACAATACGTGCAGTTTTTTATTACCTACTATAATACCGTCCTTTTCACACTAAAGCGTCAACAGGTACGTCAAACAGAGAAGGAAATATCAGAGGTCTATTGATTACGCCTAAAGGCTATCTGCATCGTTTTTAACAAACAAGGGCAATGCACCGCGACCCGTGATAACTTTGCCGTGTCCCTTACACAGAATTAATGTACAGTATAAAAGTAATAGTAATGTTCTACCTAACTTAGTGACATGTATGTATATTTTAATAAATGTATGTAGATTTGACTTTTAATTCACTTCCTATAAAGTTTATTTCATTTTGACGTGACAACGTCTTATAAATTGGTTTGACACTTCAAGAAACTGCGTTACGCTCCGCTCACGTTATGCGCTCACAATGAGAGCGAGTGAGAGGCACGCGTCCCGTCCACTTTTTATGTCTGTCTCTCTCGCTCTTAGGCAGGCTAACCATGCCCGAGTCGTTGTCACGTAAAACTTTCACCCGTATACCGACTTTACAGGCAACTAATTATTTTCTATTATTAAATGCTTTAACACGAATACAGAGTGAATATCGATTAAATGTCTCGTATTTAATGAATGTAATTTTAATCCAATTCTGTTAGTTATGTAAGCTAAGGGTATGCAATACATAGGTACTTGCTTCTAAAGACCGCACTCTCCCGAGTCCAACTAAATGTTCATTTTGTATGAAAGTATACTTCTGTATGTGTTTTTTTATGCTGACACTGTGACGTCGGAGTATTGTCAATAAATTATAAATAGAATAATTCGTTAATGGTATAGTATTTCACTAGTTTTTTTTTGTTCATAGTACTTCCATAGTAGTTCCAAAACTGTTATAGAGTTTAGCATAATATTAGTTTAGGAGTTAGAGGCATCCAAAGATATTGTATAATAATAATTTACACCAGTCGTAAAACGCATTTTTGAACCGACTTTTAACAAAAAGAACTTTTAAATAACATTATATTTTTAGGTAAACTAAATTTAATAGTTATAACAATTATCAGAAAGTCATCTTCGAATCTGGTCCATGATAATTTATAATTATAATAATTCTAACTTTAAGCCTACATAAGTGTAAAACAAAGAACATATCACTAAAATATTACCTACCTATTTATTTAATAGGTAAGATAGTTCAAGGTAAACCAACCTACTTATATCTATATATGGCTAATTTATTTCCTTTGTCTATATGTATGCCAAGTGCATGTACCAATGCGTAATTCAATGACAAATCATAATAGTTGCAGTTGTTGCACCGTGAAAGGATAGCCCCTACTATTTGTTATCTAATCTCACAAAATAGTCGAAAATATTTATGTTAAAAGTGGAAGGAAGTTTTAGGGGTTAAAACTATGATATATTTTTTTATAAGTTCATTATTATTAGGATAGCAGCTTAGCTTTACGTAAAAATTGAAAAAGATCCGAGAACGAGTATCTAAGAAAGACCTACATAAAAAAGGATAAATTAAAAAAAGAAAGAGCTTAGCTCGCAAAAAAAAAATATCTATAAAAAATTACTTTCGATGACATGTATTGCGAGTTTAATTGTATTTTAGTTTAAGTCTTGTTATTTCTTAAATAATGGCTACATACCAGTGAAAGTCATACCAAATTCTGTCTAGCCGTTTCGGATGTTATCCGACACAAATGGCCTAAAATATTATCATTGCGGTTTCAGTGTCACCTATCACCATCTTTTCTTTCAAGTGCATTATTTAAAATACTATTCTTTTAAAACTTGAATCAGGCACAACTACAAAAACTAATTTCCTTTTATTTCATAATTAATATGGTGTAATTTCATTATGTAACTTTAATCCAATTAAAATTTAAAATTAACCACAGTCGTGGCGTAGATTAATTTAAATGTAAACTAATAATTTAAATTGAGCATAGAATTTATACACTAGAGACGCCAGAAACTAAACAGAGACGCTGTACTGTACTAACAATACTAGTAAAACTGATTGTTATGGAAATTAATTTAAATTAAGTTTTAATTCGCGTGGGAAACGTTAATGCTTTCCTGAGTCGTTTAGTTATTTTGTATACCATTTCCGGAATTAGACTAAAAGGATTCATGTTTGTAAATGTGCTTAATTTGGATAATTTACAATTGAAATTCACAAGGGTGTCATAATCACGGATGGAGCTCTTTTAGTTTTCTATGAAGTGATTTTATTAGGTTTCATTATGAAGGTTTACATCGTTGTACATTTTATAAATTAGACCTCTAGTCCTTATCCCATTTCGTGTAGCGAAAGAACATAGGTACACATCTTTTTAAATCGGCTTTTTCATTTTACACATCTAACGTTTTTATTCAAATTCATCTCAATTATGAAGTCTAAGTTCTCGTCAGATTTAAACGGTACAACTACAAACCCTTCTAAGGGCAATATGTGTTGTAACGCTAATGCAAAAACCTTGTACACTGTGACACGAGATACAATGTTGAGTTCTCGTATGTATGAGAAATGAAAACCATTAACACTTTTGAATAATAATAAAACATACTTTAGCACTATTAAAATAAATTTGAAAACCCGAACACTTGCCACAATCGAAAAAATAAATGACGCTGAGGTAAACTAAACTAACAAATTATGGTTGAATGTCAACAAATATAAAGTAGGTCAATCAACATCAGAAAAACAAGTAATTTTAATTCATATTCACACTGCGACCTAAATCAACACGAATGCAATTTAGATATAAATCGATGAAAGTAAAAATAAATCTCACACAATCGTAATGTCCAGTATAGTAAAAGTACATATCTATACACACAAGTACAGGTAGGGGCTTATCACAACGTAGTAATAACGGTCGTCCAATGAATTGATAATACAAATTTCAGTGAACGATGGAATATATGAGATAATCTGAAACCTAAGCTGATTGGTATCGTATTCGGACTTGGAATCTACGGAAGGGAGCGAGCAAAAGTAATTTCCGATGGGTTTACAAAATTCATCAAACATGTCCCTCGCTTTATATTTTGAAATTTTAATAAGAAGAACTAAAAGACGAAACTTGAATGAAAAAACTAAATTAATAGATAATTTGACACATATACAATAGTGAACAACAAACTGTAAGTCTCGATCATAATTTTTTACAGTCGAGTTTCGATCGAGTACTAGTAGTAAATGTAACATAAATGCAACTATGTTCCTTATTGCAAGTGCAGCGACCTTGCCGATCTCTATAACATTACAATCACCTTCAACGTGTCATTATAGTAATCAACGTTTGTTATTATATCTTAGAACTGTGCATTTATATTGGAATAAATGTGTACTATAATTATAGCTATATGAGTACTGAATATATCCATAATTGATTCTAAGTTCATTTTGTCATTCGCATTGCACATAGAACCAAAGTTGGTGATCCGAAATTTCATATTTCGTGCGAGGTAACTTCACTTCCATGGTGACCAAGCAAACGTCCCACTTGATAGGGAGCGGCTATCGATGCCAATGGATCACCGCAATGCTACATAAGCGAAGTCTTTGAGACAATTTTCCTAGTTTTGAGTCTACAACACATAGGAAATACATCTGAAATTCTCCACTTTTACGTTGATTAGTCGGCTAGTGAGGGTAGTCGTGAAAGCGTACAGCCAGCCGAGTTAATGGCCACGTCGTGACAATAACAATCCATTAATTATGAGCCGGAACCCGACTTCCTCCGCGCTTTGGGACGACACCGCGATGTCGTACTATAAACATTCCGTTTATTACCTCATCAAGACTTGTTTTTGTACAAAAATAAATTTCGGATCGTTATTGTTTACCTCCGTTTAGTTTATTTTTAATCTGCTCTACTTTTAATGTTAATTACATCTAGCCCGAAACTCTATAATGAAAACTAATTATGAATTTACAAATTGTAATATCACTTTTTTAGTAGGTTCATGTCCATTTTCTTTCACGTGTGTTACCACTCTATCTTTTTAAATTAAATTCCAAGGCATACTCTTGGAATATCCAAAGTTTCAGACGACTATGCAATATGCTTTTATGAACAATCCATAACAAAGTTCTCAGCATTGTTGTCAAAAAAATTGGAAAAATAAGGTTAGTAGAAACATAGCTAATAGCGGAATATAAGAGTTAATTGAAAGAATTTAAGAGTTCAGTTACTCATTGCGCTTAACAGTAACCGGTCGTGTCTCGACGTTGCGCCCATAAGTTCGCTGTTTCTCAAAGTGTTATTATTGAATACTATTAACTCATTATGTTAAAATGTGGAAGTTGTTCCGGCCATATCACAGATGGACCGCAATGTTCATCTTGTTCCCTATATTATGACTTTACTTGTGCTGGTTTGACCGAGGCTAAGTACCGAAGGCAGGGTCCTGATAAGAAGGCATCTTGGAAATGTCCATCGTGTCGCTCAGGAAGTACTTTGAGCGTACCAATCAGCCCTCCAGTGATATCAGGTACATCTGATCTCAACCAAATTATGTTGGAAATTAAAAACCTTTCCAAAAAGCTGTCACCGCTGGATTCTCTTGTTAACGAAATGCATGAAATTAAAAAATCACTTGAATTCACTCAAGATCTCATGAAAGAAACGAGTGTCAAAGTGAAAAATTTAGATGTACGGGTCTCTAACATTGAGAAGACATCAAACCAAGTTACGACACTAGATAATAAAATACAAAAAATTGAACAGCACCTAAACGATAAGGAGCAGTGGGCTCGGCTAAACAACATAGAAGTAAAGGGCATACCGTTCGTAAAGAACGAAAACCTGTATGAAATTTTAGAAAAAATGGGTTCAAGATTTAATATACCTATCAGGAAAGACAACATCAACTTCATTTCAAGAGTTCAAAACCAAGATAAAAGCAATCCGAAACCAATAATCGCTTGTTTTCACTCTAGGTATTTAAAGGAGAACTTTGTTTCTGCAACCAAAAAAGTCAAAGGTTTTACATCGTTCGATCTCGGTTTTTCGCAAAACTATCCGGTCTATGTTAATGACCATTTGACAGTGGTCAACAAGGTTCTCCTGACTAAGACCAAGACAGAAGCAAAACAACACCATTTCCAATTTGTTTGGGTGAAGCAGTGCAAAATATTAATTCGAAAAAATGCTACATCACCAATAATTCACATCAAGACCGAGGAAGATTTGAAAAAACTAAAATAATATTTCTCACTTTTTCAACTATGCATTATAATGCAAGGTTGAGAACCATCGTGTTGTTTACGCATTCCTATTCAACGATCTATTGTACCTTCATTAACTCATTGCAGCTGTATACCGGTTATACGAACCAGTGCTCGGTAATTGTGTGCGTTATGCACTTGGCAATAACATATATTTATCTGTACGTTAATTATCTTACTGGTTACATTTTACCCTCAAAATATATGAGTTTCTTATCTAAACAATCAATAGATAGATTTATTAAATTGTTTCCAATTCTTCTTTTTTATTCAAATCTAATATTTATATTAGCACGTATTTCATGTTTTTTGCGTATGTTTAGAGTATTTAGTTGTGATGTAACTATGAACAATAATAGTACAAGTATCAACTTTGTTTTTATATTGTTAAATATGATTAGTATTTTCTATTGTTATTGCCCTTTTATACCCAATGTTAAACTAAACCACGATGCTGTTTTAGTTTTTGTCAAATACGTGGTTAGATGTTTTTCGGGATCTTTATTATTATTTCTACTTCAATTGTGCATCCATAATTTGTTTTTTATAGTGTACATCATAATTGCATATTATCCATTATCATGTTTAAACCTATACTACTTAATATTGTTGTTTCGTCGTGGCCATTATAAAGCTATTCTTTCTGTCGTTATTTTGCTACATAACTTACTGACGTCCGACAGCTGTTACTCTTTTGTTTGTCATTATAATAATGTATGGATGGAGATTTTGTTCGGGCTAATTTGCGGAAGAAAGCTGTTTAATCTAAATTTAGCATTATATATTTATTTTTTTTTACCTATTGTTCTTTATTGTCTAAATTTTGACAGTGCTTAATAATATCAATATTTATTACCAAAATGTTAGGGGACTGCGAACTAAGACTGAAGCTTTTTATAGGAATTTGCAGCTCATATCTTATGATGTTATTTGTCTAACTGAAACCTGGCTTAATGACAATATAAGTAATGAGGAATTGTTTGACGATCGTTATTTGGTGTTTCGACGGGATAGAAACTACTCACGTACTTCTCAGACATTGGGAGGTGGTGTTCTCATAGCTATTGATCGCAATTTAAAATGCTTTGAGAATTACAAAACTTTCACCCGTATACCGACTTTACAGGCAACTAATTATTTTCTATTATTAAATGCTTTAACACGAATACAGAGTGAATATCGATTAAATGTCTCGTATTTAATGAATGTAATTTTAATCCAATTCTGTTAGTTATGTAAGCTAAGGGTATGCAATACATAGGTACTTGCTTCTAAAGACCGCACTCTCCCGAGTCCAACTAAATGTTCATTTTGTATGAAAGTATACTTCTGTATGTGTTTTTTTATGCTGACACTGTGACGTCGGAGTATTGTCAATAAATTATAAATAGAATAATTCGTTAATGGTATAGTATTTCACTAGTTTTTTTTTTGTTCATAGTACTTCCATAGTAGTTCCAAAACTGTTATAGAGTTTAGCATAATATTAGTTTAGGAGTTAGAGGCATCCAAAGATATTGTATAATAATAATTTACACCAGTCGTAAAACGCATTTTTGAACCGACTTTTAACAAAAAGAACTTTTAAATAACATTATATTTTTAGGTAAACTAAATTTAATAGTTATAACAATTATCAGAAAGTCATCTTCGAATCTGGTCCATGATAATTTATAATTATAATAATTCTAACTTTAAGCCTACATAAGTGTAAAACAAAGAACATATCACTAAAATATTACCTACCTATTTATTTAATAGGTAAGATAGTTCAAGGTAAACCAACCTACTTATATCTATATATGGCTAATTTATTTCCTTTGTCTATATGTATGCCAAGTGCATGTACCAATGCGTAATTCAATGACAAATCATAATAGTTGCAGTTGTTGCACCGTGAAAGGATAGCCCCTACTATTTGTTATCTAATCTCACAAAATAGTCGAAAATATTTATGTTAAAAGTGGAAGGAAGTTTTAGGGGTTAAAACTATGATATATTTTTTTATAAGTTCATTATTATTAGGATAGCAGCTTAGCTTTACGTAAAAATTGAAAAAGATCCGAGAACGAGTATCTAAGAAAGACCTACATAAAAAAGGATAAATTAAAAAAAGAAAGAGCTTAGCTCGCAAAAAAAAAATATCTATAAAAAATTACTTTCGATGACATGTATTGCGAGTTTAATTGTATTTTAGTTTAAGTCTTGTTATTTCTTAAATAATGGCTACATACCAGTGAAAGTCATACCAAATTCTGTCTAGCCGTTTCGGATGTTATCCGACACAAATGGCCTAAAATATTATCATTGCGGTTTCAGTGTCACCTATCACCATCTTTTCTTTCAAGTGCATTATTTAAAATACTATTCTTTTAAAACTTGAATCAGGCACAACTACAAAAACTAATTTCCTTTTATTTCATAATTAATATGGTGTAATTTCATTATGTAACTTTAATCCAATTAAAATTTAAAATTAACCACAGTCGTGGCGTAGATTAATTTAAATGTAAACTAATAATTTAAATTGAGCATAGAATTTATACACTAGAGACGCCAGAAACTAAACAGAGACGCTGTACTGTACTAACAATACTAGTAAAACTGATTGTTATGGAAATTAATTTAAATTAAGTTTTAATTCGCGTGGGAAACGTTAATGCTTTCCTGAGTCGTTTAGTTATTTTGTATACCATTTCCGGAATTAGACTAAAAGGATTCATGTTTGTAAATGTGCTTAATTTGGATAATTTACAATTGAAATTCACAAGGGTGTCATAATCACGGATGGAGCTCTTTTAGTTTTCTATGAAGTGATTTTATTAGGTTTCATTATGAAGGTTTACATCGTTGTACATTTTATAAATTAGACCTCTAGTCCTTATCCCATTTCGTGTAGCGAAAGAACATAGGTACACATCTTTTTAAATCGGCTTTTTCATTTTACACATCTAACGTTTTTATTCAAATTCATCTCAATTATGAAGTCTAAGTTCTCGTCAGATTTAAACGGTACAACTACAAACCCTTCTAAGGGCAATATGTGTTGTAACGCTAATGCAAAAACCTTGTACACTGTGACACGAGATACAATGTTGAGTTCTCGTATGTATGAGAAATGAAAACCATTAACACTTTTGAATAATAATAAAACATACTTTAGCACTATTAAAATAAATTTGAAAACCCGAACACTTGCCACAATCGAAAAAATAAATGACGCTGAGGTAAACTAAACTAACAAATTATGGTTGAATGTCAACAAATATAAAGTAGGTCAATCAACATCAGAAAAACAAGTAATTTTAATTCATATTCACACTGCGACCTAAATCAACACGAATGCAATTTAGATATAAATCGATGAAAGTAAAAATAAATCTCACACAATCGTAATGTCCAGTATAGTAAAAGTACATATCTATACACACAAGTACAGGTAGGGGCTTATCACAACGTAGTAATAACGGTCGTCCAATGAATTGATAATACAAATTTCAGTGAACGATGGAATATATGAGATAATCTGAAACCTAAGCTGATTGGTATCGTATTCGGACTTGGAATCTACGGAAGGGAGCGAGCAAAAGTAATTTCCGATGGGTTTACAAAATTCATCAAACATGTCCCTCGCTTTATATTTTGAAATTTTAATAAGAAGAACTAAAAGACGAAACTTGAATGAAAAAACTAAATTAATAGATAATTTGACACATATACAATAGTGAACAACAAACTGTAAGTCTCGATCATAATTTTTTACAGTCGAGTTTCGATCGAGTACTAGTAGTAAATGTAACATAAATGCAACTATGTTCCTTATTGCAAGTGCAGCGACCTTGCCGATCTCTATAACATTACAATCACCTTCAACGTGTCATTATAGTAATCAACGTTTGTTATTATATCTTAGAACTGTGCATTTATATTGGAATAAATGTGTACTATAATTATAGCTATATGAGTACTGAATATATCCATAATTGATTCTAAGTTCATTTTGTCATTCGCATTGCACATAGAACCAAAGTTGGTGATCCGAAATTTCATATTTCGTGCGAGGTAACTTCACTTCCATGGTGACCAAGCAAACGTCCCACTTGATAGGGAGCGGCTATCGATGCCAATGGATCACCGCAATGCTACATAAGCGAAGTCTTTGAGACAATTTTCCTAGTTTTGAGTCTACAACACATAGGAAATACATCTGAAATTCTCCACTTTTACGTTGATTAGTCGGCTAGTGAGGGTAGTCGTGAAAGCGTACAGCCAGCCGAGTTAATGGCCACGTCGTGACAATAACAATCCATTAATTATGAGCCGGAACCCGACTTCCTCCGCGCTTTGGGACGACACCGCGATGTCGTACTATAAACATTTAGTTTATTTTTAATCTGCTCTACTTTTAATGTTAATTACATCTAGCCCGAAACTCTATAATGAAAACTAATTATGAATTTACAAATTGTAATATCACTTTTTTAGTAGGTTCATGTCCATTTTCTTTCACGTGTGTTACCACTCTATCTTTTTAAATTAAATTCCAAGGCATACTCTTGGAATATCCAAAGTTTCAGACGACTATGCAATATGCTTTTATGAACAATCCATAACAAAGTTCTCAGCATTGTTGTCAAAAAAATTGGAAAAATAAGGTTAGTAGAAACATAGCTAATAGCGGAATATAAGAGTTAATTGAAAGAATTTAAGAGTTCAGTTACTCATTGCGCTTAACAGTAACCGGTCGTGTCTCGACGTTGCGCCCATAAGTTCGCTGTTTCTCAAAGTGTTATTATTGAATACTATTAACTCATTATGTTAAAATGTGGAAGTTGTTCCGGCCATATCACAGATGGACCGCAATGTTCATCTTGTTCCCTATATTATGACTTTACTTGTGCTGGTTTGACCGAGGCTAAGTACCGAAGGCAGGGTCCTGATAAGAAGGCATCTTGGAAATGTCCATCGTGTCGCTCAGGAAGTACTTTGAGCGTACCAATCAGCCCTCCAGTGATATCAGGTACATCTGATCTCAACCAAATTATGTTGGAAATTAAAAACCTTTCCAAAAAGCTGTCACCGCTGGATTCTCTTGTTAACGAAATGCATGAAATTAAAAAATCACTTGAATTCACTCAAGATCTCATGAAAGAAACGAGTGTCAAAGTGAAAAATTTAGATGTACGGGTCTCTAACATTGAGAAGACATCAAACCAAGTTACGACACTAGATAATAAAATACAAAAAATTGAACAGCACCTAAACGATAAGGAGCAGTGGGCTCGGCTAAACAACATAGAAGTAAAGGGCATACCGTTCGTAAAGAACGAAAACCTGTATGAAATTTTAGAAAAAATGGGTTCAAGATTTAATATACCTATCAGGAAAGACAACATCAACTTCATTTCAAGAGTTCAAAACCAAGATAAAAGCAATCCGAAACCAATAATCGCTTGTTTTCACTCTAGGTATTTAAAGGAGAACTTTGTTTCTGCAACCAAAAAAGTCAAAGGTTTTACATCGTTCGATCTCGGTTTTTCGCAAAACTATCCGGTCTATGTTAATGACCATTTGACAGTGGTCAACAAGGTTCTCCTGACTAAGACCAAGACAGAAGCAAAACAACACCATTTCCAATTTGTTTGGGTGAAGCAGTGCAAAATATTAATTCGAAAAAATGCTACATCACCAATAATTCACATCAAGACCGAGGAAGATTTGAAAAAACTAAAATAATATTTCTCACTTTTTCAACTATGCATTATAATGCAAGGTTGAGAACCATCGTGTTGTTTACGCATTCCTATTCAACGATCTATTGTACCTTCATTAACTCATTGCAGCTGTATACCGGTTATACGAACCAGTGCTCGGTAATTGTGTGCGTTATGCACTTGGCAATAACATATATTTATCTGTACGTTAATTATCTTACTGGTTACATTTTACCCTCAAAATATATGAGTTTCTTATCTAAACAATCAATAGATAGATTTATTAAATTGTTTCCAATTCTTCTTTTTTATTCAAATCTAATATTTATATTAGCACGTATTTCATGTTTTTTGCGTATGTTTAGAGTATTTAGTTGTGATGTAACTATGAACAATAATAGTACAAGTATCAACTTTGTTTTTATATTGTTAAATATGATTAGTATTTTCTATTGTTATTGCCCTTTTATACCCAATGTTAAACTAAACCACGATGCTGTTTTAGTTTTTGTCAAATACGTGGTTAGATGTTTTTCGGGATCTTTATTATTATTTCTACTTCAATTGTGCATCCATAATTTGTTTTTTATAGTGTACATCATAATTGCATATTATCCATTATCATGTTTAAACCTATACTACTTAATATTGTTGTTTCGTCGTGGCCATTATAAAGCTATTCTTTCTGTCGTTATTTTGCTACATAACTTACTGACGTCCGACAGCTGTTACTCTTTTGTTTGTCATTATAATAATGTATGGATGGAGATTTTGTTCGGGCTAATTTGCGGAAGAAAGCTGTTTAATCTAAATTTAGCATTATATATTTATTTTTTTTTTACCTATTGTTCTTTATTGTCTAAATTTTGACAGTGCTTAATAATATCAATATTTATTACCAAAATGTTAGGGGACTGCGAACTAAGACTGAAGCTTTTTATAGGAATTTGCAGCTCATATCTTATGATGTTATTTGTCTAACTGAAACCTGGCTTAATGACAATATAAGTAATGAGGAATTGTTTGACGATCGTTATTTGGTGTTTCGACGGGATAGAAACTACTCACGTACTTCTCAGACATTGGGAGGTGGTGTTCTCATAGCTATTGATCGCAATTTAAAATGCTTTGAGAATTCATCTTGGTCCTCACCGGTTGAAGATATATGGGTAACAATCGCGAAGAATACAGATTACGCAACTAATAAGATTCATATCTGCTCCCTATATTTATGCAGTGATAATAGTGGTAACTCAATATTGACACAGCTTTCACTTTTTTCAAACAAGTTGCAACACATTGTTAATTCCAATCCGGATGATTCGTTTGTAGTGATTGGTGACTTCAACCTCCCTTCCATCACTTGGTCTCCCAGCCCGGTGGATAGTAACATTCTACTTGCAACAACTACCACCTGTCAGCAAATTAATAACTTTCTCGATGATTTACTCTCTTGCGACTTTTCACAATTTAACACTACTCGCAATTCCTCAAATCGGTTACTGGACCTGGTATTCTCAAATAGATCCGTTGTTGCTCTGTCTAGTACCGATTCTTTAGTACCCGAGGATGCTCATCACCCGTCTCTTTTAATTAACTTTAGGACCAAAGCAGACGGGTCGCGTGACTGTAAAGCAAAACCTAGACAAAAATACTTGTTCCATAAATGTGATTACAATGTTATTAATAAATACCTAAACAATGTTAATTGGCAAGATATTTTTACTACCAATCCACTGGAACTATGTGTAAGTGCATTTTATAAAGTTCTTTATGAGTTGAGAGACAGGTATGTGCCCAGTGTATCCAGCACTGATAGTAAAACTCCACCTTGGTTTAATTCGTCTCTCAGAAAAATGCTTAAGGAAAAAAATAAGCACCTCTCCAAATTCCGAACATATAAAAATAATAGAGATTATCTAGAATTTTGCATATTAAGAGAGCGTATTAAAAACTACGAGGCTGAGTGTTATCACAACTACATTGAGAAAATGGAACGCGCAATAACTATTAATCCAAAATCGTTTTGGAATTTTGTTAAAAATCGAAAGGGTACTTCTACTCTCCCATCTACAATGACGTACGGACAACTGACTGCCAGTGGTGGTGACGATTTGTGTGAAATGTTTTCCCAATATTTCCATTCTACATTTTTGGATAGCTCATCTACTTGCTCTTCAACTACCAGTAGTCATCAAGTGATTAACGGCTTGGGTACGGTTGATATATCATCCCATGAGATCAAAACATTGCTGGAAGGGTTGGATATTAATAAGTCTGCGGGTCCCGATTTTATACCACCGATTTTTGGGGCGAGATGTGTGGAGGCTTTGTCTCTGCCATTGTCGATACTTTTCAAAAAATCTATAGGCGAAGGGTTGATGCCCAAGGTTTGGAAATCAGCTTTTGTATCCCCCATACATAAAAAGGGAGCAAAGACACAGGTCGAAAACTACAGACCTATTTCCAAGCTCTGTGTTTTTGCTAAAGTTTTTGAAAAGATAATACATAGACAGGTTAGCTTTGCACTTAAACCACTATTTTTACCAGAGCAACACGGTTTTCTAACGGGTAGATCAACTGTATCCAATCTCATATTAACCAATGACTTCATTGTTGACGGAATGTCAAGAGGGTATCAGGTTGATGCTATATACACCGACTTCTGTAAGGCTTTCGACCGTGTGGATCATGGTATCTTGCTGCAGAAACTGGGGATGATGGGTATCCACGGTGATTTGTTGAGGTGGTTTTCATCATATGTGGAACGGCGGTCGCAGGCCATTGTTCTTTGTGGGTATACTTCTCAATGGCGATTCATACCCTCGGGAATTCCGCAGGGTTCCATCTTAGGCCCATTGCTATTTTTATTATTCATCAATGACATACGTTCTTGTGTGCGACATTGTTCTATATTTCTTTTCGCAGATGATATGAAAATATTTAAATACATTACAGGACCCGATGATATAGCTAATTTGCAGGATGATTTATTTACTCTGGAAACTTATTGTCGCTCAAACAGATTGGACCTTAACATTAATAAATGCAATGTTATAACTTTCTCCCGTATGAACACCACAATCTTCCATAATTATACAGGGTGGCGCAATAGAACGTGCATTTTTAAAATAATTATTAAAAAATAAATACAAAAGGTATAGTTAAAATAAAACTAAGCAATGATTAAGTGATAACTGAAGTTTATTTTTTAAAAATAACATCATCTAAATGATGACCCTCTCTACGTTGGCATTCCTCTAACCGCAAACGGAAATTACCGAAAACTTTCTTAAGTAGTGCTGGTGTGATTGCTGCCATTTCACCACGAATATTCTCCTTGAGCTGACTGATGTTTCTCAGATTATTGGTGTAGACTTTGTGTTTGAGGTATCCCCACAAAAAAAAGTCAGGAGGCGTCAAGTCTGGACTGCGCGGAGGCCATGGGATATCACCTCTTTTCGAAATCAGTTTGCCAGGGAACATCTGCTTCACAACCGCCATGGAGTCATTTGATGTGTGACTGGTAGCTCCGTCTTGTTGGAACCAAGTCCTAGAGTTCTTTATTCTTGAATTTTCAAGTTCTGGGGCCAAAAAACCTTCCAACATCGCAACATAGCGTTCGGTATTAACAGTGATGTTTTGCCCCCGTGCGTTTTCAAAAAAATAAGGACCAATTATTCCTTTGGCAGATATTGCGGCCCAAACTGTCACTTTAGGGCTATGTAACGGTTTTTGATGTTTGATTCTGGGATTTTCACTATTCCAATAACGACAATTTTGGCGGTTTACGAACCCATTCATATGAAAATGTGCCTCATCAGAGAAAAGGATGTTTTCAAAATTTGAAAACCGATTGAGCATTTCATTAGCAAATGTGAGCCGTGCTATGAAGTCAGAGTCTTTCAATTCTTGAGTTAATTGCAGCTTGTATGGATGCAATTTAAGATCCAAGTTTAAAATTCGTTGCAAACTTCGTCGCGATATGATTAGGACAGACGATCTCTTGCGAGTAGACATTTGTGGATCTTCTCGTACCGACTGCTTAACACTCTCAATATTGTCTTCGGTCCTAGATGTGCGTGGACGACCTTTCGCGTGTGGTTTAAACGTCGATCCAGTCTCTTCAAAACGCTTTATCCAGATTTTAATTAAATTAGCACTCGGAGTCTCCCTAATTTGTCGTACACCATACTCAGAACAAAATAGTCGCCTGACAACTACGTACGAACGAGAGTTTTCGTAAAATGCGCGCACGCAAAATGCGCGACGCTTCCCGTCGAAGTGACTCATAGTGACTAAAACTTTATGAACCGCGCTACCCAACGATATCGGTCTCCCCCCGCCCACGCCCCTTCTACCCCGCAAAAAAAGATGATGCAATATGCACGTTCTATTGCGCCACCCTGTACCTTAAATGGAATAATTCTATCCAGAGTTCCCGATATTAGAGATCTTGGTATTACTCTCGATTCTAAACTCACTTATAAAAAACATATTCTTACAATAACTTCTAAAGCGTTTAAGACCCTAGGGTTCATCTCTCGTACCTGTAAGTCATTTAACAGCCTGAAACTACTAAAAATTTTATATTGTTCCTATGTTCGAAACATTTTAGAATATGGTTCTCAAGTTTGGAACCCGCATTATAACTGTGACATCTCTAATATTGAAAGGGTTCAGAAAAAATTTGTAAGGTATTTAAGTTTTAAATCTGGGAGGAAATTCTCAGACTATGCTCTCACGTGTAGACAGCATCACCTCTTGCCCTTAGAGACTCGTCGATCAATATCCGACATAATTTACTTTATTAATATTGCTCGCGGAAACATCGATTCTGTGGACCTCGTCTCTAAAATAAATCTCAGGGTGCCCTCCTTCTCAACAAGGTCTCCTTCGCTATTTGCACTGCCACTAGTAAAAAGTAAATATAAACGTAACGCTTTCTTCTGGCGTACTTCTGAGCTTTTGAACAGAATCTCCAAAATTACGAAATTCGATGTTTTCCATGATAGTATCTGTGTACTTAAAAAGCAATTATGTAGTGACTTTTTTACTGAGTGTGTTATATTTGCTGAACCTTAATTTCTTTACTGGATTGATAAGGGTATAATGGTTTTTATTATAAAGGCAAAATGTAAGTTTAGCGCAATTAGATTTTAAGTTTACAATATTTTTAAACCTCTATTGGTGAGGACTTGTAATTGGCCCTGTAATTTTACTTATTGTAAGTTTCTTTGCATTCTTTGTACTTCTATTGTTAATTAGGCTGTAAGTTTTCCATGAATAAATAAAATAAAATAAAAATAAAATAAAATAAGAGGAAACAACAAAGATGACCTGATCCAATCTTTATATATAACGTTCTAGCTAAGCACATAATTATCTTTATCAGCAAACATGCTTTTCATATAAACAATGTTTACATACAATAATCCACTGCATAAACAATCGTTTATGATGTGAGAAAGTGAACGGTTTCGCTTCACGGACTGATAGGAATGACTTGCGCAATTTTACTTACTCTAGTATTGTATTACATACATATTACGCTGGATATAATGCCAATGTCGATATAAATATTGATATCAAACACAATTTCAGACTTCTCGATGGATGAAGTTTTTATGAATATAGCTAGTCAGCTTCAAACTAATTTGCTGTTAAATTCTACATACTAAATTAGTATCAACATATAACATTTTTAGTTCATTGAATAAATCATGACTCAGTACAGCAGTCCGTAAGTTCGGCATGGCTCAGCCAACTTCCGATTTGACTTATTGGTTGAATTAAAACTAGCATCAATGCACTTTACTGAGTTAACAAAGATCAATTCTAAACAACTACAATACAAAAATCACCAAAATAAATTTCAAACTTAATTCTCAAACCACCACATAGATGGCGCCATCAGTACGTCACAATTCTTATGTGCCACCCCTAAATATATTGTCGCCGCAAAATCACAAACAAACTTCACCGTTCAGAACTCAAATAAACTGAAAGTTCGACGACGATGTCGGAGAAGAGCTCACAACAGCAGGTGTCGTTCAACCATCTTTACAACACCGCGCGCGAGGTTAATTACTTGTGCACTTATGGTAGGGCTGCCATTAAATGAAGCACGGGATTTTAATTACTTAATTTATTTAAGAAGACGTCAGGAAATATCAAGGCGCCAAAGTTCCTTGGGAATAGAGAAAAACTTAACGCTTTCTACTAATTTACGATAGCCA
Source organism: Trilocha varians (assembly GCA_030269945.2). Taxonomy (NCBI): domain Eukaryota; kingdom Metazoa; phylum Arthropoda; class Insecta; order Lepidoptera; family Bombycidae; genus Trilocha; species Trilocha varians. Next base: position 2,657,400 of record AP028265.1, on the reverse strand, counting down.
AAGGTCAGTCAGATGGTCATGAGTTTTAGTGACTTCAATATTCAATTGATGTCCAAGTAAGAAAGAAAATGTTATTCTCGACAACATTTACTTTCTGTCGGAAGAAGTTCCAAGCTCTGAGACAATAATAACACTTAACCACGCATGAATTCACAGACCATTCCATTAAATATAAAGCGACAGCCCTACACTCACTTGCGACCGAATGAATCGTTTCCAAAAATAAAATTAAAAAAATCGAGATAAAACGCGGCCGACTCAAAGACTCATTTACGCTGGAGATATTTTAATCTCACAGCAGTCATAATGCAACTGTGTATTTACGCATTTTAATAATAAAAAATACGGTTCCCTTAACTTTTAAAAGCGAGACAGCCAAACGTAATAATGCAGTTAAGTTAATCTGGGACAATTAAAATGTAGTAGTAGTAAATAAGATCTAACGTTTCCGTAAGTGCGGTTGTATTATAAAACAGATAAAGAGCTTTTAGTACTTAATTAATTCCTTTTAAAGCTTTTCCCAGTAGTTGTTGGGTAATACGTGCTATTGTATCAATTAAGTATGTTGTAGTCAAGCAAGTTTACTTAGACGTTTACTTACAAGCAATTACTAACTTTTAAGTAAACGATCGACATTTACGTATATTTTAGAATATTTTTTGTCTTCTCCTTGCGTTTTTTCATACGCAAAGAAATGAAAACGTTTCGAATGACGATAGTCAATTAGCAGGCAGATTGGCAGGCCTAAAATACCCGCAATATATTTCGTTCTCTAAAATCGTTCAGCTTCAAAATCACTATGTCTAGCTCATAGTAATTGAAAACACGTCGTCCACCGTCCACCATGCCACGAGCGCTTCATTAGCCGACACTAAACAATTACCGAACTGTGGTCCGATTTAATCTAACGTCGCACCGAGCATCAATACACTTCGCATGTTGTAAACGGAGGCGTAAATTATAACATTATTATTTTAATGGGCTACGATGTTATCAGCTCGTGTGAGCGGTACATGGGGGTAATTTGTGGTCGGGCAACGAACCTTAAACCGCGGCCCGCATATGCACGCTGCACAATGACCACTTGTGATCTGTTAGTGTGCATGCGGGATTTGTGAGCTTGAACACATCTCGTTAGACTCGAATGCTTAACAAAGTGTAAAAGCGACTTCACGATTTATGGAGCTGGATAATCGTGGCCACGACCGTGAAGAAGCTCTGTTTGAGAATTTGAAACCTTTAACACTGATTTAAATTTAAAAAAAGTGTACAAGTTGGTGATGAATATCGGCCCGCAATATCCTGGTAATGCAGAGGTTCGTGAGTGACAGTAAACGCTTATCAACGGGTGCGCCGTAAACATTTCTTGCAAGAATAAAAAGTTATATCAGTTTCAAATCAAACACCTAATAAATAATAAAAAATGGCTTGGTAAAGAAAATTAGCTAAATTTTCCAAACCAGTTATATAAAAGCAAAAACAACGACCTAAAGTAATCTAAACTAAAGTTATTGCTAAAGAGAAGTTTTATAGTACTTTCGAAGTACAGAGTAATGTGTAGCGTAGAAGGATAAAATTTAATGGAAGACAATAAAATCCAGACAGTGCTAAGATAAAGTAGAGTTGTTGGTGCTGAGAGATATATAGAGAGCAAATATATTATAATCTAAAATAAGAGATATTAGTAAGAAAGAAAAACATGTGAAAGAAAATGAGTAAAGGAAGTTTGTAAGTAGAATCTATCTGTGACAAATTAAGGAGTAAAAGGTTAGTGAGGTTTGAACATGAGATAATCATCACGTTACTAAGCGAATGTTAAATTTGAATGTTGATGGATATAAGAAGAGAGGTAGGCCTAAGAATAGAAACATTGGAAAGAATAGGTGTAAATGGAGAGAGAAGACATATTGCGCCGACTCTGCTGTATATCGAAGAGCAAAATGAAACAAAAAAGAAAAAAGATACTGCAAAGATAAACTAATTATCCTATATAATTCAATTTTCTCTTCAATAAGAAATTACCTAGAATCCGCACACGTGTCTCCACAGTTATTTCTTTAGAAATCTAAAGTAAATCGGCTCAGATCGCTTAGGTTATAAAATTACCTTTTACTACATTAGCTTCAATAAGTATTATAAGAATAACCGTAGCGAACGTATGAAATATAAACCATACAAGTTAATACACGTTCTCATATTAATGACCGGCAATCGTTTAATTTATTACTCAATTAGCGGAAAGCTGTAATTATTAAATGGATAAAGAAAACGTGAATTAATTTGTCAATAAAAGACACGGTTTTATATTCGTATGTACTTTTATACACGCCACTATTGTTATATTAACTGACTTATATTAATTTTGATTTATATCGCGTGTTTTTTTTTTATTGCAAGTCAGATAAACGAGTCTTCTGCCCATCTGATAGTAAGCGTTACAGTCACTCATGAAGCTCCGTAAATGCGAGGACCATTCCTTAAAATATACGACAAAGTTCTACCTTTGAGATTTTCTACGATAAAGTAAAATTTCTTTAAATTACCAACTTTTTACGAGAAAATAATATCATAATTATACTATATGTACCAAAACACATGGTTTTAATAACAAAAACCAGAAATTATAAAGTCTAGGCGTAACCTATAGTTTTCTCGTCTACAACATTAAATTACAGAGGAACCTGCCCATTTGCATGGTCTGATGTCGAGCAGAACTGTTTAATTGACATTTCCTAATGGTAATCAACTCACACAGTCCGTAGATACTACTGGATACTAATGAATGAGTTCGAATACTAGATGGCAGGCTAGTTATTACTGCAGTTGAATATATTATTTAACATTACATGGTTTTGGTATTATGTTGAATGGATTTGATAAGCTTTGAAAATCTTACGTCATTGTTGAAAACCATTTTTTCTTATGAATTCGGGAAGTAAATAAATTAATATTTCTAATATAATCTTAGTGATATTTGTTGGAGTTTTTATGATATTACAGCCTTCGATTTTTACTACATTACAATCCAATAAAGGATTGTGTGATGGTATGACTGACTATAATGCCTTTTTAAATGACAAACCTTATTTTTTACCAGACCATATTTTATGCAATCAAAAAATTGCTACAAAACTTTAATCTGATACTACTTATAACAATAATAATTAAATTGCAAAAACTAATCAAGTTTTCAAAAATACATCCTATATAATACAAATCGATAGATTTTTTAGCGCATTCTTTAAAATCAAAAGGTAAAAATTACAGATTGCAAAGAGGATCAAAATGTTGCGACGAAAAAACTTTGTTAAGTAGACTTAACAAAACAAAATTTATCCACAGAACAACGTAATAAACTTAAGCACAATGCTAGACCGATATGAATATACTTGAACTTCGAACTCAGCAGCGAGCATTTGTCCGGAGCTCTCTAACAAAAATCGATAAAAATAACAAATATACGCGAGGGGTCGTAATAAACCGGTTTTGTAGAGTGCAACGAAATGATATAGTACCTACATGTAGAAACAGTTGGTTTAGTTGAGATCATATTTTTCAATGTGCTTTTACCTTTTGTCGGTAGGCAAGTAAACGGCACACCTAAGATAGCGGTTATCGCTGTTATTTTCGCAATGCCAAATTATCAAAAGTAACAAAATCAAAAATCAGTGCTATGAATCTAAAATTAAATATTTGTTATCATCAGTTTATCTTGGAGTTTCCAAGTCAATGGAAGCGACACGTGCGTGATGAATAATTATTATACATTTCACACGCATGCTACCGATATTATCTTTCTACTACCGAATTTCTGCAAATAACTAAAAGAATTTCATGTATAAACATGGAGAGGAAGGGAATTCTTATATAAAATATAATAGGATATCCATTGTATCATTATGCATATTTGAAACGTAGGCTTATTTTAAAAGTTCATTAAAATATCTGTAATAAGTAAATATAAACGTAACACCTACATAACATCGTAATAAAATAAAAATTACTATACGCACATATCAAATTCGTCATAAAAATCCGCAAATACACAATATAATTACGACACATTATCGCGAGTCAGATAAGGTAAAATGATTCACACGCACTTGTACGCCCATATCTGAACGATCTTAATCCTGACATTGTATCACTTAACTTGACCGATGAACATTGAATCATTCGATACAACCTGTTTCATTTCCTTTCCATCACTATAAAACAGGGTTGTCATGTCTAAATAAAAAGTAGTATTTTTAAGAATTCTTAAGACTGCAAGAATATTTACACTTTTAATTTGCAAAATATGAATATACTAGATGACCCTCGCAACTTCGTCTGCGTCACAAAGGGGTTCAAACAGTACTCGCAATGTTGTTATTTGCGCGGATCGCGTTGGCTATACTTTTTTGCGTTTTATACTCGTCATAACTTCTCAACGAAAAGTCCGATTGGAATAAAACAAAAAGTAATTTACTTCTACATTAATAATCTTGATAACATAATACTTAGTTTGGATAAGGGTTAATATAACGATACTCATGTAACGTTTAATTAATTTTTCGGACAATTTTTTTTTTTTTATAAACATAAAAGCGGTTATTGTGACTAAACTATGATAGTTAGATATATGCTGTTGCGGACTTTTTTGTTTGTCTTACAAAGACCTGAAAACCCGTAGTACATCATTTTGTTCTATTGTCAATAGTTTTTGCAGCGTACGCATAAATAGGTTTTCGATATTTCACCTCGTCTTACAAATTCGATATTTTCATACGGATCCCTAATTTTTTTGAAAATAAAATTTAGCCTATGTTACTCGGGGATAATGTAGCTTTCCGAAGGTGAAAGAATTTTTGAAATCGGTCCAGTAGTTTCGGAGCCTATTCATTACAAACAAACATACAAACAAACAAATCTTTCCTCTTTATAATATTAGTATGAATATATACAGCCAGTTGTTAGTAAAGCGAAGAATTTAAAAAAAACCTAATCTTATAAACTACATTAAGAAATAATGTCATTTTTAACAATAATTAAACTTTATTATTGTTTTCATGCTCGTAACGTGTAGGAATATAAAAATCTAATTTAAAGTACTCGTACATTTCATCGTTTTATACGAAGTTAAAAATTTATATTATTTTTAAAAATCTTTTTCGGTTTTCTTTCAAGATAATTCGCATTTACAATAATTCTTAATATGTCTGTCTACGAACAGACAATAGGTCGTATAGATACCAGACAAGTACTTCATAGTAAAGTACAAGTACACGTTGTTGAATGGACGGGGTCAACGACACCGCGTGGGTCGTATCCGAGCAATGCGTTACATAAGTTTTACCTTTTTACCCAAATTTACATAGAAATATCTTCGTTTCGCGTTAGACACGTTCGTTTTATAAATATACGATGATTTTATAAGCTTTGTTGTGCATGAGGTCGTGTATTTTTAAATCAAAGAGATGTTCCGGTAAATACAGTTTTATTGTTATTTGTGAATCATGCTTTTTATTATTTCTTATTGTTTCCTATATTATAAGGTTTAGAGAGATTACTTCAATTTTTTTCAAAGCCTGAACAGGCAGAGAATGTTGGTAATGATAGTTTCTAACAATGACGCTATTTTTTTTCCAAAATTTAAAGTACTGACAACTAACATAATGAGGATTGGAAATTATTGTGGAGAAACACATTTCATAAAAGTTTATGGCAAATCAATGCTAAAAACGGCACTTTCCGAAGTAAAAAAACTAAACTAAACTCCAAAGCTATAAACACCAAAAAACAATACACCTACAATTTATATCGTAAACAAAAGGTTTTTGTTACGTGCATATTGTTGACATTTTACAACTTGAAAACAATAATGGTAAACAATAGTTTTTATTGCTTGGCTCGTTTGCAAGCAATATTGTTTAAACTATAATTACATGCGTTACATTTTGTCGCTTTCCCTATAAAAACAATTTTTATGACCGTTGTATATATAACCGAGGGTCAACGATTTCTCCAATACAATTTTCTTTAACGATAAAGTGCGATAAAGATCGATAGCGTTCGAAAAAGTAAATAAGTTTTTGTTGCAAAAGTAAAAGTTATTTTTGAGGTAAAAATAACACAAAGCTTTAAATGTATTGAAATTTACCTACCCCAATTACATTCCTCTGCTCTATGAAAATAAAAATTATTTAATGAAAAAAAAAAAATGTTCGTTGAACGAACTCGAACAGATAATAAATTACCAAATTCATTTTATTGCGACCATTTTCCAATTTTAAATATGCATTACAGAAAGCAAACAGACAAAATTAACCGACTCTGGAGCGAATGCATGTTTGAACAAAATTTACTAAAAGTATAATTAAGATAAGTTTTACTATACATATAAACAGCTGAATATGGCTAACTTTTTTACAGTTAACAAGCTTTCTTCATTCAAACAACACTAAAAACCAATAAAAGATTCTACCCAATCGATTTCCGATAACCATAATAGTTAAAACGACATAAAAAATAACATGAAAAGACTATTTTGAAATATTAACTTAATTGAATTATAATTCGAACATAAATAACCAATTAATTGAAGCGATTACTTGTGAGCAATTAATTGAACATCCGTAAACATGGACCTGTTTTAGTAAGCGTCGGCCGTAACGAACGGTGACAGTTTTAGGACAAATGGCACACGATTTATACATTACTTCAATTGGCACTAAAGCATTTTAAATTCTATTGTAGAATAGCATTTTTAACTTATCATCATTCTTAGTTATGAGATGACCACTACTATAGGATTCTCCAATGTTTACTAATGTCATTGTGTTTAAATGGTAGTGGTCCGCATCCTACGTGTTTCTGCGACCTCAAAAGGTCATCCGTCTATGTTGTACAGTGTACTGGTCGTCCTCCACTGCACTTGTCTTTATTTAACTAACTCCACTGTTATCTATTCTTCTGTCGGCCTCTCTATTACAAGTCTATAAATTCATTATTTTTTGAATAACCGAACTACCTCACAAATAATTTTATATTATGTCGGAGTGGCCTCCGCCCACTGATACATTTTGGGCCGATAACTTAAAATTTTATTATTATATTCTAATCGATTGTGCTACTCAGAAACATAAAAGCGATGATTTTAGTTGATTCTTCAATAACTCAAATATCAGTACCAGTTAGATTAATAAATATATCTCATTTTATAAAACAAAAAAATAACATACTAATAGATGTAAAGTTATGTCTACATAATAATTAACTCCTGTATTACGGCTTAGAGCCCATTAATTATTAATATATTAATCAATATGGAACACGAAATCTAGTAAACGATAAACAAAGTTAAAATGCATAAGTAAAAAAAAAAACTGGTTTAAAATACAGTTTACAACAACACGCAACAAAAACCTTCGACATGTGAAACTACATGAAAGAAAATAGTAAAGTAAAAATACAAACGACTCAATAAAATCGATACGATTCAAAATTAACATAATGAGAGGAAGACGATCAATATAAACGATTATAAAATCGATTTTATTGTGTACAATCGAATACTGGTTTTGTTTTAGTTGAGGGCAGCGTACGGGCAAACCTGTTCCGGCGGGTTCGCATTTAGGCCATTTCTGAGGCTTAGTTTTAGTGGTTCTCAAACTTAAGAATACAGTTTAAGAACTTTTGTTTTAGCACGTATCTCGTATAACTTTTATTACAACGATAGCAAGTAGTAAAGTTTCAGCAAAGATGGCGTTTGGAAATAATTGGTATCGGCATTATTTTAGGAAAGGTTACTAAGTTCAAATGCTATTTCAATAACACATAAAAACAGCAACAAGCTACAGAATATCTCTAAAACAAATCGTATCATCGAATCATAAAATCCTTAAAGTATTACGAGGAGAGACGACATCGCGTTTTCGTTGCGTAATCGCAAACTTCATCCAGCGACCGGTGCACGGAAATTGAGCGTACTCTGCAACCGAGATTGCTTTTAAATTGCATTACACGAACGATGCACCGACGATGCAGCCGCCAGCCAAACTAGATACACTTTTAATACTAATCTTGTTTGTATATTCAATCTGTATGCGTAGCTATAATTGATACGAAACCACTTAACTTTAGCTAGTTTAAGATTCAGGGTGTTTTCTTTTACGAAATATACGTTTTCGTTCGTTTATTGTTCTCAATTATTATTACAATCAAATACAGTAAGCGTGGAAAGTTTCCCGAAATAGTTCAGAATACAACAAGCGTTAGAACTTTTGCCTTTAAATTTCACACTCGAATCGAAACGAAAACCAAAAAGAAAACATTGAAATATAAAAGGCAAATAAAAAGGTATCGTAAAGCCCGAATAAACAAAAGGAATAACTATTGTGAGCGCCAGGTACGAGGGTCATGGTATACAACACGGTCGGTTCGAAGGACCAGATCGTAAAACCCAGCCCCGATAGCCCATAATCGGCAAAAAACACAAACGTTTCAACGTAACTACGAAAAAAAGTAACTAAAAAACTTTCGCCCCTAGTTCGTTTGATATAAAAAGCAAATTTACTAAAAAAAACGTAACGTCATCGAAAAACGAGGGACGAAAAACGTGTAACTATTCAGTGTTGATAGAATAATGAAAATATATTAAATCAGATAGCAATCACGTGTAATAATAATATATTGTTAACTTTAATTTCAACTTAATTATAATATACAAAATTACACGGTTTATAAATTTGTTCGATGTGTTCACGATAGTCATCAATCAACACAAATCAGAAAAGGTTAGTGGCATGGGGTCACCTTGCGTCGTTTGTAACATCTGCACAACGTGTTATTTACCTCACACACAATAACCTTGGGAAAAAATCCTATAAATTATAATTGAATGTATTTTTCAGTGCGTCACACTGAGTTAAAACCCGCATTAATTGAAAAGGAAATATATATGAAGGAAATATGAATATATATTATTATTAATAATTAGGGAAAATATAATTAAAATGTACAATACATTTGTTGATAATATATTTTAATTCAATTTCAAAAACGAAGAGAATATTTCATCAATCAATCAATTTAGATACAATTTCTCAATTTAAAGTAACTTGTGAAATTCAGGGAATATTAGAAAATTTCGTCGTTAAGTGATAAAACAACATCAATTCAGAATTAAATATGAAAGCACAATACTTACCAATAACGTGGTAAAAATAAATAACAAAGCTAGTATATTATTATGCGCTAAAGACGAGATGAGATTGCTTGAGAATTATTTAAACAAAGTAAAGCTAGTATAATGGCACGCAAAAACGAAGAAAGACTAATAAAACAAAGGCTAGATATAAATTATTCAATGAACGTAACCGGAAGGCTGATCACAAGGTGTTAGAAACACCTGCCTATGTCCCTTCAGTAAAACTAAGTTCTCAAGAAACAACATTCTAATTCAATGCGAACCCTGGCGACAACGTTTCATCAACCAGATATGGACATTTCTTTAACTCGAATGGAAGGATTTAACTAGTATAACTCAATCAAAGCGTATATAATTGTAACGATACCATTAAAAGTCCTTATTAACGCCACACCTAAATATTTTAAAGACTTATATTATTCCATAGTTTTCCGTAAATCATACATACAAATGTTTTAATAGTTTTCATTGTAAAAGAAATTTATAATATAAGCGACCATAACAACTAAGAAGAAATATTAACACGAGGCTGATTGCTGGCAATTAATAGATTACGAAATTATATTTTTATTGAACCATTACTGGCGCTAATATTTCTGTATTTCCTCGTCTTGTCTAATACTTCGCTTAGGATTTTTCAATCTATTTGTTCTGTGTAATATCAGTGGTAATAACCACAATATTATTATTATTCACAATGTCAGTGATGACGTTGGTTACGCGGAAAATATTAATTAATTGATTAGAATTATTTTACGGAAAAATAGCGTAATAATTTCCACTTATTCTGGGATTTTATAAAATTTGGTTCCATTTTTTGTCACATTCGATAGAACTGAGTTTAAAACATTCACACACGAATCTCATGTTATTTTGAATGGAACCCCGAATTCTACGGTAGAAGCAAAAAATCAAGCCGAACCTTCAGTACAATGAGTCCCCAAGCAGAAGGGAGAGAAACCCATTGTTAAATTTTGATTAAAAAAAACTCTACATTTTTGTTGCACCTAGTGGAACAAGTTCCTTTCTCGAGACTCGAAAAAAAGCGCGAAAATAGTATAACACTTCGGCGTTGCTTACCCAGAATTAGACATACGTGGAGATAAAGCGGAAAAATGGGCACGAGATGCCAAAGCTCCCGTGACGTTCCCACATGCATGGTGTTTTTAGGGCCGAGGTCGGGATAATCACCTCGGTCGGTGTAACATAACTTCTCATCTCTCGGTCGCACCACGGTCAGCTCCTCACTGATGCAAGCGCACTGCACATCCTGGGCATTCTCACACACAAAACACCATTACTGGTTTGTAGGGCACTTAAATATCGGGTCGTTCCCGCACTTCACTATGTCACTATGAGTGCGCGAGGCGAGGGTCTAGCGGCGTGCGCTGTCTACGCCGAATGCCGATGCATTGGCGGGCGGCAGTGTGCGCGCGGTCTGGGCGCGCAACAGCTGACGGGAGGCGCCCCCCTGGGTCCGCGCGCGCAGCCGTTGCGTGCGCCACCGCCCCCTCCGCGCGCGACCCCGTACCCCTCCTCTAATCCATTATTTACGGACGGCCGACCGGTTTCAGGCGCGTTCGTTCTGCCCGCGCCGCACCGCCGAACGACGATCGTTCAAATTTAATGCCCTTCCTATGTCCGGCCTCTAATGCGATAAGATTACGGTCCAAAAGTCCTGCTAGAACATAACCGTGGCCCTTGAAGGCAACGGAATTCGCAAATGCAAACTAAAATAAGTAAATAACATTGAAGACACCGCCAACGCATGGAAATCCACTGTCTAAATACAAAGCTAAAGACACAAAAAGATTAATTCCTAAAGTGCGGTTCAAGAGGTGAACGAACGGATGAAATGCAGGCATTGACTGGTACCAAAGGTACTAAAACGCCAATAACCCAAAGTTAATATTCTGTTGTAAGCCGCAAGTACGCTTTTGAAGCAGTAAATCACTTCACTGACGATAAAAATGTAAAAATAGGATTGGACAAGAATGAGTTCCAGGACCTCGACGAGTTATATTCACACAGAATACTTGTAAAGTTTAGTTGAGTACGGCAACCGTTTAAATCGCTTCATAAAAACTTTCACGGTCGACCCTCTCGCGAGCTAAGTTTATCTTAGCATTTATCTTATTTCCGTGAAAACAACTAAGAAAAAGTCATGCCTTATCTTCCTCTTCCAAGAATAACTTACACTTGTTTCTCAGTTAGGAAAATATAATTATAAAAATATTTTAATAATTTGAATAAATAGAAAATAAATGAATAACGGCGAGGAAGATAAAATTTATATTGTTGTAAACGTCAGACATTGTAAACATAAGAAATAATGGATATATCTAAGGACATGATATAAGTACATTATGCTTTAAACATAAATAAATGGCACTTAAAATATACAAAGTTTATTACTGCGAAGATTTTACTGGACTACGTGGGAGGGGTTATAAAAAGCTCATTAATGGAACTATCTATATAAACTACAATAGGTTCACGAAGACCACCACGTCGATCTTCAACGCAGAGGACGATAATCGCTGTAACATCTGACGAGTGAATCATTAAACAACGCAAAATATAGGATGAAACCTCGGATGGGGGTCCAAGTAGACCTAAGTGTAGATTACACGGTTCCCTGTAAGATTAGTGCCGTCCGAACGATTCTCAAGATAGTCAGAGATCCACTTTCGGCGGACAACCATAGAAATCACGTAGTTCGCGGAACTTTGTTACCTGTGGTGCGCCGGCAGCGCAGCGCGTCAAGGTGAACGTTCGGGCCAAGGACGGTTCGGGCGGCGGGAGGCTCCCCCCAGTGCCTCCACTCCCCCGTACTCGAGTAAAAACGCCCCAAGCCTTCCAAGACGGTGCAGCCCAGCAAAAAAGGGCCCGACGGAACAAATAGAAAACGTTCGGTCCCAAAAAAAGAACAAATAACAGGGGTCTCGGATAACAGAACTAGTTAGGCTGTACGGTCAGATGTCGAAATAATACCGAGTTCGCGTGTCACCTGCGCCTACGCAGCGGGGTCACACACAGAAAACGAGTGTAGCTATGATGTAATGAACGATCCATAAAAAATGGATAACGGAAGAGGTGTGGGACCAACCGCCGCAACAACTGATGACTTGACGTCATGTATGTTTTATAGTTTCGCAACTGCATCGGGCGATCACTCATCGAACATATTAATATTCTACAAGGAGACTACCTCCTCTTCCATTATGTATGTCTTTTTGCTATTCGCGCAGCATAAACTCTAAAGTTTTTTATGCGAATTAAGGGAAGACTAGGATCGATAAAATGTTAAGACCGCTTCCTAGACGTGTATACCGACCGGTTCAGCTGCGCATTGTAATAACTTCCACATAAGAAAAACTTGCACGAACAACAACTACACTTCACAAGAATATTCTTTAACGACTTGCATTTGAAATTTCTCATCAATTGAGAATGTTCCGTGCATCATATAACTAGACCCCAAGTTAAGTAAGATGCTTTTTCTTCATTTGTAGTGCGCTTCAATCAAGTGATAGGGAATCAGTCTCCTTGATTCCAGTTACATTAACAGCCTGTTGTCGATGTTACATCATTGTACATAAATAGAATCTCCTGGAGCTCGCACTTGCGTGTAGCGCGTGCAGGGAGGCGTAACACTCCGTGCTGCTCTATCGGCCAGCGACCAACGAGAGAGAAAGGGACGAGCCTGTGTTACAGTTAAGCAGGAACTCTATTTATATGCAAATATAACCTCGGAGTCGACACCTGTTTGCGTATTCTCAGCGCTCGCCGCTTCGCTTTGTGGCAACACTGTCTCTGTAGTATCCTTCAGATTAAGAAAAACAAATGCAAGTTTGCTGTTCTATCACCAGCATTCATTCAAATATAAACCTTACCGTTACGTAACACGACTCTTCAGCCTCTATACTAAGTGAAACATTAACTGTGTTCTCCCTTTTCACGTCTTTTTCATTTCTCCTGTTATTTCACTAATTTTCAATCTCATTACAAATAACACGGATAACTCAATTTTTACTTTTTCTACATTTATTTTGAAATGTCTACCTACTGCATACCGAGTTACAACGAAGAAAATTATAATATTCGTCTTTGCCAGTTGCTAGTCTGGGTCCCGAACATTAGAATAAATAATGTCAGTGGAACAGAGGGATATTTTTCATTCAACGCACAATAATAGCATCGTTTTGTCCATCGAAATTTGAAAATATTTTATTCATGAGATACGCAAAGTAAAAGAACTTCATAATACTAAAGAATTTGTTGGAATGTTTAGAAATTTGAGTGCATATATACACAAATCTAAAATATACATGGATACGTGTAACTAAAATTCAAAAAAAGTTTTAGTTTTATTTTATATCGTGTTAATGTTAAGCAGAGTAGTTTCATAATGCATCTCAAAAACTGCAAAAAGTGATATTAGAAAAACTTCCTCGAAATACGACTTAAATATATTGGAGAACTCCACACATTTGGGCTTAAAACAAACATTGTCAAGTTATTACAAACCATAAATTTCCCTTGCGATTTTGCCGTCGCATCTTTCCATTATCATCGTATTTCCTCCCACTGCCCTCACTTAGAATACACAAGAAAAACGATTACCATTCAAAATATAGAAAATACTTTTTGTTTTCGATAACTTTTATAGATAGTCTTAAAATGCAGTTTTTTTTGTTTCGATCGATCTCTTTTATGCTAAAAAGAGCGTCGGCTACAAGAATTTGGATTTCAAAATGGGTTTTTGAAATTTTTGTTTAGGTTGCAAACTGTTTTTTCATTCCATGTTCATTTTGACAGAAAACACCACCACTGATAAGCCTCCCTAAGTTCTTTTATGATAAAAAATATTATTTCATATCATAATTGTTAACATTTTTGTATCAATATTTGAATACAGCTTCATATCTATTTCCAAAGCTCCAGAGATGAAGCACTCAGTAACCCTAGGTAGAGGATCAGCGTCCAGTCTGGTCCATTTATCATTTCTCGCAAGTATGCTGAGTGCGTTGCCGTGTTCAGCCAGATGAGGGGGTAACTCTTTTTTGTTTGTTTTTCTCGTTTTAGTCACGTCTACGATGCCGATTACTGCAAATGTGACTATATGTTGTTTGTCTTTTGCTGATATTGTCGTATTTGAAGATATAAGGATACTTTCAATTTTGTAGTTGTTGTGGCTATCGCATATAACGCAAAAGTAAACTATCATTCCTTAATGTAGATAAAATAAGGATAATATTACAATACAATAGTCAATTTGTTATTGACCTTTTAAGGCCTGAACTATATTATGCAAATACGGCAGATGTATGAATTCTTAACAAAAACACCTTATCGTCGATTTGTAGTAATTTAATCCACTGTCTTAATCATACACCTGCAGCTTGGAGAATGCTATTTTTATATTGAGAGGACATAATACATAATGCTCTAATGAGGAAATCTACACTCTCGTTAGGTAAATTAGTTATGGATTATATTGAAATAAGAAATATAATGTAGAGGAAAAAGAGGTTTCCAGGAATTCTCGTTAGTTTTATGGTTTCGTTATTAGCCACTCCTTTATCAACTTTACCAGAATCAGATGGTTCTACTAAATCAAATGTCAAATGTAATCAGCGACAAGATCGCAATAAAAAAACAAAATATTCTGCAACAGTTATTCCAAGTCATTCAATAATTAGAACACCTGATATTTTAAACGTCGTGTAAAGGTCACATGCAAATATACGTCGGTAGGTTTTATCGGTCGGTGCGATCGTAAAGGAATCGACGACGGGTGCGACGCCCGTGTGTCCTACTCGCCCTTTTGGACGATGCCTCGTGTTCTACACACCGTCGTATACATTCGACAACTAATACTCAAGTTTTTTTTTACTGCGTAATATTTTTTTTGGATTGGAAAAAAAATCTGAACTTCCAACTGTGAGGAGGTATGTGGAAGTCAATTAATGCCCGCCACTGTTCACGTTCAGTGTTGAGACCAAGGCTCAGCCGGGTTATGCCGTATGCGGCGTGACACAATGCGTTACGCACTACGGTATACTTTATCGTCGTACTCCTGTGTACTTGGAAGCTTATACGGTAAAGGCAAAAAAGATGTAAAACAACGTGTAGGTTATTATTAAAAAACTGGCAGGGAGCAAATATTTATTTCTTTGCCTACTCAAATATTGAGTTTTGTAAAACTAGTGAGAACTTGGCTGAATTGAACTACATCAAGACTTATTAGAATTCGCTCAAAATTAATCTAAAAACGTTGTCCAAGCACCGAAACCGTGTGTATCGTTCGGCAAAACTAACGACCTTGGCTTTACGACACGCAATTACGTTACAGCCGACAATTATTAGCATAACAAAGTTTTCCACTTTGGTGCATCGAACGCCGCGTACGAGAGTATCACGTCTTTGTGATTTGTGCCGAGTCACGGAGCCAGATCCACTTTACACAACGACGCGTGATGTCTTCTTCCTGAAGGTCTTCCTGAAGGATTTAGACGAAGACGGTTAAATTTATTGGCTACATTTTGTTTAACATCTATAGTGTTTTGAAATTCATAACACAGTCCAAACTGTAACTATGTATAATTTTACGATCCCCAAAAGGTAACTTACATTGAAGAGAAGTTTGAACTCTCTACAGTCTCATTAAGTAGTCTCAAATTCAAATGTAAGAAAAATACTTGAATTGCTCAACATTAAATCATCCACTCAAAAATCTTCTTCGACGACCAGAAAATTCATCATCACCTTTCAATTATCAGCATTACACGAAATATCCACAAAAACTGTTGTCAAGCAAAAGTCTTGTGCACTTTGATGTCGTTACTCTGGAGGGGTGAGTGGGGTGAAAGGGGAGGCAGGGGGTGTTTGCCGTCGCGACGCTCGCCCAGTTCTCGGCGTCGCTGTGACCTACAAACGATACGCACGTAAACAATTTGTAGATTCATGGAATAGAATCGAGAGATGTGGGCGGACCACGTGGCGATGATAGGTTAACGAAACTTGATATATTTTCAGCTAAGTTTATTGATTCGCATTTCATTGTAACGGCATGGAGTAATATCGATTTAAGATGATATATTTTGATCAGGCATATTTTGCTATAGTTCTATTTCTCAAAGATTAGTAAAAGAAGTTCTCTGCAAAGATCGTAAAAAATCTCAAAAATATTAGCACAGTACAATAATCAATGAGTAATATACATTTTTCTATATTTACAGTCCTTATTTAAATCAAAATCACCTAAAATCCAACAAGGCTTATAGGATGAAACAAGATTTACGCTGCGATGTTGGAGTTCAAGTCACCTAGATATATACATACATAAATACGTGAATTTCAAACGGAATATTTATGGACGCGACACCCCTGCGATTACGGAGGCATTTCTTTGACTCACTACCTCGCATTAGAATTTGAATTATTAAATTCGCATCACAAGACATTTCGGGAATAGGATTTAGTTCTTCAGTCGCCATCTCTCCATTTTTTGGTAGTAAAGTAAACAAAACTAAATTTAAATGTATGTAAGGTAAATGATTCGTTTGCTTTTGTTTGAAGTGTTAGGAATACGAATGGGGACACACTGACTTGATAGTTTTCAGTTTCAAAGGGAAAGGCCATGAGTTAATGCAACACCAAGGGGATCAATCATGTTATTGAAAGTACCTACTCTTATAATTCGTAAATTTCGTAAGTAAAAAACTACAAAGTAAAATAAACTCCATTAAAGGAAACACTATAGGGATACTAAAATTAATGAGTAGTGTAAATCTCATAATGTGTACATCTTCATAGCCCTACAAGACCACACACGAAGACCATGCTAATAACAATATCGTGGTGTACGCGTATTTACACGTTTAACATCAATGTGTAAACATAACACGGATAATTTGAAAACGCTACGAAGTTCGTGGGCTTATGGTACTTTTGGGTAGGCCGAAAATCGCGGTAGCATTATAATAATGAGAAAATAACTGGGTAAAATTGATTTTATTTACTGAAAAACATGTTATAAATACATAATTAGGGAATACAACATATCATTTCATGGATGCATTTTTTATAGAATGCCTTAACCTAATGCAACGAACCATGCAAAATAATGCACAGGACTAAATACGTTCATTCAAATATTAAAGTAGATAAAGACGTTACAGGAAGGCATCCCGACGTCGCTCATCTCAGCGGCAATCTTCCAATCAATCGCTCGGTCAGCCACCCTGATGTGAGTACCTATCACTTCTTAGAGTTCGTAAAACTTGCACACTGGTTTGTGCAAAGATCTTTTAGTAAGCTATCGTAATTTTAATTATATTAAAGCTCTTAAAATTCTTAATCACATTTCAATAAAAATATTTCATCTATCTACAACCACCATAAAAATCTTCGAAATTTAACTATAATATTACGATAGACATATCTTTTATATAAGCTAAATAAACTGAATATGTTGCGAAAGTTCTCGAGATACAAGTTAGAAGGCAAGAAATAGTCACCTTACTAGAAGTCGTATTGGATAATAATACGTACAGTTCAAAATACTACTAAATAACACTTATCGAAATAAAAATCTCACCATGATTGAATAATAGGAAATAAAAAAAAATACATTTGAGATAAAAAGTTCGTAATAAAGGAAATCATTAAAAATACTCGACTAATTAAAATATGAATAGAAAAAACTTTGCTAAATGATAATGAGTATAATTAAAAAACAATATACTTGCTCCTAATTACAACAAGTCAAATATAATGTCGTGTTATCACAACAAATATTTTAATTATGTGTGTACATTAGAATAATAATTAAAACGGGTTTGTTCAAACTTTTATTTATTTCCAGTGTAATTATTAATTGTATTTCTTTTGTCCACATGTACATGTTTTAATTGAATCAATAGTTACTGAATACTTGCCTTTTCAAGGGCTTAGCAACTCCATATCTTAAAAAAATCGAATTCCTGTCATTAAAAGTTTCTACAGGTTTTTACTTACAAAAAAATGCTTTGCAAATCAAATATCAACTATTCATTTACTGTTAAAAATTTCATAAAAACTACTCCTCTTCACTCTGAAAGAAAAGTCTAATCTACTAAAAGCAATCACGAAAAACGAATTTATCGAATTCGAAATAGACAAAAACATAGTCAAATACAGCAAAACAATTGTAAAACTTTCTAAAGTAACGGGCGAACAGCTCTGGAACAACATAAATCATTTTGCAACTAACTCCAAAGGGCCGTTAAAGTTTCATCAGCCTTAATTGCTTCAGTGGCTACGTGTGTGTATATGTTTACTGCAAAGTTAGGGGCTCGCCATATTTGAAAGCGACGAACCGGAAAATTAGTACAAGTTTTTGAAAGTGATACATCATAGAACTTTAAAGACTGCGAAAAACAATGTCTCCTCCTTGACTTATATATTACGTTAGAGAAGAATACAGTATTTGATAACACCATTGAAATACTAGTCTCATTATTCCCGTACAAATCTGATCAGTGTTGGGTGTAAGAGGAGAGGAAAACCTAAGAAAAGATGGTTTAATTGTGTGAAGTATAATATATGATGGTTTGTTGTGTCAGATGTCAAAATAGAAAGGTATAGAGGGAGAAAACATATTATTACGCCGATCCCATTTAAATGGAATAAGGTTAAAGTGAAAGAAAGGAAGAAATGCTCAACCAATAAAATTAGTATTTGTGTATACAGACAATAGATAACGTCTAGCTTTCATTAGTTTTAGTTGCATTTTATTATCACTTTCACAATTAAAAATTAAAAATATCATAACTGTTATTTTTGTTCCTCACTCATGATATAAAAATTATTGAAGTTTATGACAAAGACTTTTTATGTCAGTGAACAATACACCTGCTTTTGAAGATAATAATTCTATAAGGCTGTTTAATCCCTGACCTTTAAAAATAAACACTATAAAGACTAAAAATACGTTTAAAGAACAAGTGAGGAAATGTTCAGTAATTAACAAATTTAAAAGCTGGTATTTAGGGAATTTTCTCGAAGCTGGCGTGTATGTGATTCAGCCCTAAGTCGTCTGATGCGCCGGAAGTGTACTCACATCTATTGCCCTATTTATAGCAAGCTATTACGGTTCGGGGTAAGGGCTTCATTTTGGCGAAAACGATCTGTGCATAATAATATTTCAATGTGCATTTTTTTATATTTTATACATGCGTAAATAACTCAAGCACACTCATAAATACAGGGTGGATCTGTAACTTTGGACAATCTGACGTGGGGTGAATGACCTGTCCAAATACAACTTAGCACCATGTTTATTTTTTGGATAGGTTAAACTTTTTTCTGACATCGTATGGAAAGGCGTACGTTGCGGACGGATCGTTGCGGACTTCCATACTATGATGAATTTGTTTTTTATCCAATTCCTAAAATAAACGTGGTTCTAAGTTGTATTTCGACAGGTCATTCACCCCACGTCAGATTGTCCAAAGTTACAGATCCACCCTGTATAATATTTTTATTATAATCTTTCCATTATTTTTAGGAAGTTAAAAAAAAAACGACAGAAAATCTTCTTCGAATTTTTAAGCACGGACTGCGTCTATTTCGTACTTATTTTTACGTTAAACCGGGGCTAATATACACTATTACTAAAAAAAATTCACTGTTTTCCTGATACGCTAAATATTTTTAATTAACTATGTTGTTTTGTGGTAACTAATACGAATACCAACTGCCTGTAACATTAAAAGCTTGATGAATGCTCGTATTACAAACTATTTTAATTCAAACGTTTTTGTGGGCATATTTCAAAGGGACATGGGATGGCATGTTTATCATTCGCAGTACTAATTAATCCGTATTCGTTTAGACGTGGCCGGAGGACGTTTCTTGCTACTCGTTAATGAAATGTGTTTCCGTCTCTTAGACGAGATTAAACTTTTATTTGGATCTTTTAAGATATTTCTTCTTTAGTTTTTTATGGATTTAAGTGTAAAATGTGTGCGGGATGTGCATTCTTGGAAAACGTTTATTTAATTTACGTGTTTTTTTAAATGATGTTTTCTATTTTTACATTTATTACCGTCTGCGGTAAAAGTGCAGTTAGTCGTTGCATCGTAACTTGTCTGCATCAATATTTAAGAGTTTTTTTGTTAATGAGCATTAGGTATCCGATTATATTGGTATCAATTACCAGCATAATCTAAACTTGAATCATTCTCATGACTCTCTACTCAAAGGTCAACATATCGAAAACATTCCATATAAACTCAACCGTGCACAAACAGAAATTTAAATAAAAAAACACGATAAAAATTTCCCGATACACAAAGCCGAGCTAGAACAAATCATCAAACTTCTAAACCAAACAAGAGCTGTAGGAATTCAAGTATTTTCCATTAACGGAGAGCTCTCGCTCCACATGTCAAATACACACGAGGTTTTTTTGGTGCAGCCCTTTCTAAACGTATCCAATTATAAATATTTTACACTAGCTGTTTCCTGCGGAGTTATATAGGTTATTTTAGAATTTGATATGGGACTTGCGAGTGATTAGTCCTCTATTTTTCATTAACAATAGTTAGATAGAAGAGCTTCTATTACTTCGATTTTCCTGGCGAAATGAAAATTCTTGACTTTCAAACTACTCATCTAATCTTTCACAATACGCGCTTAATTTTACAAAGATTTTTTTTCAAGAGTCGAGATAAAATAAAAAGTAAAATATTAGTCTTTTTGCAACAAGGTATTGTTTAAATCTCATACTCTCTGACTACCAAATATAACCACGTTCAAACATACAAACTCTTCAGCCTTATAATTAAACTCATAGTTAGATGTGCACGTTCTGAGGTAATTCGATTCGCTGGCAGTCCCTTCAGTTCTATATTTACTTATCCATTAGGTGGCGGGCTGTGGGAGAGGAAAGCGAGCCTCTATGAGACTTAATTAATATTGTTTTATATGTTGATTTTTCAACGTTATCGAGGTGGATAGTATTCCCCGATCAATATAGTAGTTTGGTTCTCAATTGTTTTAAATATTTCTTTGTTAAATAAGCTAACTAGCTGAGCTGCCTTGCCTGTGTCAATTAGAGGGAGGCAGTTTTTATTTTAAGTCGACATTTATTATATGACAATCAAAAATAATGTAACTTCCTGTCAGGAAAGATTTCTAGAAATCGCTTCAGTAGATCCAAAGATTACACACACAACCTCATAAACATCACATTACTCTTTGTATATTATTAGTATAGAAATAGATAAGATTATGGAACAACGTAAAAGCGTTAAGCTTCGATTAAAAATTTAACATACATGGGATTCGAGAACTATTTTTCAGGGCATTGACCGCTGGATCAACGACATGTGATTTCTAATAAAGGAAATATTAATATGTAAATTAAATTAATTACGAATTTCATCTGTAAAAACTACTGTTGATAACTACGTGAGTAATTGTGAAAAGTAATTTATAACGATCTCGGATAAAAAATATTCTTGGCAGAATCACATAAACACGTTTTTATTGTGCTTATTTAAAAAAACCTACCAACAAACGAGCATGATTGTAGCGTTTACTGAAACTGTGGTTTTGCTTTCGTCTTATCCGCGAATCACGAGGATACATGATGGATAGTAAACTTGAAGTTCTGAACTCGCAGTAAAAACAATTACATTGTTTTGGAGCTACAATCTTAAATACAATGTACACTAATTTAATATAAGTAAAACAATTCAATCTTTTAGGTAGATTGAATTGATTGTAAGAGAAGCAGAGGTCGATCTCCTTGATGGGAGGACGATTTAAAGAAGACAGCGGGACCATACTGGCGGAGAGTAGCCGACGACAGAAAGCAGTGAAAAGAGACGGAGGAGGCCTATGCCGAAAGGTACACTGAGATGCGTGACATTTTGTGATGACGAATTTTATGTAAATACTAAAACTCAGTAATAAAGGCTATTTTTATTTTTTAAAACAATTCAATCTAACAAGTAATTAGTCAGGTTGCACACTTTCCGGACATTTCGTTTGGCGCCCACCGCTTCGTTCGTGCACCCTATTACGAATTCATAACTCGAACGTCCGGTTCCGTTCGACTTTAGCGATGTCGAATGATTGCGAATCGTCGCGAATTATCGACGGGGTCAGTTGGTAATGCTAATATCAATGACCGTAGCTTTGCTTGTTTGTTGAACCCAAAATATTTATGAAATTGTACTGTAGTAATTTCCTGCTCACTAATATAGTAAATAAATTAAGTCAATTTCAAAATAACAAAGCAAAAGCAAAGCTCACTACCGAATTAAGAGTAATATAAGCTAAGTTCCGGTGAGACATTTTTTAAGTCACTTTGTCTAATTTCACCTAACACAAGTATTCCAACCCCTCCAAAACCTTGAAACAAAAAAATGCAGAAGATGAAAAAAATAAAAATAGCGTATAGATCACTTATTTACCAATTTATAAATACAAGGGTTGTGAGGTGATTAATTCAAAATGCTCTGTTTCCACAGATACGGCAGAAGTGAAGCGTCTTCACTCCTTTAAGAGCGAACAGCTTCATCGATCGCAAAGTAATTTTGAATGCGCATAATTTCCGCAAAGGAACGAACTTATTTCGCTTATTTTTAAAATTGCAACTAGTCCATAAATCACTGTTGAAATGATGTTGTTTTATTTTTAGGTTTATCAATTTTGAAATACATATATACTAATATTTAGAGCTGAATAGTTTATTTCTTTGAACGCGCTAATCACAGGAACCGCTGCGCTAGTCCGATTACAAAAATTATTTCAGTGTTGAATAGTTCATTTATCGAAGAAAGGCTGTATTACATTTTCTAAAAACTGCCTTTTACCTATTTAATCGTTAATATTGTTGGAAGATGTCATTTTTCATAACCTATCGATCAGTCGATAAGATATATACATAAAAGCCGCTTTAATACATAGTTATGGTGCAATAAAATCTAATAACATAGGAAGGTAATACATATGACAGTGCCGGTGCACCTTTGATCTATGAACACGCGTGAATACGAATCGAATTGTTTCGTAGTTCGAGGAACGATTTCGTTTACGAGGGTAGTTCGATAACGTGAAAATATTCTAAATTTTGATTTTTAAACGCTACTGTGTTTAAATTCAGTCCGATACTTCTATTTATTGAGGAAGCGATCGAACGAGGCCTATACAATTCCAGCCGTTATTACATAGTTGATGGACCTCTCTCTGTAATAGGCATGGTTGTTATACTATAATTGAATATTATAAAGTTTATTTGGACAAGTTTATTATAGCTGTAAGATTTTTAAGAAACCTAATCAAAAATACTTTATTGGATAGGTACCTAATTGCAAATTCGGGTGTGTTTCAATACGAACATTTCGAGTACGGCACTCGTCTTTGTAAATTCTTCTATACACCGAAAATAAATTTATCACCCTTATTAACATCATAGCAAGTACTATGTATACTCTAAACTTAAACCCTACTTTATTACCACGACAAACCTCTAAATAATTATTCTAATTACAATTTCAACGGTTCACACATATAACTAGCAGGAAGCCCATACCTATATGAGTACGTATCCAAAACGGGAGTAATGAGCGTAAACCAGTCTCTACTATTGTTTTAGACGTTTGCTTTCTTAATATATTTTATCAGTACTTTACACGGAATAGTTGGCAGTACTTGTACGGTCACTAACTAAAATACGACTGGTTTGTTAGGGTTGCCAATATGATAGATTTTATTATTTTACTACGAAACAGATAGATTTTATTATTTTAATAGTCGTGGTGGCCGAGTGGTTGAAGCGCTTGCCTTCCGTACGGGAGGTCGCGGGTTCAAAACCGGCCGGATTGTACCTCTAAATCTAAATATGAAAAAGATTTATGTGCAATTTTTCACAACACCACTGGCTAAAAACGGTGAAGGAAAACATCGTTAGGAAACCTGCATGTCGGAAAAGGGTTCTAAAAAATCCTTTGAAAATATGTCCCCAATCCGCACTAGGCAAGCGTGGTGGATTATGCCTAACCCCACTTCGGAGGAGACCTGAACCCAACAGTGGGCAGTAATGGGTTATGGTACTATGAAACAATGCAAAATGTTCATATTTTTTGTCTTTTCCTCACAGATGATTCTATATCTATGTTACAACTGAGTAAGTCGTCAACAGTATTACGCTCATATTATAGGTATTTCTGATAAAGTTAGTTTTTGAGTTTCTCTATTGGGAATATTTTCCCCAAGGTTCATACAAATCGCTCTAACGAATACGATACACATCTCAACGACACGAAGTTTCAAGTGGTTTCAATTTCAAGTGATAGCGAGTCTCAACATTGCATCAACTTCTTGTTAGCAAAAATTAAATAAAAATTCCGATTTATTTACTTTACTCTAAGCAAGTATCAACGGTACCTGTCATAAGCGTTTATTCTGTACTTTATAACAATAACTTATAACGTCAGTATAAATTATTAAAATTTCATACATGAGTCAGCCCTGCATAGTAACCCGAGCAGGTCGAGCCGTGTTTGAGGAAGAGTCCGCGTTCCCACGGGGCTCGCGAGCATGCCCACCGACAACCACACGTACCTGCAAACAAAACACGTGAATTTTACACACAATCATTTATACTATCTATTTTAATTGGCTATTATTTACTAGGTATATGGTGGAACCGGTCTTTTAGTTTAGTCTTCAAGGAAAAGGATTGAAGGCCGTGATTATTATAAATAATTACAAGTAAATAATTTGATTCCATTTTTAGGAGTAAAAATAACATGTGGCAGCGATATCTAATGTACCTATAATGTGTTTCAGCAGGACAATCTAGTATGGTAGCAAATAGCAATCACACTTATCCAGATCTCTATATTCTACACACCATTAGGCCAAGCAAATCCAAAATAGACCATCCAAATACATTCTTGAGACTCTTAAAACAAACACCTAAACATTCCTAGTATTAAAACGGTCGCAATTTTTATACAACTGACCCGGGTCCTTGACCCGTATTAGTTAAACGGCTTTAGAATGAGTGACGTCATCACGCATGTACCACAATGCCGCGATATTAATGTCAATGACCGCTATTATGTAACATGACGTCACCGCTCGCATTAAACATCCTACTGACTTAGTTTCGACTATGATTTAATATAACATTAACCAAATAAAAATATACATTATCTTCGCACTTATGTCCGTATTTTTAGGAAATTGTTAGGGGAAGATCAAAGTGAATGCGAGGGTGAGAATATGAACAATATTGGATGTAAGGAACAACGTAGAACAATTTGCAGAAAGCGGGCGATCAAAAAACGGTAAAATTTTATGAATATATAATGGAAAACATAAACTCAATTATATTTAACGAGATAGATGAAGTATAACAGATTGTATAACTTCCTTTGCATACTCAGAAGGAGCGTCATGCTAAAGTCACAGACTAGATAAACTGTCTTGCGCCGTTTGTGGTTTGTGCGAAAGTTCTCCTTATCTTAAGAACTCGCACATGAATACAGATAAACAGTGTGTTTAAATTTCCAACTTTAATATCTTAATATACTTAAGACATTCTATTTTAAACTAGCTGACCCGCGCAACTTGGTCTGCGTTACAAAGGGGTTCAAACAGTACTCGCAATGCCGTCGCGTTATTATTTGCGCTGCCCGAAGTTCACCCACATATTCATTGCGTTTTATACTCGTGATAACTTCTAAACGAAAAGTTCGATTGGAATAAAACAAAAAGTAATTTACTTCTACATTAATACTCTTGATAATATAATACTTAATTTGGATAAGGGTAATATAACGATGCTCATTTAACGTTAAATTCATTCTTTGGACGATAAAATATTTTTCATAAACATAAAAGCGGTTATTGTGACTAAACTATGATAGTTAGAGATATGCTGTCGCGGACTTTTTTGTTTAAGACCTAAAAACCCGTAGTCCATCATTTTGTTCTATTGTCAATAGTTTTTGCAGTGTAGGTACGCATAAATAGGTTTTCGATTATTCACCTTGTGATACATATTCGATATTTTCTTACGAATCCCTAACTTTTTTGAAAATAAAATATAGCCTATAACCTTCCTCGATAAATAGACTTTCCAACAGTGAAATAATTTTTGAAATCGGACCAGTTGTTCCTGAGATTGGCGCGTTCAAACAAACAAACAAACTCTTCAGCTTTATAATATTAGTATAGATATAGAAATACTAGATTCTAACATCAACATAAATATCTTACAGAAACAAGCCGCGGTTCATACATGTACAATAGTAAGTAAAGTGTTAGGAGATTCCGTTTTTATTAATGGGGGTATTGAGCGTCCCTTTCCCTGAAGGTTTCGGGGCGGGCGCTTAGTAGACCGAGCGTATAGCTCGTGAAGAGAAGCTCTCTGAAAACATATGTATAGATTTTATTTCATGATATTTATATGCCGAGCTGCAGCCAAGCTCTCAAGCAATTCACCACCAAGACAATCAAATCTAAATGTTACATTTTATACAGCAACCAAAAATGTGTGTTCTAATAAAATAAGCAATGATATACAGAAAACCTTGCCAAAGAAATAAAGTCAGATACTGCTGACATACATGTAATTTAATCTCAGAAAATGGGTATAAATATTTTCTGTGCGAAATAAATTTGAGTGACTTAAAGAGTCCAAACAATATTCAGCCGAAAACTCTCAAAGTCAAGGACTCATTGACATCATATCAGATGGAAAAGGGGTCATATTGGTCCATATTCTTTTCATACATGTCTAATCTACCAAACGAAATCCTTATGTGTTGGCTGTGAAGTTTATGACCGTAGAAGTAGCGTCATTATTGCAAAATATTCATGCTATTTCAAGCATTAAAGTCCAAACAGCTTGCAACTACTACTGTATAGAACAAGTTTTATCCTTACACTGACTTTTCATGTCACGTAAGTAAAATAAATGAATGTATGTAAAAGTAAGCGACAGGTTTCAGGAAGTTCAATATAAATTCTTCCAACTGAACTGTATTAAAGTGTTTACCCTTATGCTTATAATTAAAACTATTGTTATTGCTCATTAATTATTTTCCCGAATTTCTATACTAAGAAACCCAACACGAAGCTGTAAAGTTGCACATGTAAAACCAGGTCATGAAACTTTCAGAGAGCTTCTTTCCAAATATTATGAAAATTAAAGGCATGTTCGAGATTACTCGTGAGACCCGTTCGAGTGGCGTTATTTCCTTCCCCGCATATCTCTCTCGTTAGGTGAACATCAAAGGCACCGTTAGTATGGGGCCATGAAATATATTCCATAATTCATTTATGTATTTATTTATGATTTTGATTTTTGAACCTGCTGATTTTGATTATCTCAAAAAATCACAGTTCTATCAGTCCAACCGATGAAAAGCCCATTTTTTCAGGTATTTTAAGGCTTTCCAAAAATCCTTTCGAGATTTATTTTAAGACTTTTCAGCTTTAAATTGGTTTTATTATTTCACAAGAACTTAAAATATCAGAGCAAAATGCGAAACTATTCTAATTTTAAAACTGTAATTAATAATTCTTAAAAATGATATGCATAATCAATGACCACATGTTACAATCGATCAACAATAGTTTGACTCGCTTCACACATGTTTACATTTACATAGCATGTTTTGCAAACAGCAAAAAAGAGATTAACAAATGTAAATCGAATCATGTTAAGTCTTTCGCTTGGGAGTCAAATTATTCAATGTAAAGTAGCACTTAAATCATCAACTTTAAAGCTTATTGTCGCCTGCCTTTATCATCGATATGGACCGCTCATTACAATGTAGTGCGTCGGACTAGACGGCGAGTCTGCGAAACGAATAAAAAAATCCTTTATCTCATCCGAAACTGGTTTCTGATAATAAATAGCACGAGTTCGCAACGGTGTGACCTGTCAGATACGATATATCAATCATATCATGACAATCAAGGTTGCTTTTGTTTTCCTCTACGCGAAATGATACTGGCACGATTTACTCTCACTTTTTTGGTATACATCATAAATACACTAGCAAGAAAACACTGGCTTTAATGTCAATGAACTTTAAAAACTGCATTACAAGGAAAAACTACAAAAATAACTGTTAAAAATCATATTAATTATATCGCAACAGTCACTATTCAGTTCACAAATACAATACCATGTCACTGTATTAAATCAAACCCCCAATTTTAATTGGCGTACGTGAACAGCTCCGGTGTGTATCACCCTCCCAATTATCTATTTAGCTATTAAGAGTTCGTACATTCATTCTGTTTTAGGGGTAGGTTCTATAAACCATTGATTGAGACATTTTGTGAAGTCAAGTTTGACTTTCTCACGAAACCGTCTTATAGGCCTTCATCTATAACTACTTTCGTTATTATTAGTTGAAGAATTTTATGAGTGCTAGCTGCTGATTGTAACCTCAATTGGTTCCACATAGTTATAAGCAGAGTCTAATCCTCACAAGTGAAAGCAAGCTGAAAGAAGAAGTCGCTGGTTTAGTGGGCTGAACCTACAGGCGCGACGCAGGAAGCAACCGGCGTGGGCGGACGCATAATACGGGTGAGGAAGCATTGCGTCCGGTACATCGTGCTACGGTCCCCGACACATATTCCGACAACGAATCTATGTAAATGTACCAAGGATCTGCACACTGTGCTTGTGGGAAAATTTAATAATTTTAACTGATTTGCAATTGGCATTTCTTTTTTTCAAGTTTTAAATTATTTGCCCATTTTTTAGAAGAATTGGGTTAGTGAGATACACAGTGATGTGGAAAACTCTTCGGTATACCGGTTGCTCTCATTCCATCCATGAATTTCTAGACTGACGCCAAACGGTCACACAAATCATTGGTATGTATGTTTCTTCTTCTCCATATTGTTGCAACTTTAGATAACGTCTTTACAATACGCAAAAATCTTTTCACCAGTCTTTTCTACCAATAAATAAGGATCAGCTTCAGGACTACATCAAAACAACGAAACAGCTTCAAAGAATACCTACATACATACACGGAAGTAAAACCCATTTATTCCCTTTAGTTTTATTTCCTACTCTGACAAATTGTATTTACACTACTGACGGTAAAATCATTTGTTTGCATCATGTTTGCATAATATACTTTTTTTTTAGTTCAACCGTTTTCCATTATTATTTTTTGTTAGCAAATAATTTAAGATTTTGTATTATTCTGGAAAGATGGTTATCATGTTCCTTATTTCGTAGATTCTCTTCTGTTTTATTCTATGTAGTCCCGAACGGTCCCCGTGCGACGTTGCCGCTCCGGACCTCGGGCAACATCGGCAGGGCTCGGGATCCGACTCCGACGCACATCACGACCAGCTCACAGCTGTTTGAGAAACCCTTAACTCACAGGTAAACATACGAAGTGCATTGTCGTTTTCACGTATAACACATACGAGTTACGATTGCATTGAAATTCGAAGGTTTTGTTTCAAATTCAGCGTGTAGTACACATACTAATAAACCATGAGTTAGGTCTGAGATAAGACATTCTGTGTTTTTCGAGACTTTGTAAAGAGTCTTGATATAGTTAATTACATAAACAGTCATAGTAATGAAATATTACAAGCGCAAAAGTATTTTAAGAGAAATTAATGCCAAATTTTAATGTCAAGGGATGTGGTACGGTCTATCGTTGATCGTATCGTAAAATCGCAGTACCTCGATAACATTGTTTTACACACCAAAAGTAATCAGCTAAATGATAGCTAAAGCAACAGTAAAGAAGTATTTCAAGTCATGCTCATATTTGCTCCTATGGTACCTACTACATACACTCAATACAAAGGGTAATCGATCCAGTTGAATCTGATCCGTGCGATCCGCGGGAACGAGTCAAGAGCACGCACCGAACACGCACACACACATACACACATGCATGGAAGTACGTACTAATATGTACTGCTAACCACGTTGGGTATCTGTTTACTTTTTACTGCAGTTCTTGTGTATGAGTTTGTACTATCCGCTCTAATAAGGAATGTATAGATGTTAGCTTTGTATTGAATCAATTGAAGAACGGCATCTAATTCATGTAAAACATAGTGGAACATAGGTTGTCTTAGCACGTGTATCTATTTAAAAAATGGATGCATTTATTTACTCTACTACTTGAAAAAACATTCAACACTTGCTCTAAAAAATACCTTCAACACATCTATTATTTAAGTCAAAAGTTTGTGTAAAAATGCCTGATATTACAATACTGTGAAAACCAACTCAAAACATATACAATTATCAGGCATTGATCTCAATTGACAATAAGCAAAGTCGCACCCACGAAAGGAACAAACATTAAATTCCTGATTTGTCATCGCTCTATATTTCTGAAGATAAGTATAATTCACAGAAATTACATGAAACATACATAAACCAATATTTCAACTTACTAATCTGAATTGATAAAATAACACAATTTTTTTTGTAAGTTGGATATGGATAATAAATAAAACATTAGAATTAATGTTAACACATAATCTGCAACTGAAACTCAAAACAATTAACTTCAAACTATAACTGAAAATAAATGCAATTTAAAAAAGACAAAATTACAATTGCATTAAAACATCAAAACAATCAACGGTTAAAACAAAACAATAAAGTATTACAATACATTGAAACCGGAGTAATAAAAATAATTGAACTAAAAAACTCGTCAGCAAATATCCATTACAAACAGTTGATCAAAAGTATGAAATTCAATCCACTAAGCCGGCTACGTGGAACACCCCTTAGCGAGGGGTTATTTAATCCCCTGTCTATTTCAAACACGTTTTACCTCATTCGTCTCGGGTCCGAGAAAAAACTTATTAGATTTACTAGTGCCGCGAGATCGATGTACGACCGTTGTGATTTTGACACATCATTTTTATGAACGAGGGGATGCACTTAGTATTTCATTGTTAGGTAGTTATTTCGTGGTTTATTTCCGTTTATCACATAGGAACTAAGAATCTGTGTTGGAATAAAAGTGTACATGTTCGAAATTTTATAGTAGGTACTAAGGTTTTTTTTTTTTTTAGTTGGAGGAAATCACTGGATCCCCCCCCCCGGGCGGGGTATGTGGGAGTTGAACCGCACTAAAACCTCAAACCGCTCACACTCGGCGTTCGAACCCCGGCTGAGGCCAGTACCCAGCACGGGGTTTTGAGGAGCGGCGCGACGCGTTACGCGCTCGGCACTCTTTCCCGTCGCGTTACTAAGATAATGGGTATTATTAGTTCTAGTTACTAGTTTCTTGGTACTATTTTTTTAAGATGAATAAATTAGTTATAATAGTGAAGCGACTCTTTGCAATGGCAATTACAGACCTCTAGCTAAAGTACTTAGACGCATCGCAGTCATCAATTACACTGTCTGTTGAGCTAACCAAAATACCGTTTAACAAACAACAGAAGCTTTTCCCAAACTTATATTCCAAGAAAGCAACATAAAAAACTCGATCATCAAAGTTTCGTACCACGTGGTTGTTCGTTGTAATATGTTCGGTCTTACGTTCGTCGTTGTAAGGCTACATCTCGGAATGATAAATGAAAATAGTCGGCGAGGGGGGCGCTCTCCCGCGGAGCCTGCACACATGGTCTTATCGACCTGTGAGCGTGGCACAAACGTGAGCGACGAATGATAGACTAGTTTTTTGTAACTTTTTTTTAGTTTTATACAGTGCGAATAAAGAGCTGTCGCGAATACTTCCATTAGTTCGTTAATTAATTTAATGGATGATAATATTGGTGAATATTGAAAAATTTAACGTGATATTTAATTAACACGACAGAGACCAAAACTGCATAATTAATTTTACATTCTTATCAAACACACAATCTTAATCACAAGTACCTACTACAGCAAATTCCAAATCATGAAAAAATAAACATTCTGACCTCAACAATCACCATATTTATAAGCACCATACAGGACTCGTATGTCATAGTCATACACCTAAAATGTAAAACGCTTACAACTTAAGACTCCCAGTTCCCAACCGTGACACAGTCTCCTCCACACAAACGCTCGCGCACGAGCCATGCGTGTGACCGGCGGCTGCCAAAATAATTGTCCATTAACATCGCACGACGTCCGCGTGGGGGACTACAAACTGACAGACTTTTGTCGATAATAAACACAATGTCCTCTCGTATGAGAATTATATCTTTAATTGGCATTGCTCGGGAATCGGCCACAAAAAATAACTTGAGAGGTGTCAAGGGACACCCGGATGGAACGAAGTTCCTTTCGATTAATTAGTGAGGGAATTGTAATAAAATTTTATTTTTTTAAGTTATAATCCCTCTTCGGAGGAGACCTGAGCTCAGCAGTGGGCAGTAATGGGTTGTTACAGTACAGTACAGTACAAAGTTATAATCATTAGTTAGTTTAAAACGTCTGTCTCTCTCTCTATAACTTAAATAAAATATTTTGATCACAGCGCCATCTAGCATTAATCATATAAAACAAAATCAGGAATGGTTTTAAAAGATTTTAATCACAGCGCCATCTAGCGATAATCATCTAAAACAAAAAAGTGTCGTAACAAATTTTTCATAAGAATTTCCGTCTAGCCCTCTTTCGATAACGCACGATAAGGAACTTCGTTCCAAAAATCAGACAATGTCACGTAGACATCACTATTTTAGCTAGAGGAGAATGAAGATAATTTTAGTTTGTTAGTGTGTTTCTTAGTTTGGCCCCAGCGTATAGATAGAAAGTTGTAGCAAAATATAAGAGAGAGGTAGACCATTCCTTAAGTTCCATAATAACCAAGCACAATTTGCTCAGCCTATCAGCACTAATCCCTGAGTAGAATAAGAGTAATTAGATATGTATAGAACACGTTTTACCACCATAAAGAAACGTTGCCCAATATTTTTTTTTTTTTTTTTTACATCTTTCGTATCAAATTTAATAGTCTTGTTTTTGGTATGTTTAACACACGCTGAGAGTAATAAAATGCTGTAGTTACAATAAATAAAAGTCGAATATAACTATGTCGATATTAAATATAAATCTATCTATCTACAAGAACATAGATTAAAAATATAGGACATTGTTCCTACTACTTCCTACCGAGACGATCAAGATGTTATGTTAGTTAAAGATACATATATATCCATCTCTATTAATAACCCCTAAAATCACCTAAATCCAACCAAAAATATATCACTCCACCCACCGAACTTAGCACAATAGATTGAACTATTATCAAATAGAACTGTAATCACTAAAATCGAAACATATTAGGTTTAATAACTGTTCGGAAAATGAGGGTAGTTTACAATTAACGTTAAAGTCCATTGTCCGCCGACTGCGAGAGATCGAGCGGCATCTGTCAAAACAATATACGCCGGAAACCGTAAACAGTTGTTAACTGATTATTTTTTTTAGGTTTTTTTGTATTAATTAAAACGTTTTATCTATAAACATCTATTGGTACGGAGCACAGAACTCGGTGCCACAAAAGGAGTTTTGTACAACACGTGTTGAGTTATTTTTGGATTTCATATTGAATGTTGAACAAACAATTAGTTCGGGGTAAAACGATAAAAGAAGAAAAATGTTCTTGTAAACTTTTCGAGATTTATTTGAAATGAGCGCTTCGGTTAAAATATTATTACCGATATAACAACAGATTCTTTAACTACATCAAATTTTATATTGACGAATTAAATAAATATAGCTATAACTAAGTGCTCATAATAAAGTTGAATCATCAAATACGACCCTATTGAACGCACTTAGGGACCGAAGTACCACTGCATCATAATAAATACTGAGTTAATTAAACATTTCGATAATGGGGATATTAAAAATGTTTCGTTTCCGAAACGTTAATTTTGATGGCAATTGTTTCATAGCTTTTGTTATTAGATAAGACATTTAGTTTATTACAATTTTATTTCTGTTAGCTAACTTTAAAAATTAGAGAGAAGGTTCTAAAGGTATTGTAAAGAATCTAATGCTGCCAGTGAGAGAGGAGTTAAGAAGGAATCATAAAATAAAACTAATAAAATAAAAGTTGTGAGTTCGGCAATGGAATGTTCGAAATTCAAAATAAGCGCGCGAATATCTATTATCTATTACAATTCAAAACGTATTTACGCAAAAGAGGATTAAATAACAATTATTTAAACTATGTATATATGGCGCCTTTGTAGACAGTACCTAAAGTCTTAGGTAGATTAAATAAAATTTAATATTAATTGTTGATTCTGTCGCCTACAGGTATGAACTAAAATATCTAATATATAATTTTATCTGTAGCTTAACTTATATGTATGACTTTTGATATATGATTGAGTTTTTTATGGAAGTATAATTCATTGATTTATGAATAATATCCTTTACCACTTAAAAATAAACAGAGTTATTACTGAAATCAAACGAAGGATTCCTTAAAACTACATTATAATCATTATTTGTACATTATTACAAAGTAGTTCAAGAACTAACTTTCGATTCGCGCCCAAAGCTTACACAATGCTATTTCGGTCAACATCAGGAATACGATCCAAGGTTAGAGATTGAATAACATTACTAATGTTTCCAAACATTTGTCAGCAACGATAAAAGCCTGAAACTGTAAGGACCCCTCACACGAGCGTTTTTTAAACGCATCTCGTAGGTAATTTAATTTCAGCCTATTTTTTTGAATACGACCTGACGGTGAGTGATTACCGTCGCTTATGGACTCTTAGGATCAAGAATAGAACTCTTTTGAAAACTCGTTTAAAGAAGGACAAGTCACAGTTCTCGGTTGTAGCTACTTATGTGCAACACCCAAAGAGCAAAATATAGATAGGTACAAGTAACAACGACACTTGTTTATCAAGTTACAGTTTGAGATCTTGACCATTGTATATTCACCTAAGTCGAAATCACAAAAACGCTCATGTAAATAGAACCTTAAACATATTTCCATAACTAAACACCGACAAAAGCCTGGAACAGATTTAGGTCACCCTGTTACAAAATACGGGAGGCCTTCAGGCAACTCCACGTAATCATTCAAAAGACGACTTTACGTCATAGTTGCGTTGCAAAAACTTTCCCGAAGGTAAACACCCGTTGCTCCCTCGAGGGGGAAGTTTCGAAAGCTCGTCGTGTTACGCGAATTAGGTAATAATTTATTTAGTTCTTTCTTTCGTTCCCTCTCGAGACGGTTGCGAGTTGCGGTGAACGTAAATAAGCTTTGATTTTTATTGTTAACGTTAGAACAGCTGCTGGTAATTTATTGATATTAATTATAAAATTTAAAATATATCGACAGGGAAAGGAAGCAAGTGCAAAATTGTCAAAAGATGCCTTTGCTAAAAGACAAATGCCATCCTGGTATTAACACAACGAGCAGATTAAGGCAACTGAAGATAGTAAATGCTTTCATAGTTTTGATAATTAATCTATTTCCTAAAGTGCAAACTAAAAACTAAACAATTCGAGGAACACTTCATAATACACTACTTACAATTGTTCAAAAGAAGCAAAAGACAACAGACACATTGGAATTTAAGCCTTTTCACAAGAAAGGTAAAATTAAATATTCCTCAGAATAGGAAAGCTATAAGCCGGTTCAACAAAAGAACTACTTTGAAAAGACAAAATTTGTGGAATAGACTTAAAAGAATACCATAATCCTCATCCATCAAACTCACGTAAAATAAAACCATGATGAATGAAAGCGAGCCAGGGTTGAAACTGACCCCGTTACCAGAACCGTAAATTGTTTTCGACTACAAAATAAAAAAAAGGAAGGAAAACGACAAAAGCCAGCGCAAATTTTGACATCGATACGGGAACACTTTGCACGGTTATTCTGTAAAAAAAATGCGATCGACAAACATTTGTCAACTTACAGAAATAGTGAATCAATACATTATTACATTTATTACACAATACGTAAAAAACAAAGCACTTGAAAACAATTCTAATCTAATCCCAATTCCAAAAAGGTGCTTTCTGAATTATGACAATAATTCTATTCCGCTAATAATATTTTTAAGTCCAGCAGAAAAATAATAGTTGTTTAACATTATGACACATCCTTTATAAGCACACTAACGCAAAAGAAAGCAACTTCTAACTCCTAACAACCACATCCTATTGCTATATCTTACTTTCGCTGTCACGCAATTGTCATTTTAGTGCAAATATTGCACGATCACGATCGCGAGTTACAGCATAAGCCTGTCGTTCGAGGCGGCTGAGTGGCAGGGCCCAATCAAACTTTAATCAAAGCAGCCGACTGCAGTCTGCGGAGTAGACAGGCCGCACCGTCCGCGCCCTGTGCCTAATTGAGCAGAATGACTCGAGTTCATGACACGCCAGCCCTGGACGGAACGACAGGGACTAATCTGTCAACATACGGACGGCTGAAATGTTTTGATTTTGATGCGCGATCTCTTTTTATTTTTGTTTGGTGTTGGTTTTCAATTTTGAGTTCATTGTTTTCACTGGTTTTCAGATGTAAAAATGTTAGGAAAATTTTATTAATATGCATTTTTTATTGAATTAAACAGATCTTTTATTTTTTAAAATTGTTTTTTAGAGGAACCTAAAATTTAACGTTGGGATCACTATCGAAACAAAAGGGATCATGATTTTCCAAATGAACGACAGAAAGTATTTACGGTCCTTTTTTCTACATTTAATACTTTATGTTAACAAATAAACATAATTTAAATAAAGATAATAAATGTATAATCGAATTGTTTTGACACACACCTTTCACACAAACCTTAATAGAATAACGTTTTAATTTGGCAACGTTAATATAATATTCAAACGTGTACAAAAAGGGTTGAAACGTTGAGAGCAATATCAGTATGACGCGTCCGAGGAATGTCCGGAATTTAAAGTTGGGCCGATCAAAGGGATCAAAGTGGATTTTAAAATTAAAACAACAAACAGTGAGGTGGCTTGGCGGTTGAGGCTCGTTCGCTTTTTGTTGGGCGTTCATGTTTGTCAGACTCGTGTGTCTTTGTGTGTGTGTGTGTATGTGTGTGTGGAAGGTTTTTTGTCGTGTCAATATCATTTTTCTTGAGTACACGTTTGGGGTGTAAAAACTAATGCGTTTGTTAGGGGAAATGTGAACAATAAACTGTTTTAGATCCATGATTTCTTTATTAGAGTTGAAAGTAAGAAGTAGGTTTCGTTATTCTGTTCTTATGATTCGATCAAAGGGGTTTATAATAAATCAGTTCTTCTTATGACTTGATCTAATAATCCAATGAACTGAATTGTCTTAAATAAACTAATTTTGTTTTGGCTACACAGAATGATCCGATTAAGCTTTATTTACCCAGTATACGATACTTTCATATCCTTGAATCATTGTTTTTTTTATCAAACTTTAAAATATCTCTACTCATGACGTGTCCAGTTTACATAAGATGAAGTATGAATGGAATGCGACTACGGACCCTTGATTTCTTGAAGAGATTAAAAATATACCGACTGGCTACATCGATATAATATCGATTTGGACCAATCTGTATAAAACATTAATTTAATGAAAAGAACTTATTCACTAATGTTAATCAAGTTAGTGATAGTTATTTTTTTAAAGCCATACGAAATGTTTTTAAATTAAAAGTGAGGTAAAGTGACTTAAGTAATTTGTTTTTTTAATTACTGCGAAATATTCGAAGATGAAATTGTGGGATATAAAATATATTACTATATACTATATTATAGTAATGTATTTTAATAAGCTAATGCATTTAATACACTCGATATCATAACAATATTGTAGACATATTTTATTCAGTAAAACAGGGATTT
This sequence comes from Trilocha varians, assembly GCA_030269945.2. Classification (NCBI taxonomy): domain Eukaryota; kingdom Metazoa; phylum Arthropoda; class Insecta; order Lepidoptera; family Bombycidae; genus Trilocha; species Trilocha varians. Next base: position 2,619,358 of record AP028265.1, on the reverse strand, counting down.
ACTTAGTTGAGAAAGAAAAAAATATAATTTCTCGTCTGTAAAGTAACCATGATAATTTGTTTCTTGACCTTCCCCTCGTTCAGTTCCTATTGTGGATATCATTAGTTATTTAACTTTGGACAAACCCAACCCACACAGTAGAGAGTCGTTAATATATTGCATTTTTCTCATATGTACCGGAAATATTATCTCGGGACTTAAAAAAAAGAAATTTCATACTTCAAACTGAACACAAAATAAGATATTCGTACAAAATATACAATTTTCCGTGTAATATATCTTCTAAGCGCACGATGAACCGCGGGAGGTCGTTATTAAATTATTTGGACAAACAAATCTTGTTTTAATGAAGCACACATTACTAATCATGCAACTATACCATACACTATACTTCACTATAGTAACTGCGCAAGTTTTAAAAAAGCTATAGAATATTTGGTCTATTTAATTTGTAAAGATTTAACAAGAACGCATTACATTAGGCCCTAAAAATGGTGCATAGTGGTAACATTCTATTTGGCTTTTTGCAAAAATTAGCAAACTAAAAATAACATAGCTAAAAGTTGAGTAAGATACTCAATATTGTTTATAATGTGACACGTTTTCTCAGACGTATAATTTAGTACTGTCTCTTATTTGGAGGTTAGCAATAACTACATGAAGAACTGAAACATTTTAAACTGCAAAAGCACTGAAAATAGCATTATTATACCCCCAAATTAACAAGAAATAAACTAACAAACATCTTAATCAGTACACGAATGTCAAGAAATCTTAGGAATCGTTCACGGTGTGCTGGCAACCCTCGATGTACCCAGAATGCCACATGCAGTGGGCTTTCTCCGAAAACTCATTACCCGGGCACGCGTCACGCACCGCGTATAACCGGTTTTATTAGGTTTCACCGACGCTGTACTCACGATTCATCAATGTGCGACACTTTACGATGCCCTTTCAAAATACTCCAAGATATATTAGTCTGTTATTTGGAGCAGTATTCGTATCTCTCTGTCCTAAGTTCCCCCAAAAAAAGATTAAAATAAAAGATCTGGAAACAATAGAGTGAAGCCAGTTACCTTTTAGCTGCCAATAAATGCCGTAAATAAACGATATTTTGACAATAGTGGACCGTGTCGATTACTTTCAGTATCTTTGGCACACTAACAATAGACACAACTTTTGTTGTTGATTTTACTTCTAAATGTTTTGGCTCTATGCATAAATAATGATAAGACTAGGTGTAAATAAAATGCTTGAAAGTTCATAATAAAAAATCAGAAGTCCAAAAATTATCCGCATTTACTTACTACAAACTCTGTAATTCATGAACAAAACTAAGCAAGAGAGAAAACAAACACAGAAACCCAAACTCAAATCGAATCGTAACAGTTTCGAGCGCACCATCCCTTAAGTTGTAAAATCAACTCCCAAATGAATTGGTAACGAGAGAGAGGATCAGAGCAAGGGTTCAATTGTCCTGTAACCCAAATATTAGCTTATTGTATCGTGTCCCCGGGATCGGTTATCGGTTGCACAGGTACACAGTGCCATCCCGAGGGATTAGAGTGTTTAATCCGGATTATCAATTAGTTCTAATTGTCTACGATAGTGTAGTTAATAATAATTGCTGTCACTAAATATAAGAATGGAAAGAAATGTATCCATCTACTTATTTATGGATAAACCTTTTCAATGAAATAAGGTGACAGTGTCCTTCTTTCTCTCATACTTTATTTGCCCTTTAAATATTCATCAACCGCCCTACATACATTTACTTCAGTTCCTGAATTTTATTGAATAGATTCTATGAAGTATAACTGTATCTATACGTAGATAAGCGTACTACCTGCCAACTTTCTCAACTAACATACGACTAGCCAGAAGATAATCCTAAGATATTGCAGTTTTAATATAAAACTCGAGTCCAACAACTTATGTAGGTACTTCCAAAACTTAATATCCGCTTCGTTCTGGTTGTCATCCCAAACACGAACGCCGGTCGCTTGCAACTAATACTAAATTAATCTTTTCTGTACTGTGTGTGTTGTGAATTTATTGAGTGTGTATGTATGTGTGTGTGTACCGCAATACCGCATGTGTTAGTGGTATTAGAAAGCAAAAGTACCAGGGCTGCATAGATGCGGAGGAGGTTAGTTTGGGTCTCGCATAGGCTCGGTGCGTGGGGCAGACGGTGGCGGGCGGGGCGGATCGATACCCCGGCCGCATTGTTACCCGCCGCCCCCGCACACCGCGACCACACCGCCCCGGGCCTGCACCCGAAATTCGCCCCATTTGATCCTGAGTGCGCGAATCAATCGCTTTTGTTGCATTAACTCGATGCATCGAAGGGCGAAGGCGGATACGAAGGCGTCCAAGAAGCACCAGACGATTTTCGTCTATATTAATGTTAACGACAAGAGCGAGAATCGGGTGCGATCAATAATTTTCCTGAACATCTGTTCGGTTGTCTTTAACATGAAAATGTGTACAAAACATCTGTATTGTTCAGAAAAGGTCCGCATTAACAAAGGAGATTGTTAAATAAAGTCTAAGGAAGGCATGGCGTACGTGAGAAACCGGGGCGGGTTTACGATGTTATAAAATTCTTAATTAGCCGGGCTAGTTGTTATTTAACTGTGCTTTACGGTCGACTGCAACCTTTAGTTTATAATTGCTGTAGCTGTGAACGCAGATTTATGTGGGTGAGGGTTAGCGCAAATATTGTTTGCGTCTCGACACCGTTACTTGGAAGTTGTTAGTTGCAGTAACTTTAGTACTGTTAACTCAAAGCTGATTACCAATAAGTTACGAAATATAAGCCCTAGCGAGGTAATGAGTTGTAATCACATAACATTAAACTTCAGCTTCTGAAGGCGTGCCATAAATTTAGCTGCGCAATTGCCCGTTAGACCATGATCCCACGCTACACTGAGAGAGCTAAGCTATACTCATTTTGTATAAATAAATTACGTTTTAAAATTCATTTACTTCTTTACTTTGACTTGTTTTTTCAATTCATAGATTCTGATCATATAAGAATCTTCTTAAAAATTTGAAAACTTTATAAACTCTTTTTTTTTGAAGTCGTATCGTTCATATCTTATTTTAATTCCTAATTTACATGTCTTCTTTATACTCCCAACTTTTTATTGCTTTACTTGCTCACATCACACGCAAACCTATTAAAATCTTACATACATGCACCGACATGCACATACATAATAGTATTACTAACGGTACATGTAAACGCGAGATACATTATCTGAGGCCCTTAGCCCTTCGGATCGTACATCATTAGATGACTTTTATAATGTATGTAATACGCATTTAGCACGACACCAATACTGAGGCATAATCTACTGTTCATAATTATTTACGCCTACAGACGCAAAGTGAAATATTATTTAATTTCGAACATGATAATTTAATAAAAAATTAAATATAATGAAAATAAAACTCGGCTTAAGTCATTAAAAGGTAAAAAATCATTTTTTATTTTAATTTATTTCCGCTTATCCACGACACGCTGGAAGCTGGGAGTAGACTAATAGCTGAATTATTCGACTCCATTTGTAAAAGAAGGGAGCCACAGCTAGTAAAATGTCAGTAGAAGAAATTGTAAGTTGTATTTTTGACAACATATTAATAAGTAAAACTATTAAACATAACTATTGATATCGTTTTTTTTTAGTTGGAGGGAATCGCCCGCGGAGCGGTATGTGGGAGTTGAACCACACTAAACCAACCGCTCACACCCAGCGTCCGAACCCCGGCTGAGGTCAGAACCCAGCACGGGGTTACGAGGAACGGCGCGACGCGTTACGCCCACGGCACTCTTTCCCGTCGCGCCGCCCCCCTATTGATATCGTTGAATCTATTCATACAAAACTTTTGTACCTACATGTTTTAGTTAATTCTGTTATGAAACAACACTGATGTTTTTATCAACAACATAATGCATTATGATGCTTGTATTAGTAATTAAAATTACAACATCCACTCAACGATACAATTAGTTTAACAGCTATCATAGACTTTATTGACAGATACAACGAATTACCACACATCACTATAAAACTCTGAGCATAAGCAATTAAGAAGATATTGGTATTTATATCTTTAGATATGATAAATATTATTAATTTTATTAAATCACTGTCTTTGAAATTTTACTATACTCCTAGGAATTATTCTAATATCTCTCAATTTGTCTCAATATGGATTAATGGCATCTGTATCTAAAGTATTAGAGCTTAAAATCGAAACATCGAATATAATAATACACTTAAAAAAAGTTAATAGTTACTCCACAATCCCTACCGTAGCTTCTACCTTAACCACATATCGGTTATGAAAACTTTAAACAAAATACTTCTATTTTACATACACTTTAAAATAGATACGGAAATATACCATACCGGATTTAAAACCATATATCGAGCAAGCCGACAGACCAGCTAATTGAGATGGTACATTATCGGTTTTCTCTGTCGGAGCATAAATCAAACAGCAGTAGACAAGATACAGATAAGGTAGTGTACGACGAGAGTTATGGCGGAGTTCATTTCTACAACTATAACTTTAAATTACTAGGTAAACATTTGGAACGGGATTCGTGAAAACTGAGAGAGTTATTAGCCAATTATACAAGTACTCGGAAGTGAAAATAAATTATAGTATTTGGCTGGATTAAAAGACTAATAAAGAAAGAGTCGATAGGACTCTTTAAAAACCACTAATTTACTAAAATATTATAAAGTGTAAATGTGTTATAATAAATATATGCATTCATGCATTTTCCACGGGTTCTTACCGCGATATTTAATTAATTGAGTTGTCTCGATATTTCAACGTTGTTGCAAACGTCATGATCACGAGAAGACTGGATACTGCGTGTCGATTTAAGAGCAAACAAATCTGTCTACCCTCTTTCTCGTTCGCTTTTGGGTGGTACCACTGGAACTCGAACTCACATCACGACACACCACACTCACTGTATCTACAAGACTCTCTGAGCATGAACCCTTAGTGACCCGTTGAAAATGCATGAAAGTATTATAGAAAACCGCGAGTGTCTGGATAAGTTTATAATATATGCATTCCACAAAATTTGTAGTTCGATAATAATGTAACAATTAATGAGAATTTAGTAATTAGCAGATTAATCTTTAAGTTATTTAGATTTTATCTCTCACCTATCGTTTTACAGCCGTTGGTGTGTAGACCGATAAATACCATATTATCATCGTAATATTACCTGAAAAAAAAAAAACAATTTAAAACGAGACTGACTTAATAAATACTTAAATTAAACCTAATGAAGTCCAGGCCAGATACTACGACCGAGCACAAGAACATAGAAAATAGAGACTAAGAAAGAAAGAAAATAATTTTATTAAACACACATAACATACTTAAAAACAAAAATAAATAACCAAAAATAATTAACTTAGTTTGTGTGTCCAAAAGGAATCTGCCTCAGCATATTGCTGCAATTAATACAGCGCTGGTTTTCAGGCAGAACCTTTAGATCGGTGGCACACACTAAATTACTAAACAATAAAAACAAATAAATACAACAATGAATTAAAATAAAAGAGAAAAATTCAGACCTATACATGACAATTAAAAATTGAAATTTAAATTAATTATTAGGCTGTATATAGACTAAGACATTCGATCCCTCCCTAAACTAAGAGTAGAAGAGTAAATCACTAAAGCAATAAAAAACAATAGATCAACCAAATTAGTATTTACTATCATTACCAAAACATGGGTGCAAAGATCAATAAAATATATTATTAGACTTGTTATAGTTTTATCTATTTTTATATATAAAGTATTAATAGGTGTAACCGTTAAAAATCCAATTCAATAATCGTAACTCTATAATCTATAAACATGCAATTACAAGCACATACATTTCAAACAACTCAAAAACATCGAACATACGCTCCAAAACACGAATCATACGTCGAAATGAGCATCATAATTTATTTGAAAACATTCACAATGTATAAATAGTAGATAAGACTTGTTTACTATCACGACGAATGAATAATAGGTGTATTTGTGGCAGAGGGCAGTCACCGATCGCGATTACTGACCTAAGCCAACACGGCACTAGTGCTGGCCAAATGCGTCATCGGCAGACTACGACGACTATACATTTTAAACACTAAGGGATGGGATATTTTTGAGATAAGCATCAAATTATCGATTAATTTGTTTTGATTTTAACGCTTTGAAGTTGGACAGTAGTACAACTACTGTTCTTCATAGATTTCAGTAAGATAAGGTACAGGAAACGTTCAAAAGTATAACCTAATAATATATCAGAATAATGCTTATTCCACAGCGTGAATGTAAACAAAGCATTATTGTTTCTTACATTATTATCTTTATCAAGGATTTATTTTAAAAGTAAGATCGACAACCAATAAAACTACTTTAAACAAACCACGAGATGCAAATTGCGCCTACGCAAACGTCACAATTTAATATTGAAGCAATTCATTATATTTATAATGCAGTTTATTATTTATATCCAAGGTCTTACATTCGCCATTGTAGACATTTTATTGCGAATAAAACATTTAATGGCTAATTTTAAATGCCAAAAGTTCGACTACGCCAAGATCTTTGATGCTACACTATTCTGTAAATGAAAATATTACTTAAGGTGTACTTTAAATGTACCCTATTTACTGCGTAATAAGAGTTAACATTGCGATTAATGTGACGACCAATAATAACGCGCGAGATCCTGAATCGCGGTTATGACATTTGCAGAAATCTTCGCATATATACGACATCTGAAATCTACTACAGTGGGCTTCGGCCTGACCGGGCATACGCTACTTCGCCCGGTCGGAGATCTCCCTTTGGCCATAAGTCCAATGTACCCACAATCAACAAACCTTCAAATAAATTTCAACTTACACAAAACTCGTCAATACTCAATGGTGTGTTTATACATGGCACAAAAATAACATCATCAGGCGAACAGTGAACCATTCGCTAAAAAGCCTGTAAGAAACAAAGACTACTTAAAACACAAAACATTTTCCAATCATTACTTCACACAATCCCGTCATAACTTTTAAAATAACCGGAGTAATGTTCATGTAAACAAATCGTATGAACGACAAGTAATTTTCGACACAACCTTAGGTTCATGAACCTCTGCACACAAAAGTTCCATTGTTCTTGAAAGAGCGAAGTCTTCTTTGAACACTTCGATGATTTAGTTCGCAACACGACACCGGTTTCCTGTGCACCACGAGGAGTAAGTTGGAATGCATTCGATATTATCCCGATTTACATACTTAGCCGTGATTCCCGTTAGACTATTCCTTTACAGATCAATCGGATTATCTTGAAGGAAACCTATAAGTGAAAAATTCCACAAGTAGTCACATTAATTATTTAATTTAGAAACTTAGTGCACGTAATACACATACACATTTAAATGAGTGTAAATAAAGATTGCGTTTAAGTGAACTAACAATTTATTGTCAAGTAGTACAGCTCAAATGGACATCAAATATAAGGAGGTGTATGTATAAGAACGACCTGGGAATAAATTCATATAAATGTAAACAAGTCCATAACACAGATAAATTATTGTCGGTAGCAGTGACACACGCAAAGCGAGAAAGATTACAGAATGTTTGTCAACCGTGCAAAGATTGGCTTAAAATGAGCTAGGGTCAAAGCATATTCGATCTTTAAGGCCACTATACAAAACGACTAATTCAATATTTAAGTTACCAATTTTGTCACCGTGTCATATGTGTTAATATCGAGTGCATCGAGAATACCGACCGGTGTCACTTACGCGTCGTCGACCGTCGCACAAGTTATTAGCATAATTAAATAACATTATGCATTCATCGAGGTCACCCCGGTAATCCGACACAAAAGGACGCTTTTCACAACGACATTCTGTTTTAAAAAGTCTAATTTAATTGTTAATTAACTTGGAATGGGTAATTTTGTTTCAGTTGTAGAATTAAGTTTGAATACGAATTTGGAGTAAAGTACGACAACCTTATTGCTGTATGTATGCTATACCAACCTGTATTACAACTTACTTGAGAGTCAATGAGGAGTATGTCGAACAAAATTATGGAATTTCTTCTAGCCGATATCACTCGGGTAACTTAATATCTTTTTAATCCGAACCATTTCTTTCAACTCAATTACCTCCAATCAAATGACGTTCCGTTGGGCAAATCGACTTTTCTATCGGATTATGATTTAATAGGTATTACCTTAAAAGAATCAAGAGTCACGATCTTTAAAAAAATCAACTCACTTTTGTTTAATTACCAATTTTAAAGTCCGCAAGCCATTTTAAGTTTCATAATACAAAACAGTTTTGAAGGAGAAAGATTGAGAACGATGCTTCAAAAGCCAATAACACGTTCAACTTCAGACGTTTCGGTAAAGTTTCGGTTTCGGCCCCGAAAAGGGAACTGTCCGGACAGGGATAAATGCAGACAACAGGGGAATTAATCGCTCCAAGGTAGAGAAATAAACATTAACGTGCTAAATGGAGACGTCACATCAAACGCTATGAAATATGAGAAATTAATTTGTTGATGCACAACGATAAATTAACAGGAATATACGGCTTACAAATTAAAATTACGAGTAAGAAGAAATAAAAATTTAACGAATGAAAAATCGTTGTGCTTCCGTTGGTATACGTCGTCGTAATTTATTTTAATGTCGGCTAAACAGTTTTAACTTAAGATTAATTTTTAAAGCTCTGCTTCTGTATCGTCGTAAGATTACCTAAGAAGATATATTATTTTTACTACTTAGACAATTTTAAGGTATATCACACGAGAAATACTACGAATACCCATATTAAAAACGTCATGAGACTTGTATGTTCTAAGAACTACATTTTATGATAACTCAGATTTCTTATTAATAACAAACAATGTTCAATGAGCTCACGATAAGTTACCATATTGTGATGGTTTTTAATAAACTGTTTGCTATAATAAGGTATTAAAATTAATTCGAATAATTCATGATAACATTTTTTTTCAATTGGCGTACACACACTATCATTAAACAGCAACATGTAAAATTATTTTCATAATTACGTTATTGTTATATCAACAAGAGCGATTATAACGTCACGCACATCACGTAACACAATAGCTCGTATTATTACGCGCGGTACGCAATCGAACCACGCCTTTAGCTCATATCGTCGACGGTCGGCTGCACTCGGCAGAGTTCGCGGAAAGCGAAACCACCCCATCCTCCCCCTTCCACGGGGCTGAGGTCTTTGTCCCGACCCAGTTAATGACCGACTCACAGACGCAGAGCCTTGATATAAATACGCCTGCTACACTTGACCTCCAAAGTTTTATTGGAAAGCACGTGTAACATGTTGTAAACAATATTACGCTGTGTACAATTTCACCTACAACCGTATTACGTACGCTGATTCATCTTCTGTACAAGGCTGATTTATAAATGAACGGGGTCGTATTACCTACATTTATTTTTAGAGCTAGTTCTTTCCCATACTAAAGGGGGGCGATTTTAAATTTAATTACGTTCCGCTGTATTATTAAAATTTTAAGCTATGAAAATATTATATTGAATAGTATTTTCCCCTGAACAAATAGCGCACCCAATATTTTCAGGGTAACATGTACCGTAACCGTCAAATGAAGAATTCCAATGTACCCTAATAAATCCGTGCCATCGGAAGGGTTAGTCGGACGGTCCGGTGTGGAGGGGAAGCAACAGGTCGCGAAACAACGTTTTAATTGTGGTTTGATAAACATCGACATCACTCGAGCGCGACTCCTACGCGACCGGGACGCGGGTAGCGACCAGGTGCGATGACCGCTACGTCACTTGCTCTAAAACTATCGCTTCGCTTAGCTAATGCTATCAAAGGGACAGGAACATAACGAATTTAATAAAAAATATTTTCTCGAGACTCACATTCTTCCAATGTGTTAAAATGATCGTAAAATTGATAAATGGTTATTGAACAGTCGTTCGATAGTTTGTACTTTTATATAGTTTTTGTTCTGAGAGTAATTGGCCGTGGCGTAAACGCGTGTAAATTCAACTTAAAACCGCGCCGTCAAAACTACACTCGTAAACTATTTCGAGCGTTAGCAAACTATCCCACAGAATTAATCAATTCAACGAACGATAAAGTTTCGTATCGAATGTCTAAGAAGTTATTCTACAAGTTTGATTAGTAATAGAGAACCAATAGACGTTACATTTCAATGGCAGTTTAGACACCTTCGGGACTCGGAGATACGAGTTACTCCAGTTTAGTGGGAGCCCTCAGTTGTAAGTAAACCTTTTCCTAGTAAAGACGCTTCAGAGGTCTTTGCGGCTGGTCGGGTAAACTTATGCCTAGCAGCGGTAGTTGCATAGTGTTTCACAAACCGCAGGGGTATGAGTTGAATTCGATCCTTTGTTTCGACGTTCAGCTATCGCGAGACACGTGGGCGTTATTAATGAACCGAGAAAATTTAAATTCAAAAGTGAAAATACGAAATTCGAGATCAAAACATTCATTGATATTATAAGCGGGTGTAATAAAGTACAAAGAGCGTGGGACGCGTTTGAGAGGTTTTCTCATTGTGTTCGGAGGCTTTGTGTCAACTTAAGGCTTAGCGCCGTCGAGCCCAACTTTACAGCACCGTTTTAAACTTAACCTGAGATTGTTCGGCACAGAAACACGGTGAAATATTCGCCCTATTTTAAGTTTATTTCTTGTGAAATGTTCAATTTATATGTTGGCTCTGTGTGGCACAGAACATAGTTTTATTGGAAATCCACATTTCATTGCAGTTTACATTTGAAATTCATGTATTACAAGACTTATTTTTCTTTATATAGATTTTCAATCGCTTTCATTTTATTAATAATAATTTATGTTTCAAGTTACTCATAAAAAGCAAAATAAACTTCAATACTTTATCCATATCAGGAGCTGATTTCGGAAGCGTTTTCTTAAATATTTGAAGGCAATATATCTTTCAACGCGTTTGTTTACACTAAAGTCATAATTCACGTAACAATGACTCCCAAACGTTACGCGTCTCACTATTATTCCCATAATTCTTTTACTTAACGACTGCATAGAGTAAACACACTAAAAGCCATACAATGACGACTTTTGAAGAGGTTTTTTAGGCAAGGAATTTATTTTGGTAAGTGATGTTTTTATACTTTTTTAATTTCGTGTTCCAAAAAGGTTTTGAGCTTCGAATTGAAGATTTTAATTTAATTTTCTTTTTTAAAATTTATATTTAATTGCTGTGTCACAACTGACAATAAGCTTTCTTACGGCGTACACGGATAATATTGCACCAATTTAGTCTTCTGAATAGCTTTCAGAACCATAATTGGTAGTGACTCAAAATCCAATATCACTTCACCCTAATGAAAGAGCCAAGCCAAGCTATAGTACGTAACTAATGTAATCGACGAATGGGACATGTTGACACAGGTGTCGATCCTCAGGTGCATCAAGAGTGAAATAGAAAAATTAACAACTAAAGGTAAATGTGAGAGAAAACTGTATTGACTTATCAGTGGTAGGATGCATTTGAAATTTCTAATTTTGGAATTTGATTAATTTTGTCGTACAGCGAGGTTTTTTTCTTATAAGCAGGTAGTCCGTATAAGTCACATCAAATATAGGAAGTAGTTTGTCTCCCTATAATAAATTGTATGTCAGCAGCGTGTAGTTCATACAAGCAAATACGCACTGCATACCCTATCATTTCAAATTTGCTTAAAAAATTGTAACAAAAAACGATTAAACGTTGTATATTTACCAAAATACACTTTTCATTACTATAATTGGCACACATTTAGCGTTAAATTTAAAATAAATTGATTATAGGACATAAATATGTGGAAAATTACTCAGATTTATTTTTCTGCATACCCTGACTTAAATATGCATGCACGCCACTGTTGTATGTATGGCTGTATTCGTCTATTAACATGTCGGTTTGGGAGTTAGTATAAATTCTTGTTTAAACTCTGATAAATCCTCAACATGAATGTCATCAAATGTCAGTTTTAACCACAAAAACAAATACAAAACAACTTTGTACTAATTTGTTACCAACAATTATCAACATTATTTACAGCTTCTCCATCTTCGTTTAACGTCTTAACTACATATACGACACACAAATCTTCCATTATTGAGCAATACTGGGGTTCAATCAACAAGTCAAGCGTTCTATCAGAGTTATAAAGTTTTTACGACGATCAGCGAAAAGCACTGAGTGCGGGCCGCAGCATGGGGCCACATTAAATACTCTCCAGCGATACACATGCAAATGAACACTGGTACGTATCGATACCGGTTCGGATATACTATCAGGGTTCACACTAATGTCAACTTTTATTTCAGTTCATTAGTCCAAGTGTTGTAATATAACACCTGATACTTCCATACGATTCCAAATCAGTAGCAAATCAAATGCATTTCTGAATTGTCTGAATGATTTATTTTATCGACAAATTCGTCGGTAGGTACTGTATTGATGAGGTTAATAGCTAAACCCAGAAAAATGTTTACTCATTTTAAAGTACTGTGTTGGACTGTTTTAAAACAACTTTTGTAAGTATTTGAATATTAACAATATTTTAACTCCATACAATATTTTAGACGTAACTAGATGACCCGCGTAACTTCGTCTGCGTTACAAAGGGGTTCAAAAATTGTAGCCTATATAGGCACGCGCCGCCCGGCGCAAACAACTACGACCCTGCATTTTAAATTTGTAATATCTTCGGTAATATTCACTTAAATTACATGCTGTAAAAAGCATATTGATCTATAATAAATGCACAATTTATTTAAGGTACTTAATTGGATAAGGATTAATGCTGTATTGTTTAAAATCAATTCGTAAATAACCATTTTTTAGTAAAGAATAAAAATGGTTATGCTGGGTTATCCCTAAGAGATAGATATACCATCCATACCATATACCATCGCGGACTTTTTTGTTGAACTTTTTAAGGTGAACAATACTGTAGTACATTATTTTGGTCTATCTCGTAGGGTTCAGCCAGCGTTTGCAATATAAGCGCAAAAAAACGTGCTTATTTACGACATCACATTAGAAACCTTTAAATTTATCAGTGTTTCTCTACTATATTATGCATTTATTATACATACAAACCTTCCTTAAGAATCACTCTATCTATTAAAAAAACCGAATCAAAATCCGTTGCGTAGTTTTAAAGATCTAAGCATACATACAGACATACAGCGAAAGCGACTTTGTTTTATACTATGTATTGATATATATTTACCCCATTTTCGGCCAAGAGTTCAGTTCTTTCGGCAACCCTAACAATAAGTACATTGCATTAGTGCAATTGCAGTTGCAACAGAGGCCTTGCATTCGCCGCATCGGCCCTGGACCGCAATACGCGTTTTCACGTTCTAAACTCAGTATAACATAGGCCACAGAATATCTACAGTAAGAAGTCAAACATATATAAAAAGGCTTTTTATCTGTATTTTAGAAATATTTATAAGAAACTGTAGGGAAATTAAAAAAGCTACTATAAGCCAGAAAAGTAATTAAAATTACTAAAATGCGTATAGGCCCAAATTAGACATAATGTGTGACCAGGACTAGTGGACATTTTGTATTTGAGAATAGTTTTGAATATCACTGAAATTGTGAGACAATGGATACAGTACTAAAATTGATATACATAAATGAGCATCAGTTCTCTATAGTACAGTATTCTGTGGTCTAGCCTTACCTAAATACCTAGGACATTCGATACTCGATCATTGTTCCGCCGACATTAGTACTTGTAACTCGAAGCCCTTAGTATTTAATTTTAATACCGTTGAAAACATTCAGGTTTATTTACTACTATTATTTATCGATTACCGGAGGCGTTTAAATGTAAATAATAATTGTGTAATGATTGTTTATTACTGTGTGCTTATAATTCATAACGAGGCTTGTTCGATAAAGTGAAATTTGCAGCTGTTTCGATATTTACATATTTAACATGGAAATTATTTTTTTTTAATATGCTTGCCCTTAGTCCACGATGTTTAATAATAGTGTTTTCGTTTTCATTTCAGAGATTTCTCCTTCAGACGAACCAAAAACTGAAATGTTCTTAATTGAAAGTCGTAAGTTTAACAAGAGTCAAAAGCAGTAAAATTGTAAACCAATCTAGCCAATTAGCTTCGACAACTATTACGGAGCAAAACCAATATAGAGCATGTTATCACATGCGACCACAGAGCAGCGGAACTCCGTACGTTATCTACAATCTGACCTAAAACCACTATTAATTAGAACTACACTGTGACGCGGTTTCGATCCGGAAACGGGCCGTCCCGCGCTCGCATTGTGACCGCAAACTACGATCGATTTAGACTTTAGACAGAATAGAACTAATATGAACAGATTAATACGACACATTTAGAGTAATTGGAAATAATTAACGATATGAGTGAATCTTTAAAATCAATAAACATTTAACTATGGGTCTTTAAGAGTTAAAACTTATCTGTTTAGTACTCTCTACGCTTTTGTTTTCCAGTTTAACTTACATAATTATTCACAGAATGTTTGCATGTTCCTCTTCAGTTTTATACAAGTTCAAACATGAAAAATAACTTAGTTATCGCAACGTAATATACAATTTCTAGCTTATCAACAGTTCAGGAAACAATATACGCACATGTAAATGGCCGTGCGTCGCCCACGCTACGATTCACGTGCTTACAATAGATCAGTACGTAACTCATGCAATAGTAGATCGAAGCTGTGACCTAGTTTTTATGAATCACACGATGCTCTAGCCAAGGTTGAGCGACAGCTGGTGGACCAAAGTGGTCAGGGGTGTGTTTGGATTTAAAGCTTTATTTTGACCATCGATCAAGAAGGAATGGCTATATTCTACTCAAAACAAGAAATAATGCAATTCGCTACTGTGTCGGGTGGTGCTATCTAAGCAAGAAGGTTGGGGGCGGCACGGCAGTATGTATGCCGTAGTGCGTAACGCGTCGTGTGGCCCCGCATAACCCCGTGCAGCAATTGGAGGTTTTAGTGAGTTTCAACTCCCACATACCCGGGACGGGTGGAACTCTGCTTTCCTCCAATTACAAAAGATAGAAGGTGGTATCAGTGAGCTCTTTGGAGCATTCCTTCTTCCTTGGACATCATCTGTTTGTTGTAGGACCTAAGTGCACATATACTTCTGAACTTCCTTCCATGGGCGTAGTGTAAGTACTGCCGTTGGTATTGGTGTGTTGAAATCAATTACAGTTAATGTAATCGATACTTTATGGTCATGTTTATGGATTCATTGTTGATTAAACGCGTCACGTGTTTCACTTTCAACATACTCTCGAGGTTTACGTCATCCGTATTCATAGTGATCAGCCTAGTAAATTAAAGGCATGTTCGAGTACTTCATTGATACGATTTAAACTGACAATTATTTTCATCATTCCGTAATTTTGGTTCACACTAGCGGAGCAGACCCTTTCCCCCTCGGACAAAACTTTCGTTTGCATGGGGAGAAAAGTTTCCCGTGACAAGATAAAATATAAAAGTTTACAAGTAGCCTATTTTACTCCTTAGTAAGTTAAGTATCTGCCAATAAGTTCAGTGAAAATTGGTCCAGTCGTTTCAGAGATTACCAGATAAAAACATACAGCCAAAAATTGTAGAAAGTGTTGCTTTGAAGGTATGTGTACGGTTACGTATTTAGTAAAAACTAGTAATCATAATATTAAACGAAACCTTCATTTCTATACATTTAGCAGTCAATATGGACTGATATTTATCTCTACTACTTTACTCTTTACAACAATCCATCCTTTTTCTCTACTAGCCAATGTAAATAAACTCTGTCAAAATCCTACTTCACAAAATAATGTTATCAGTGAACATTAGCAATAAAAAAAAAAAAAATAAAAAAAAAAAAAAAAAAAAAAAATTAGCAAAACCGTTTCTTCGTAAATCGTCTATTTTAAGCTACCAATTAACAATTACATAGAAAACTTTACAATTTAATAAAAACAGGGTGTACCTGCAGAGGAGCCCGAAGGACAATGGGCCTGTGTTGATTTTACACCTCGACGTAACAATGGCAGTGGCGGAGACAAAACGAATGTTAAATAATAAGTTGTCAGGAACAAAGGGATGTTTTCTAGAAACATCTATCAACCATTGTTTTATTATATTGCTTAGTAAGAAGTGTAAGAAGAACATGTTAGTGAAGCTGTAGTGTAGTAAAATATTTCACTAGTCTGAGAATTAATATTTAACCGCTCATTGTAAAACTACAAAAACAAAGGCTTAAATTAGGACAACAAATTTACCTGCTTAGGGAAAGCTCTACTATAAATTTTAACGGCTATCTTTTAAAAATAGACATCTCATTATAACAATCAAAAGCTGCAATAATTTTTAAACAGCGTCTCTTGTTAAGAAATTAAGTCTTCGCCAGTAACCACGACGTTTTCTTTTTTATACCACAATCTTATATTATGTTCGAAACTGTATCAGCTTACAGACGTAATCTGCGGGAAATAGACCTCCCCTAAACCTGCGCTGTCTATATCCAGTGTTTACCCGCGATCCTGACCAAGTCGTCGGTTCATCTTGTGGGAGGTCTGCCTAACGTAGGCAAATCTGCATAGATTTCAAATCATAGAGATAAAAATATAAAATTTATGTATGTTTGCGCTTTTAGCACTTTATTTAATTACAAACTCTGGACCAAACTGTAGTTACATTGTAGTATCTCTCATATCTTTCTCATTAACATACCGATGACAGTTAATTAATTTCTTCTATATATTTGTTGCTGTTTACAATTTGTTTCAACCTTATATTACTTGATCTTATCATTCGAAAACAGCGGGTAACGTACTTACATATTTAATTTTATCTTTATCTTTCAATCAAGTTCTTTTGAATGATTTTATTAATTTACCTGTGAAATGTTAGGTTTATTCTTTAAACGCGAATCAAGAAAGTATTTGCATTGAAAAGAAATGAAGTCAATTCACGTTGTACAAATTAAGTCTGTACATCTAGTTTTTTTATACTACAGTATTTATCTTGTAGTAAATTAAATTACTAAAACTGTCTTTAGATTCACTAGAATCTTATCCCAATTACTTAGATTCTAAAATATACTCAGCGCTATCTAGGCCTAACATGGTGATCATTTCATTGCTTGCTCGTCACGACTCACGAATAACAAAAACTGATTGAAGCAGGTCGCTGACCGATTCTTTTGAAAATCACCTCTCTTCTCGATATCATGACTCCGGAAATACCACATATTAGTCATGGAGCCTTCAGTTTAGACTTTAGATTTTTGACTTTACTTTCCTTTTGTGGCTTTAGTAGATTGCAATTGTTTTGATTGCTAGAATCATGCTTAGTATTTATTTTTTTAAGTTTCCTGATTTTTATACTTATTGAAATTTCATCTTTACTACTACTCAAATTCATATCAATTGTTTTGAAATAGATGGCAATGTAGACCGACTTGAATTCTGATATTCAACAAAATTAAACAGCATCAAAAGTTTTCCTCACGAGGAGAACTGACGAAACAAACTAGTTTTCCAAAAATCGTTGATATTATAAGAACCTATTACGACCTATGATGAATATTGTAAGTTTCATGCAATTTACTATAAATCATTGATTCTCATCGTATACGTAAAATGTATAGAATCACATTAAACGAATATTTTGTCCTATATTATAGAGGATCGTGACTCCGTCCAATCGTGAGCTTTGTACGGTTATATTCGTGTCCTACGAGTACGTGCTTCTAATAATGATGTAACTGCTACTTTAATACTACTATATTTGGAAACTATTTAATAAAGCATGCTTTATGCGATGTTAATAATAAGCACTAAACAAAGGATCCCGTTTGAGTTTAATAAAATATATGCAATTCATTTTAGTCTTTTAAGATTACTAAAATACCTATATATTGTGGTTATAATAGATATTTAGCTAGAACTAAATATTATTTTTATATTATTCATAACAGTTCATCGTATCTATACACTTCTTGTGACTGAACGACCCCGAAGACGAGCAAGTGGACGGATGTGAAGAGCGATCTTCGGAAGGCAGGAAATCGTCAAAAATGGGTGAGACTCAACCGGTCTTTGGATCTAGCTGGTCACGACCCTCAATCGTAAAGAAACGACCGGGAAGAAGGCACTGTATCGCCACTGTACCGCTTCTTTCTTTCTTACATTTTACATCATAGCTTAGCATCGCAATCACCATGTGGGTCGTACACACACCGCTTGGTTGGTTCGGAGCAGTCAAGGTTGCCGGCTATGCACTATAAACTGCTGTATTTACAGCCCTGCCGTGTTTTATGGTAAACGACTCGACTCATGAACTTATTGCCGATATCAAACGTAATGTATTGAATCGGAGAATCGAATTATTTTATAGGTCACGTTGAAGAATCGATTAAATGTTACAACTTTCGTGTATTATTGTTACTTATGTATTCATTTATTTTCACTTATTTTTTACATTATTTTTTTAAAAAAGATTAACAAAGAAATACAATTGAAAAATACAATATAAAAAACAGAGGGCCACTGAAGACGAGGTCTACGACCCAAGCCATCAGTGGTCAGGGCTCAAGAGAGAGGAACCTCCTCACAATACGTGTCGTGTCAAGAACGACCGCCTTCTGAATCAGGCCCTTTACCCAGCCGGGGAGCGAAAGCTTCTCTAGATGACGGTCGAAGCTTTTCGCTATTAGACCGTGCACAGATACAACGATCGGAACAATGATGGTCGATTCAACACGCCACATGTCGGTCACCTCGTGGGCCAGGTCCAAATATTTACTATTATTACTATTATTTACTGCTTGTATTTGTACATAATGCACTTTACCCATAAGATTTATTCAATGTCTTCAATTCTTTTAATTTTTGTAGCTTTTCAAATATCCTTTTTGTGAAATATTTTTCATACGGTATTTTAAATTATTCGACATACTTTAAATTCAATAGCTTCAAATGCACTTCCAACATAACGTATTATTTTAGCGTATATCGTTTCTCTATCGTAAAGTTAGTAAATCCAATACGCCCACACACATAGTAAAGTGTTTATAGACAGTACGTAGGTGGTATTAAACTTATTTACAACATAATATAGATGGTGATTTTATTGACTATGAATTATACTCACGAAGCTTCAATTTATTACACTCATGCTCAGTGTACGTTCTGAGATTTAATTAATACATAGTAGTTTTAGGTAGTAATTAATTATAATATTAGAGACTTATATAATTATCATATAAACTTTTTATCGTTACCGATGACGAATTACAATTAGAAGCATTATTACCCAATAAAAATACTAAAGATAATTAATATTATTGTATCCATCATATCCATTGTATTTACCTTCCTACTACCAACATTGCCATAATACACTTTTTATTACTAAAACATAAAATTAAAACAAATTGCACTTGATTCCATTTCGAAACCAAATCCATAGTCTCGACTTAATTTTAATTATTTGAATACGATTATTTGAGATAATGATATGTGCATGATCGGAAACGGCTACTGGTCGATCACTGAATGACAGTAATCATCGTGGGACCGCCCACCTGAATTCTCGGCGGTCGGTGCAAGCAGCGCGGTTAACTGTGACCACTTGGCCATTCCCACTCGATGTTACCAGGAGAAAGACGTAGAAATACTTTAATTTTGACTGAGAGAAATGCACAAACAAAAACAACTTAAAACTAATAAATTCTGATTTAGTTAAGGTTTCTTATTACGTTAAATTATGATTAACTAGATGACCTGCGCAACTTCGTCTGCGTTACAAAGGGGTTCAAAAATTGTAGCCTATACCTATAGGCACGCGCCGCCCGGCGCAAACAACTACGACCCTGCATTTTAAATTTGTAATATCTTCGGTAATATTCACTTAAATTACATGCTGTAAAAAGCATATTGATCTATAATAAATGCACAATTTATTTAAGGTACTTAATTGGATAAGGATTAATGCTGTATTGTTTAAAATCACTTCGTAAATAACCATTTTTTAATAAAAAATAAAAATGGTTATGCTGGGTTATCCCTAAGAGATAGACATATACCATCGCGGACTTTTTTGTTGAACTTTTTAAGGTGAACAATACTGTAGTACATTATTTTGGTCTATCTCGTAGGGTTCAGCCAGCGTTTGCAATATAAGCGCAAAAAAACGTGCTTATTTACGACATCACATTAGAAACCTTTAAATTTATCAGTGTTTCTCTACTATATTATGCATTTATTATACATACAAACCTTCCTTAAGAATCACTCTATCTATTAAAAAAAGCCGCATCAAAATCCGTTGCGTAGTTTTAAAGATCTAAGCATACATACAGACATACAGCGAAAGCGACTTTGTTTTATACTATGTATGTATTGATTAAGTCAATGTAGATAGCGCAAGACCAGCCGTTGTGGCGAAGTTTGGGGGAGACCTATGTCCAGCAGTGGACATAGGTCTAACCTATAGGAGCTAATGATGATGAAGTTAAAGTTTTTTCTCTGCTCACAATTTAATATTATCAACCATTGCAAACTTAGCATCTATCTATTTGTTTACGTTAGTTATGTACTTCTCATTAGCTTTGCACGTAAAAAATTAAAAAGTTTTTCTGACAAAAAGGCTACCTATATATCTTCCGAAATTCTCAAAGTTATCTTGTATGTAATACGGTTCTTAATCAGCAAAGATCAGGTGTCAATGTGGACCAACTTATAACTTAACTAAAACTTGACGTTAAAGCAAAATTGCAATCTAAAAACGCTGCTAGAACTAATCTTCATCACTAAGCAACATTTTCAGACAAAACCTAATAAAAATACCGGAACCACGCTCCGGAAAATTTCATTTAAATGTTCGTTTCAAGTTTTTTTTCTCTCTCTGGTAACCCAAAGGTAATTTTGAAGTGCGTGACTTGTCAGCTACGTCATTTTGGAAGTTATTCCAAGTCCGGCGTTTGTTATTATTGAAGTTTTTCACTTGGGAAACATTTTTTTATTTGAATTTTATTTGGAACGAGCTGTAGGTGATGTAGTGGGTGGACCGTGGAAGTATATGTATGTGACATTATTTAATTTTATGGGAGTGTTACTATATTTATTGGCAAATATTTTTTGTGAGCTGTGGGTAGATTTTTCGAGTGGAGTTTTTATGACAAACACACATTAAACCACTGAAAGAAAAAACAATTAAAATTCAAGTGAAAAACAAAAAATATGAAGCATTAAACACCAACTAATTATTAGGTAACTAATACTTTAATAAGTATAAGGAACTGTTAGGGAACCAAAGAAATAAAAAAAAAATATACATATATATATAAAAAAATATATAAAAAAAATTGCTGACAATCAATTTAAGTACATCAGAGTAAGACTCAATTATTTAAACATTTTATCTCCAAGTTGAGCATACAATAGGATCGGAGTGAAAGATTGAGCCTAATCCTGAGATACGGAACTCCGGGGAACACGCGTTAGTCAGGATTAAACATTTATCTAAGCTTTACGTGATTACAACATAAAGTATGTAAAACAAATCGAACTGAACTTTTCGCTTATAGCTGTGAACTTAGATGTCATAATATGGTGTAAGTACTGCTTCTATACATACTAATAATATAAAGAGGTAATGTCATAATGTTTGTGACATTGTGAACCGATTTAAATATATTTTTTTTTACTACTACAGAATCCACGATAAAATTGTGAGTGTCATGCTAATTTTAGAAATAGTTTTTGCGGTGTGTTTCGACACAAGCCGCGTTTCACATTCATTATTTCATTATAATATTTATAATACATATAATATAAATAAAGTATGTTTTGTGTATTTTTTACTCCTTTGCTTTCTTTTTAAAAATAAAATAACATTTTCTAAGTTATCATTACATATCCACTAGCCAAACGCGCCCAACACACACCCATACGACACCACCTCTTTAAACCTCACTATCATTAGTAAAACGTACTTGAAGACCTGTCAAGATTAATCTCAAAGAGACCAATAAACATGTCGATTTTAACGAGAGAGTAAAAACGACCTACACAACGCACTTTAACAGTTACTCATTCAATGTATCTCCGGCCAAATCTCGTAGAAATCATAGTGACTCATTTAGGCAGGTGAGTTATGTTATTCTAAGATTCTTTATACAACGTGATAATGGGTTCCATTTACAGTCTATGTCCGTTAACAGTCATAGAATTGAATGCGTCATTTAACAAAAAAATAGGCTTATTGAAAAATGCCTCTATAGCTCTGTAAACTTTCGCTGAAATACATGTTTGCATAATTCGAGCAAAAAGTCCCAGTTATAGCAAAAATATTAGTTTTCGTAATTCCCTGTACCAACTACCTGTAAAACCCTACCATTCTGTAAATTCCGTACAACAATTTATATTTTGACAATCAAGATCCAATAACACGTCGCTAATGACTCACGTAGGTCATTTGATACAAACCTACTCACAAATCTCAATTAGATACTCCACGAATAGTAATACAGCAAAATCAACAAAAGGTACACTGGACTCGCCGCTCGAACATTTATCCTTAAACCTCCTGCTGCTACAACTTAGCAAAAAACTATTAAATGACAATAATTAATTATTACGTGATCGTGAATTAAAATAATGATTATTCAAATAACAAGAAATCTAGTCAACCAAGACTAAGTGTACTTAAATTCAGAAGCTAGATAGATACCTAAAAGTCACAATTAGTGCCGTAAATAAATCAACCAATAATAATATGTTCGGTTTTAGTAAATGAAAATATCAACATGCTCCTTAATTATTCTCACGTGAACTATGACACTTGGGTACCTTTCGTTTACCTGTGACTTAAGTAATTAAAATAGCACAAAAGATGATGCATAATTAAGAATATGAGCAGGGTTTTTTATGTCCTTTTCTTGGATTACAATTTGACTTTAAGTACCATGAACCACTATCAACATTAAGTACAGTCGTTGTAAAACATGCCTGTCATGAAATTTAAGACAGGTGTTATTTTAATAAGTTTCTAAATTTAATTTAATTAATTCTCAAGTATCAGAGAAGATAAGCGTGTTGATAAAAAATATCTAATGTACAATTGATAAGAATGATTGATGCAGTCGTTAAAATGTGAATCTTTATCACCGAAGCGTTTTCTGAACGATATATTATTACCAAATTAATGCAATTAGAAAAAGAAAATGCGGCGATATTTTTAATGATAGGTAGACACTTGTGGGACTGCAATTTCGGGGTCGCTCCCGAAATGGCCTACTACTTGTATTTGCCAACCTCTCACTCCCACCACTGTAACTCCTGTGTACCCAGGAACAACAGCGGCGACCATCGTAATGACTCTAAGCAGTTAAGTCCACGTGGAATACGGTTGAAGAGTCTTTACTATTGTATAAATAGTTATAGGGTTATCTACTCGTAAGTATGGACAAGCACACCCCGATGTCGAAAATACCTTGAAAATATAGATCGACCAGGAATCGAATCTGAGAACCAAGACTCAGCAATCAGTGTCAACGACCGTTGGGCTTACACCAGAAGATATTTCTAGCATTAGAATTAGTTGATTTAAAATTTAAATTATTCAAGAGTTTAAATTAAGATCAAAACTGTGACTTTATAGCTTTTATGATGACGTGATTTCCATAAATATCCAAAGTAAGCCTATTAGCTGAACTTAGTGATTTATTTACGATTTAAACAAATTTGTGTTCGCACATTTACTTTTGTAATATTAGCTTCCTTATTAAATTATCTAATGTACGTAAAATTATCATCCACCTTACTTTTTGGTCCTTCGAGCCGGATAAATCGTCAATACTTAAACCAATTTCATTGGCAACCGTAAAATCGTGTAGAAAGATATCTTTTTACCTTCTTTCTCAAAAGCTTTTGACATTCAAATCGATCTAACAATATAATATTGTGAATGACCCAGTCTGGCTCGTAGTACGTCTGTGAGTAATCGCATTCAATCGAATATGACCACTATTTCCGTCCTGTGGACGCGACGTGGGAACCGCTTTGACATGGACGTATAAGAAATACATTTTTATAACTGGTTTTTAGTCAATCTACAGATTTGCAAGACTGTTGCTATGAGAGTTGGAGACATCATTGTTTTGATGGGTACACTACAAGTTGTTAAACTTTTACATGTATGTTTCAATCAGATAAACTTGATTTTTTTAAATTGCGGTAACAGTTACTCATGAACCTCTGCAAAGTCAAAGAATGAGGGGTGGTTATCTATCACCTACCTATACAAAATTCTTCTTGAACTTTATAAAAAGACATGTCATAGCGATTCGGGAACACCGCGGTTTGTACTTAAAAGTTTGAAGTCAAATATGGCTGGTTTCCTGTGCTCAATTCTCATGTCCTCTGATTTAACTTTTGAGCTGCTTTTGAGGAATAAGGGTTTGGTAGTTGTTTCATTTATAACGTTACTATTTTTAGTAAGCTTTTCAACGATACATAATATTATGTAGTTCCACAATTTCCATATTCATGTAACGTCGATGCACAGATCAGTTATGGAAGTGTGGGCGAAGTTCCCTGACCCGCTTAATGCAGCGATTCGCGCTCACCAGTGACGCAATCGACAGAGGAAACACTGAATCAGATATTATCATAGCTTGACTTTAGAAATAAATATTTAGAAAAAAGGTTTTATTAAAAAGGAATATTTTATGATTAATTTCTCTCTTAGTCTATGACAAGCCCCGTCATATTTGCATCGGGGGTTAAAATGATACTGTCTACTGATACAGTCTGCTCTGTACTTTTAGAAACAATCTATTTCAGTTTTTACAATATGTATAGATACTAATAGATAGGTAATAAAACCCACACATACATCCAGTTTCATTTTAGTCTCCAGTATGTGGCAGGCGCATTATTATCAAAAACAATAAATCCATCATTATTATTGACTCTCCACTTACGTGAGAAAAACACATATCAATGCCAATTAAAAAATATAAATGATACAACATACGTAGAGATTTTATTAACTAGATCATAATTAACTACTCTGAGTGATTGCGAACTGTAAAACAAGACTATTTTATGAATTAATAAAAATGATTGATGTTTCCGTTTCATGTCCTGATTTTAATGTTAAGAACCATTCAGTTAAAATAATATAAGACAGTACAAAAACTATTCGGAAAACGATGTTGTTATTCCTAGAAGTACTGTAAAGATCGGTTATTTAAATGAAAATACTCTCAGACTGATACAATACGCCCTTTTGTGACTTGGGTCTGAGTCTTAAGTTTTTTTTTTTTTTTAGTTGGAGGAAATCACCGGATCGTGTATGTGGGAGTTGAACCGCACCAAAACCTCCAATCGCTCACACTCAGCGTCCGAACCCCGGCTGAGGCCTGAACCCAGCACGGGGTTATGAGGGACGGCGCGACGCGTTACGCCCGAGGCACTCTTTCCCGTCGCGCCGCCCCCCTGAGTCTTAAGTAGAATGTAGCGACTGGACGACTCCTCTATATCCTTCAAGCTAAACTGCGTATATCGGTCAAGGTAAGAAGATTTATTTTTCACTCCTTTTATGGGTTTTAAATTGTTTTATTGCTCATTTTTTGCAAGAAAACAGTTGTTTTTGTATTACTTAAATTAGTAATGGAGTAAAACACAAAGATATTTAACTTGACTAATTCATCACACTTTTTGCTGTCAATTTACTTTTTTGTTTTTAGACCTCGCCTAGCAACAAGAGCCGTCTCGGGCTTATATTTTAACCATCTAAAATACCGTAAAATCGGTTCGAAGCCGAAATTAATTGTGTCTTATCGAAATTTCGGTATCGACGGAATCAATTAAAGATGTTTTCGATGCGACAGTTCGGTAGCCGAGCGGGGTTGGCGAGGAATGTCGAGGGCGGGGGAGCGTCACAAAAACTTGGTACCTGCGGAGCGTTGACCCGCCGATTAGACCCGGTACGTCTCAAGGAACAACTCCTAATATACAAACTTGTATTAAAAACCGTACCGTGGTTTGCGGACGTAACATTTTTAAAGTACTACAACTTGTTGAATGACTTACGAGTACTTACTACTTTATTGGACAGATAAGTGCGGCAGAATGCCACACAGTGTGTGGTAATTATTTCATTTCTTCATAGTCCAATTATTATCAAATAGCCTAGTTTCGAATATAATAATAAGACTAACGAGTTATTCCTCTAAACTTTATGTGCAAACTGCAAATATTTTTCAGCCAAATCGTTCGATCTTACACAAGAACAGTTTGTAGTTTATACAGTACAGCGGTTTAGACATAGAAAAGCAACAAACAACTATCCTTCGATTAAACTCAGTCACGACGGTTCATGCTATACGAGATACTTATTGAAATGTCCAATTCTAAATCAACGTAACACACGAGATAACTGATACACAATTATCAATAGATAAGTCGAATAGTTAAAGTCTCCTCTAGTTTAATATATTTCTCCATTATACGTCGCCCGGGATCGTTTGATAAAGGAGGTCGGTTCGTTAATTTAATTGCGACTATGCAGATTGATGTTGCAATTAAATGTTTTTATTATCGACTACGATAAACGCAAATGCGTCGTGCTGTGTCGCATAATTTTGTCCTTTTTATTCTTACCCTGTGTGAAAGAGACAGAGAGCGTATGATTTATTGTACACTAGCTGGCCCGCGCAACTTCGTCTGCGTCACAAAAAAAATCCCGGGTATTTCACCGTTTAAACCTTCCCTGGACTACGACCAACATTTTAAAACCAAAATCAGCTCCATCGATTCAGCCGTTCTCGAGTTTTAGTGAGACTAACGAACAACAATTCATTTTTATATATATAGAAGATTTAGGTAAAAGAAAGAAACACATTCTTGTTACATATAAGAACCTCGCATTGGTTAGTTACACGAGTTACTCACGAGTAACATGCTAATTTAAAGTAGTCATTTATCACTTACGTAAACATTTGTCACCGAATTTCCGCACCCTTATTATTCTCAGTACATACCTGTAACAAATAAAATAATTAATTAGTTTCTATAGACCCTCACTCTATTTGCAGTGCTTCAGAAACCTAATTTGTATTAGGTTCGATTGACTCGCATGTATTGCTCTTTCTCTGTCGCACAACGGGAATCAGAGAGAGATAGAACACACATAGAATGAAGCCTCTCTAAGCTTTTAGAACTTGCAAGGGCTGTTATTCAACTGTTTAGTATTCCGTAAGCGAGAGACGCGATACTGAGCAACTCTCCGTATTTATGTGCGCCTGGTATTTCGTGGGTGTTCCAGTGACATTAAGATTTTCTTATCAGCTTTTTTATTATTAAAAATGGTTATCTTGATAACGTAAAGTGAATACAAACTATAAGATAACGATTATGTATCTAAATTTCTACAAAAGTAATTACATATATTGCCTTTTTATTACCAAATACGTTGAAATCGATTCAACTATACCTATTTAGAATCGATGCCATCACGATAACATGGATTCGGAAATCAGTTGCATTAGGGTAATTAGTTGAAATTCAATCCAATACTGATTCGTGGACGTAAAATACACAATTTGTGTGCATTACGATATTATGCTTGTCGCGTACATCCTGATTGGAGCCAATCAGAGCTGGATTTCAATATAAATAAACATGAGGACACGGAATGAGCACAAATGCATGTACGATATTTTATATTTTTACTTGATAACTGGAAGGAACGTAATAATAACGTAACGTTTATCTGAATTCGAGTGTTCTAAACACCACTGAAAGATACACAATCTATCCTACATTAAGAGAAAAGTTCATACAAGGCAAAAAAAAATCTTTTATATCTTCCTTTTACAGCGAAACGTGCATCAAGAAATAGCAAAAAACGAAAAAGTAATTGGACGAACCAATGGCATCAATTATGCGTCCGCTAATCCTTTTATTTTTCGACAAAAAAGATTAAAGATGAAGCAAAAAAATTTTGACATTCGA
This sequence comes from Trilocha varians, assembly GCA_030269945.2. Lineage (NCBI taxonomy): Eukaryota > Metazoa > Arthropoda > Insecta > Lepidoptera > Bombycidae > Trilocha > Trilocha varians. The sequence continues at coordinate 2,591,214 of AP028265.1, read as the reverse complement.
CTTAATATTTTTCTTGTGACAAAATAAATTATCAAAACCGATTTAACAATATCCTCAATTAGTTTTCACTTTTTAATCTTATTCGAATAGTTCTTGGCTATTGGCATACGTTTCTCGTCTTAGAACTTGTTATAAATAGGGTAACCATACTACAAAAAGTTATTGTGGATTGGTGAATGAGAGAAAAGAATTACCTATGCAAAAAACATCTACGAAAATTACTTACAAAACTAAAGACTCACGAAAATAATTATTGAATTAATCGTAATGATGATATTACTTATTATTTAGTAAAAGCAACTCAAAAGAATTTTTCTATACCACAATGTTGTCATAACATCAAATATTTACCAGTCCTATCAGAGGACCTAGTCTTTACGGGAATCAACAGCTACGTTAGTGAAGACAAACACACCTTAACATTTTAGTAAATTTTTGTCTCATTCACACTACAAAAATATAGTGTCATCTGCCATTGCAGAGGTCCATAAGCGACTGTAACCTCATAAACTTAGATGACCCATTTCACTGCCACGCTTGCTAGCTAAATCATTATGCATATGTTACACTCAAAATACCTGCACCATGGTAACCCTATCCTCGCTGAACGCTAGCAACACCTATCGTTTGTCTTATGTCGTGTCCTACGCGATTTATAACGGTACTATTTGTGTATGTGTGATATATGACGAGTTTATTAGTCGCACGACCAATCTTGGACTTGAAATAGCTTTAGGAAGTCGTCTCAACGGACAGAAATACACGAAACAGGAAGAGCGTTTTTAAAAACGTAATAAATGTCTAGACATTTTTATATCGCTTTCACCGTGTGTGTAAATAATTCGGTTTTAATTTGGTAAAAAAATAACAGAACTTTATTTACGATAATCTTTTTTTCGAGTCAATATGTAGTAACTCGTAGGCTCGTTTATCTACCACGCAATAATAAAAAAAACTAACAGAGTATTATTATAAACCTACATATTTTTTTTTTATAAATGCAGTATCTATCTAACATATATTATAAAGGCGAAAGTTTGTAAGTATGGATGGATGTATGGATGTTTGTTACTCTTTCACGTAAAAACTACTGAATGGATTTGAATGAAACTTTACCACAATATAGCTTATACATCAGAATAACACATAGGCTACAATTTTTGATAATACGGGACGAACCTGAAGTCCACGCGAACGAAGTCGCGGGCAAAAGCTAGTATTATATAAGCTAACTATAAATTATGTCATAGATTAAAATATAGACAGCCAGCCCAGGGTACTTAACACCTAGTTGACGACTTTAAGTTTAGTAATTCCCATTACGTAATTAATCCTCCATCATTTAATATAGGGTTCTACACCCTCCGAATTCTAAATTTAACTTCCAAACAACATGTTTATCAGTGACGAGAGATGCTCTTAAACTTGTCAAATTTATCATCTCGGTATCTAGTTTTGGGATAAGCAGAATCACTATCATGTGACATTAATAATGACACAACGAATCTCCCTCTTCAAACGAGATTTAAGACTTTCTTTTATATACAGTAACCACTTAACATCAGCTGGGCCGTAAGCTGGTATAGTAAATAGTAACGAATTTTTTTTATAACAATGTGAATGACGGACTTCCATTTTTCAAGAATGATTTTTTTTGAAGTTTAAAAAGATTACCTGAGACCTCACAACGACCTTCTGGAACAAGAATCATCCAAATCGGCCTGTAAAAAACCTAATGCTGCCAGTGAGAGAGAAGTTAAGAAGGAGTCATAAAATAAAACTAAGAAAATAAAAGTTGTGAAAAAATGTACAAAACGTCTGTAATTCGACAATGGAATGTTCTAAATTCAAAATAAGAACTTCTATTCTCTGTTACAATTCAAAAAGTATTTACACAAAAAAGGTTTAAATAATAATGATTTAAACTATTTATAGATGGCACCTTTGTCGACAGTACCTACAGTTTTAGGTAGATTAAATAAATTATTAATTGTTGATTCTGTCGCCTACACGGCCCAAACTAAAATCACACGACAAACAACACAATCAGCTATATAATAACCTCCTCCTCTTCACAAGTCGGTGAAAAAACAAGGATAACCAGTGTCACAAGTTTGGTGCGTATCGAAACAGGTTCAAACCCTTCATAATTCAAAGGGTGAATTTTATTTAACAATTTAATAATATCCGGTTTGGGTGGCAGGTGGTGTCCGGTCCGTTCGTCTTGACCGTAAATCTTTGTTAGGCATAAATTAAGTGACGACTGTCGTTTTAGAAATATATTGTTTGTGTTGCGTCTTTGTGTTCGATTCGATTTATTAGCATTCGAATGCTTTTAGAAGTTTAGATACGAAATTATTTTGCTAATGTAGCTTTTTAACATGGATGCCCGTCCTCATGTTTGGCTGGAGTTCAGAGAGAACTTTTTATCTCAGCGCAAAAAATGTGCTTATTTACGGTCGTAAACACAGTAACAGACACAAACGTATACAGTGTGAGGTCTCACATCAAAACCTTCTTAACTATCAGTGTGCATCTCTATTATTTTGTGCATGTACATACAAATAAACATACAATACAAATAAACATTCATCTTGTATCAATCTACTTTTTTTTGTGACAGGAGGAAATCGCCGGACTTCTACTCGCCCCGCAAGTGGGGTATGTAGGGGTTGAACCGCACTAAAACCTCCCGCCGCTCGCGCTCGACATCCGATTTAGTAGGGGTGACAGGACGCGTTCGCGATTGTCATCTCACGTATCGCCCCGTCAGCCCCCGTATCAATCTACCTAGTAAAAAAGTCGCGTCAATTTCTATAACGTAGTTTTAAAGATTCAATCATACATAGACAGGCAGCGGAAGCGATGTTCTTTTCTACTTCAACGATGTAGTGCTACGAGTTTATTGCTATTTATATACGAGAAAATTTTAAGATTAACAAATTCATCTAAAGAATTCATTACCTGTACGTATGTATGTGTGTGTGAATATAAATAATTTATTATAAAGGGTTTATATCTAAGTTCTCCAACAGGCTTGGCTCGTCGGCGCGGTAATTACAGGGCCCCGTGATTAATGAGCAATCAGACCCTTACCCGGGCAGGGCTGGTTTGGTTCGCAACTGACTGCTATGCTCGAAACGTTGAAATATTTGCTTAAAATTTTGAAATTCGAATAAAATGTCTGTTTGCCTCCAAAAATGAAATATTTTAGGACTCAAACTGAAAATCATTTATTCCAATGTAATTAAAAATAATAAACCCACGACTGAAAAGAACGGGGGAAACAAACTCATCAGGCACAAAATCACTAAAATTTGAAAATCGCACGAGTGAGTGAGTGAGTCGTCTACAAATTTAAGCAAGTCAACATTAAGCATGCTCCTGTTCCTCCAATTCTCCAAGACGAAGAATCTAAAAATACGAAATAAGACTCAATTCAAACAAAGTTAAAACTAACCAACTATTAAAATATAATTTCTCTCAAAAGCTTAAGAACATTAATATATAAAAATTTTATCACTAAATGACAACGAGCTTTTTAAATTTATCACTACTTTTTGTAAGAACTTCTCAATCATCAGAACGATAATGTTTCCAACTAAATAAAAAAAGAGCCCGAGACATCCCTGCTTTGTTGTTGAGGTACAAAGTTTTGGTAACAAGCGACTTCGACTGTTATTCCCTATAATTAAGGTTGCTTTTCGTCTGAACATTATTAAAACTCGCCTTGTCATTAGGGTTTAGCTTTTAGGGAATTATTCGAGATTCCTTCAACAGCTGAGCTCTTAATGATGGACGGTCGTTACTAGATTTCCTTCAAAATCTTAGATGCTTCACGTAAACTTCAAAATAGTCATTATCTTTGATAAATTTAACTTAATCAGGGGGCACAGCAGTGCGCCAGCCGAGTCTATTTAATCTTTCATATACTTTGTTATAGGTTTGTTAACTTATTCATTAGGAGCACCGTTATTATAGTATGTATGTTTTTATCGTTTTGGGTACCTGATCGTCTGTGATTATCACCCCTGCAATGTCAGGAGACAAAGGAGGCCCGCTACCTACGACCTACCTTTAGTGACTCTACTTTCAAAGTACTAAGTTTATCGACTTTGATCTATTTATAGAATAGTACGACATTTGATTCCCCGTTCAGCTTAGCTATGTTGTCAGTAAATTACTTAGGTAGAACCTTATTTACTTTGACTGTAATATAATTTTTATCTCGATCTATAGGTTTTAATAAAACCTTTGAAAATCTTCCTGACCATAAACAGGTTAAAATTAAAATATATCTATAGGTATAACTCATTTTCAATACCGTTAAGTGTTCTTACTTGTCTACTCTTTCAAACGCAAATTTATTTTATTTCCGTGCTGTAGAATTAATTGTAGTAATTAACGTAATCGAAGTACGAGGTCCGGGGCGCGTTATATCGAGGCCTCTCCCGGGGGACAGTGGACGAGCCCCACGCACGGGGCTCCACGATTCTGCATAATTGACTTAAATGTTAAAAACTGGACACGTATGAATATGTATCTAAATATCATTGTATATGTTTTATGCAATTTTATTTTTGCATGTGATCTTATATGCGGCTGGGTTTTATCGAAAATAACTAGCTGAATAGCTCTATTATTATATCGTCAAAAAATAATGATAAAAAAATGTTTAAAATCACAAATGTCTTAGATTCGTATACTTCTACGTATTCGTTTTAAAATGTTTAAAACTATTTTTAAATACAAAAAATAAAACGGTCACCCTAGCAATTAAGTAGAATGACTTCAAAAATGTTGTCTTTCCCGTTTTACTCATCTTTCCAAAAGGTTAGTTTCCAAAAGATAACATGAAAAAGAACATTAGTTTAACTTTTATTTAAATATTTTGAATTACAGTTTGTGAGTATTCAGTAAAACCTACAAGGTACCTATATACTATACTCTGAACAGAATGAATATTATAATGGTATACATACAATTAATAAAAAAAACTGCATTTAAAAAGTAAAAATGAAAAGACAAGCATTTCAATTAAAAAGGAACAAATGAAAAGTAACGTGAAGAAGAATATAAATGTAATGAATGAATGGAAGTGATCAATAATTTCGTGATCGATATTATCTGTGCCCCGCCCTGGAACACTCGGCCCTGGTAACCCAATACGCGACAACGCGAGGGTTCAAATACACGCATGTGGAGACACTGGATGTGGCAACAGTATCTTTAGTTATAAACTAAATTTGTTGTAATTAAATATAATGTTCTGAGAAACCGAGATCGATTTCCAGTGAAAATTTAATTGCGGATCTGGGATGTCACGATTTTTTTTATTCTATGTTACATATTATAACGTGTCAAGGTATTTACTGAATTGAGAAGAACTGGCGAAACTCAGCGAACATGTCATTTGATAAACTGTTTTTTTTTCATTTCTTGTACATTCTAGTTCATAAACGAAGATACGTAAGTCACTGGCATTATACATATGTATACCAGTCGGTTTTTGGAGAGTCTGCATTTAGAGCCTTCGGTGCAGGTCGTTGGACAAAAATTGAATAAAGCAACATTTCTATACGCAACGAAATTGTGGTCCTAAATATCGAAGGGTAAAACATGACTCAATCTTAAACAAAAACATTTAAGTGTCACATCCATTAGATACGTATCTTGCGCGCAGTGCAAGGCTTTGTGTGAACAACCGGGTAGGGTCCGGTCGCGACACATCGTAACCGCGCCACGGACCATTGAACACACATGCACACACACTAGCGCAGATCAACTATTGTGACCTTCACTCAAAAAAAAAACAAATGAAGTAAGAGTTTTTAGGATAAACTACCTGTATTACTGAAACTGACAATTAGTTTGCCCACCTATCACGCTTAGTACTGTAACTCCTGCCAGGATCCACAGGGGGCACTGTAATGACTGAGCAGTGAAGCCCAGAAAGCCGAGGAAGAGCTAATTTGTCTTGGACACCACACCGAACGTAGTTTGCTAGTAAACATGCAAAATGTTAAATAGTATAATTTTATTGTTCTTTTGTCCAAATCTATCCCGTCTAGTGTGATGCAGACGAAGTTGCTAAGCCGTCTAGTATTATCGTAACAGGCAAGATCGTGTAGGGTCCTTTCGTTCGCGTCGCATCGAGATCGTCACGGACTATTGCATCTTGTTCCACACTCGCTTCATTACACAGATAATGTCGCCCTATAACATTTAACTGTGATAGTAAAAGTACACATAATGTCATTCAATTGTAGAATAGATTAGTTCAATCTAATATAATAGTAAAATTTATGTAACTGATAGTGTTCTCATAGAAGTCCAAAATCTAAAAAAAATAGTACAAAAAATCATTCAGGTCATTCTAACTTGTTACATAACATTGGCGCGGGGATAATAACTAGTACCGCCATCTATTGACGACATTTTGTCTGTTAGTTTTGAAACGACTGAAGCTCAATTTTCAGTGGCAAAATATAAGTCCAATAATACAAGACTAATTCTATTTTCCCCACGTTCGTCAATACATAGTATAAAACAAAGTCGCTTTCGCTGTATGTCTGTATGTATGCTTAGATCTTTAAAACTACGCAACGGATTTTGATGCGGTTTTTTTTAATAGATAGAGTGATTCTTAAGGAAGGTTTGTATGTATAATAAATGCATAATATAGTAGAGAAACACTGATAAATTTAAAGGTTTCTAATGTGATGTCGTAAATAAGCACGTTTTTTGCGCTTATATTACAAACGCTGGCTGAACCCTACGAGATAGAATAAAATAATGTACTACAGTATTGTTCACCTTAAAAAGTTCAACAAAAAAGTCCGCGATGATATATGTCTATCTCTTAGGGATAACGCAGCATAACCATTTTTATTCTTTACTAAAAAATGGTTATTTACGAAGTGATTTTAAACAATACAGCATTAATCCTTATCCAATTAAGTACCTTAAATAAATTGTGCATTTCTTATAGATCAATATGCTTTTTACAGCATGTAATTTAAGTGAATATTACCGAAGATATTACAAATTTAAAATGCAGGGTCGTAGTTGTTTGCGCCGGGCGGCGCTTGCCTATATAGGCTACAATTTTTGAACCCCTTTGTAACGCAGACGAAGTTGCGCGGGTCATCTAGTAACAAATAAAACTTACAATATTATGTTTTGCTCGCCAACTGTTCAATAAAAAGCACAAAAAAAACATCAACTCAAAGCCGCGTCAACTAAAGACAGATCGTCGCAAACAAAAGCGCAGATTATTATTTAGAAGTGACCAACAGCTGTGCATCGAATAAAATTCATTATAAAATGCACAGCATCCAAAGGGTTGAGGGCGCGTGGCCCAGCACGTGCGCAATGCTGGATTATGCTAATGCGAGCCACGGTCCGCTGCGTCATTCTAATCGTACTGAGTATCTGATGTGCGCTGTGGGCTTTTTTTACCCATTCATATTTTGATCGTTGGTGGTATTGCATGGAAAAAAAAATAGTTTTTTGGTCAGTTGCAAATGTTGCAATACTTTTTACAAAGTAAAAGTTTACGTTTCATAGTCTTTTCAATTATTAATATTATTTACATTGAGACATTCGTGACTACCACTTGATAAAAGATAGAGGGATTGGCAAGTTTATTCTCATTCTTCGTTCATCTAAGATATTTCCAAACCACGCTCAAGAACAGATGACCAAAAAAAATAAAGAACTTTTACTGCACTAAAAAGTAGTGATTCAAATACATCACGGAAAATGCACTTAACTGAAAAATATATATTTCAAGATTCATCAAACTTACGACAACAACGAAATTGAACATCTTCGACTTAATAATCAAAAATAACTCATTTAAAACGACAAGAACCTCAATTAGGGTACATCTAATTAACCGACAAATTCGTGAGAAACACGAACACACAAACAGGACAACGCTACAATATTCACCACTATTTATTTAGGTAATACACAACATGCGCGCGCACGTGTACGCCTCTTACTACCCTTGCGAATACTTCATTCCTACGATTCTCAATCTTATTGCCCCCAAATAAAGTGCATTTACATATAATAATTTTCATAAACAATTCCAGAATTAAATATCATTGTTAAAGTCCCTTATTAATGCAATATTGAGGTACAGAATGTCACAGGGGGTGGATTATTGTGTGCGAAAAATTAAGTAGGCTTTAAAGTTTGAAATGTGTCGTTAAAAGTTACATTGTCAGGGTATTTGCATATTATAGCGGAGTTAAAGCGACGACGATCAGAATAGATAACGAGTTATGCCGTTTTAATGCGATTTATTAGAGAAATTTCGAGTGTCTATTAACTTTGTTTAGAAGTTGTGACTGTATTACTTCGTCGTATTAACTTTTGGTGACTGCTACGTTGGGGATTAGATGTTAGATATTTTTTTGGTCATAACTTAAAAAAAAAAACGTAAAATTAATACAACTTTTTTCTAAATAAAATTTCTAAGTTTAATACGTTGTTAAACTTATTGCAACAATAGTCAGTCAATTTTAACAGATTATAAACTGGTAGGTTTTTACCTTATTCTCACAATAAAGCCACATAGGACAAATATATCCATACCTCCCACGTAAGTTGCTGTATCTCCAAAATTGCAAATTTACAATAGAGCGTTTTAAAGATTCAAAGTGAACCAAAATCTGCATTTATTGTTACATCTTTTTGAAATTTCGTATTTAAATGTAATATAACTCAAAGAATTTCAAAAAGATGTAACAATAAATGCAGATTTTGGTTCACTTTGAATTTTTGAAACGCTGTAAATTTGCAGTTTTGGAGATACAACAACTTACGTGGGAGGTATCGATATACAAAACCACTAAACGATATTTTAGTCAAAAAACTAAATACTATCAGTCACATAACCTATCAGGTCTCCCTTCGCATCCAAAGATTTTCGCAAAACAAATAAAAACATCGACATCCAGAGAATCGGGCAGATGGTCGTGTATCGATCGTAGGGCGAGCACTCACGGTCGACTGCTCCTATTATTGTTTAATCGCAATCTCGGCGATTACCATAACTATTGTACGCACATACCTATTACACCATACGCTTAAAGAATTTCATCGTTCCAGGAATGTTTTAACAAATTTGCCTAATTTAATTTGAACTTTTTTAGATTAATAACTATTACATAGCCTTTATACTCACAAATAATATAACTACTTATTAATAAAAGAAGATTGTTTGAAATCGGTTAAATAGATCTAGAGATTACTCCCTACAACCTCACATACTTCACATTACCTCTTTATAATTTTAGTATCAATTCTTATTAGATTTTTATTATAATAACAATATCACATCCTATTACTAAGAAACTTCATTCAATTTAATTAATCTATACTAATATTATAAAGCTGAAGAGTTTGTTTGTTTGTTTGTTTGAACGCGCTAATCTCAGAAACTACCGGTCCGATTTCAAAAATTCTTTCACTGTTGGAAAGTCCATTTATCGAGGAAGGTTATAGGCTATATTTTATTTTCAAAAAAAATAGGGATCCGCATGAAAATATCGAATATGTAACAAAAGGTGAAAAATCAAAAACCTATTTATGCGTACGCTGCAAAAACTATTGACAATAGAACAAAATGATGTACTACGGGTTTTTAGGTCTTTTGAAGACAAACAAAAAATTCCGCGACAGCATTTATCTAACTATCATAGTTTAGTCACAATAACCGCTTTTATGTTTATAAAAATAAAAAAAATGTCCGAAAAATTAATTTAACGTTAAATGAGTATCGTTATATTAACCCTTATCCAAATTAAGTATTATATTATTAAGAGTATGAATGTAGAAGTAAATTACTTTTTGTTTTATTCCAATCGGACTTTTCGTTTAGAAGTTATCACGAGTATAAAACGCAATTTTATTAATACACCCACAGCGGGCGGCGAAAATAATATCGCGACGACATAACGAGTACTGTTTGAACCCCTTTGTAACGCAGACGAAGTTGCGCGGGTCAGCTAGTATAATAATATTATAGTGAAAATATTTGGACCTGGCCCACGAGGTGACCGACACGTGGCGTATTGAATCGACCATCATTGTTCCGATCGTTGTATCTGTGCACGGTCTACTAGCGAAAAGCTTCGACCGTCATCTAGATAAGCTTTCGCTCCCCGGCTGGGTAAAGGGCCTGATTCAGAAGGCGGTCGTTCTTGACACGGCGCGTATTGTGAGGAGGTTCCTCTCTCTTGAGCCCTGACCACTGATGGCTTGGGTCGTAGACCCCGTCTCCAGTGGCCCTCTGTTTTTTATATTGTATTTTTAAATTTATTTTTTTGTTATTGTGTTCTTAAAAATATAATGTAAAAATGAGCAAATAAATGAGTATAGAATAATTTATAGTGAAAATAACGTCTAATCGCTTCATCAGAATTATGGTTGTAAAAAACTATTAATATTGTTTATGGTTGCCAATTAATTACTATTATTTGAATAAAAATGTCGATTGATTAAATATAAATATACGACTACTACTGCCAAGGAAATTCATTTGAATATTGCTAGTTGACTCCTGGTAACTATTTGCACCTGTCTTTGTCCGCAAATTAACAAAAACAAATATATTATTGAAGCACTATGAACAGATGTCACACTCAATCTATTTTATTTCCTTCAGTAAATCAGAAAACATTTACATAAACTTTAATTTTTTTACTATATTATTGGTAATTAATTACATAGATAAAAAAAATATTGCTCACGAAAGTAAATGTACATTGTCGAATTTAATACTAAACAGTATTATCTAACAGTTTATCCCGGTGTCATGTGCATAAAGTAGAGCTTGAAAAATTTAAGTGACAGGCAAATTATTAAAGTTCTGGAGTGGCGGCCACGAACCGGTAGGCGCAATGTTGGTTGACCCCTACAAGATGGACCGACGATCTGGTCAAGATCGCGGGAGGTCACTGGATGCAGATGGCGCAGGACTGGTCGATGTGGCGAGGTTTGGGGGAGGCCTATGTCCAGCAGTGGACGTCTATAGGCTGATGATGATGATGAATTATTAAAAACAAAACAATATTCTAAGAATTATTATAGCATTTGAATAAATAATTATGGAAGTTAACTCGTTCTAAAACACCATATAATCACACTAACAAGAAATTAAAGATGATAAAAATATATATCACCATACAAGTCATATTCATACAGATAATGTCTGCAATAATTCAATACTTTGACATGAAGCGATCCCGCGGGTAACATACGCATGTGGCATTAAAACTTAGCCGCAATTCAATTATACCACGGATATACGTGCGAATAATATTCATGTTTTAATTAATAATTTAATTGACTCCTTTCATGTTACCACAGTTTTATAACATTGATGGTATATGCTGTAAATTGAAAGCGTATTTAATAATCGTTGTGTGGTTTGCAGTGTGTGTGTGTAGTGTCAAATCGTTCACCTTCTAGGTATGCTGCAAAAGGTCGATTTTAGGACATTCGCAAATGCAACTTTTGTTAAACCATTCATTCCCTTTATTTACTTTTGTTGAAAAATAAGCTTATTAGTTTTCTTGAAATTTATTTTCAAACAGGATTGAAGTCATCGCAAAGTCGGTAACTGAGTCTTAAGTACAAAAACAAAATGAAGTAAGAACGCTCTCACAGCGGCGGGTCAGCTAATCCTTGCAAAGTCGGTAAACGCAGGCGACGGCGGCGACCTCGGTGCGAAGACTAATTGCTACTCTCCCGGCCTGATAATCCGTTCACAGCGGGCGGCATCCAAATTAAAAACCCCTGACACAACTGTCCGGCCTATGCTCAGGATTACCACGCCAGGGAAACATTCGCTACCCCAAAAACGAAGGGTGAAAATCTAAAACTTTGATACGAACTTTGAAATCCAGAGATGAAATAGTAATTTATCAAAGGATTTTGAAGGTCTCGAGGAGCGGAAGTGAACGATGGATGCCCTTTATCGCAAATTGCAGCAGAGGGCTTTATCGGAAATTCCGTGAACGGTTAAAAAAAGGAAAACCAATACGAAGAAGGCCGGAATGTTGCCAAAATGTTTTTAAGCTTGACAAAATTGGTTTTTAAACGGTTCGACGACGACGTTTCTTTCATTGGAACCCAATATTTGTTCTTGACTCTGATTGGTAGCCTCATAAAACGAGGAAATGGCGATCTGTTATCTCAAAGGGATAAGGTTACTGATCCGATGGATGTTTAGATATTGGTTTCACACTCTATAACGGGCAGACCCATTACAAAGTCATGTTATTTATAAGCCCATAACATGATAATGTATGCACGATGCGATAGACGCCTAAACGAATGCGCCGCTGTATTAATATTCAAACGGCTTTCGGCGAGCAGTCCGGTCCAGTGGATCCCGTGGCATTAGTCCCATTAACATTGCGGCGGTAGATCGTACTTGTGTAAACATTCCTCCGTACAGGTTGCCCTTTTACAAACAAAATAATAAATTCACCACAACATGTTCTACTAATAATATAATTATAATCAGCAGCTGTTCCTTGGACACTATTTTTATAGCTTGCTAAACGATATAAAGCAACATGTGCGCCATCCGCAGCCTGCTCATAAATTAGAAATAGATTAAAGAGTCTTCTTATTTTTCATCAGCTCGACTGGGTGTAGCTTCCTTCATAGTTGAGAACAGCTGTTGTAAAGGTTACGCCTTTATCCTTGCACCTGCGATCCCCCCTCGCCTCACCTCGTGCTCGTTAGGGTTAGCTACAATCCTATTAACAAAATCGTCTCGTAACTTTCTGTCACCCGATATTTGGCGATCGACGCGATAAGTATTTGACCGTCCTGACTTCCTCCTGTGCATTATGGTAATAATGTTTTCATTATTCATCAGCGATAAGCTTGTCTTTATAAATTTACCGCCTCGATAATTTAACATTTCCTCGAATTCTATTCACTGTAAGGCTGCGGTTCGCCGAACTATGTTCGCAGTAAACTCATCGCCCGTACACGTGCGAGGGTACAAATCCACAAAGGGTGCATTTTTTTTCTTTTTATCGCAAAAAATCCACTGACAATTACGAGATTAGGGATGAAGAGGTGGGTGCCAACCTTTTTCCTTTCAATCGGTAACCGTTGGTCTTTTTCTCGGAGTGAGGTTTCCTCAGCGGGGAATGTTTTAATTAAAAAATCTTTAAGTCCGGGGGCGTTCGCGGTCCGTAGTTGCACATTGTAATTTGTATGAATACTGAATCGCAAGTACCCGAATATTAATCAAGAGTTCGTTAATTAACTAAGAACTCGATCGGGCAGCGCGAATTTATTGTCGGAAAAGTTTTTTTGCTACTTTTTTGAAATTGTTGTATTCCACGTACGTTAGCGCAGATGGATGTGAATTTTTGTATATAGTTTTAGTTTAGAATGACGTGCAAGTGGTTTCAGATTGTCGTTTCCACGATGTGCATGTTTTATGATCACCGGAACAAGTGAGGAGAATCCGAGGCAAGGCACGCGAAACAGCCTAATGACTGCCCTGAGGATAAGTGCACATAATTTTGCCTGGTCGGAGGCGCTCACGCACGCGACTCGAACGTCAGCCGGGAGCCGTCGGTTCTATCGCGAACAATCACAATCAAAAACCGTAGTATAACAACGGTCCAGTAATCTCTGGACCAATGTAGAACAAATATTCTAGTAAATTTGATATTGTATAATTAATGTTTCTTCAGTCATAGTCGTTTCACCCTACAACCTTAGCTCGTGATGCAACTAATGATCGTCAGCTGTCGAGCTTCGTCATCCAAGTTTTGGTGTACACAAAAGACGACAACGATCGATCGGGGTCGCTCCGTCGTTCGTGACTATTGTTCGAGCGCCGAATGCACCACCGTACATCTGTTTCGTTCCTTTTTCACTGCATAATGAAACGCGGCGCATTGTAAGGAAAACGTCTACAAAAGAACACGCACTTTCTGCATTTATAAGAAAAATAACAAGCGCTCCGGGGCTAAATGGTGGGCGTCGTTGGCTGTCGGAAACGTGAAAGTCGATGCAACTGTTATGACATACGCGGTTCGTTAAGTGTTGTCGAAAATAAACAACACCACAGTCCGACACTTCAAAGAACACGCGTTTAATTAGCTGATTATTATTCCACATACATTTTTTCATTTGACTTAAAAACAATTATACTGCATCTGAAGAAGAACCTACTAAATGATAATAAAATTCAAATCTTACACATTTTTCGAGTCCATAAAACGACATTCAAGTGTACAACATTGAATATTGTAATACAGAGCCCACCGAGAGGGGAACGTGATTTGATCACATATCAATTTCAAATGGAGCTGAATAATTTACGAGGTAAGCGAATAAATGATCGGTTTATTGACTCTTGACACGGTCGCAGGTTGTTTTCACTGTCTTCTGTACATTCATTACAATGTAATTGCCGTGAACGTGTAGCTGGCAGATGTGGCTATTGACACAACCGCAACCGGGTAATTTCGATGTAAATACACTACTGTGGCGAAGTAACGAAATTGCCGTACTTTCCGTTTCAAAAGTTGACTTGCAACTTTCTTGGAATTATATTTTGCCGGCTAAAGGGAGGGTTTCGTAATTAATTTTCATTTCTACTGGGGATTAGACGAAGGTATAGGCAGTGCAAGTCGAAATAATATTCTCTTATAACCATAGAACAGACATGTCAGACTACCTCGTCTTAGAATTATTAACGGCTTTAGATTTTTTCTCACAATTCTAGAACTAAATAATTATTCTTCTCAAACCTTAATATGCATGTCTTTACGTTCAGTTATCTCTTTATATCAACTTATATGTAGAAAAACACATTACATTCCAAAACTTATGCTACTATGCTATTACTTATTTTTATTTATTAGGACAGAGAGCATCGCAGACGCCGTTCAGAAATACCATAATAAAACCAAACTCGCATGTACAATAAATCCTACCACTGAAATTAGCCGCATAATCACGTACGAAGAGTTCGGTAAGCACTGGCTGGCTAACTGAAATTTACAGCGGAAGATGCACGATATCATAAAAAGCACATTATGAATGCGGGTTCCGTGGTCGAAATTGCTCACCCCGGGGCCGGAGAGCCTGTGCCGGCTATTAAATATACTTAATTCGTTCTAAATGTTGGCCGCCGGGAGTTCTGAACTTTGTGGTCCCATCTGACGGCAAGCGTTGTACTTTGCTAATATTAGTAGGACAAATTTGAGACTAAAATAATAATCTTGAGAATTGCACTAGTTTGTGTTAGTAGGTTTGACTATGTCTATTTATATTTACTACTAGCTGGCCCACACAACTTCGTCTGCGTCACATAAGTAAATTATCTCACCGTTTAAACCTTCCCTGGACTTGGACGAATATTTCAAGATTAAAATAAGCCAAATCGGTTCAGTCGTTCTCGAGTTTTAGCGAGACTAACGAACAGCAATTCATTTTTATATGTAAGAAGATAGCTCAAAAGTTGTGTACAATGCAGACTTAATATACCTTGTATTCTCTATCAGTCCTTCATAGGGTAATACAGAAAAGAAACTTGGTAGAGGCACAAAAAACTAAATCTTGATACTCCTGATTAGAATGTTAGAGTCACCATCGACAGCATTGACAGTGTTCACAGCCAAACATCGAAACACAACTTACTATTAGATTTATCTATTATGCGAACTAATCAAAGTCATCGAAGCGTGTATCTCATCTCGCCGTATGGTAATGATCCGTTAACGCAAGGGTGGAACAACGCCTCGGGGCTTCGGGGAGTGCGCCAACCCTCGCGTGTGAAGCTACCACGGCAGCCGGACAAGAACAGAAAACAACAAAAATTGTATTCAAATTGCTGTAGCGCAAATTGTGCAGTATTTAAATAACGAATCGTTTACAACATTGAAATTAGAACCATTGAAAGGTTTCGATCACCGAAAAGTGAGCCTTGGAGATTTAGAAATCTTTTATTCTATTCTTGAATCTCGATAAAACTCTTATCAGTTGTTAAAGCAACAGTTTCCGATAGTTAAAACTATGAGAATCATCCATCACTCGCCAATAACCAATAGCCTATCGCAATTAGATAATGAAACCATCGATCTGTCTAAACATCAAATATGTTCTACCTAATTGAAAAAAAAAATCTAATCTTTTTTATCTAGATTTTTTATCAAGTTTCTAATATCGAAGTTCAGGAAACCCGTATCAAATTTCTAGTTGCTAGGCTAGTTTTTGTTACGTTTAACGGGTGATTTGAACTGTAGCTAACATCACGTCAGTCACTGTAGAAATAACTATCTGCGATAAGAATACAGCAAGAACATTTTTTATTGTTTAGTTTCTTTTTTTTGTAATAAAACTGGTGTTTATCTGTTCAATGAATTAGTCTATAATCAATTCGTACAGGACAATTGCAAAGCTCGTAACACACTGGTCTTCCCACGCTCGGTTCTGGATCAGTTTTTGTATAACATCGAGTTAACTATCGCGTGATACTATGCAGAGTATTCATTTTAAATATGCAATACAAACGGAATTGAACCGTATTCAGTAGTAATAAGAACGTCCTTGAATTCCACAGACAGACGAGGGACGAAAGTGGATATCGCGTGTTTCCCGATCGAATTATTCCGAAGAGTGACGCCCGTTAATTATCGGATAATTAATCTGTGCTCGTTTAATTTTTTGCGATCGCCTTGTTCCGTTGCGGTAGAGTTTAAAATCGATTAATTGTAATCGATTAAACGATTGATTTCCCGTGTTGTGATATCGAGAGCGATACTTCATTCCGCGGGAAGGTGCGAGATACGGCTTTATTTATGAGCGCGAATTTATCCATGTGTAAGAAACACGTACAAGTGTTGCTTTACTAACAACTTTGGCATCATTTTTTTTTTCTTCAAATATTAAATACCATAGATTAGTCACATCTAACACGCCAATACATACGTAGTCCGTCAATAAGACAATTTTATTCTAATCACGTCTAAAGACCGAGCTGTCAGGTTTGTCCTTCGATCCGTCCAAGTAACAAGTCATCAATAATAATAAGAGTTGTTCTGTATGACGGGGTAGAGGCCACCCGCGGGCAGGCGGCGCCGCGCGCGAAACTCGTGGCGAGACGTCTCGAGTGTCCGCTACCTGTGTTCACTTCACATCACTACATTAGAGCGTTAGGGTTGACAGTGGCAGCTAAATTTTAATCATTTTATAGGTATGCGAACTAATCCATCAACAGGTATTATCTACTATTGTTAAGAGGTCAAAAAATATCCACACATGAACGCAATATGATAATGATAAAAGATAGTCCAACATTATAAGTTAAGCGACAGTAGTTTGGCTGACAACTTCGCAAGGTACTCAATTTTAATTGAGAT
This sequence comes from Trilocha varians, assembly GCA_030269945.2. Classification (NCBI taxonomy): domain Eukaryota; kingdom Metazoa; phylum Arthropoda; class Insecta; order Lepidoptera; family Bombycidae; genus Trilocha; species Trilocha varians. The sequence continues at coordinate 2,573,794 of AP028265.1, read as the reverse complement.
GATAGAATTTAAAGAAAACATCGAAATAGTTTAATTATGTTAAAGTGTCTTAATTTACGTTTAGAACATGGCTACCATACATAAATGAATAAAATGATAATTAAACCGCAAATAGCTTAATTAATTCATAACTCACAAGTTGCAAATTGCTAAACGGACACCTTGTTTAAATGTGTTTTATTCACAAGTTCAGATCAATACCCTAAAACGCAAAGCATGTTCTGTCTGCATAAAATGTATTTGTTAGCACAGAAAAGTGCACTAAACTCACAAGGATTTTTATGACTGATGACTTAATTGAAAAAAAAAATTAGTTGCCTGTAAAGTCGGTATACGGGCGAAAGTTTTACGTGACAACGACTCGGGCATGGTTAGCCCGCCTAAGAGCGAGAGAGACAGACATAAAAAGTGAAAGGCACGCGTGCCTCTCACTCGTTCTCATTGTGAGCGCATAACATGAGCGGAGCGTAACGCAGTTTCTTGAAGTGTCACCCGGCAAACCAATTTATAAGACGTTGTCACGTCAAAATAAGATGGTTTTGTCAACCCTAACAGTAATGAATATTTTGGAGATCAGCTCGAACTTTGACGTGGTATACGAAATTACTTGATAGTCGATGTCTCGTCTTAGAAGCCATTAAGTTGCACGCCATTAGACCGTACCGCGATGTATCAGATTATAATATAATTTAAAAGTTCTCTTACTTATAACTACTTGTAAGAAAGTAGAAATATACCTGTAGAAATATCATGAAATTTGATATTTCTAATAAGATAATATGACACTTTTTTTTCGTTAATTCTAACACTAGTAACGTTGTTGGGTAGTTTATAAGGAAATGATACAAAAATACATTTCTCATAAGCTACTATGGAGATGTTCCTAGTTCTATGTTTAAAAGGAAGCCTATAAGAATAGGCCTGTGCAGAAACTTCGCCACTATGGGGTAATAAAAATCAGTAGACTACAAATCTATCTCTATTAATCACTAGGGTCGTCTTGATTTTAGTTGAAGCCGTAAAAAAATAACAACTTCGCTATAAAATCAACCTAAATAACTATAAAAAATTCTTGCCACCCCTACGAAATTATGAGTTTATCCGTATTCCTTTTATATTGAATAATGCTCCTTCATTTCGCGAGTTAAAGTGAACACGACGTCTACTGGTTCACGGAGACTATACTTTACTAGCAGATAGCAACTTCGTCTGTGTCACAAAAAAGAGGGTTCAGAGAGTATTTGCGATGTCAGCGCTGACTAATGACCTATTCTATATCACATCAAACTCTACTATATTACACATGTATTATTAACATAAACCTTCCCCTTGAATCATTCTGTCTATTAAAAAAAGCCATATTCCACATCCATAGCGTAGTTTAAAAGATTTAATCATACATAGAGACGTGCAGCGGAAGCAAATTTGTATACTATGTTGTGATAGTACTTTAAGAGGTATCTTCTAGTTAACTATGTAAAGATGAAGGCTAGAGTAAGCTGAGAACTGTAGAACAGGTTTCGAGAACGTACTCAGAAACCACAAGGGGTTTGTAGCAATAAAATTGCGGTAGACATCCTATCCACTCATATTAAATACTAAAGATTTTGTTGCATAGTCGTTCTTGAGGGAATAGCATATGTTACGAGATAAGTTTCGCTTGTGTTGTAGATTGAAATCCTTTTAAAAAACAATTTTTTTAAGTTATTGTAACTAAATTTAAGGATACCTATCAAACACGATAAACTAATTTTGGAGTAAATTTTCACATATTGAAATCGTTACCCATATTAATTATATGTTTACGTAAATAAAAACGTGCACGTGTTATCTTATCTAAACAAACAATTAAATCTAACTAGCTTCCACTAAGAATCTCGTGACAGACGCTCAAACGATACCAAATTCACGTGAAAAATGATCGCTTATCTCCTCGCTTCTGTGTCGAGTTGAAGTTTCCTACAGAACGTTGCACGATCCATGTACATTTATGGCGCGATAATAGCAGTAAATTATAACATAGAATAGCTACAGTAACGAAATTAAACTATAAACAAAGCTAGTAGATAGCGTTCACGTAGACAGCTTTTATAGAAATAAACTAATAAAACAACTGTAGGTACTATAACAATCCATTACTGACCACTGCTGGGATGGTAGTAGTCTCGAAATTTCGACGTTGTTGCAAACGTTGTTGTTGATCACGAGAAGACTGAAAATCTGTTTACCTTTTCTCGTTTGCTTTTAGTATTTGAAACTCAGTAGTAGGTACTAGCCATTTGATAATGACGTCGAAATATTGAGACTACTCAATTTAATTTCAATCGTAGTCGAACCTATTAATTGGTCATAGAAATACTGAATTAAAATAATGTCACCATGAATATATTAATGATTTTGACTTCTGTATGCAAGTGGAACTTTGTGGTCATTAAGTTGACTGGCACCTTTTCATTAAACGTACATGTAGTACGATCACGTGCGATGGTTTATTAACCGTCGATTATCTTAATTTAGTGGCCTGTGAACAATGAGGCCCCACGGATGCGTGGTCGAGTGCAATTATCACACGTAGTATCACTATTGTGGACATTATTTCATTACTTTTAGTTTAAATGTCTGTGCCCACGCTACTTTGTATAGCAGTCAATATCTAAGTTAAGAATACCTTTTTAAAATGAGCCCAAACAAGACGGTACTTTTTTATTTTATTTTTTTATTGCCTTGTATGCAGACGAGCTAACGGGCCGGTACTTGTTCTCTTGTACTAAAACAAGAGTTAATGTGGTCACTTTCCGAATCTATCATCGAATCATCACGTTGGCCGTAAGCTCGGTTATCTATCTTACAATAAAAAAAAAACTTAAGAGGTGTCATGGGACACCCGAATAGAACGAAGTTCCTTTCGATTAAAAGATATCTTATATATTTTTTTCCTAACGTAACGCGCGATAAGGAACGTGTTTTAAAAGATTTTGATCGCAGCGCCATCTAGCGATAATCATCTAAAACAAAAAAAGTGTCATGACAACTTTTCGTAAGATTTTTTTCCGTCTAGCCCCCTTTCGATAACGCGCTATAAGGAACGTCGTTCCAAAAAGAATCAGCTCCAATATCATTACAATTGCAGCGACAATCTGGTCAAATTTATCTTACAAGATTCCACCCGATTAATATGTACCTACCTATTCACCTTCGTAAGATAAGTAAATAGTTACATCCACCGCAAGTTAATGTAAAACTAGTAGAAGGGCAGTACGATAAAAACTTACTGTATGTTTCTACAGAACTCTATCACAAACTAAATCATCGTAGTGGTCAGACACCGTATTATTCAAGATTCGCTGACCACTAAACGTGATTCCGAAAACATGATCAATCATCATTTTCACGGTAATGATTTCATCAGACCAACGCTGATGTTAATCATGGTACGAGCACAAGGATGCTACGCACAAGAATTCGTTCAACCGGACTTTGTGGATACCGTCTAGGATTCTTATCGGGACGTGAGAATATAATTAAAAATTCCGCCGGAGTCGACGCCTAACTGTCCCGACGCGGTTAAAATGTAAGCACACTGTGCTCGTCATCTGCGAAGGCGGGACGATAAAAACATTCGCGCGACGCATGCGAGAACAGTTTTAATTTAAATTAAAACACTGTTTAAACATATACGAGTAGCTTGAAAAACTAAAAATATACACGCCTTTCAAACGTTCCCAGCTCGAAACCAGTCCTCGTACTTCAAACGTTTAAAGTTTAGTTAGTATAATTAACATTACCCGTAGCAGCTCCTGGCGTACCATAAACACAAGACGAACGCCTCCATGAAAAAAATGTTTCGAATTAAACTTGATAACGAGCACGGAGACCATCGCGGGCGCGTGTTTACGCATTCATATGAAAGAACAAGTTCAATGGCAACGATACGGACACCGAAAAAACGTTACATAAATACGGCGAGGTCAATGTCGCGACAACGACGAACAAAGATCGCGAAAGTGCTCCGGCAACGCGCGAGCTCTCGACGACTCGGATAATTGCGATGTAATCGACGTAATACATCCACTCGACTCGTTTCCATTTACGGAGCTCGCAGCTTGCTAGAAGAAACAGCTGACCGCCGGCACGCGCCTCGTTGCATATTAATGTCGCACTCGACGCAAAAACACAAATAAAATCGAAATGTTACTATGAAATATCGGACTGGCACATGCAGGCGCCTCGATTATGCAATCGTTGTCGAACATCGTATAAATCAAACTCGGACTCGTCTTGCTGTAATCGATTTCAGTTTTTCGATTCACTCTTGTTTTATGTTGTAGCTTGTAATTCGACTGTTTAAATTCGCTTTTAACGATTATTGTTACAGTAAAATTTTATTGTATTGCTGAACATGTTAATTTTTTGATTTAATGCTGCAATTGTTTTGCATGTCTTCGACGTCAAAAATCACAATAAAATTATCATCAATTGTTAATTTTCTAATATGAAAGCGTTTAATTATTTCAACCCGAACCTCAACTTTATCAACGCACAAGTAGCTTTCACTTAGTAAGACCATCCTTACTACCAGCTTTTCTGAAAACGACGCCACCACAGCCATTTTCAGACCACATATTGATGACACGATCACCAAACGTGACATTTACGGGAGAGCCAAGCCCTTCCCCATACAATAAGTATCGCATTCTATTGACAAAGTAAATTTCGCGACAGTACCCCGCTGAGAGGCAGCTGCCCCACATCGCGGAACAAATAAAACGGAGCATCAAAGTATTTTAACGGCATTGAAACAATTTACGATCCCGTCGAGAGATAATGTCTGTATGAATGAAAGTCATGATGAAGTTCGCTTTCAGTTCTGACTCGGCTTCATCTATTATTTTCATTGAACGTGCCGAACAAACAGAATTGGATATTAGTAAAATGTCGTCTGCAATTATACAGTTTAGTATGATACTACTGTATGTATCATTATTATAATTTTCTTAATTGGATTAGCGAGTGTCTAAAGGGGGAATTTATAAACTAATGATTTAATTTTGTCTTTCATTGAAGTTGTAAAAAACACCGCGCAATCACTTCATTAAGTCACTTTTTCAAATGACAATCAAAAGACATTGAAAGGATGATGAATACAAAATCTTAGGTTTTTAGTATCCGACAGGTCAAGTAGGTGGTAATCATTAATTACTAGAAAAATATCACAATAATTACATTGAAGTCTCGACAACTATTGCGATAATCATTAATTTAAAAAAACTAGACCTATGCATTTTTTCACGTAGCAGCTTGATAGGATCATATTTTTACACAGTGCATCGAGGCAGGTGGCGTAGGTCAACGACGTAAGACCTTTAGCTTGTCGCGTGCCCGCACATGCTGCGTTTTAAATCAACTGTGTGCTAATGTGCACTTAGTACAATGATGTGTACTTTAATTAAAGTTATGTTCGATATTTCGAGTCGCATTTAATCAATTATCTGCGCCCCGGAGGCGGATTAAGTGTTCGACTTAAATTAATGGCTGTTAAATATTTTTTAACGAGTAAATAAGATTAATATGCAATTTTAACGCAAGTGCGATGTATTTATAATTGGCATGAATATTAGTAACAAACGAGCATAATGATGAATAAATGATTTTTTATTCATGGTTGCTGATCGAATACTCGACTTTAGAAGGATTTTTTTAATAGGCTTACACGCAGATTACTGCAATGTCAGAACAAATTACAGGTTAGTTATCTACGAGTTACTCTTCAGGACTCTCTTTAAGCCTGTTTTTAAGGACAGCGCTCGGGAAACACCGAGAAGAGAACCTCATTCCATCGGATCAAACCGAACAATTTTGATACCTTTTTTACTGTCTGATCCTAAAATGTAAGCTGAATTTTTGTCTAAACATCTAGAAGTTAGTTACTTTTTTTGCTACTACCTTCACATTAAAAAACATACAATTTGTAGAATCATCAACGTCAGCATAAATTAAAAACCGTCAGTCATCACAAGTTTTTACAGCACAAAGTCGTCAGTTTGTTGTGAAACTGCACTGTAATGGGTTTTCAGGTACGGCGCTAATGGACGATGATACGAGTGAAGTTGATGGCTCGAAACGTAGGAATGGATACAGAACAGTTTGTTTTAATTGTAGTATTGTACTTATATGTAGTTGTATGAGTTTTTTTTTAGTTGGAGGAAATCACCGGTTCCCCAACCGACCCCGGGGCGGGGTATGTAGGAGTTGAACCGCACTAAAACCTCCAACCGCTCACACTCAGCGTCCGAACCTCGGCTGAGGCCAGAACCCAGCACGGGGTTATGAGGGACGGCGCGACGCGTTACGCCCACTGCAGTCTTTCCCGTCGCGCCGCCCCCTTATAGTTGTATGAAAGCATAGTGAGTTCGATTCTAAAGTTTTTGATCTTTGACAAGGCATTTTTAGTTTTGTTTTTGTGTTATTCAGAATGATTTCTACCTTATGATACTCACTTTTTTGAGTATCTTGAGTGTTACGTTGAACGTAGTAATCCAACCATTTTCGCTTGAATCTACCCGTTTTACCGAACAAAATAAACGGATCACTACAATTTACCTTAAAAATAACTTCAACTATCATGTAAATAGATTTCAGCTACAAAATATAATATTTTCTTTCTAGCAACGCATCTTGCTCAATATTTGCTTTGATTAGCATATAATTACAAGTTTTTTCGTGTGTCCGTGCTCGGTCGGCCGTGGTACAGACTATAAACGTAATTTCTCTCGCTCTTGCTGTATTTCTATGATGTTAATGACGTCATTACGTGTTATATACGCCTCGTTTCGACTGCATTAAACTAGTAAAATTGATTAACACTGAGTGGATTCGGATTGTAATTGATATTGCATGGTATTAGGAACGTATTACTACGTATAGTTCATTGGCAGTATTTTATGATTCAATGGAAGTACAAAGGTATTTATTATCTTAAGTTAGATTGTAGGTAACAGTTTCGCAGTTTCCCCTGACATTGCAGAGGTCCAGACCTACGCTTGATGCAACGTTATTTTATAACGAGAAAACAATCGAAGGATTGTAATTCATTTATGATAATTAAAACCATTTTCTTATAAAAAGCTAATCATAAACTACCTATTTTCGAGAAACCAAAACTAAAGCGAAACATAATGCGTGTTTACCACAGCTATTGAATAACAAACGTTTTGTTTTTATTTCATATGTAATAATAAATATCAAGTACTAGGGCACACCCTTAGGACAGTAGTTACGAGTTTCCGTGGTGAGGGGCCTATTAGTGGAAACGGGTCGTGTATCTCAACGCCTCGGGGGACAATTTTGGCTTCTGAAAACCGGACAGCACACCTGCCTCGAAAGGGATCGAACATCAATACATAAATCATGCTTAAAAGTTAATGCTTATGTGCGAGATGTATTTTTTTGAATTTTAACTGTTAAACATAGGTATTGAATTGAATTTAAAAATAGGTTAAGTTAGGTCTATTTCTATTGTCAAGCAAATAAATAAAACTTATTTTCATATGCAGTGTAGAATTATGCAGTGCATATTTATCGGCGAATCGTAATTACAAAACGGGCAGAGTCGAGAATCGAGTCAAGGTGTCAAGATATTATCAATACATATCGTTTCTTACCTCCAGCTATTTAATCACGGAATTAAATAAAATCGTCGGCGTACGAGTACTGACTTAAGGTTAACGCTCATTGAAGCATTTCAGAACCGTATTACCGTACAAGTAGTATCAACCACTACTTTTCCAGGAGCTGTCAGAATAAATTGAAAGAATTATGTTTTTTTTAATGCTTTTTTAGGTAAAAAAGCACACGGCCACCGAGAAAGTTAGTTTTTATTAAACTGGGCATCACGTGGTCGTTGTTACTAAGAAATGCACCAACATCGTAAATTAGGCATCAGCTAAAGAGCACAACGCATCGAGCTATCCATATTCTTTGGATGACTTTCTATAGTACCTAGTGCATTCATTACGTCGATGCAGCATCGCCCTAATACCATCATTTACAACTGTGCGCGTATTGAGAAAAAAACAATTCCAGCTCGGAGCAATACGATTATAAGTTGATAAATGAGCGTTTATCTTAATCGATACATTCGATTACCGGATAATTCAAAAATAAAATAACCGTCGAGAAGATTTTCATCGATTCTTTATCGATATTTAAATCTCTACTGTGACTAACTTAATTTGGATAAATAATAATCGATTAATTTTAATGTGACGGAGTTCCTGAGTTTTATGGTTAAACGGCACGCTAGTGATGAGAATTTAACATTTAATTAATTATTTTACGCGAGTTTTATGCTAATAGCGCATTATTTATAATAGAGATAGGAACTATTTGAATAAACTTATGATTTGCTTAAATCATATTTTTAAAGTTCATTTAACAAGTTAATATTTTTTTACGAACGTGATTTTTTAAAAGTTTAAGTTTTACATTCTAATTTCAAGAGTCCGTTAAACAAAATTTTACAGGTATGTACGTCAATATTGAAATGAACTTTGTCTGCCTTGATAAATATCTTACATAAGGCGTTAAATAAAAACCAGAAATTCTATAGAGATTCACATTGAATTTTTACCTTTTTGAAAATATAATATTTATGATCCGCTATGGAGTAGTGAAGTTCTTGAGACAGATCCCGTGCATAAGTCATGAGATCTTATATTTTAAAGTAGATATCTGTGTTTTTCGTGGTTTTGTGAAGAACGAATGACATGACAGGTGGCAGGTGCTTCTCGCGGTTTTTGTAATACATTCTATAGGGCACAATTTAAGTTTTACCTGCACGGTAAAAACGGGAAAACAATGGAATCATTCTTATCGCAAGAAAGAGACTATTTATATTAAGTTATTTTCACTTCTATACAAATAAAATTGGTGAATTCAATTGATTCAGCGTCATAAAAACAAGCAACGCCATCTATTGACAACATTTTTGACTGTCTGTTCGTACCAAACGTTTCAAATTCTCTACAAACATTTTTTCTCCCGATATAGACGACATTACGTGAGACAGATAGTTTACAGAATAAATCGAGTAAAACACAAATATCGCGATTACAATCAATGAATTTCGACATCGATAAGGCTCGTACGTTACCTCCTATCGTATTTGATAACATGTGATGACCTTGTAGTAACAAGATCTGATGACGTCACTCTGAAACGCGTATGCTGTAATATTGTATAATAGATTATATTTACACAACACTTACACTTTTATTAGCACTGTTGTATCCGTGGCGTAGAATAACCATACAGAAATAAATCTTTATGAAAATTACATACGCATCCAAATTACACAAAATTTCAAGTAGTTTAAAAAATGTATGCAAAAATTTAATTAAAAATGATGTTCGTTGATCCTTACTTCAACCTGATGTGACATCTCCAAAACCATTATTCAAGGACTATACTTAGGCAACGAAGTGATATAATAAGTTATCTGTACAGTACATTTATTGTTGTACACAGAATTGAGTGCGCGTGTAATCGATAATTTTATATGTGGAATTATTTAAAAATAATTATTATTTAAATTCCTAAATGGCAATAAAAAATAGTGCTTTAATTGCTTTTACATTACTTATCAATAAGGTGTCAACATCCGCCACCAATTTGGGTGAATTACCTGAAACAAAAATAATATTATTAAAATGCTATAAATCATAAATTATACTTGTGTTGTCTATGGCATTTCTTTATTTGTGTGATTCTATAGAATGCAAAGGATTGAGTTCGGTGATATTCCATACAATCAAAAACATACTCATTTATTATTTTTCCACTCGTCCTACTACCTTGCTCTGAAGGCGTTAAAATTTTCCCAAAGCTGTAATAACAGCTCAAAAGTGGCTTCATGTACATTGTATCTATAACCCACATGCACACCAAAATCACCTTACTCTATTCAGGAATACAGACCATTTTGGCTTCTTTACATGGATTCACACGACCACGCTAACATTTTACATAATATTTTTTCTATTTCAATATTTATTCGTATGTGTGCGTGTGTTAATTATGTGTGTGCTTTTGATAAGACTGTCATGATTTCATGTGGAAACTTACAATTTATGACATTGATACACTGGATCATTTTCCTATCAATGATTTATTGAATCTTAATTGAATAAGTGTGTGCATTCATTGACGGCGTCGTTTGTAGTGATGAGCAACATTGGTCTTGCAAAAAAGCAAGACCGAGACTATACGCAAGACTCAACCAAATTTTTTTTTGTCACAGTAATTAAATGAGATAAAATATTTTTAACAGCGTCAACATAATAATATGCTTTTCTTGGAATAATATTAGTGGGCACGTCGAATTGTTAGTTTTTTTTACTAGAGATGAGCAAAATTGGTCTTGGTCTTGCAACCTTACCTTGCTTTTTTGACCAAGACCAGGACAAGACCAAGACTAAGACCGAACAAGCAACTGACTGAGCTTGGTCTCGAGTCTTGGTCTTGCTTCGCTCATCACTAGTCGTTTGCAATTAGGCAATCCTTTTTGGCTTCGATTAGATAAATGTTGAGTTAAGATTATCTACTACATTATTTAAATAATCAATGTTCTAGAAGTAGAGTTCCCTTTTGATTTCGTTAAGTATTGGTTTGCCTCTCTTATCTGCAAGCATATTGGCAAACAAGCCTGAAATATTTAATTCTGTAGTCACAAACATTATCATCATTAACAACCAGCACTATTACACTACTGGATATACTTCTATCAAAAACGCCTTTAAAACGTAGTATTCTGATCATCTAATCTCAACGATCTCTTTCAATCTACCCAGTTCTTTGCACTATCGATTCTTGGAGATTTATCTAACAAGTCCTGTTTACTTTGTATTTTATGCTTCTAAAATAACCACTGTTGATACAATTAACGCTAAAAGCATCGGGCCAGAACGTGTTGATCGATCACGCGGACAATGGGAAAGAAAACTGCATTAGGGACCAAGCCCTGCTGTTGTATCTATGGGCGGATATACGGTGTCATTAACGAACTACGAAAAATAATCTCTTTGTAGTTTTTAGCGACAATAGATACAAAGGGTCGTTTTCTATAAATTAGATGTCAACAGTAGGTGCTGATAGTTCAATCAAGTGAGAAAAATACCGTCGTAACTTTTCAACTAGTGTTGAATAACGATAGGTCCTTCTTTTGAAAACTATTTTTAGAATAAAGAAAACAATTTTATTTTCAGTGCAAATTATTTGTCTGGGGAATGTCGTGAGAATCTACTATTGTTTTTTTAGGTTTTTATTTTAAAACTTTAATAATTATTCTATAAATCTGTTTTTTTTTTCAGATTTGGAGACTTCTTTTTTACCTGTTACTTTTACAGATACCTACAGACAATTCCGTTGAAAATTTATAAAACACCTACTCTATCATCACGGCATCAATAGCCTGCCACCCTGTCTCATAGATACGGCCCTCGATTTGGTATCGTTCGGAAGTCGTAGAAATGCAAGGATTATGCAGCAATCTGCCGTCAGAGGTCCCCCGTAGCAACGTATCCTGTTGCCAGGATTAATTGCTGTTTACCCCACGGAGGGCCAGATACACCAAACATAACGAGAAATTAGCCACGGTTGTTATATCAAATTATTATTACGGAGCCTTCGCACGGCGGTCGGATTTGGTCTTGTGTGCTTTGAAGTGTTTTGAGATGCACTTAAATAAATTAAGTTGGATGTCAGATTAAATTCGAAGAGATCTTTTGCGATTTCATTTGTGCAGTAAGTTTATGTTTTTGTGAACTTGTTTGGGCGGCAAAGTGAAGTGTCGTTTTAACTTTTGATTGACAAGGATTTGAGGTAATTTATATTGATCTCTTGGGTTGTAAAATTCACGATTGAATTATAACTTGTCCTTTTTCCACAGGCACTTTACAGGAGTACTTGATTCGATTTTATGTTGCCATTTTTGCATTAGCATTGGACGAACGAACGAACAAGAGAGTCCACGAGTTTCTTAGTTCTTAATTATAGCCTTACTTAAGTTACACAGGTCTTATTTGCGACTTCAGAGTTCAGATCAAATCAACAAATACGTAAAGATACACAAGACCGCCAGTTAGGAAACAATTCAGCAGATCTAAGCATTCAGATAGCGGTCTACTACAGACTAGACGGTCGCATTGTTCGCTATTCCCCAAAGGAATGCTGCAGTTCAATGGAATTCGGAAGACGTTGTTGCCTTGTCTGTTGTACTGTTGTAGTTTGATCATTGGTAATGGACTTTGTAACTTTACTAATCTCCGTGCAAATAGCTTGGCTTATTCTAAAATTAACTTTGTATCTTCTCAAGTGATTATTGTTTTATTCCTAAACAAATCGTCAACAACAAAGGTATTGAGCTCAAATTCTTAGAAGCAACCGTATTTAAACCCGCTTTGATCACACGTGGTGTTCTAACCTGATCCCTCTACTGATGACACCTGAAACCCAGCAATGCAAGCAGTAATGGATTGTACCAGTACTAATCAAGCTTCAAAAAGGTGCATCACCATTACCTAACATCAACCATATTTGAAAACAACAAAAACCATAATAACGGACCTAACGCAATATAACAGAACAAAAACCTAACATATGACCACATGATGTAGCAAAAAACCTCTTTCTGATTGATGTCCGTCCTTGAATGTCCTTCAGACTAGTTCAGAAAAGATTTAGACAAAAACACGTCACGAAAAGTCGATTATATGCATCAACCGTTTTGCAAATCGCCTGCGGTCATATGAACAATACAATGTACCTGATAATTTGTCTGCATTGTTTTGAAATTACTGTAGAATTAGGTACTCTTGGTATTTATCGTAGTATATTGTTTTATTTATAAGTTTAGGTAAAATAATAATTACTTTCGGAGGCATTATCGAGTACTCTTGGATAATTAATGTCTTTACCCGTTATATTTTTCACACTATATTTTAACTTACACAGTTACAACTTCACAGGCTAACATAGTACTGACCTGAGATTTGACAGCACTGTTTGACTAATTTACAATATCGTCACAACACGGTAGTAAGAAGAGGAAAACTAAATACCAGTTAAAATTTAAATAAACTACGAATCGGACTTAATAACAATAAATCATGCGCTATCAAAAGTCAACTTCAATTAATTTATCCCTATTGTTATTTAAACAAGACCTTATCGTCACAACTTGGGTATAAATTCTTGTAGTGCCAATATGAAAAGTTTAGTGAAAATGTCAGAGGTGGACAAGGCAGGTGCAGGCACCTTCCAACATCTGCTGGACATTCTTCGATAAATTTAAAGAAAAACATGTTTGTGACATATTTCGAATAATCGTTACAAGCAATTAAATCGATAAAACAATGCAACAATGTATTAAAGTACTTAGGTATAAAAAGTTTTGGTTATTTGTTTGAAAGGGATCTTTAAATTTTTGTAAGATTTTTATGATCTTTCTCGTTTCTTTCTAAGCTTCCCTCCATCTTTAAAAGACACTTGAAAATGGTGATCAATCGAGTTCTTAATTCCAATTGCAGAGTTACCCAAAAAACTTCTAAATTCACAAACTGATTATATTATTATTAAAAAGTAAATATTAGCAAATCAAACATGTTTCATTAAAACTAGCTAAGTATCAATTAATTTAGTTAATTAATAATTCATAACCGTGTTCAAACTGTTGGTATAATGACACTTGAATCGTTTTCAATGTTTTTTATTACCTATGATGGACAAAGTTACGGACCACCTTTTTTTTGCTTTGCCATTTCCGCCATTTTCTGACTTGAAGTCCAAGTTTCACGTATAAAAAATAATAGACCATCACATGAACCGCTCAGACATTAAAACTACTTATATATAACAACATAGAATATAATATTAAATTATAAAATGAAAAGATTTTAAGTTACATTATTTTTCGAAGTAGATAGTTCGACTGTTGAAAAGTTACCTACATAGTTGGAGTTTGTACTGTGACAAAGGAGTGAAAGGCTTCTAATTAAAAAGCAAAAGGCGCATCGCAAATTTGTAACGTTGTGCCTAATTGCAAACTTGCGGCCCGCAAACTTCACCGGTTCTTCTAGATGTGCCAGTTGATTTTTAAACGGTTTTATTTAGCTCACCCCGTTTGTTTTATTCTTAATTAATTTATTCTTCCGTCAAATCTAGTAATTCAAATTTCACCCTCTTCCTTTCAACCGATTAATCTGAAATTTTGTATACCCTTTGGATTTTGGTGACAATACAATTATGTTTATTCATTATCATTATAAATTCAAGATGGCGGCCGCTACAAAATGGCGGATAACGTAGGTTTTATCAATCCCATCAATATGGGTATCAAATGAAAGGGCTCAACAAGCAGAATACAATATACTATACAAAATTGAAATCCAAGATGGCGGCCGCTACAAAATGGCGGATAACGTAGGTTTTATTAATCCCATCAATATGGGTATCAAATGAAAGGGCTCAACAAGTACAATACAATATACTATAAAAAATTGGAGGCCAAGATGGCCGCCGCTACCAAATGGCTGATGACAATTTTTATCAAACTAAAAACTAGAAAATAAAAATAGGTAAAAAACTTTTTAAGTTAAACGGTTTTATGTTAAACATATGTACATTGCAATGTTTAAGATAAATGTACTAAAAACCAAAAAATAATAAAATAGATACAGTCGTGGGAATTATAAAACCGTTGGGCACATCAATTTTCGACAATGGTTGTTGTCTTAATTATAGTGTAACATTACAAAACAAACATTTTAATCAACGATTGTAGATAAATTGACGTGCCCAACGGTTTTATAATTCCCACGACTGTATCTATTTTATTATTTTTTGGTTTTTAGTACATTTATCTTAAACATTGCAATGTACATATGTTTAACATAAAACCGTTTAACTTAAAAAGCTTTTTACCTATTTTTATTACAAGTGATATTACTATTAGTGATGATATTTATAAACTAATTCCCAAACTTTTATCTGTTTCAAATTTTAATTACGTTTTTTTATTTATTTTACGTAATTGTGTTTTTCATTATATTTTGATACTTAAGATTGTCTGCAGTAGGTCGTTATCAGTGATAAGAGCGCCCTTTGTACTGATTACGTATATCTTTGTTCCGGTAATAAATTTGATAAAAATAAGTAATATACAATACAATTTAAAGATTTTGTTTAGTAAGTAAATAAATCATTTGTCAAATTTCAACAAAATCTAGTCTGCGGGCCGTATCTTATTTAAGTTTGTCGATAACTGCACCGCTGTGTTGCCCTTTACAAGCATTTACAGAAATTCCTAGGCGAGGTCTCGCCATTTGTTTGACAACGTGACAACGAGTGATCACTTTTAATCTAAATATTAGATTTCTTGTTGCAGACGTGGTCGTATTATTGTTAAAGTTTAATAATAGAGTCTGTTTGTCTATCTCATAAGATTGTTGAACATAAGATACAGCCATTTGATCTAATGAATGCACCGAATTTTATATCACATTTTTGAGCTACCATTACTAATGACATTAAAACATCACTGAAACAATAAAGGCTTTTGGATATTTGCCTCCGCGAGGATCCGCAGTGGCGACCACCATAATGACTGAGTAGTAAAGCTCAGGAACCCGAGGAAAAGCTAACTTGTCTTTGGTCCCGCAAAGAATTCAATCAGAAGATGATAGGAGTAAAAAAAAATAAAAACTATACATCACTAATTGGAACTCACAAGTTTCCTCATCATTCCAAAAAATAGCAACATCACTTCCTATTTAGTGTGGAGTTCAGTTTCCCAGGCACTTAAAACGACGGTGCACGAACGGTTCAAGTCGATAATTGCGTTAACACAAGCACAGTACATGTACTAGGTACTGCCCTTTGACTGAGGTGAAACGAGAAAACTTGGTATCTTTAACTACGTTTTAGTGCTTAGATAAAGTGGGTTAACTTTTAGGAGACACTAATCACATTAAAATATGTAACAAAAAATTATATTATGTTAGTAGCGAGAGCAGTGGCGAAGATTCTATACAACCTATTTCTATTTTTCTTCTTCTTCATCTTATTTATATTCCTATCGGTTTCTTCTTCTATAGGCTATCAAGAAATACTTAGCTACATATTCTTGTAAGAATTTCTTATATCGGCAATACAAATAGAAAATTGTCACATGGCCACTAAGCGAGAGCATTATTCCTTGGCCTTGCTATGGCAAACTTCAACCTAGGTAATCAAATCCTTAAACAATGACATTGTAATCACCCAAAAATCTAATCGATATAATTTATGATTACAAACTTTTCATATCGATTTGGATAATCGTTTTTATCCAAGGCCGTTTACATTCACCTGGGCTCGCGTGACCCTAGCGCATTCAGCGTAACTGCAGTTAACTGCACTATAACACGATCTAATAGCACTAAAAAGGGAATTACATTGACATATTTTATTGACCATTCCCAAACAATAAACTTTAGACCGCAGCTGTGTTCTTTTGCAACTATAGGAATTTTGTTTTTTATACTTTTGCCAACACGAACTTTTTAAATTCGAAAACGTTGGAATATTTTAGTATTTCTTTATTGTTCTCGGTCCAAACTCCATAAGCAATGGTGAACAATGGTTCTATTACCTTAAAGTACAGTACTTTCACAGTTATTAACCAGCGCAAAAACACCGTGTTCATTTAATAAAATTTTACGGTGACCGCAATAAAATATTAATACACACCTGTAGGACTTTCGCTGTAACACTTATAGCGTAGGTATATTTTCACTACATGGTATAAAATAAGGTTGCTAATTGCAAGCTGTCTTTATGTCCCTCTTGTAAGCTTAGATTTTTAAAACCACGAAACGGATTTTGATGAGAATTTTTAAATAAATAAAACGATTCATGTGGAAGTTTTATTAATTCTGCCTGCCCTAGCCAATCTAATAAAAAAATTACTTTATAGTTTTTTGTTATTGCCAATAGTTTTTATTAATTACTAGTTGCTACTTTGTGATCTAACACAATTTCCGTAATGCATGCTCGAACCAAGATGCACTTCTCTCTTCTTCTTTTCTACAAGCACATAATTTATAACATCAAAAAACTATAAAAATAAATTCAAACAGTTTTTTTAACACAGATCAGCCAAAACTAACCATATAGTATGTAACGCTATATCGCTAACTTTAAAAACTTTACAAATATTTACGACGCACCCCTAGTTATGTTATGTTAGATACAGGAATTTTCATAGCGCGATGAATATGAAGATTCCTTTGTCTTCAGTTCTCGAGTGTAACGAGTCCAGCACGCGTCTTACAATCACAGTAAACAATAATAAAAAAGGAAAATAAACGATAATTCAAGTTGAACGACTCGGTGACTCAGTTCTTACCTGGATATATCAGGGTTGTCAGATTTAGATTTATATAACAGCGTAATCAATACTGATAATGACTTTTCAAAAATAAATTCACAACAAGCGAATTAAGTATGGGTTGATAAAAACACGCATAACGCATAAAATGCTGAGTTATTCATACATATTCAGTTTTGTAAACACTTATTTTTTTTATTGCCTCGTTATGTGTTAATGTGCCTTAACTAGATTATTTTTTTTTTTTTTATGTATTTTAAAAGATACGTGTCATGTCTTATTTTTTAAAATATCGTTAATTTCTTATTTTTCTCAAGTTGTAAGATGTAGTATATCTGAGGTATCTCAAATACTAAGTTTAATATTCATTCCGTGGATACCGTCGTTGACAACCCTATCTCGCGTTCGTTTTATTACAAGAACCAGTGTGATGATCACAAAGACAGGAATTCCGTAACATCACAGGCCGGCCGGTCATATATCTCCGTTTGCACACAAAATAATAATAATAAAAATGCTCGTGGCTCTTTGTCGTGGTTTATTTTTTGCTTAATTTAGTCGTCATTAACATGAGGTGTGGGAGTGCGCCCGGAACCGGTCGTGGTGCCGACAGTTTTTGAGATATCAAGAATTATTATGTGCGAGTTATTTTATGAAATATTTACTAGGTGTCTCCGCCCATGTTACGATTTATTGTAGCAGGCGTGCTTTTAAAAGATAGTCTAAATACATTTTTCGAATTTATGAGTTGTAAATTCAAATGCATTTTTACTCACTCACATTACTCAGCAAGTAAAGTCATCAACAAAAGTCAATGATCAAATTAAAAATGCTGATAGAGTTTAGACTTTTTGACTATCATCCCAACGTACATATTTGGATGTTATAAAAACCACTTTTTTATAAGTTTTTGTGACCTATCATTTTAGTCTGTTGTAAAATATTTCCGAAATCAACTGCATCGAACGCTAACGGAGAAGCGAATTTGTTTAGCCTGTCCTACGTTGCAGCGGAGGGCCAATGCGCTCGCGCACGCTTCTAATAACAGAGGGGAGAGGGAAACAACCGGTCTTGACCGCGAGAGGTATGTTACATGCAACTATTATTATTGTAATAAAAATTAAAGAACGTCTGTGCAAGAAAGCCTACTATAAGGTCAATGATTACTTGGACGATTGCACAAAGTGGGAATGAGTTGCTCGCCAAGGTCATTTCATTATCGTTATTGTTTTTTTTTTTTTTTTGTATATTTTATGTAAATTTGTGTAATACTGTACAAATATTTAAAAAAAAAAAATGCTCATTATACAAAAAAGACATGCCCACTGAGTTTCTTGCCAGTTCTTCTCAGGACGGTGGCTACAATTATTATTTTTTGTGTCCGAACTGGTGGTAGCTTGTAACTTTTGACGTCAACAAGAATGAGTACGTCATCAATGTTGAAAATAAAGTATTTCAAGTTAAATTGTTGTTGAAATTGGTGCTTTTTTTTAAGAAGATTTTTGCTATCTATACTAACATTATAAAGAAATAAGATATGTAGTATTAGGAAGCTACATTGTGAGTATTATGAATACAGAATAATACAATTCTAAAATTCAATATTAAGTTTAAGATAAAAAGGCGTATGTTATAAAACGTTGCCCTCGTCAGCTAGTAGTGTTTAGGATTATTTACTAATGTAGAAGATAGAAATCTATCTTAAAGATTTTTAGGTAATTGTAATTTAACACTGAATCACCTTAATTATAATTCTTTAAATCAAACAGACGCAATCTACTACGCGACAATTCGTAGATCGAATTAGATTTGAATCGATTAATGAATTACAATAAATTGATAAATGATGCGATGTTTTGGATATCGTACACGTGCCAAAAGATGTTTAGTATTGTTTAGCATACATTGAATAAAACACATGTTACGAGACGAGCCGATATTATGTGATCAAGTGTTTCCTCAAGATGACATTGTAACACAATTTCAGAATCAAGGTTACAAACTTAATAGAAATAATACGACGATATCGTAGTAACGATTTCGGAAAAACTTCCTCTTAGCTGTTGAGGTATGTGATAAGAATGATTATCACCGGGCTCATACAAAGCATGTATAGCGCGTGCGATTGTTTCCACTATACTGAACAGTGTATATATCATATTTTTTTATTTTTTTGTAGTCAAAACAAATATCTTTTCTAAATCTTCAATCTTAACAACGTTACACCCTCTCAACGAAATATCAGTGCGCTCAAAAAATAAAGACAATATTAATGGCAGTATCTTACCGGCGCGCGTCTGGGAACCCGTTCGCAGTCCCCCGACGCGCCCGGTTAGAACTCCTAACTTTTTATTTTACTGCTGGCCCTTTGTAGCTTAGGCTCGCGTGAACGCCCTACTGACTACCGAACCTTACGACGCACTTGTACTCCTTCGATGCTATTGTTTAAAATAACTTAAGTACATGTGGAATAACTGTACACGAGACTAGTCAATGAATTGTTGAAAGTGATATTGTGTGTTTCATTGTAATTACAATCTTTATATTAACTTGCATTGGATGTAACTATGTGAGTTCGGGTGGAACCTTACAAACTAAATTTGACAAACTTCCCGGTTTCGGATTGAGTTGACATTTTGCACGCAAATGTATATCGCGTGACAATGCAATAATATGACAAAATGGTGCTGAGGATGGATTAGGAAGGTGGTCATAGGAACTCTTGGGCTAAACAAGATAGACCCGTCGTGTTTAGGCTCGTTTTACGTGTATTACCAAGTACTCTACTGCTACATGATATCCAGGATCTTAAAAATTGTAATTAAAGTGTTCTCTTTAAAATAAATTAATTTTATTATTTATAGGTCTGATCGATACTGCAAAGGATACAATAAGTACCTACCTACTGTGGGTAACAGAGCGTTTTTCAAAGATTTTTTGAGAAGAACAGCCGATCATTACGGTTGTTTTTAAGCCATTTTAATGGCAACAAGTAACCGAAACTTTTTGCTTAGAAACAGGGGATTTTTCAGTTTTTATTTGCTTGTCAACAAAATAAATCACACAGTTGTCTACACAATATACGTCATAGTTCTTGAAATACGATATATTATAACATTAGTGCTTATGTGAAGTTTCATGCATCTATTTCTAGTGTCTGATTCGTCAAATTCTCTAGTTACTGTTTACATAACCTAAAGCATGATTGCTATATGAAGTAAACTTAATTAATTACTGATAAGGTATTATTAAATTTATTTTATAGTAATTTTTAGTTTTGATAAAACTCCTTCCTTTTATAATAAAGTTTCTTATCTCCGTGCACGGTTGCCTGGTAGAGATCGCTCTTAGCGATAACACTGCCAATTACAACACTAAACTTTCTGGTGCATAATTTCTATTATTTTTAATGTTTTATGTGGTGTTTCAATAAAAACGAGTTTTTATTGCATGATAGATAAACGAACCTACGGTTGCTCATGAACCTCTGTAATGGTAGGATATTCAGGACCGTTACCCATCACACATACATATGTACAGCTATCATATAGATAATAAGTATCCAAGTTAAAATGAAAGTTCATCGCAAAACAACGCCATGGAAAGGTTCGTGTTTAGCGAAACTATAAAAACTGTAGATAACGTGACAACGAACTGATTACGGTTGCCGTGTGTGTATAACTATGTATGAAGCGCAATAGGTGACTGGGGAAACGTACACTTGTCATGCGTGTGATAAGAGATAGCGCCGTTCAAGTGGGCTACTATCGATTTGGCAAATCCTACACTATAAGTACTTTAGTTCTAGCTTTTCTGTAAGGTTCTCTAGAATATCTGTTGTAAGGAAACGGATGTTCACTTTTATTATAAACATTTTTGGTAAAAATTTAACCGACTCAAAATAGGGGGGAATAATAGAATTGGAATTTGCTTGCAGTCATTATCTGTCGTATGTTCCAAGATAAAATTTTAACAAAAATGGCGAAGTTAAAAAAAAATATATAAATCGATTTTATAATACTTTCAGCAATTCTTGTTATAGATTATGGCGCATGGCGTTAAAATTAATCAACAAAACACCGATATAGTTGAAATCAGCTAGTCATAGCCGCACCCAGCATGGCAAGCAACGTTATCAACACATACTGACCCAAATCACCCACTTCACATTATCTGAATGATATTGAACAAGACATGTACTCCACAGAGCTGTCTAAACTACTGGTGCTAAATGGGTATAGGAGGTATTAGTTAATACGCAATAATTAATAATCTTTATTTTATATATCAATATCTTCAAGGCAATAAAAAAATAAAATTTAGAGGAATTTGTGGCAGGTGAATAAATGAGAAACCTCTATACTAGCTAAGCTAAATTACCTCCGCTAGTAGAATCAAGCCAACCTCTATGTTTGGAATGTACTACATTGTACAAATATTAAAGTTTTTGTTACAAACAAGTTAAAACTAAGCTTTATGCTATAATCAATGTTGATAAAACAAGAATATTTTTCATAATATCAAAAAAATACTAAATTCAAATCATCAATGTAAAATAGGAGTTACATAATATGAATTTAACTAATTAAATAATTTAGGTACAGAACAATTTCAAAATAACATTAACAGATGTTGAAGCTTCTATTCTTGAAAAATATACTAACCGCTATCTTAGAAATAAAAACTATTGTAAGATGATGGAAATAATAACATCCTAATTGTATGTGCAACAATTTAAAGTTTTCAAGAAAATAATTTTAAAATAAATAAGTAATTTTCTATTTATCAGCCTCTCTTCTTGTTAGTAATGTTTTAAAATGTTATGGTACACATTCTATACCCATTCAGTTTCATTTAATTTTGAAAGTTTAAATAAATGATAGATAGTATTTTTAATTAAATAATCCACTTTCAAAAGGGGAAAGGAGCTAAAGTAAACCAGTATGCTGAAGATAGTGTCAAATATAAAACGGGAATAATTATCATTGTGACCCAATTAGGCATATTAAAAATTTGGCTTGTAGTATTTGCAATTTAGTGCTATTAATTACTCATGCTATTAAGTGTCAATCATAATTTACATGGCAAAGTCAGAAATACATTTAGTTTGTATAATACTACACAGGATAACGGAACTCCTACGGTGCCAAGTCACTGATAATCTGGAATGTGCGTAAACACTAAGCCTTTGATATCATCTGAACTTGTGGAAAGACAAAGAGATTACATTTTTATCATATCTTGCCACATAATTTGCGTCATATTTTGATAATGACCAAGATTCAGGTAGATATTAAAACTGAGTCAAGTTCAAATTCTTATGTAGACAGAATTACGTGAAATAAACTAATGTTAAGTTCACAATTTGTTCTAAACAAAATACGTGTTTCAAATGTATGTAATACACGTTTTTTTACGATGTACATGCTTTTTGGTTTGTTTCCAAGTGTTTTTGTAATTAGTCTCGTTTTCGTAACATTGGTTGCCTTGGCAATGATTTTGTAACGTGACAAATAGTTGTTGAACCAGTACCTATGGCTGTTAAATAACAAGTAAATATATAAACAAGTAATGAGAGATGTCTACAAGCATGTTTATTATTAGCATAATCTGCCGTCTAGCCGATAATTAGACGTCAAGGTTAAATTTAGTGGCTATTTAGCAAATGTTAACTCCACTACACTACAAATACAGGTCACACCAAAACATTATCTTACGTGAATTACGACACCGATTAGGTCGTAAGTTTACGTCAATTCTTCTCGATTACTAATGATTCAAATTGCGAGACGCTTCACAAACAACTTGTACTATTCGGAGGGCATTCAACCGTACCGAGACGCCTAGCAACTCAATTTTTTCACGATGACCATGACATCGAAATCAAACAGCCTCCGGTCACTGGAGCATTGACTCGAACACCACACTTGCAAACAATCACATGCCGCCCATTTTTCTAACAGAAAGTGATATCGACTAACCTGTCAGAAGATTCGGAGCTGTCGTATCTGTCGATGCATCTCTTCTTCCTGTCGTCGACTTCGCTTTCCTCGGACGGTATTCGGGATTCCGAAATGACAGGCGTACCATCCTCGGCCACGCCGTGTCTAACACTTTTCTCACAAGATTCACTCGCTTTTTGTCTTTTAAAGAATGATAACTTTACACTGTCGTCATCGGACGAATCGTCACTACACTTTTTTGATTCACGGTGATCTTTATCGGTCGCGGAAAAAGTTATATCGTTCATTTGTTTCAGGCCGGCGCGATCCTCGGGCGACCCATCCGCCATCTTTGAGCGCGCGAGTGTTTTGTAGCGAGTTTCGGGACGACGCCGCTGTCTGTCGTGGCGCTGTAATCGCGCGGGGAGCGCGGGAAGCAGGC
The DNA here is from genome assembly GCA_030269945.2 of Trilocha varians. Taxonomy (NCBI): domain Eukaryota; kingdom Metazoa; phylum Arthropoda; class Insecta; order Lepidoptera; family Bombycidae; genus Trilocha; species Trilocha varians. Next base: position 2,549,988 of record AP028265.1, on the reverse strand, counting down.
GGTCCGGTGACGTCACAGCGACTGCGCGACCGCGGGGGCAGATCGCGGTGACGTAACGACTCCGCCCCCTACAAGTGCGGGGCCGTTGCCATTGGCCGCGGGTTACGTAACGCACGAGCCTATTCAACTAAGCGCACGGAAGGGAGCGTAGGACTCGCGTCGAAGGGACGGGCCCATCCCAGCCCTAACGCAACAAATAATGCAGCGTAATGAGCTACATGCATGCACACATTTGTACTCAACTAGCACACAGAGAAGACGCTGGTCACTCGAAACAAGTGTACACCCAAGACCGAAATTAATGATCATGACCAATCTGTCAGAAAAAAACCCCACTTTACAAATCTGAGGCTTCTCCACTTCCCAAGTTACTTTCAAGATACACAATTTCTATTCAAAACTCACTAAAATATTTCACCTAAGATTTCTTCGGGTGAACTGAAGTAAAACTAAATTGAATACTTAGGCCTAATTAGGTACATCTTAAAGCTGAGAATCTTAGAATATTAGATTCTAGGTCAATACCATATTTTTTCTAACCTTGCTTTTACTACAAAATGCATAAGTTTATTTTGGGCTTCATTGGATCTACCCATCACCAGCCCCTAAATATCATGAGCTGTAACGCAAGGAACATAGAGCTTAATTTAAACTTCGAACAGCCAACTGTCAAAATTTCGACAAACTTACCCCGATAGTGTCGTCTCTTTCGCACAGCAGTTGTCTCTTTCTTGCGTACGTGACAAGGAGAATATATCCGTCGGGATCAGAATAACAATTGGGAAGCGTAAAAGTCTGGTGGACACTTGGCATAATGTAAGCTTAGCATACATTATTGTTTAGTACAAAAAATGACGGTTTTTTGAAGATTGATCACTATCTTCTTTTTTAGAGGCACCTGGATTTAAAAAAATAACAGTTGACGCTGTTCATTGATGCAAGTTTTTACTTACGTTTTATAGCTCGGGGTGGGATAACCATATCCAATATATAATACTTTTGCAGCACATAGCAAAGCTTAAATAGAAACCATTATGTTACAGGCAGGCTTCTCTTTATATTATATCATGAGTTATGACCAGTTTAAGTTTTAGTAAAAATCTATACTTAACCTTGATACAGACCTGAAGATCTTTATTTTATTTTATACATTGAAAGGAAAAAAATGAGAATAAATGTAAAATAAAAAATCAAAATGAACTAACGAACCAATAATCATTTGAAACGTAAAAGTAGGCATCAATACTTAGGGTTGTCAAAGACAATCGTAAAAAGATGTTTTAAATTTCCTTTGGGATGTTAATATTTCTATTTTGACATAGAAAAAAGATTTTTTTAAATATTACTGTTTAAAGTTACCACACCCTGTTACAAAAACATGTATGTTTCGATTTTTTTGTCACATATTTTTTTGGTAGACACCCCTAACTGGTCGTGACACTACGGAATAGGGTGCCTGACACAATTAGTGGCGTAGACTAATTAATTAGAACTTCGCGAGGAATTCAGCTTAAAATATAGTGTTGAAAACGTTTATTCAAAAATCATTGTTTTAAAAGTATAGATCAGTTCCTCAAACAATTATATTGCTTTATTTCAACCTTAAAAAATACAGAATATATTTTTTGTTTTGTACAAGTGATAGCCCTACATTAATATTCATAGGGTTTTTGACCTTTCATTAAACAGGTAGTTTTTACTTTAGTATTATAATTATTCGTAGTTTTTTAACCATATTAGCTAATTATTTTACTTGATGGTTACTGGTGACCTTGATTTTAACCATTATAATTTAATGAACATTTATTATGAAACTTTAAAATTTCTGTCATTCGTTATTTAATCATGAGGTTAATATCTTTATTAAATTGTAGATAACAGTAATATACTCAAATAGCTACTTTCTTATAGTTTTATTAAAACATTCATAAACATTAAAATTTTAATGATTTCATTTGATTCACAATTAAGTTGTCGACATTTAAAATTATTTTTATTACTTGAGACTCCTGAGAATGCGTCCCCGTTCACGCAGAACGAATTCGCCAATCACAGTTGAGGAAATACCGCTCTGCAATATTCTGTACTATGATTGGATAATATTTTGGCTGTTGTTTTTGAGTTCTTGTAATTGTTTGAGTTTAATATTGTTTTATACCTATTTTTACCAATGCTGTGATCATTTGTAAGTGAAGATCACAAAATCTTGTTTTTTTATATTGTTAATTATTTTTAAGCATGCCATGTGTATTCTTTGTTGATGATCCTTACTTTAAATAATTAATTAATATTCAGTCAGTTAAACAGCCAGAAAAATCATAAATAGTTTTTTAGTAGGAGGAAATGTTTTTAGTATGTGGGAATTCAGACATTGCAGAGATCCATTGGTAAGAACTTAGAATGAAGTGACCCTTGAACTCGTTTGCCTACATGGCAATAAAATTAAAAAAGATTCGAGAAGACGACGTGTTTAATGTTTACCCTAAATTTATTCTTTGATCAAACTCTCATGTAGGTTAGGTAGGTCCGTTGTGATAGGTTGAACATATATCGAACACGACGACATCATCATCATCAGCCCATGGACATAGCCCTTTCCCAAACATCACCACGGCACTATTTGTATCCAGTGACTTCCCGCCGCTGAAATTCTTAAATAAACAACTTCAATAGAATCTTAAAAGAAGACAGCGACATCTATTGGCAAGAAAGACAAAAATTGATAAGAAAATTCGATACAGTGCCATCTATTTGCATTTTTATGAAACTTATTTATTCTCAATTCAAAAATTTTACTTCGGCACTTCAATTTACTACACACAACGCCATCTATTAGTAGTTATCCGAACTAAATGGCAGAATATGTTGGTTTTTGGACAAAAAATACTAGTCGTTCTATCTAATATTCTAGGCATTTTGATGCTATCCATCTAAGTGGAGTCCTAGAGAAACTTGTTCCAAAAATTTTAAATATTTGTCGGTTGACTCATTGCACTAAACGAAAAGTATTGAATGCACTACACAACAGCTCTATTGTTACTCTATGTTTTTTTATGGCGGGGTATGTGGGATTTGAACCGCACTAAAACCTCCAACCGCTCATACTCAGCGTCCAAACCCCGGCCGAGTCCAGAACCCAGCACGGAGTTATGAGGGATGGCGCGACGCGTTACGCTCATGGCACTCTTTCCCGTCGCGCCGCCCCCTATTGCTCTATATAACGATATGCTTCAACCTAGAAATAAAAAACAGTTTACTTTAGTCCATATTTTTATTAAAAAGGCTGACGAAAATTATTGACTTTCATAAGAATCATTACAATATATTAATCTATATAATTTACAATAATATGGTACAAGTACGTACTTGATTGCATTACAATATTACATCTGCAGAACTGTTCACTATATCGGAATCGACTCTCTCGAATTATCCGTAATAAAAATTCGAGATTGAAAATAATCCCGATTGTTAATCAATCTTTAGATCGATCTTCAATTTCCAATATCCGAAAGTCAATCTTTGTAAACTTCTCTAGTTACGACTATGTTAATCACAAAAAACTTGAGAGGTGTCAAGGGACACCCGGATGGAACGAAGTTCCTTTCGATTAAAAGATATCTAACATTTTTATTTTCCTAATATTTTTTTTACGTGCGATAAGGAACGTGTTTTAAAAGATTTTGATCACAGCGTCATCTAGCGATAATCATCTAAAACAAAAAAAGTGTCGTGACAACTTTTCGTAAGATTTTATTTCCGTCTAGCCAAGGGGGCTACGCAACGCGCGATAAGGAACTTTGTTCCAATACCATATTTATACAATAGATAACCAAAAAGCTAAGATAATAAATTAGATTTTTTTGATTGGTTATTTGCAGGCTTTGCTATGGATTTTCAATCAAAAAAAGGTCAGATCGATTATTAACTTTGACCGTCTATAAATTAAAATCAAATTCGATTTTGCTATAGTGAATAGTCCTGCGGTTTGATAATTTTCTTTACTAGATATTGCTATTTAGTACTTACAATTATTAACCTTCATGAATTGATTTATTACTTAGCAAAGCTTATTTTAATTAGAAAAATATATTATTCGGATACAATTTTTTATTTAGGCACAATCATAAAAAAATAGGTATTTCTCACTAATAGTAAAATAACTTAAAAATAGCATAAATAAAATATAACTTCCTACAAACTATCTATAGGTCTGAAAGAGATTTCTAGCATTTATAATATTTGAGTAATGGCTATTATACAGGGTGGATCTGTAACTTTGGACAATCTGACGTGGGGTGAATGATCTGTCGAAATAAAGCTTAGAACCACTTTTATTTTAGGAATTGGATTAAAAAATTTCATCATAGTATGGAAGTCCGCGACGATAGTCGTAAGTTTTTCATACAATGTCAGAAAAAAAAGTTTAACCGATCCAAAAAATAAAAATAGCGCTAAGTTGTATTTTACAGGTGATTCACCCCACGTCAGATTGTCCAAAGTTACAGATCCACCCTGTATTTTAAAATGGAACGTATTGTAGGCAGATTTTTAAAAAAAGACCAAATATTAAAAGTGTATAAGGAATGTAGATTTAAGGCGAGGAATTATAAACGGTGGATGAATTACGGAATATTGTGATGTTATTTACATAAGGAACGTGATTTCTTAAATATAGTAATGTCACACTTCACTTATCTTATCCATCTGCAGTATACATAATAATATAAAGTATTGTAATTGTGTGTGGTTTGATCACATTAGCGGGCATTCGTGTCCATTTGGCACGCTAAAAATATCGGGCAAGCAGGCAGGCGCAGTCATCGACACAATCACAACATTGTATTTCCTATCCAATCAGAATGGAAAAAAAAACTTGAGAGGTGTCGAGGGACCCCCGGATGGAACGAAGTTCCTTTAGATTAATTAGTGAGGGAATTGTAATAAAATTAATTTTTTTTAAACTAACTAATTATTATAACTTAAATAAAATATTTTGATCAATTGAATTTCCGTCTAGTCCGCTTTCGATAACGCGCGATAAGGAACTTCGTTCCAATAACAATATATTTAATAAAGAAACACTTTTAATTATTATCACCTCCCTGTGTTTATCGAATAAATGAAATGAAATTGATGGTAGGAGGAAAAATTGTAAAATTATTAGGTAAATTGTCATTTCTGCATACCCTGACTGTAAAAGTCATGCACGCCACAGGACACAACCACAATCATAACCGCGGATATTCGCCGTAGCACGTTAATATCGCCGACTCTTTACAGTTTACAAATAAAATATGTTGTAGATTAAAGAGGTATAGTTGGGGGCAAGAATAAATGCACTTTGACTTTTAAAAGGAGAGCAGTTAATAGCTTCGAATTTATAGAGCGCTTTCTCTGTCGCACACAGCTTTGTGGCATTCATTGTCAGTTGTTATTCTAATTCAATTGAACATCATAATAATATTATAAAGGCGAAAGTTTGTATGTATGGATGTATGTTTGTTACTCTTTCATGTAAAAACTACTGAATGGATTTGAATGAAACTTTACCACAATATAGCTTATACATCAGAATAACACATAGGCTACAATTTATGAACCCCTTTGTAACGTAGACGAAGTTGCGCGGGTCACCTAGTATAATATAATATAGACTTGTTAAAACTAAATATCTTTGCATAATTTTCTAAAAGTCTATGTGCATTTCTTCTAGCCCCCAACTATACATTTATAAAACTCGTTACGCTTGAACTAAATTTCGATTCATAATTTACTGAGGTATTTCTTACACTTATATTATAGTCTATACCTTTAGTAGTTGTCATCAAATCAGTAGTACAAGTACAAATCAGTACAAGTTTTTAAATGCATGATTATTAGTAATTTATATTCATTTAAATGAAGAACAAAATCTTCTCTAAATGTTTGTCGAAGCTTGTCGCTATTAGACCGTGCACAGATACAACGATTGGAACAATGATGGTCGATTCAACACATGTCGGTCACCTCGTGGGCCAGGTCCAAATATTTTAGCAGTTTTTCTTTTTCTGTCTTCACAATGATGATATCGATCCGATCTATTATCAATATGTCAGGCTTATTGGCAAGAATAATCCTGTCAGTGATAACAGATCGGTCCCAGTAGAGCGTTACATGACCATTATCGAGTACCGGCTGGCCGATACTGGTAATAAATGGTTTCAACAAGGTCGTATTTCGGAACAAGTTGTTGATGAATAATCATGGCTACCTGGTTATGTCTATGCAAGTACTCAAAACCGAAACATTAGTTTATTATTCATAAGTTACTACCACTACTTTGACTATTACATTACTTCTTTTCTCCATCTAAATCAGTTTACCAGTTTAATTTTTAACAAAATTTCGGAACTAAGTCCACAATGATGTAGGCATCATTCCTTCCATGGAAGTGTTTTTAGGAGTTAACACTTCGTTGCAAAGGAAATTCAATGGCATATCAACCACGTGGCCCTGTATAAGGTCTATTTTTCTATTCGCGAGCGCCGGGTCTTTATGCCATAACGTTTCGTGATGTTCTTCTTGATATTTCTTTAGTTCAGCGAATGAATGTACTGAATCTGTCGGTATGCTGTGGAATACCTGAAAATAAATTAATTACATTTTCAAATGATTTGTTGTATACCGTTGCAGTAAAAAAAAATACTTATAGTATCGTAACGTCACTGGACCAAAATATCTTTTAATTTCTGTCTGTTTTTCCGTAGAAATTGATAATAATAATATACCAATAGTCAGAAGTGCTCATAGACATCAAGACGAAAGTCTTTGACCAGTGTGTGTTGCCAGTGATGACCTACGGATCAGAGACTTGGCCGCTTACGATGGGTCTTATCAGACGACTCAGAGTCACTCAAAGAGCAATGGAAAGGGCTATGCTGGGTGTCTCTCTGCGTGATCAAATCAGAAATGAGGAGATCCGCAGAAGGACTAAAGTAACCGACATAGCCCAAAGAATTGCATCTTTGAAGTGGCAATGGGCAGGACACATTGTGCGAAGAACAGATGGCCGATGGGGCCGAAAAGTTCTAGAGTGGCGGCCACGAACCGGTAAGCGCAACGTTGGTAGACCCCCCACGAGATGGACCGACGATCTGGTCAAGATGGGGGAGGCCTATGTTCAGCAGTGGACGTCTATAGGCTGATGATGATGATGAGTCAGAAGTGACGTCATTACGATATTTGATAGTTTTGAATAAAATTATTCTGTAATCTTATCGATGGTACCTTTTTAATGATATAATTGTTTTAAAAACATTTCATTTAACATCCTTTTAATTCTTACTACGTACTATCTGAACGAGCAAAATGAACCTAAATACAATACAAATAAAGTCCAACTAACCTCTTCATATATCTCAGTGTTTCTCCTAGAAGTAGCCTGCCACAAGTTCTTATAGAAGTGTTCAGAGCACGGATCTTCTATAGATATTCCGAGTCTGTCTAGATCTTCCTCCATCAAACCGAGATGTTCTCTAAATAGTCGTTTTCTTAACGCGCCCGCAACTTTGCCGCACGGAAACGCTTGATCGTTCATTGTTCCGTCTGTGAATTCTTCGTCCTGAAATATAATAAAAGAATACATACGTTAAATGATTTTTGGAACGAAATTCCTTATCACGCGTTATCGAAAGGGGGCTAGACGGAAATTCTTATTGAAAAGTTGTCACGACACTTTTTTGTTTTAGATGGTTATCGCTAGATGGCGCTGTGATTAAAATCTTTTAAAACAATTCTTTATTTTGTTTTATGTGATTAATGCTAGATGGCGCTGTGATCAAAATAATTATTATAACTTAAAAAAATAACATTTTATTACAATTCTCTCACTAATTAATCGAAAGGAACTTCGTTCCATCCGTATGTCCCTTGACACCTTTAGTTTTTTTTAACTGTTTTCTGTTAGATGGGTTGTTAGATATACTTATTATACGCTGGCAATGGTAGTCGTACATTACAATATTAAAAACAAAAAAAAAGTAAATTTAGAAAGAATCTGACAGAACTTTACTCGTGTTGTCTTTAATGAACCCTAACACTTTTGGTCTATTATATAATATTGCGTTCTCAAGACAATTTTCGGAGGAATTTTAATTACTTGTGGGCGGGAGAGGGGCAAGTAATTGTCCGTTTTTTGTAATACAGTGAATCCTGGATAATTGGGATCTCAAGGGACCAATAAATTTGTACCAATTATTGAGGGTTTCCAATAATCCAGTTTTCCAATTAAGCAGGTTTAAATTTAGCTGTCTCATTTACAGAGGCCTCGCTTACAGAGGTCGAAATGTGCCGTTATTTTAATTTTAATAAAAATTGTTAAAAAAGTGTTAAAACCTGATTAATTTATCTCACTTATACAGGTAATATGGCTACAGAGTCTCAATTATAGAGGTAAACATTGAAAAAGTCTTAAAATTCAAGTCTTACTTATCCAGGTTCAAAAAGTCTCATTTACAGAGGTAATTTAATGAAAAATAGCCGGGACTTTGCAACTCTCAATAATGGAGGTTTCTCACTTAGGGGTTGTCCATTAATCACGTGAGGCTTGAAAGGGAGGGGAGGGGTTTGATAAAAATCACGAAAATAACACAAGGGGGAGGGGGGGTGTAGTAAGATATCTCGTGTATTTATTTTTTCGTCAAACCTGCATGATGCTTATCCAGTTGTTAGTGTTGAAGAATGTCTTGCTAATCCGTGGTCCGAGGACAATATACATTCAATATATTCATGTACTAGTACAATACATGTTTTTCCTATGATTACACTCTTCGTTCTGTATTCATTTATTTACACTTATTTTTTACATTATATTTTTAAAAAAATTAACAAAGGAATAAAATTTAAAAATACAATATAAAAAACAGAGGCCCACTGAAGACGAGGTCTACGACCCAAGCCATCAGTGGTCAGGGCTCAAGAGAGAGGAACCTCCTCACAATACGCGCCGTGTCAAGAACGACCGCCTTCTGAATCAAGCCCTTTACCCAGCCGGGGAGCGAAAGCTTCTCTAGATGTCGGTCGAAGCTTTTCGCTATTAGACCGTGCACAGATACAACGATCGGAACAATGATGGTCGATTCAACACGCCACATGTCGGTCACCTCGTGGGCCAGGTCCAAATATTTTAGCAGTTTTTCTTTTTCTGCCTTCACAAGGTTCTCGTCATGTGGAATGGTGACATCGATCAGCACCGCCCGATGCGCATCCCGATCTATTATCACTATGTCAGGCTTAATGGCAGCAATAGTCCTGTCAGTGATAATAGATCGGTCCCAGTAGAGCGTTACATGACCATTATCGAGAACCGGCTGAGGCCAATACTGGTAATAAGGTACGGCGGCTTCAACAAGGTCGTATTACAGAGCAAGTTGCTGATGAATGATCTTAGCTACTTGGTTATGCCTGTGCAAGTACTCGCCGTTAGCAAGACGGGAACAACCGGAAACGATATGTCTAATAGACTCTCCCGGACGGTGACATGCCCGACAAATGTCGACCGTCCCATCCTTTAGAATATATTTACGGTAGTTGTTCGTCATGATAACTTCGTCCATAATTGCTAAGACAAAACCTTCAGTCTCTCCGAAGAGGTTACTGTATCGTAGCCAGGCCACGGAGGCTAACTGATCTACATCGGGACCCGTAAGGGCCCGGTAGAATCGACCGTGTAGTTCCTTGCTCTTCCATACGTCCGTGCGATCCGCCACACTCATCACCTTCGGCGCTCGCCAATTCCCGTTCGCTAAGGACAGCGGAGTGAATCCTTTATCGACTGCTGCTACATCACAGTACATACCCACATTCACCTTTAGGAAATATTCCCGAAGGTTGTATATCTCTCGGTTGTGCAGATCCTTGGCATTTAACATGCCACGACCCCCACACTTCCGAGGTATATACAGTCTCATAACAGATGAGCGTGGATGGTGCATCCTGTATGCCGTCAGCAGTCGCCGAACTTTTCTATCCAGGGCATCCAGTTCTGATTGCGTCCACTTTAGAATGCCAAAGGAGTACCTACGTCAGTACAGGCATGACCCAACCATTGAAGGCTCGGATTTTGTTTCCGCCAGAGAAGAGGCTTTTCAAAACCTTTATCAGGCGACCGAAGAACCGATCCCTCACCGATTGTTTCATATCTGCATCGACTATACTCAAAGCTTCGAACATTCCAAGGTATTTGTAGGTTTCCGACTCAGACAGAGATCTAAGTACCTCACTCTGGCTAAGTTGCAAACTCTCCGAGTTTACAACTTTACCTCTCTGTATATCTATGACCGCACACTTATCTACTCCAAACTCCATTCCAATAGCTTTACTAAAATTGTCGGTTATTTTGAGTAAAGATATTAAGTCTGGTTTTTTAGTAGCAAATAATTTGAGATCATCCATGTACAAGAGATGTGATATGGGCTCACCCCCTCTCTTGAGTCGGTAGCCTAGCGTTGAATCTCCAAGTAATGTACTTAGAGGATTAAGCGCCAGACAGAACCACAAAGGACTCAGACTGTCACCCTGGAAGATACCCCGCCTTATCCTTATCAAGCTCGGGGAGGCCGGAGAGCCAACATGTCCTGGTTGACGAAGAAACGTAGACCACTGACCCATGCATGAACTAAGAAAGGAGCGTAGCGTGGAATAAAGCTCTAAAACTCTCATTAGCCATGAATGGGGCACTGAATCGTACGCTTTCTTATAGTCTATCCAAGCCATGTGTACTCCCTTTCTGCCTCGACGAACTTGTTGCGTAATGGCCATGTCTATGAGGAGCATATCCTTAGTACCTCGGGATCCTACCTTACATCCATTCTGAGAAGGTGACATGTTATTGTTATGGCAATAAAAAAAAACTTGCAACCTGGTGTAGACATTTTTATTATGGTCCTTAATTTCAGAATAAAATAAGATTATAGTTTATACCTGTATTTAAATTAAGATAATATTCAGAAAATTTTAAGATTCGTTGTAGGTACTAAAAATACACGTGATGTTGAGAAGGGGAGGGGGGTGGTCTTAAACCTCACTACGTATCACCGATGGGGGAGGGGGGTTAAAAAATGCTAAAAAAAGATCACGTGATTAATGGACAACCCCTTATCCAGGTCCCACTTAACTAAGTTTCACGTATATTGTTCCTGTTATGTGTAAGTTGCTGAATAAATGTATTTTCTTTTCAAAGGTGATGTGGTGATATGTTAGTCTTGGCATGCTTTATTCGTGTCACACCGCACTATCTCAAAATGCTGGGTTCTGTCCTCAGTCGGGCGAAGAACGATAATGTGAGCGGTAGGTTTTAGTGCTGTTCGATTCTCACATACCGTTGTGAGGCCAGTGGAAATTCGTCCTTCCCTAGTAGATCTAAATACAGTTGACATATCAATCACGAACCTCTATCATAATAATATTATAAAGGCGAAAGTTTGTATGTATGGATGCATGTTTGTTACTCTTTCACGTAAAAACTACTGAATGGATTTGAATGAAACTTTACCACAATATAGTATATACATCAGAATAACACATAGGCTACAATTTTTGAACCCCTTTGTAACGCAGACGAAGTTGCGCGGGTCACCTAGTTTTGTATAAATCAACACATAAAATCCGCACAAACCTGTAACAACACAGCAATCTCGGAATCCCTGCTCCCCAACATCGACCTGTCATTAAGGTTGGCACTACCACAGATAACAGTCTTGTCGTCAGCTATCAACAGTTTAGAGTGAACATATACTAGTTCAGTGACGGGCTCCCCCTCCAGTGTGGAGTGTGTCCTCAGCCCGTGGAAGGTGATGTAGTGGGCGGGGTCGGGGACGCCGGCCGAGTACAGACGGGTCAGGATCGCTTCTTTGCTTCTGTGGTAAAAAAGAAGTGTTTGGTGTGGGGTGAATGACCGGTCGGAATACAACTTAGAACCTGTTTTATTAGTTTGAACTTGTTTTTTTTAATATCATAATATGCAAGTTACCATATTGAAAAAAAGCTTAAGTGGCTGCAAAAATAAAATAAATTCTTAATTATATTTCTCGTCATACAAAACATAACCTCAAAAATTATAGCGCTGTTCTACTAGGCTGTTTTTATGCATCATCTCGTAATGAGCTCTTTGTTTTTCAACTACATAATTATAGAAATTGTATCGCCAAATTGTAACACAAAATTTTAATGAATCTCCTTGAAAGCACTTATGGTAAAAAACTATACAATAATATGTAACAAAAACCCTGTTGTTCCTTCTACCCACGTAATAAGCTTCAGCACAGGTATGTAATAAAGCTAGTCTTTTATAAAAAACGTTCAACTAAAATACGTTACGTTGTTTGTTATTTCTGCAATTCTGCATGAAGCAAATGTCGTTGTCACTAGACAGAGAGAGAGAGTAGAACGTTCCCGCCAATCTCTTTGATCGTGCCGCCGATCGACAGCCACAGACGCACGCGCGACTTTGACCTTGACAGCTGTTGTTTATTACTTTAACGCTTGTAGGCTACTTTTAAAATTAGATATTAGAAACATTTTTTCCAAATGAGTAGGTTTTAATAGCCAATTGATTTTGATCCCTAGCCTAGCCAATGATTGATTTTTATATTATAATTTCATGAATGTGTTGCCTGTAGGAAAGTGTATATGTCCCTAAAAGGAACAACAGGGTTTTTGTTACATACTGTATATTTTAAGTGTAAACCAAACCTAGTAATACTCCTATAGTTCCAGTGCGTGACGGCGTGCAGTGAAGTACCGGACGGCGCCCCCACCTCTCCCTCGAAGGCGGGCAACAACGGCATCACGACGTACACGCGGAATGTAGACTGCGTCCTGTGCGCACGCATTATACGGTTGAATAGTGCTTCGCCTATCTAGAAAAAACAACAAAATCGTGGTAAAGAAAACTTTTTAAATACAAGCTTTTAAGACTCTGGATATCATGTAGCAGTAGAGTGTAACAAGTAAAACAAGCCCAAACACGATCTATCTTGTTTAGCACAAGAGTTCCTGTGACCATCATTAAATTACCGACATTTTGTTATATTAACTAGATGACCCGTGCAACTTCGTCTGCGTTACAGATGCGTACAACATAGCATATATCCTTCCTCGATAAATGGACTTTCCAACAAAAATCCTTTGACGGAATTTTTCAAATCGGACCAGTAGTTCCTGAGATTAGCTCGTACAAACAAACAAACTCTGCAGCTTTATAATATTATAAGTATATAAGTATAGATATCAGCTCAATGGGAAACCGGAAAGTTTGTCAAATTTAGCTTAAAAAGGTAAAAATAATACAATAAGATTTTTAGGTAATTTTTTTTAATTTATGGCCTTTAGCTGAACCGCGCAATTTTACTTAGAGAGGAATGTACTAGAACAATTTCATTTTAATTTAGAGCTAATATAGACTACGAAATTTACAAATAACGCTTCATTATACTAACACAACTATCGAAATCGGTCCAGTAAATCACAAACATTACCTCTTTATAATATTGATATACCTTCATATTCATTTTGAAACATCAAAACAAGTTCAACATACCTGATTCCTAACAGCGATGCTAGACCTCGACAGGGTGATGAAGAATTGATTCTCTATGTACAAATAGTGTTGTGCCCTCGTGATAGTATCGACGTACGCTTCATGTATACTCTGTTCCACTGTGTCCGGGTCTAGGAAACCGCAGGACCAACTCGATACACTACGTAACACCTGGGAATTAGAAAAAAAAGTGGTTTTTAATTGAGTTCCCAAAATGAGTTTGTTTGTCGTATAATTTTAGTGATGATTGATTTGGATGATGTTTGTAAATTTACAGTTTTCAAAAATTAGAAAAACCAAATTCCTACCAATTAAAATTAGTTGAAAAAAAAAATTGGTTGCCTGTAAAGTCGGTATACGGGCGAAAGTTTTACGTGACAACGACTCGGGCATGGTTAGCCCGCCTAAGAGCGAGAGAGACAGACATAAAAAGTGGAAGGGACGCGTGCCTCTCACTCGCTCTCATTGTGAGCGCATAACTTGAGCGGAGCGTAACGCAGTGAAGTGAAGTGTCACCCCCCAAACCTATTTATAAGACGTTGTCACGTCAATATCTCTGTCACTGAATGCTTAATTATAATAAATTTCAAAAAGAAAACTTCTACAGTGCACAAGCACAAATTAATTTTTTTTCATGATTTCAGAAAAAGTTTTTTTTGAGTTCCGTTCTAATATTTAATAAATAAAAAAACTTGAGAGGTGGATGGAACGAAGTTCCTTTCGATTAAAACGTATCTCATAAAAATTATTTCCTTTCGTAACGCGCCATAAGGAACGTGTTTTAAAAGATTTTGATCACAGCGCCATCTAGCGATAATCATCTAAAACAAAAAAGTGTCGTGACAATTTTTCATAAGATTTTTTCCGTCTAGCCTCCTTTCGATAACGCGCGATAAGGAACTTCGTTCCAATATCTCTCTCTGAATGCTTAATCATAATTTTCAATCAGAATCAAGAAATATAGGTACAGTTCTTCCTATAATTAAATAAATAAAATAAACTTTTCTCACCTGACATGAAACGTTGTTAATATCGGCTCTCAGCAGTTTATCGAGGTCCGGTATCGGCTGTATATTGCTGTACGTTTTCGGTACTAAATACGGATAGCTTGGATTCTGTCTGCAACAAAGTATTACATTAATTTCAAAACTCCCACTTCTCGGAGCCAGCTTCAGGAGATACCCCACGTATTATAGTGGGGGAAATTTTATCTTTAGTCCCCTAGGGGCTCCAAGCCCCTCTTAGGGGATGAGACCTCCAAGTTAGAGTTCAAGAGCCCTAGTTCCTGGGAGGTTGATCCGAATCCTGGACTCGTTCGGGAGTCCTGATCCATCCTAGCACCCAGTGGCGTGCACAGACATATTGGCCAGGGTATGCAGTTGTATTTTTTACATATTTTTCAGTACCATTTTTATCTTAACACACAATTTTATTTTTACTAATGTTTTTAATATTAAAAATAAACAAATGCGTATAGAAACCCTATAAAAATGTTTTTTTTTAATTAGGGAACCAAGATGTAAAATAGAAAACTTTTTATGCTTGCGATCCAGAAACTATTCACAATAGAACTTTATACTTTACGAATAGTTTACTTTATTATTATAGCTGAAATAATTGTTTTGTCAATGTGAGTATGAATATTTTTTCCTATACCTAATATGTAGTGATAAAATTGAAGTAGACAAAAAATCTTGAATAGAATAGATACTGTATTTTAAATCATTATTAGTACTTAATAGTAATATTAGCATTATATCTATTTGAATAAAAAATCGTCATTATTTATTTTGAAAACGTTTATATCGATTTCAATTTTTCTTCAGTCTCAATAGATATCGCTAAGTACCTAATTTATTTTTAAAACCAGTTATTTACGGAAAACGTCCTTGAAACGAAAAAGTGACAAAGTTTATATTTGTCGTCAATAGATGTCGTTGAACGATTCGATCGATCCACTAAATCGCGGTGACGAGATGAGCACCAAAAATTATATTAATTCAAAGGACACTTTATATGAGTTTTTGCTATTTTGTGCTGAAACCGTACTCATACTACTAAGTACGGATATTATTTATTAAATTAACGAGTACGACTTACCTCTAATCTGAACCCTGTTTTTGTGACGCAAACGAATTTGCGCGGATCAGCTAGTTAAAGTAGTTAATATCAATTAGATCATAATTCAAAATATTAACTATCAACTTCAATACTTCAATTCACATAGTCGAAATCTTAGCGCAAACCAAATTTGCAATCAAACTACAAAAATAATAATTATTATAATAGAAAGGAACGCTCAGCTCAATTACCAGATAAAAATACGAATTTTGCTATTGAAATGTAATGAAAACCACAACAAACAAATCAGAAATGTCAATACATTATAAAGAACAATATTACCTTAGTTCACCGAAATCATCACTGATTTTTTTTTTCACTATAATATTATCACTCAAACTTTAAAAATCAATATTAATTAACTTAGATTCCAATATTATTGAGTTTGTCCACTTTTTGTACACTTAATCACACAAACAAACAAAAGCAACACAAAACAATCATATTTTAAACTCACTAAACACACAAAATTAACCAATAACTAAAATAAATGCAACATAACCTAAAATCTTTAAATCATAATAAACAATATGCCTAAAATCCGAATAAGTTACGCGCGAACTGTGCTCCGTCTCGTTCTTTTGCAAAATTGACAATTTCATTTCGCCGCATTAAGTGTAAGCTGTGATTATTAGCTCCTAAAAATTTGCCATACAATTCGGTTCGAATGTCAAAAGTTATGAATGAAAAAAATATTGTATCAATGAAAATGTACCATTTTGTGGAAGCAATCCTACCTCGTGCTTCTCTCACCAGGGGCGCCACTGGGGTACTGTGTAATGACCCCGAATAACCGAAGCATGGAAAATTAGACCGTATTTTTGTGATTTTACGGTGTAAGTTTGATTGATGTGATTTTGTTTTTAGACATTTATTATTTGTTGGATGAGAATTTTCAAATGATGTGCGTCTTAGTATAATTATTATGAGTTAAGTGATGGTGTAGAAGTAGTAAAATATAATTTTGACTCTCAAAATGATGTAAATTGTAGATTTATTTATAAACATTTTTTTTTTTTAATTTGACATTCGTGATATTCTGTTCACGGCTATGTTAGGGTATGCAGTGCTTCTTTGCTTGTATGGACTGCACGCCACTGCTAGCACCTTAAGAGAGTCTATTTCCCTTCAGGAGATCCCTCCACATTGTTAGTAGAGTTACTTACTTGCGTCTTCTTCTCTCCTAAGCAGTGTAGTCAGGGGATGGGACTCCCAACAGGAGTTCCTAATCTGCGTTTTCGCGAACGGTTTTTCGTCCGCGGACTTGCTCCCCCCCCGGGAGCGCCAGTCTTGGTCCTGGCTTTTCTCCCTCTTTGTTGAGGGGCATTGTCGTCGGGGAAAGGACCGGTGCTGACAGGATGCGGCATCCTAGGATCGCCGTCTCTACTCTTTTAGCTTGAGTGCACACACGACTAGGCGAAGGAAGAGATGAGAAATAGTATTACCTCGCCTTCTCCAGTTTGATGGCATTCCACCGCTGTATGAAGTGTCGCGCCACGTCCCGCGCCGCCGCGCCCTGCACCGCCGCGCCCACGTCGTGCCACGGCATGCGGGGGGTCGTGTTGCGGTCCACCAGGTCTGAACAACATAATGTGCATCATTAACCCTTACCTTCGAAACAAAAACACAAAAAAACACGGCATTCAACTATGTAAATGGTATCGTAACTTGTCAACGTTGCGAAGGAGAAGGACCTTTATGGCAAAGCGAGAAGTGCCATGCAACTGGCCATCAAGCGGAAGTCGCGGCTTCGATGCTCGAGAGCGACGAGTCCACCATCTCGCAGAAGCAGGCGGCGGGGCGTGAGAGAGAGAGCTCTTGTCTCCACACAGAAACCCGCCACTCGAACCGGGATCTCGCCCGGATCCTGACCCCCTAAGAGTTTCGGGTCCCCAACGAATGTGAGTGCGAGCGAGGACCCAAGAAGGTGTCGTGTCTCGCTCAGCACGCCCTTACGTCATAGCAAGGGGGGATGGTAGAGGGCGCTCCCCGACCCGCGCTGGTTCTGACCCAGCGGGGTATTCCGTGGGAGGATGACACGCGGTTACATTTGAACGGGCTGACCAGATCTATTATTCTATTTCAGAAATAAAACTCGACTTAAATGTTTTAAATTATACTAGAAAAATCTCATCTAAATTTAATAAAAAAATATTTATTATTAAGTTGTCTAATAGAAAAAAACTCACCAACAAACGGCAGGTCCAAATTATTGAAATCTTTAACGATAAAATTCGTGTAATCCTTTCCGATCCACAATTTAGAGTTCCCTTCTATTCCTTCCAAAGTGTCCTTAGTGGTATCAGTGATCACCCTTCCTTCAACAACTTGAGCTAGAGGCGTAGGTTTTATCAACTTTGTGTGTTTATTTATATAGCTAGTTCTTAAAGCTTCAGTTAGTAACACTTGGTCGTTAGATAGGGCGTATTTTTCGGCTTTTTTCCGTTCAGATTCGTCGAATTTCTGTTCATTTCTTTCATCTTCGAAGAGAATGCTGATGACCTCTTTGCCTCTATCAGTTATTTTATCTATGACGTTTCGTTTTTGTATATCGGGCGTGTCCATTTTTTGTTCGTTGTTGGTGGCCATCATTAGTTTGTCGCCGGGTTCTAGTACGGGTAGTTCGTTTTGTTGACTGTCTGCGTCTGTTTCTGTTTGAGTTACGATCTCGTTTTTGTTCAAATCTTGTAGTTCTAGACTGAAATATTTAAAATTTATTAACAAGGCGCATGTTGTTTCTGAAATACGACATCACTAGGTGACCCGCGCAACTTCGTCTGCGTTACAAAAGGGTTCAAAAATTGTAGCCTATGTGTTATTCTGATGTATAAGCTATATTGTGGTAAAGTTTCATTCAAATCCATTCAGTAGTTTTTACGTGAAAGAGTAACAAACATACACCCATACATCCATACATACAAACTTTCGCCTTTATAATATTATTATGATTATGATTCCGTTGTTTTGCAATATTGTGGAAGCAAGACAGAAATAATACTATTTTTGTCACATTTTCAATACTGAAGAATTGTAACAACATCTTCGGGTGTGTAACAAAGTTGTATTGCATTGTACTTCTTTAATTTTCGATTGCATTTAACAAAATAAAATGATTATACAGGGTGGATCTGTAACTTCAGGAAATACAACTTAAAACCTCTTCAATATTTGGAAATAATTAAATTGTTTTCTCCACCCTGTATATAAATATACATAAATATATGAAAAAAAAAATCATACACTCCACAATAATAATAAGGTAATATAGCATAAAGTAACCACCCTGTATATATGTTAGAATCATTATTAAATAAACTTACTCATTCAATCCAATAACGATATCTCTAGAAGTCTTGGCGAGTTCCATAGCCGCTTCAATATCGTTAGTATTGGGTATGTAGAGTCCGCCTCCGCCGGGCGAACTGGATGTTTTCTTCTTAGTTCTAATAGAATTCTTCGGCTGAGCTATGTTACCGAGATCTGTTAACCTGAGATAGAATACTTGTTAATTTACAATTTAAACATTGAAAAATAAGTTAGTGACCGTTTTTTTGAATTTATGGATCAATTTAAAATCTAATTACGTTTCAAATTAGTTTTACAAATAATTTGCCAGAAAAATTTGAAATGTAAAACCCCTATTTCAAACAATCAATTGTTTTATTAAATACTTTAATTCGATTTGGATTGCCTTTTTATCTTGTAGCTAGGTCTATATTAGTTTGTGTACGGTAGTGTTGTCTATGTACAAAAAGCATGCTACATTATCTATGACTCCTAATCCATATTAGCCTGCGTTCTCTATGCTTGCCTATAGTCGTGTTGTCTACAATCTTGACTTGTAACTTGGTCTATATCGTCTTGTCTATGACTGACCTGTGTCTATGGTCGTCCCACCGGCCGTAGCAGAGGTCGATGCCGCCGAGGAAGGCGAGGGCCTGGTCGACGACGACGATCTTCTCGTGGTGCGCCCAGAAGAACACGCCCGCCCTGGCGTGGTCTGGGTGACGGAAAACCTAGCGTTAGATTACATATTGTCAATATTTATACTGATAATTACTTTTATTATATAGATGAAAACGTTTATGTAACGGAGATTATGTCCAAAGTGTCAGCTTTCTAACAAAATAATCATCGAAACCGGTTCATCTAGAAAATACATGCATCGCAAAAACGCACAGTAAATAGTGAAATCTTGTCCGTTAAATATTAACTATTTAAGCTTTATGTTAACTTGAACTGGATGTAACTATGTAAGTTTGAGTTGAATCTTTGACTAACTTCCCGGTTACAGATTGGGCTAAAACTTTGCTTGGATATTATTATGTATGTTGATCGCATGACAATGCAATAATATCGTAAAATATAGTTGACGGATTTGGGAGGTAAACATAGGAACTCCGGTACTAAACAAGATTGACTCGTCGTGTTTGGGCTCGTTTTAATAAATAAATAAATAAATAAATAAATAAAGAAAGAAAGAAAGAAAAAAAAGAAAGAAAGAAAGAAAGAAAGAAAGAAAGAAAGAAAGAAAGAAAGAAAGAAAGAAAGAAAGAAAGAAAGAAAGAAAGAAAGAAAGAAAGAAAGAAAGAAAGAAAGAAAGAAAGAAAGAAAGAAAGAAAGAAATACATAAATAATTATCATAGCTAGTACTCTACTGCTTCATGATATATAGGATCCCAAAAAACATGTATTTAAAAAGTTTTCTTATTTCAACATTATTATTTTCTGACACTCAATGTAACTTATAATTTATTTACTTCAAACTAGTAAAATGGTCAAAAAAATTAATACAGAAAAACGTGCGTTTATGGTGTTTGTTTGTAAAGTTTTAATAACAATAAAATCTCACCTTAATATTATCACTGGCCAATCGACTCTTGCTGTAGAAACTGTTGATACCGAGCGCCATTTCTACTTCTTTGTAAAGCAATATAAACACTTTCACGCCTTGCGCCTGAAAAAAAGTTTGTACATATCTATACTAATATTATAAAGCTGAAGAGTTTGTTTGTTTGTTTGAACGCGCTAATCTCAGGATCTACTGGTCCGATTTCAAAAATTCTTTCATTGTTGGAAAGTCCATTTATCGAGGAAGGTTATAGGCAATATTATTTTCAAAAAAATTAGGGATCCGCATGAAAATATCGAATATGTAACAAAAGGTGAAAAATCGAAAACCTATTTATGCGTACGCTGCAAAAACTATTGACAATAGAACAAAATGATGTACTACGAGTTTTTAGGTCTTTTGGAGACAAACAAAAAAGTCCGCGACAGCATATATCTAACTATCATAGTTTAGTCACAATAACCACTTTTATGTTATTAAAATTTAATATTTCGTTCCGAGATTGAATTTAACGTTAAATGAGTATCGTTATATTAACCCTTATCCAAATTAAGTATTTTGTTATCAAGAGTATTAATGTAAAATTAAATTACTTTTTGTTTTATTCCAATCGGACTTTTCGTTTAGAAGTTATTACGAGTATAAAACGCAATGAATATGTGGGACTCAGCGAGCCGCGAAAATAATAACTCGATGGCATTGCGAGTACTGTTTGAACCCCTTTATGACGCAGACGAAGTTGCGAGGGTCATCTAGTCATTAATATATTTAATGCACTGAGAAGATAAAAAGATATTGTTGTAGTTATCTATATCAATTGATATTGATCATTAAATTAAACTGTACTGATTTAAATTAAGAAAGATCCTAGGTCATAGATTAGGGGACGGAGCGACGGGAAAGAGTGCCGAGCGCGTAACGCATCGCGCCGTCCCTCCAAACCCCGTGCAGGGTTCTGGCCTCAGCCGGGGTCCGGACGCTGAGTGTGAGCAGTTTTAGGGGGTTTTAGTGCGGTTCAACTCCCACATACCCGGGGATCCGGTGATTTTCGCCAACTAAAAAAAAAAAAAAAGGCGATTGATTATGTAGATTTCGGGTCTTTTAAAGACTAAAAGAACATCATCGTGATTTCATTCATCCATGATCCTTTCATATAGAAATATGTCAAGTTACAACCTGTAATTTGCAACATCAACATAATACATATTATGGTGCTGTTATACATATGATTGAACTAAAAAAATCTTCTTAAACTAACCGCTTTCCTCTTCAGGATCATATCAAGCCTCCAATAGTTCCCATTCAGTGCCGGTCTCTTCATATACACCTCAGGACTGAGCCACCAGTCCGCTATGAAGATCTCTTCTCGTGCCATCTCCATAGCGTCTGCCACGGCCGAGAAGTACCCCTCGCCGTCCACGAGGGTGGCCACGGGGGTGGCGGGGCGCGGGGGGGAGAACGAGTGGTGGACGTTGGGGTAGGTGAAGTCGCGAGCTGGAATAATGATATACAAATTTGTATACAGGGTGTATGAAGAGCACTCCCACAAACGAATTCTGGTGGTAGTACTAGTGATACCTGTGATGATAAGTCAGGAAAACGGTACACTAAAAAAAAATTTTTTTCAAAAATTTTAACATCCAAGTGTCGTCGTTTTCGGAAGTGGTCTTCATACACCCTGTATTATATATAGATGTAGAAATATTGGGTGATTTGTTGATGGTATACCTATGTAAGTTACACTATCAACAATACAAAAATATAAATAGTCCGATTAGATAATAATATTTCAACTCACCGCTCTGGTTAGCAACAGTTTTGAGATAGTTCATCCACTCTTTGCTTTTCCGTTTGGTCCAACATTTGATCACCATTTGTCGACTTTGGTTCAATATCTGAAGGCCGTGGTTCATTCCCGTTGAATACATGCCGCTTGATACTTCGAAACTAAAATAATTTTTAATTTAAATATCTATCCAATTGGTAACTAACCAAAATGGGCATATTACTTCAGCTGATATTTATTATTCTGTAATATTTTAGGAAAGTGACATCACGTCTTTGAAATCAAATATTTATCTAATAATTTGTATAATTTACATTTTAATTTAAATATTTATCACTTATATACAGGGTGGGTAGCCTTCTCAAAGCCGAAGTTGGATGAATTTCCTGACGAAATAATATACAACTTGGAATCGCAATGGTAGTCGTACATAAACCAAAACTATTCAAAAGGTTTAACTGATTTTAAAACTTTAAATAGAGGATGAAAAGCATTTCAAAAACTGTTCGAAAATATGCTTAGGTCTTAACACTAGGATTGAGTGGTGGACCATGCCTGATCCCTCTGCTGAGGAGACCTGAGCTCAGCTGTGGGTTGTAATGGGCTATCATTAAAGATAAGTTATTTATCAATTTTCCAACATGTTAATCACAGTATAGAAACAATGGTCTAGAATATTAGAGTTGACTATTTATAATGGTCATAATGAAGAAAGAATCATTTCATTACTTACTCTTATATGGGCTGCATGAAATAAAAAAAAAACAAATTACCAATTTACCATACAATCAATCACAAAACAGTACTGATATTGTATAGATTTTCAATGATAAAGACTATTATATTGTATTATATTGTAAATTATCATTAAATCTTACCCTTGATCAAATAACATGATTCCTTTAACAATTCCATCTTTCGGTCTAATGTATCCGAAGAATGTGTCTTTAACGAAGAACCATCGTTCCTGCCATTTTGCACAAACTAAACCGGTGCAGAAGTAATTACACCTGAAAATGTTACGTTATTTATAACATTTTAAGATAATGCGGATTAGTCAAAATGCTGCGAAAATAAAGTGACTTTTAGTAAACTAGACAAGAACAGAAGAATCCTTTGCATTTTATATCTATATTTGTACAGGTAAAACAGGATTATTGAGAACAAAAGTTAGTTTTATAAATTGGGAAGACGACTAAGTTTGACAATCGCTTTTAAGTTAACTTTAAAGACTCTGGTAGGAATCGAGTTGGTCAGTGTTCTCGCCACTACTATAACTGAAATTAACTTCATTTTTTTTCGTTAAAAATGATATATAATATTTACAGGTAATAATCTCTACAGGTATTAATTAGATTAATAAACTTTCCAAATACATTCATGCATTTTCAATGGGTTCTTACCACAGTGGTACCACCCAAAAGCGAACTAGAAAGAGGGTAGACAGATTTGTTTGCTCTTAAATCGACCCGCAGTATCCAGTCTTCTCGTGATCATGACGTTTACAACAACAACGAAATATCGAGACAACTCAATTAATTAAATATCGTGGTAAGAACCCGTTGAAAATGCATGAAAGTATTATAGAAAACTGCGAGTGTCTGAATAAGTTTCCAAATACAGTTAAACTGATTTTCTATGACCACTTTTACCTACCTAACACAAACAACAGCTCCCAACAACCCGAAGCAGTTACATCCAGCCTGCCCGGGCTGAGTGGACCCGGTTCGTTTCTGAATCATCCCTTCCTTCCCCTTACTGCCCAGTTCCGATATGAACGATAGGTTTGACACTTCTAGGAACTTTACCTGGAAAGGGCAGAAAGTCTACTTAAATCTAATGAAATATTAAATAAGTAAAAATGTATAGAAAAGTTCGCAATAAAAACAAACGGTAAATAACTTTTACAATTCACCACAATAAAGATTAACTTACAGTGGCGAAGGTTTCATACAACTCCATTCGCATCGGCTTCCTCTGCGATAGGCTATCAAGAGATAGCAACCAGGGCTTATCGTAATTCAATGGAAACTTAACTACATATTACTTCACTACTGTTTTTTAGCTTATACTCATAATAATATTATTAAATTTATAGAAGAGGTTATCAGCAAATCACAAAACTACCCTCATTAATAAAAAATACGTACTTAACTCACCGTCTCATGATGGTTTCTGTATATCGATATATTTAATAAATTATATAAATATTCTTCTAATTGTTTCATTCGTAATTGTATGCCTTCGTAGGTGATCATCACTTCTGGTTTTTTTGGAAACCTGTGGATTTAAATATTGTTGTCATGACAAGAAATTACTATTATCATTTTTGAACGTTAAAAAGCCAACTCTCTACGTCCAAAGTTTAACCAAATTGATTGTATTTTAACAACCCAGACTAATTGTATTATGTCTATATTTTAGACACATAGTTATATTATATTAATAAAGCATAGTTATCGTGGAGGAACCAACCTTCACTTATAACAAAAAATAATTTTAAAGTTTTAATCCATATTTTTCACACTTCACATAAGATACAAAAATTTCAGTAAAACCTTACCTGGGTAGAGCACCACGCCTCTTCCTTGGTTTAGTAATTCTTTTCGAGTTACTCCTAGGAACAGCCTCTAAAGCCACTCTTTCTGCTTTCTCCTCCGTATCGACAGTATTCTTAAAGCTAGCTCTCCTCGACTTATGGGCTTTGGTGGGGAAAGGAATATTGAGAGAGGCGCGGTATAATGCGAGCTGCTGATGTAGGTGTAATATGTGTTTGTAACGTTTCTTGATTGTCCATGTAAAGTCGCCATGTTGGAGGGATATTGTGTAGCTGAAAGTTTTTTTATAAAATAAATTGACAAAATAGTGGCCTATGTAGGCAGATGAAATAATGGGGCACCTGATCGTTAACAGGGAACACACAAGGGGTCGCCTACGAATAATCTTTGAGGACTATCTTAAAGTCTTTTTTGAAGAACAATTTATAATGCTCAAGAAATACTGTTGTTTCATAATCTAAAGCTCTTAAAGATTCAACTTTAATTTCTAAGACATTTTTGTTCAGCTCTGGACGTGAACTAATCTAAATCTAAAATCATCTGTAGTAATAATAGTTAAAGAAGCCAGCGCTATTGACCACAAATATTACTAAAGAATAAGATTAAATATGTATCTATTACTCTACTTTCTAGAAGACTTGCAACTTAAATATCGTAATATATCGAGTACTTTAAAACAACATCTATACATATAATAAAATGATAGAAAAGTCAACATTGCAAAATACAGTCTCCCAAGTCAAACGACCGTTGAACATAATGATGGCGCGATTCAGAATCCATACATTTTGTTCTGTAAAAAAGTCAGCTTTGTCCGGGATAAACTCGAAAACTGCTGCACCGATGTACTTCAAATTTGGCAAGAATATTGCTTAGAAGTCGGGTCAACACATAGGCTATATATTATAGTGCTATCATCTCCGAGGAACGGGATATAAATATAATAAATTTCACTAAACATATTTAGAGCACCGACATCTATCGGCGTTCAAGTCAAATTTCATGTGGAAGCATTTTTTTGTTGATTTAAATAATTTAAATTTGATTATGTCATTGTGGGACAATGTTTCCTATTTGCTAACTAGATGGTGTTGGCGTATAAATTAGAATTATTCTGAATCGCGCTATTATTTCGTACACCAAATGTCAAAACTGAGGTTACCTGCTTTGCTATAAGTCATCGTGTGGTTAGTCAAATTTAACTCTTTAGCTATCATTATATGATTATTTAGTTTCCACTTAAAATACTAAAAATGCCTGGATAACGATCTAATTTATCCCAATGCTCAAACGATACTCGAAGGAAAAAGTTAGCTCGATGTTTAGAAACCGCCGTTGAGCATGAAGCTAGGTTGGCTAATGGCTACTCTTTAAGAACACATTGCGGAAACTCAGTCGATCGAATATCTTGAAGAGCAGGATACTCAGTTAAGGAGAGATCACTCTCAGCCTGCTCTTTCACGGTCGTCGGAGACTGATGAGCAGCTTGAAGAGCGTAGTACAGCTGCTCAGCAGAGTTACCAGGACGTATGTGACGATACTTTTGCTCATGTATCGCAAGACCCGGACAGAATGCAGGAGTTGCAAGAGCAACCATGGCTAAATAAAGAGGGAAGTGGATTCATGTGCAATGTTGCGATTAACTACGCCGCACACGAAGATATTAGCAATCTTAGAAGAAGTGTGCGCCCTTTGTCGAACCCGCAAATGGAGAGGGGAGCCCAATGGAATGTGTTGTGCATCTGGTAAGGTACGCTTGGAGTCTATGCAAGACCCACCAGAACTGTTGAAACTCTTACTAAGCGGCGAACATCCAAAGTTCAGCCATTTTTTGAAAAACATTCGAGCCTATAATAGCGTCTTCCAGATGACTTCGTTTGGTGCAAATCAAATCGTTGAAACAGGGTTCATGCCGACATTCAAGATCCAGGGACAAGCTTACCATCATATTGGTTCGCTGCTACCTACAAATATTTCAAAATTTTTGCAAATTTATTTTGTGAGTGATTTTGAAGAACAAGCAAACCTACGAAGTAGATCCATCCCCAATTTAGACGTGTTCAAGAATTCTCCGATATCCTTCTAAGTCTTAGTGAAGGTACTCTACCAGAAGAGAGAGGTGGACAAGTGGTGCTTCCAATGTCTCTCGGTAGAGTTGTATCCAGCTTAGAAGAACTCATTCGTTGTGTGTACAACGAAATCAGTCGTATATCACACAGCAGAATTCTTGGGTGTGTGAGCGAGCTATTTTGACACCCTAAAATGATCAGGCTGCAGCAATTAACGAATTCTCTCAGAAATTGAGGGAAATGAACTGTCGTCGAGCAAGATGATGCTACACATTATCCTGTAGAATTTTTGAACTCTCTGTCAGCAAGTGGTTTTCCAGCGCACACTGTCAAGCTGAAGGTCGGTGTCCCGATTATGCTTCTTCGGAACCTATCTCTTCCGAAGTTGTGTAACGGGACCCGTCTTAAAGTCATCTCGCTCCACAAACACACAATTGAGGCGGAAATTCTTACGGGTTCTGGCGTCGGCGACGCAGTATTTGTATCACTCATTCCTCTCATACCATGAGGTATGTTCCTAAACTTTCCGTTCCAGTTCAAGCGCGTACAGTTCCCTGTGAGTATTTGCTTCGCGATGACTATCAATAAGTTGCTGGGGCAGACACTGGGGACAGCGGGTGTCGACCTCAGGACGGGCTGCTTCTCACACGGGCACCGGTACGTCGCTTGCTTCCGCGTCACCGGTCCGGACTCTCTTTATATTTTGGCTGCGGAGAGCCAAACCACTATTGTGGTTCATTGAGAAGTTCTATAAGCATGTTTTTTTACGCTATCTTCTAATCTTATCTTATATTTGTCTTAATTTGATTATTTTCTATATCTGCTTTAGTCACAACTTTTGCCTTAACTCAGCAAAATCACCTTAAAGTCATTTATTCGAAGCGGGTCGAAATTAGCACTTTTTGCACTTCAATTTTCCAAAAAGCAGTCTTATTCTGTTACTCTGTTTAGTGTAGATATGAAAGGTAAAGAAAAAAACCAGTAAAGTAATGTTAGTTTAAAAGATACAATTGTTGGTATATTATTATAGTGTGGTACATAGCATTCACGCAGACGACGTCGCGGGCAATAGCTAGTCTGATATAAGAAATGAATTACAAGGTCATAAGCCACATGTTACATTCTCGTTAAGAACTATTAGCGTTTAACCTGAGGTCAGTCTAATTGAAGTGAATATAAATAAAATTATATTTATAGAATCGTTTAGCAAAGTTGAAACTATTGGACAAATGTTACATACAAGCTGAAAATTATTTTGTTTTTATTTTTCTTGGAAGTCATTACTGTTAATATTGGTATACATAGTTTTTTTTTTTTAGTTGGAGGAAATCACCGGATCCCGGGTATGTGGGAGTTGAACCGCACTAAAACCTCCAACCGCTCACACTCAGCGTCCGAACCCCGGCTGAGGCCAGAACCCAGCACGGGGTTATGAGGGACGACGCGACGCGTTACGCCATCGGCACTCTTTCCCGTCGCGTCGCCCCTGGTATACATATTAGATCTCTTATGAAGGTACTTGTATTTCACTTTAGTTTAGATTTCCAAAAAGAGAAAAAAATTAAAACATTACGACGGAATTAGAATATGTGTTTAAATAAATAACATAATTTAAATCATTTTTTTCACAAAGGTATGCATTCTGTGAATCATGATAAAGCCTTATCTTGCTGCAGTAATTCGTGATGAGAATCGTCATCGAAATTAGATAATATTATATTACTTATCTCACAACGATGAATGACAATGCGACAAAAATATAAATTATTCACAAAAGTGGTAAAGAACAGATTTAAATTAGTATGAATCATCTGTGCAAAAATTTTATAGCAATCGTAAAAATTATGCGAAAGATATGCTAACAGTAGGTACTAAGGATTTTTCTTCGCAATCATTAAGTGTAATAATTTTTTATTGACTTATATTTCGTACAAAAATGTTGAGTAGCCCTGACTCCCGTCCTTCTCCTTAAACTAACACATAATTTAAATCAATATTTAATAAAGCGATAATAGTGGTTTCCATATTAGCTCGCGTCCTAGCATAACGTCCAACACACGTAAAAACAAATGACGGTGACGGCCGACCAACATGTGAACGGGGGTTTTGTATGCATTGGCCGTCATTGAAACTTTGTGAAACACCATTTGTCAGTTGGCTTACCAGTCGTCATATACACGCTTTGGAAGTTTACGAGCCAACACGGAATTACATAACAATGCAAAAAAGGCAAAACAGAACGAGTTTCGTTGTTTTTCTATACAATTCGCGCAACATGTTCAATAATGGTGTAATGACGTCATTGCACAACCCGATAATTAATCGGCATGTTAACTCATATGAAAGGTATTTGTAACGAGGCTAATAGAACAAGCGAAGAACTGAAGTAAAACCCCTACGCATTAACAACATGTATTATCACAGTTGGTCTTGCAAATGTGACATATTTTGCAGAATTGTTTTGAGGCGTCCTTGTGTCAATATACCTGTGCCAACCCATTACTGCCCACTGTTGGGCTCAGGTCTACCCAGAAGAGGGATTAGGCATAGTCCACCATGCTTGCCCAGTACGGATTGGGGACTTCACATATCTTCAAAGGGTTTTAGAACCCTTTTCCGATATGCAGGTTTCCTCACGATGTTTTCCTTCACCGTTTTTAGCCAGTGGTGTGTGGGTGTGTGATGTGGAGTGTCAATATACTTAGATGTAACTCTTGTAGTTTTGTAAATAAACTTCTATGACTAGTTCTTCTAAAAAAAACTCCTATAGGTATAGGTGATAAGTAACAACCCCGTAATGTCCTGACAATGCACAGATTCATAATCATAAGCGACAATTATCATTTACTGGCATTTACCGTCCTGTGGTTAAAATTTATAGATTTTCAAAAGTATTTGTTGTATTCAAGTTAGGTTAATGTAACCATTGGTATTTCATGCTTTGAACTATTATAAGACCTAGTGTCTAGGTAGGTACCTATTTTTTTTTTTAGTTTGAGGAAATCGCCGCTGGGCGGGCGGGGTATGTGGGAGTTGAACCGCACTAAAACCTCCAACCGCTCACACTCAGCGTCCGAACCCCGGCTGAGGCCAGAGCCCAGCACGGGGTTATGAGGGGCGACGCGACGCGTTACGCCATCGGCACTCTTTCCCGTCGCGCCGCCCCCGCTAGGTATCTACTTGGGATGCTGAGAATGTTGATATTTTTTAACAAAAACTTCAAGTTTTTTTATTGAAAATTCAGCTGCATCTTCCAAAAGTCAATGAGATTTATAGGTGCTAAAACCCAACCTACATTTTATCTACACTAGATTTTATTCATAACATTTCTACTACAAAAACAAACTAATAACACTAGTAGATTACATGGTTCCCAAGATAACCCGTCAAATTGATGTCGGCCATACTCTAAAATAGATCTGACATTGAGATTCTTATCTAATTGAGTAATCGTGTCGGGGGATTATGTTTCTAGGGCAATATAATGTATTTCAGGGATTTGATAGGACTAGGGCTACTTTGTGATAATAGGGCAATTATGGATTAGAATAGAATAGAATAGAAACTCTTTATTACTTAATCTGATAGTAAAAGTAGGTAATATTTACAGTTTCTATTGAGAGTTTGTTAGCTATTGTTTTTGCATTAGAAAATGAACCTGCAACCTTCCACACGGAAAGCGCGTATTTCTTGGTTTACTAGTTAGCCGACCCGCGCAACTTCGTCTGCATTACAAAGGGAAACAATATATCCTATAGCCTTCCTAGATAAACTAACTTTCCAAACCCTGAAAGAATTTTTGAAATCGGACTAGTAGTTTTGGAGGACTATTCGAGGCAAACAAACAATCAAACCTTTCCTCTTTATAATATTAGTATAGATATAATATCACTCACGATCAGATGGACCATTGCATACATGGCAGTAAAAAGATCTTGAGTCCAAAACACTAAAATAATGTTTGTTATAGTTTGAACATGAGCAAGCGGTGAGGTATGGTAAACATTTGGTAGCCTACTCTATAAATATATCGAGACTAAACTGTTTACTGGTTTAAGATTTTATACGAGCGTATAGTGGTTCCTTTCACGTGGTTTTTTATGCAATATGAGAATTCAAGTTTATTATGGCACAGGTTCGCTTCAGAAATAATGAGTGTTTTACCAAACTTTATGGTTTACAGATGCAACTTATAAAAAAATACTGATAATTAAGTTTTAACTTGTCTTATACGAGGTTTGAAGAGAGCCCCCAGAGGTCCGTAAGCAACCACATACAATTTGGTAACCCCTTGGTTCTTCTGGCTACATGACAATAAGAGAAGTAAAAAAAACAGAAAAGTGAAGACACCTATTTAAGTAGTATATTATTTATCATTCAATTGAATTCAGTCCAGATTTTATTAAATAAATACAGAAATATTATACTTACAGATTTGGATTCAGCAGATGTGTCGTGACGCTCCTTTCGTTTTCCACCAATCTGACCTTTATTTCCACGCCCGGAATGAACACTTTCCTGTGCACCGAGTTGAATTTAACAGGCGGTTCATGGATGTGTTTGAATGGCACTGAATTTTCTGGTGTTGCTGCAAGATGAGTATTCATTTAGATATTTACGAAGCATTTATTTACAAAATGCAATACGTACATGATACAAGCGAAACTGTAGAATTAGGTACCTAATTGTAAATAGATAGGTAGAGTTTTGTTAAGACAATCATATGTTTTTTTAAAATGATTATAGAACTGTTGGATTCAGTTGTATTGGCGAAGGCTCTATGCAATCCCATTCCTATCATCTTCCTATAGTCATAGACTAAAAACATAGCAAAAGGGTCTCTATCTTCCAATGTAGCTTAGGATGGTTCAATGAAAACTAAATATAGTATTGTACTAATCTTCTCTCTCACAAATTCTATTTTAATTTTTATCATTGTTCAGATTTTTTTGAGCAATCATATCATACTAAACCGAAAAAGAAGGTTTACCAACTTCTCGAGAATTTCGTGTAAAAGCAATACTATAATTTTGTAACAGTTACGAAATAATAAGCTCTATAAATAAATATGTAGTTCATAGTTTCGAAACATTAACCAACGGATGTTTTGTATTTTAGTTTTGAAAATAAACTACATGCTACATTCCGTGATTAATAACAACGTTTGCTACAAAATATATTAGTTGAGAGTTATTTGTTCTAAAATAAAAAATACCAATATCAAGGTTATTTAGAAAACTTTGGATATAAAATCGGAAATGCTATCGGTTCGTTATAAGTTTCCGGTATGATCTGTCAATCAATTAATACATAATATATAGTATGTGAAAAGCATCTCTCACTTCGAGAAGTTATCGATTCCGAATAGTTTTCAGTAAAATTAAGTAATTAATAATTTTGATTAAATCTGCAGTATTTTTTGTAACTTCTTTTTCACGTTCATTTGTAAAGAATGTCGTATTGCGTAACGTGTCGTTTCGTCCCACATACCCCGTGCTGGGTTCTGAGCTAAGCCGAGGTTCGGAAACTTACGGTAAACGGTGGATTTAACTGTGGTCGACACACCTACATGGTCACTTATAGAACGAGAGGCAGGCAATTACATCCTATCCAAAAAACCTTTTGTCAGGGACTCACCTAAGTTTTTTTTTTTATTGCCACGTAGGCAGACGAGCTAACGGCCCACCTGATCGTAAGCGGTTACCGTCGCTCATGGACCTCTGCATTGCCAGAAGACATGTTTAAATTGATAGGCACTGCAGTAAATATCCGATAAAAAGCCTAGCAATTAACGTGAGTTAAGCTCGTAGGCGTAATGGTTAACGTTATCTGACCGCGTAATTTTACGTAATTGCATCAATAATCTCTTGGCGAGGAAATGTCCATCAAGATAGCAAAGTTTTGGGCTTGATTAAAAACGTTTTAGGTACTTTGTAAGGGATAATCTTAGGATCTTCTGGTCCTATTTATAGAATTATTTTATTAAAAGAAAGCTATGTTATTTGTGAATGTTATGGGCTATTTAATTGTTCTAAATTAAAATTAGGAAAAACTGATAAAAATTTCCTTTGAAGAGCAGGCAAAGTAGCGCGAATCAGCCGCGTTTTAAACATGATTACCTATATGCACATAAATAGTACCGTGATCAAAGTGTCGAAAAATGCAAAAGGTACCAAGATTTTTTTTACGTAGGTTATCTCTGACTTACAATACCACAAAAGTCGCAGAATTACTAAAAGTGTACTCCAGCAAATTCCTATCTACTAAGATAGGATTACCGAACATTAAAATCGATAAGACAATCAAACACATATCACACAAATGGAATAAACGAATAACATTATCATTTGTTTAGATATATTACGATCAACAATTAGATATAAATCAAAAAGATAATTTCGTCTAGCTATTTATGAAAGTGATTAAATTATAACGTACTTTTATTAGTATAACGAAGACTTTCATGGTCGTGCTATTTTTTTTCCTTTTCCGCGTTGACATAATTTTATGAAACACACAACTTTACCTGCCACAGAGGGAGCAAGAATTTCCTAATTTAAATTTTAGCATTGTCATAAAAAACAACGTAGATTCGGTAGCCTCGAGATCGGTTCAGTAGTTCCAAAGATTACCCGCTACAACGTTTCAAACATAAATCAAATCAAATCAAATCAAAATCTGTACTCTACTGTACTGTAACAATCCATTACTGCCTACTGCTGAGCTCAGGTCTCCTCTGAAGAGGGGTTAGGCATAGTCCACCACGCTTGCCTAATGCGGATTGGGGACTTCACATACCTTCAAAGGATTTTAGAACCCTTTTCTGATATGCAGGTTTCCTCACGATGTTTTCCTTCACCGTTTTTAGCCAGTGGTGTTGTGAAAAATTGCACATAAATCTTTTTCATATTAAGAATTAGCGGTACAAACATTTATTCTGAGCTATTAATAAATAAAAACTTATATAACCTCTTCATATATTAGTTACTACTATAATCTATACTTATAGATTTTAACAATTATTTATAAGATTAACTGAATAAGCAGTCAATGTTCAGCAAAAAGATTGAGCAATTTGTACTCGATCTATTTACGGTACTAAAATCTTTTCGAAACGTTTAAATTTAAAATTTAATTTAAGTATTTGTTACTTAAATTTTACGTAATATGCAACAGCAGAAGTGGGTCAAGAAGTAAATTCATAATATTTTTTTTTAAGTTATAAGTACAGCATTTAACCTACTCATCAGTCTAAAGCTGAACATAGAGCACCCTTAATTTTACCTTAACTATCCGACCTGCGTTTTTTTGCATCTATTAATACACTGAATACGTTACTAACATTAATGCCTGAATTTCCTAAGACCTACACGTTTGCACTACCAAAACAGGTCCGGGCTATCACAAACATATTATCATCGAATGGTTTCAAACCATCTCTGATATGCAGGTTTCTTGTTTTCATTACCTAAAATAGCCAAATTTATCACTGACTCACCATCACTGTCCTTATTATCAACCTTATCGATATCTATGACGGAGAGTGACTCAGGTACCGCGAGGCTCTCGTCGAATTCCGAATCGAGACCCGGACTTAAGGAGTCCATGTGCTGGAATATCCCCGGTAGGCAATCGCCCGGAGTCGTGGGCGTGGATGCGTCCATCCCGTAGTTTGTGTAGCTGTATAGTTGCTCATCTGAAACAATGTTATTTTGTTAATGGGTTTATAAACTTTTATGAGAGATCACAAGTTTCACTCGATCCTCGGGTTGAGCATGTACTAAGCCGCACTAAAACCTCCTACAGCTCACACACATCTCAATTCCAGCTGAGAACAGAGCAAACTTTGGAGATATGTGGAGCGCTCTGTCATGATATGAACCCTCAACGTTTAGTAAAAGATGATGTGTACGTTATGAAATGACCTCTTCAAAAGAGTGTTCTGGACAGTACCTATAAAGGCCTATGAGTGGCGGTGACTACTAAACTTCAGATGGGCAGTCACTTCGTTTTCCTGCTGCAGGAACAAAGCTGTACTGGTCTTCAAATGAGACTTATGAAGTGTTCTTAAGACTGTTACACTGTGCTCAAGCAAAACTTGTAAAAAATCCAAGAGCGACGATGATCACTTAACAAGTGTCAACAAATTCTGGCTCGTCTGGTTAAATTAAGAGTGTGATATTATTGAAAATGATGCGGAGTATTTAGATAACGGAGTGATTAAAGTCACAATATTTATGAACGTAAGCAGGTAATAATTTTATCAAATTACAATACCAGTAATCATGCGAAATCATCGTTAATCTTAGCACATTATTATCAATAATACGTAAGTAATTACAAAAACAATAATAGAATGCATTGGAAAGTGTACCTGCGATAAACCTACAACAGCAAAAGTAAATTATGAAGTGACACAAAATTTTGCTTTTTTTTTTTTTTGATTGGAAGAAATCACCGTATCTCCGGGGTATGTGGGAGTTGAACCCTCCAACCGCTCACACTCAGCGTCCGAACCCCGATTGAGGCCAGAACCCAGCACGGGGTTATGAGGGACGACGCGACGCGTTACGCCATCGGCACTCTTTCCCGTCGCGTACAAAATTTTGCTTACGATGGCCACCATTTCAGCCAATGTAAAAAAAAAATTACAATAGGTACGTTATCAACAATATTTCATGTACAGTGATGCAATCAATTGCCTTCAGATAAGAAGGATATAAAAAGGAACATCAAAATCAGTTCAACTAGATTCTAGATAGGGGATAAATAAAATACAACTTGATCGATCCGCAATAATTGAAGGCACTTTTTAAACGCACTTACGCGCTACCTCGTTGACCTCGTGCGCCAAGTTTTTTAACCATTACGGTGTTTTACTGAAGTTTGATGTTGGATAATTTAGCTATTACTATTTAAATCTATCTGTAGAATGGTTTTCAATAAAAGAGTAAAATATCTTCTAGAGTGACGTAGACAAAGTTGGAATGGGTCACATAGTACGACATATAGAAAAGAATGGGCAAGAATAGGAAGCACACCATATTCGTCTTAAGTTTATATATAGGATGGATCTGTAACTTTGGACAATTTGACGTGGGGTGAATGACATGTTGAAATAAAACTTAGAACCACTATTATTTTAGGAATTGGATAAAAAAAACTTTTCATCATAATAAGGAAGTCCGCGATGATAGTTGTACGTTTTTCATACAATGTTAAAAGTTTAACCGATCCAAAAAATAAAAATGGTGCTAAGTTGTATTGCGACAGGTCATTCGCCCCAGATCAGATTGTCCAAAGTTACAGATCCACCCTGTATATAACAACTCCTTTAGATAACTAACTTAAAATCTGATCTAGACAAAAATTTTTCAATATTATGAGATAGAATGATATAAAAAATTAACAATTCAACGCCTTAGACTAAAGTTTCCACAGCCTTGACAAAGATAGCATAGATTGCAGTAAATACTCCATGAGGGATATAGATTAGATTATGACCAAAATATCTTAAAATAACAATTTTTGAACAGATGTTACAAATATTACAAGCATATTTTATGCTCTTGGCAACTGCTTTTTAAGATTACCGCTGCATCAAATGTATTTCTTTATAAAAAAATAGAAATGGCACATAAACAACACATAATCTTTAGTGTATCTACAACTGATTTTATTTCATAATATTTTATAAATTTTCTTCATTTTTAAACATTTAGAAATACCACTTACACAATTACTAAATGGGTTCTTACCACGATTTTTATCATGATTTAAGGATGTAAATAACTGTGAGTGTTAAAAGAAATTTAGAAAAACATTTCATAAGAGTTATTTTACTATGATTTTTTTCTAATCATAAAAACTCATGGTGTAAATATTCTTACTGATAGACGTCAACAACTATGTAAACTATGATGAATTTAGTTAAAAGAGTGAGTACACCATAATTTACTATTAAGCAGCAGAACAACATTAACAGGAAATTGTACTAACAGGTACTTCCTTCATGCTCGGTCAGATTTTAATGAAACAAGAGCAAGATTGACCTTATAATTTATAATGATTATATTTTTTGTAATATTTTTTACTTATTATAGGCTATTTGGTATTAAATTTGGTTATTTTTAATGAAAACTGTGATTATTGTTGAGAGTTAACATGTAAAAATAGTTCATTAATTACAATCAAAAAACTAATATACTGTTGCATTGATAATCAAAAGAAAAATAATGAAGTAATTTGTTATAAGCCAACTTATAGCTCATCTACTTTTTAAAATTTGCGTCACTTCTAACAATACAACAATTAACAACTTTAATTTACCAAAATATCATTAGATTAATTGAATTGATAATTATATCATGGGACTTTCCTTTTAGTAATTGATTTTTATCATTACTTATTGAACTTTAAAATGATAAATTGTCATATTGAATGTTTTCACATAGCTACAATAGATTTTGAATACATTACTTTTTTGAACAACTGAGGCAAAATTTATGTCAAAATTTCAATGTTTAGATGAATTAGAAGTTTTACTTGAATGACGGATAAGATACTACCTTTATTACAATATCTTGCTGATCTTACATCACAATATATTATAAGGAATATTTAAATAGGTAATTTAAATGGAAAAATTAGATAAAACTTCTTAAAAACACTTAAAATGTAACTTTGTTTCTTTTAAATTTAATTGTTAAATAAAAATATGAGCAAACACTTTAAATATAACAATGGCACTTCACATTTTATATTCCACTTAAACACTATCTGACGATAATCTTGAAAACACAGACCACTAATAAGTATTAATATTTAAAAAAAAAAACATTCTAATTTTAAATAAATAAAGATCACTCTACACTACCTCGTTTGATTAAATTGTGAAAACTGAGTGTTAGTTCGTTTCGTTCCATACGTGTTTTGTATTCTATATCTTCGTTCACTTCAATACTAATAATACGGTACCCATCTGGGTGCTGGTAGGTAATGTGTTGGCCATTACACGCACTGTTGACACTTGTGTACATAATCTGCTCTGATAAGATAACAATTTTATCGATATGCAACACGTTAGTCGATTGGCGACAATCGCGAAAGGTGGTTGCATGGCAGAATAACTTATTGTCTAATAACAATTGCATAGACTCTCCACGGTCCGGCGATCACGGCCTCCGATTTTTTAAGATTCATTGCCGGTTTTAAGTGAAATCTTGGTTTGTTTTTACTTACCAACTTCAGAGCGACCTTACGGAGCTTCCTTCTCTCATGGTTTACAGCGGAGACTGAATCATAGGGTACGCGGGGCCTACGGAAAGCTTGATTCATCAAAACAGTTCAAGGATTTTTGCGTTCATTTGTATTTTGTAGAACCGACAACATCTGATGACGACGATGACGTCAACAAACGAGCTAGTAGACATGCAAAGTTTTTCAGGGGTTTTAAATAATTTGATATTTTTAAGCAGAAGGTTTTTTAAGTTGTCATTGATTTATATTTTTTGCATAGAATTATTAGATCTGGAATCAACATCATGAACAACAGAATGAAGCCAATTTAAAGCGCACCGATCGCGCGTATTTTGGTTCAACATCAGAAATAACAAAGTGAAATTTTAAAGAACTTATGTGTATGTAATATTTTATTACTGTGTTAAACGAATTGAGTGTCATCAGTATACTAACGCCAGAATATCGTGTAGTTACGCGCGATCGGTGCACTTTAAATTGGCTTCATTCTGTTGTTCATGACGTTGATTCCAGATGTAATAATTCTATGATTTTTTGCTACCACAAAGGAATGATTGTCTAAATTATTATATAATTTTAATATAATCAGTCTGTTTCAAGAGTTCTTTTTTGCCACGCACCGTCCGGCTATGGAATGAACTCCCCTCTTTGGTGTATACCGAGTGCTATCATTTGTCCTACTTCAAACGAGGCTTGAAGAGAGTCCTTAGGCCGTAGGTGGCCCCGTAGTATCTTCTGGTAGTGCGGAGGTCCATGAGCGACAGTAATCGCTTACGATCAGGTGGCCCTACAGATCGTCTGCCTACGAGTGTATCTTGAAGGTAAGTTATTAAGTCTTTTTCGAGTCTTCCATAAAGTTTTACATATAGAAAGGTCTGAAAAATATAATTTTAATTTCAAATTCGAAAATATCAAGTTGCTGTATGGTTAATTGTTAATGTTGACCATAATTTTATTTCAGACCTAAATTTTAGAACTCAGAACCTATATGAATATGTTGTATAACTATATGAGTTTTGTGTTTTAAACACAAAACTAAAATAAAATTCCTGGTGAAATATTTTTTTAATGCTAATTGCCAAGGTTTATATCCCCTGAATATTTGTGATGACGAGTGTTGACATTGTTGACAAGCTCAAACGTCAGAAGCAAACTTCGAACGTCAGAGGAATGTCCGTTCAGAAATTAAGACTCAGGATCATGAAAAAGACAAAATTATTAAATTGTTTTGATTTATGTATTTTTAGGTTTTAAATAATTTTGTTTTAGCAAGAACTTCTAAGAAACTCTGGTCAATTTTATCAATTACTAAGTTTAGGTTGATGCCTGTTGAAAGAAAATAGCAAAGAACCATTCAGCTGCGACTTCGGTTTGCTTCTACATTTCTAGCACTGCCATTGTCCGGAAATTGTGAAATTGTAACTAATTTTATAATGATTTATGATTAGATATATTAAAAATTAAGCAATCGTATATACAGGCAGTAAGAAACAATTATTATTTTTGTGTGTTTTATATTATTGTTCCACAGTAGTTATTCATTTATCATTAGGAGCAACTAAGCAGATAAAATGCTGAATTTCCTTTTTTTCAGTTACACTTGAAATCATAAACGCTTACTATACAGGGTGATTTTTTAAAGAAGGTACATATTGCAAGAGGGTGATGAGTACTCTGTTCTAATACGGAATATTACAAAAAATAGGTAAAATTACAATTTTTTTTTTAATCTTAATTCTACGAAACTACCTTAAACATGAACAATTTCGGCTAACAGAGTGTTGACTAACGTCCTCTAGTGATTACGCGCACCCCACACCTCCGCCACATCCATCAGCTGTCGAAAAACCATCATTTTGCAAGAATTTTAGATATTTTTAAGTTGCGATTACTAAGGTATTAAGCCATATTCTTTGGTAATACTATTTTTACTGGTCGTATATAACCATCAGCTACCATGATCTTCAATATGTACCCTCACTAAGAAATCACCCTGTATATTCTTTCTGTTCCGAATCGCTATTGTACTTTTTCTTAGGACACGTAGTGCCTGATTTCTTTGCTCATCAACATGTGCAGGCGTTCAACATTAATTTTCATACAATTCTTATTGTTTTTGCAATACGACTAAATAAATGAATATTGTGTGTTTATTCTTTGGTTTTTCCTCAGTTAGTTTGTGAACCCC
Organism: Trilocha varians; assembly: GCA_030269945.2. Lineage (NCBI taxonomy): Eukaryota > Metazoa > Arthropoda > Insecta > Lepidoptera > Bombycidae > Trilocha > Trilocha varians. Next base: position 2,509,576 of record AP028265.1, on the reverse strand, counting down.
AAAACTTCGTCTGTTTCCCAAAGGGATGATTCAGCCAGCATTTGCGATGTAGGTAAGCGCAGAAAAATGTGTTTAATAACGACATTAGATGAAAAATCTTTCAAATTATCAATGTTTCTGTATATTATACTACTTATTATAAATCTTCTTTTTAAATGAATATAATATTACGTATTGAATACAAAAGCACATAAAAAGTAAAAACCCCTTTCATCGCTTTAAGGACTAAGTATATAATTATGGACAGACAGTTTCAAACAAAGTCCATTTTATGATTATTTTCTCTTTCTTGTGACACTTGATCACATTTCTAGAATAACTTGAAATAGTCAATTTAAAAGTTTTTTTACGGTGGATCGTAAGTGGTGGTCACACAGTGTCCTCTGACATAATAGGAATCCCTGAGCGTTGGTAGGTCGAATATAGGCATAAGCTTGTTTAATTTTAAGGCAAAAAAACAACAGTTTTTGAGTTCAAAACAATTTTATGTACCATTTTAAAAAAGCGTGTTTTCCAATGTTCATTATTCCTTTGCTTCAAATACTTTTGTTTCCTTAAGTTAGTACCTATTTATTTAGAATATTTGTTATTTGTAAGAATAACAACAAGGTTTTGTTTACAACAACCAGTAGTAAAGTTATTAGCAGTGAACTCGAAAACTGCACGCAGAAAATTCGTTGAGTGCGCAATATTTTTTGTTGCTCAATAAATTGCGTAAGAATCGCCATATTTTCTACTATAATGAGAAACAGAGAAAATTTGTTTGTATGATCAATATTCTGGTAATAAATAAACATATTTTGGGAATCTGGACAATGTGTTAAAATAAAACTACAAGGTGAAAGTAGAAACTTGATACAAATTGAAGGAGGGTTATAAGTAGATAGGCATTCGATTTTGAACCTGAATAAATAATGAATACTTGAAATAATTCGACCTATTTTTAACATTTTTTTTTAAGTATAGATAACAATCAATCGCACATCCTACAACCTCGCCTTTGCCATCAGCAGCAAAGCAACAACAGTTTTGCAGGAATTATTGATATATTTCATTAACGCTTACGAACGCGTTATTTTTATTCAATTTATACTCTAGTAATAATATTTTTACTGATCGTATGTAACCATCGAATATTAATTATTTCAATATTATTTCTTAGTATCGTTAAATTTTACCCTGTAATGTATAGGGATTTTTTAAGAAAATTAAAACAACCAAGTTCCATGTGACAAAAAAATAACAAAAAGTACTTTTCACAATATCATAAAAAATTAAGTCAACTTGATAACCTCATCGTTTAAGAAATCGGTCAACAAGATTAAAACCTTAATTAAGTATATAGTGTTTAGAACCTCAACTGTTCATCTATACTAGAGATACTTTTATAATCAGCGTACATACGTCCACTGTTTACAAAATAGTAGGTATCAGGGATGGTTCGATATTAATGGGACAATATATAAAGAGGAATCTAACATTATTTTTAAACTTGTACTTATCTCAACGAATCAACCCCGAGGACGCCCCAAAGCTACTTGGTGGAGAAACCTGCAAAAATTGTCACAAAATGAATCTGTACATTACAACGACAGAGCCGCATGGCGAGCTCATATTCGGAGGGCCGACCTCAAATGAAATGGGAAGAGGCACGGAGAAAGAAAAAGACTTATCTCAACGTTATCTAACCATAACAATTACATCGTACAAATCTATTTGCCTAACAATAAACTGCAATGAAATGAAATGATTTTTTTTAACAATTAATGAAATATTCAACTTCACTAAGTAAATAGTAGGTATATTATTTTATCCTCGTGTTAAACGACGCTACTATAGAAGCTTAGTCTTTTCGTCGTAAAATTAAATAATAAACACATAGAAACAAAATTAAAATCAGAATAGGTCCTTCTCCCTCTAAAACAACATGTTTAGCAACAACTTTTGACAAATATGTCGGCACCGTTCTGCAATTAGTTCCCAAATTTACACAATAACTCCGAGGCTTGCAACGTTACCGGAATTTTAAAAAGCTACGGGCGCTTTGAATGCCTCTTCGCGATCCTTTTCCCATTTAAAACAATTTGCATACTTTTGTTTACCTCTTACACAAATCGCTTATCCATTGTTTTTATGTAAGTAGGGATGCGACTGTTCAAAATCTTATGTCAAATTTTATGTAATAGAAAAATGTGTCGGTTTTTGAAATCAGCCTGAAAAATTAGCTTCTGAAAGCATCCATTGTGAGCACGACTACCGCAACCGCAACCGGTCTGGTCAGTTATCGCCGCGTCCAGTCTGTTGTGGACTCTTTCAACTAAGTGTTGCAGCACGAAGTGAGCGGCGCTGAGGCCCTCGCACCGGCTGCAGTGGCTCAATTAGAAGTGGTTAAACTAAATAATATGACGGATTAACATTTACACATGAGGCTAGGCGGTGGGCAGAGAGTGTCGCGAGAGCACCGGTCACCGCAGTCGCATTTCGCGCACCGAACGGCCTCACCGTACGAGCCCCGCACGCACGCTCACTACGTAACGCACATTTCCCGCCAATGATTCAAAAATTCGAATGCTATTGAATAATTTTTATTTCTTATTTTATTGCGAATGTTCACTCGCGCGTGAAAACTCCGAATCGGCAGCGACACTCGGTTTTCAGTGTCCGGATTGCACTGAGGACGTTGACATCGCAATCAGTGATACGGAACTCGAATTTGTCGATTCCGATTTTTCGATTATGTAGAATTACGGCGGAAAGTGTGTGTTACGATAATAAGGTTGTCCCCGAACTTTCAGTGAAGGTGGTATCGGTGTTTTCAAGTGACAGCTGGAATGATGGTGGATTCCACTTAAAAATTAAACAGTGTTAAAATTTTATGTAATTCGAGTTAAAAACGATCAGATTTAACTGAAGGTAAGTGCTTTGATCTGTTTTATAATGATAAGGTTTTATAGCTCAATGATAAATCTTACGCTTTCTAAAGTAGCGACCAAGAGTGTAGCCGCAGTCACGACTGGCGTTGATTTTGCACCGCACCAAACTGTTTTCAACTTAATTATATCTTGCAGTTGCATTTCGTTATGTCGACCAACTTATAAACTAGTTTCATGAAAGTAAAAGACTTGGTATACCACGAGAACGACGTGGTTGCGACATTCATTCGAGAGAAAATATTAAAACGATTAAATAAAAGTAACTGGACTATTTGCATCTTATTATGTACAACGTAATTGCATTGCGTGATTGTGACTATTTTGATGTTGTTAAACGAATAGTTATCCCAAGAATTCTAATTAATCAAATTAAATCGAACTATTTACCTAGTGTTGAGTTAAGTCAAACATCCCCTTTATTCGCCGACTAAACACGATTACTTTAGTGAAAGTTTCTAGTATCAAACTATTTATAGAATTGAGACTAGACTTAATGCTATTATTATTTAATCCACTTCAGTCATTCACTTTGTAAAATGTTGCCCTAGAATATTGACAAACTTTAGTGTCCAAATTACAGTAAAATTAAAGAATTCTGTGGTCTTCAGATGTCGTATATATGCGAAGATTTTTGCAAATGTTGTAACCGCGATTCAGGATCTCGCGCGCTATTATTGGTCGCCACAAATTCAAAAGTTTGTTAATTGAACAATAGTCTAAGTTTACGATTTCAGTTTTATTTAGTGACAATATTAAAAAGTATACTAATCGTAATACCAAAAATATTTATTATTAAGGTATACAACGTTAAAAAACTAAAGAAAAAGAAAATATATTAATCCTTATGTCAGTAATTAAAAAATGGAAATCAAATGTAAAATATAAAAAATTGTAGACATGAATTTTTTTGCATGCGATTTGAAATTCATATTAAAATTTGTAAAATATATGAACCTTTTAAAAGTAACTTTACTAAGTAAAAAGACACTAGAACTAAAATTATCTGTAACTTTATGACTGTTTGTTTCCCAAATAAATAAATAAACTAACCCGAGTATTCAAAACAAAACATTCTGAGATTTGAAGATTTAATATAAAAACTATTTATCACACTATAAATCGTATTTCTGTAATTAGTTTTTTTTAGTGTTGCCATCGATGAGAAATAATTGCCAGAAATTAAGAATTTCTCTTCTATGTATGGTTTTCTTATGGATTGAACTTTCTTTCTGTGTCCATTGCCGATATCGTATTACTGTTTGTGCTATTCGCGTAGAAATGAACGTGATTTTTGTTTCTTTAAATTGTAAGTAAATTTCGATTTTATCACTCAAAAATTAAGTGTTCTTATTGTTGTATTTTTCGCAAAAATATTACAATAACTCTCAATATGAAAAAATATTTCAAGTTTTTGTACGTTAATTAATGTTGTATGTATAGTTTTAACCTTATTATATTAATACAACTTATAGTTCGATTACAGTCGAAATAAACCTTTTGTTGAAATTATAATCCTTTCAGTATTTCAACTTGTCTGTGTTCCTTAAACCAGAAAAAACCAATACCTACAAAGTGACAAAATTAACATATTTTTCTATGTTAAAATATCTCCAGATCAAAGTTTTAATAGTCAGTTAGATAATTCAGAGAAGGAAATCTATTAAACCGGATTATATAGAGCGGTTTGAGCGTAGCCATCAAATTATTGCGTCGAGGTAGTCTATACAAATTTTCATAAAATTTATCGCAAGTATTTTGGGTAAACGGTTTTGTTTCTAAAAATTTAGATTTGTAAGGTATGGATTTATAGTTCTCTTTCTAATCTAGTTCATTAGTACACATTCTTAACAGTAACATATAAATAATTAAATTCTTTCAAGCAAAATGAATGTAACAAAGTTAAAGATAATTTCTGTACAAACTCTAAATTTACGATTGTTTTTTTGATCTTCGTGTTTGTCATCCAAAAGACAACACAATCTGTTATTTTTGCTAGATCAGATTCGAGAATAACTTTTACTAACCCATGATCAGAATTACACTGTTGTTTTTCTGATCGAGTTCAGAGTGCGGTTTTCAGGGACCAGTTTAAGAAAAAGTTTGTTACTATTGCACGAGGTTGTTTCGCAAATTCATTCATTGCTGTCATTGCAGGGTTATGCTGTAAAAGCAATTGAAGTAAACTGTGCAATGCTTCGAAATGGCGAGACAGTAGATCACGAAGGATTTTGATCGCTTGTGTTAGAGTTTAACGGATTGGTCGTTTTCAGATGTATGTTATATATTTTTATTTTGTTTATGATATTCTCTTTTATAACACGTTTTTCCATGATTACTTTGTTTAATTTATTAATTAATACAACAACATTGCCAATCCGCATTGGGCGAGCGTGGTGAACTATGCCTAATCCCTCTTCTGAGGAGACCTAAGATTAGTATTGGGTTGTTACAGTATTGTAAGTTACAAGATAATTGATGGTACAGCTATTGAATATTTGAAGAAAGGTGGTAATCTTTAATTTACCACAAGTATATTTAATAGTGGTAAATGCAGTGCAGAGCGGCACTAGCATGCAGTAAATAGAGGCAAATACGCAATGCATACCTCAAACAAATAACGTTCCAAAAGTACTACGAAAATCGATTTTAAATTCTGTTCAATTAATGAATAATAATAGTAAACAAATATCATTTCTATGATTTGCATATATTTAGTGAAATATGTATTGTTATTTAATAATCAAATTAAAATTTAAGTTGTTGCATACCCTGATTTAAATTTATATGCACGTGTGGTTTCTCCAACGATTTTTTGCTAAAAGCGCTATCAGTATAAAGTGGGTTTCCCAAACTATTTCTAAATGAATATTAAATAAGCGGTTAACGTTCAGTAAATGTCTCCGTCACTGTATCGGTGAACGCAACAAGATTTTATCTGTCTTTGTGTTATACTTTGATAGGGCTACCTCATGCCTTTCAAAGAAAGAAAAATAATGAGTAGGGATATCATTACAGTGAATGTTAAGGCTCTATTATTTTTAACATTAATTAAAACCTATTTTTTTTGGGCCACTTTAAAAATTCAATTTCTTAACGAAAATGTCAACACAAGTACGCTTATTTATCGTTCATGTTATATCTTCTTAATTCTTCTTAAAAATTAGTGATTAAAACAGTATCAGATGTTTAAAAGGCCTGATTCAGAAGGCGGTCGTTCTTGACACGGCACGTATTATGAGGAGGTTCCTCTCTCTTGAGCCCTGACCACTGATGGCTTGGGTCGTAGACTCCGCCTGCAGTGGCCCTCTGTTTTTTATATTGTATTTTTAAATTTTATTTTCTTGTAAATGTATTTTTAAAAATATAATGTAAAAATAAGTGAATAAACAGAGTTCAGTCTAAATCTCTCCTCTCAAAAACTTTCCACCTACATCTACTATTTATTTTGTTAACCCGTTACCTAGGCAACCCTACGTACCGGACCTTACCGGCCAGTATTATTAAACAGATATAGTGAATAGGGACCTTGTGCAAGTTATTATGCCGATTTTTTTTTCATTCGTTAGAATTTTGACAGTGTTTCACGGTCCGATTGAAAGGCAAAACTGCGTTGTAAAACGACTAAGAATATTGCAAGATACCAATCGAAATGAAATCTGCATTAGTATTGCAATTTTATGTGTTTATAGATTATTGACTAGAATAAGCTTTAAGCGAGTATTTTTGTTCTTTTAAAAGAAGTGTCAAAAGAGAAAGAGAATATGCTTCATTATATACCAATCAAAAAGCTTTTCTATAAAACCGTGCAGGTCAATTTGACAAACACGCACTTCTTCATCATGGTCTTTGTATTATTTAAATCGTGGCTAATAGTTTATAACTTTTGAAAATATTGTTACAGTGTTAATTGATCTTAGATTGACTTCTTAATAAAACAGTTTTTATCATTAAGCAAATATTTTTTACTTCAATTACCAAAAGTTACCTCTTAGGTACTAACAAATATACGCACACAAAAAACTAGAATCAAGACTCCGCTAAATTTAATTTCCGACATCTTCACAATTAACTTAATTTAAATATAACCATGCCATAACATATTACCAACTACTTTAACTATTACGTTCAGTACAAAAATACATTTACTTTCTGTACGCGCGGAAGCCCGATACGGCGCGGCTTATTAAAAGTATTCGACGTTCATACTATTGCTACGGTATAGAAAATATAAACTTTACAGAATTAAATTTATGTAGATGCATGATCGTGTGTCGTGGTCGAAGCGCTTCCTTCCGAACGGGAGGTCGCGGGTTCAAAACCGGCCGGCTTGTATCTCTAAATCTAAATGTGAAAAAGATTTATGTGCAATTTTTCACAACACCACTGGCTAAAAACGGTGAAGGAAAACATCGTGAGGAAACCTGCATGTCGGAAAAAGATTCTAAAATCCCTTGAAGATATGTAAAGTTTAGATCTTATTGACTCATATTTATCCGGAAGAATACAGAAAGTTGATGTTAAAGGAAAGCGGTCTTTTGGCGTACCTTTAAAAATGGGAGTTCCTCAGGGATCTATTCTGGGTCCTTTCTTGTTTCTTGTTTATATAAACGACTTACCTAGTTTTGTGGAATGCCGGCATGAGATAGTATTATTTGCTGATGATACATCCTTACTTTTCAAAATCAAACGTCAGATGAATGACTATGACGACGTGAATAATGCTATCTCCCGCATACTAAACTGGTTTAGCGTCAATAATCTTTTGTTGAACAGTAAGAAAACTAAATGTATTAAATTCACCTTGCCAAATGTAAAACAGGTCGAAAGTAATGTTATGGTGAGTGGGGAGGCATTGGAGCTTGTTGAGTCTACAGTTTTTCTTGGTATAACAGTAGATTCCAAATTGCAGTGGGGCCCTCACATATGTAAGTTGGCTAGTAGGCTTAGCTCAGCAGCATACGCGGTTAAAAAAATAAGATTATATACAAATGAAAATACAGCTCGTTTAGTTTATTTTAGTTATTTTCATAGTGTAATGTCCTATGGTATTTTATTATGGGGTAATGCTGCCGACGTTCAAATGATTTTTGTTCTACAGAAAAGAGCCATTCGAGCAATCTATAATATGCACCCAAGAGAATCCTTGAGGGACAAGTTTAAAGAAATAAATATTCTAACGTTTGCATCCCAATACATTTTAGAGAACGTAATGTTTGTAAGGAAAAATATTGATGATTTCCCCAAAGTTTCAGACTTGCACAACTTTAATACCCGGAACAAACACAAGCTTGCTTTACCAGCAACTCGTTTACGCAAAATCAATAAATCATTTGTGAGTTTGTCGATATGCCTTTACAACAAGATTCCACTTAACGTTCAAAGTCTTAATACGCATACATTTAAAAAAGTTGTGAAAAATCGTTTGTGCAGTAAAGCTTATTATACAATTAGTGATTTTCTAGAGGACTGCACTAAGTGGGAATTAAGCTTTCGTTTTTAGGTCAAATATGTAACAAAAAATTGTAATATTGAGTTGAAAAGATTAAAAAAAACAGAAAAATAATACAAAAAAGACATGCCCGCTGAGTTTCTTGCCAGTTCTTCTCAGGACAGTGGCTTTTTCTTTTTCCGAACTGGTGGTAGCCTTTTGACATCAACAAGCATGATAATTTCATTAACGTTGAGAATAAATAATTTCATTTCATTTCATTTCATTTCATTTCCCCAATCCGCACTGGGCAAGCGTGGTGGATTATGTCTAATCCCTCTTCTGAGGAGACCTGAGCCCATAATTACACTCGGTTGGATAAATCCTTAGTCTTTGATTAGGATACGCATTTCCGAAAAAAGCTTTAAAAAAGTTTATGTAACAATAAAACGGTTGATTCTCCAAATTGGAAAAAGTACTACTAAAAAGTACTAATAGGTGTATTGGAAATTGAAGTGAATTGCATTAAATTAAGGAACATATTTGTTAAAAACAATAATGCATCACCAAATATGCAACGACGCTAAGTCGTAAGGGATTTTTGAAATATAGTGGTATTGACACTGTACTTGTTTACCTAATTATATTAAAGTATATAAATTATACATTACTTAGTGTCAATGAGAAGCTTAACACTGAATTCGTCAAGTATTTGTATCAAGATTTAATTCTGTATGTTATTTATTTTATGTCTACGCTCTGTATAGAAAGTGAACGTGCTACTACTTTTCACTTATAATAATATTCATTATTCACGTTTTATAAAGTTTTGCTAGATTCTGCTTTGTCCTTGTTATTGTGGAAATTTTAAAGCTGTAGAAATGTATATTTTTGTAAAGGTTTCTATTATTTTAATTCGTTGTTTTGTACTTTTAGGTTGTTCGTGGATAAATCAAATTATATGTACTAATCTTTACTCCATTATAAAATAAATTTTTAGGTAGTAATTTGAAAAAACATTCATAAATTTCATTTAGACAAATAACAACCTTATGTACACACAACAAGACACAAAACTGTACACTCCTTTGCCATCATGAAACTTTTGAAGGATTTCTTCACCATGAAACACGTAACACTAATTTTTGAAGCACAGCTCATATTTCATGGTCCAACAACCAAAGCCCATGTAAAACTACTTTTGTTTGAACAACACGACACTTTCGAAATTTTCAATGGTTTATAACCAGCGTGTAATTATGTAACATGTACTACAAATACAAAATAACTGTGCAGAAAGAATATTTCGTACAAATCTCAAGAGGTTCTAACGAGTGCGAAAGCGAGTGTTTTAAAACATTTCAAATAATTATTAAATGCAAGCTTTTAAGATCCTCGATATTATGGAGAAGGCAAGAGCCCAAACACGATGGGTCTATCTTGTTGAGTACAGGAGTTCTGGATACCTTCCGACTCTATTACATGATCAGCTCCACATTATTGCATTGTCACGCGATGTACAAAAGCGTGAAAAATTTCAGCTCAATTGGCAACGGGGAAGTTGATCAAAATCAACTCGCGAAATTCAATCCGAACTTACATAGATACATAGTTACGTCCAGTGCAATTTAAAAGCCCTTAAAAATGAAATAATACGTCAAATTTCTTGACCCTAAAATAAAGGCTGTAGAAAAGAGTATAAACTTGCTTTCTGTCTAAGATATATTCTGTGACACTAATTTCTAGTAGATCACAGCGGAAAATGTAACAATGGAGGCACATAACTTCCTGGAAACGAATTAGGTCTGTTATTAATGACTTTTAGATTAACGTCGAGTTTCTGAAAAGAAATTCGATTTTAATTGATAACAACTATTGTTGTGGTTTCTGTTGTCGTTTGATTGTATTTTATGTACATATTTCTAGATTTTTATCAAAGGATCTGACTGTCTAGATGTTTGTGTAATTGGTAGTAGAGCATTTTTGGAAATAACAATGGCTGAATACTTTTCATCAGACATTCAGTACGATACTTTCGGAATAGAAGGGTTTTTTTTAATTTAATGAAAACTATTCGTATATAAAAAACTCTAGGAAAGTAGGTGGATCTATTACTAAGTAGATTTCAAAAGAAGTTTGACCGTAAACTTTAAAAGGATTTCATAAAACTTACGAATATAACGCTGTACTTTTACACCTGTAACGTAACTGCCGGTGCTTTTTAAGACGAGATTATCTACTTAAGAATTATAGAAATACAGTTAAGACACTATTACAATTAAGATGATTAATGACTTAGCCATTTTAAACGAGACTTTAGATTTTTATGGTACTCTTTGTTTTGTCGGAGAAGCTTAGATATTTTAGAATTTCAATTTTGTAATGTAGGCCTGTTTCCATATTTGTAACCGTAATAATAAGTAAATTGAAACACACACGCGGTCACGTTTTTCTATTAGTTTTTGAGGTTAAGGTTGCTATGAAATTGGCATAAAAGCGGTTTAGGAAGTGGCTTTTTTTATGATAGATCCATTTAATAAGGTAGTATAAACTTTAACACTATTTAAAATACTGACAGTTTCAATGTTGATGAAAGAGGGATTTATCTACTGCATTGTGTTTGTAGCTATGTGGCGCAGTTCTGTAAATAAAGCAGTACACACCTTCGAAACAAAGCGACTCTTCTGGACAAGAAGCGTGACAACATTAAAAGCAGACCACCAGCTAACACGAAATTCGATTATGTAAATGGTGTCCTATCTTGTCAACGTTGCCGACGCACTTTTACGGCAAAGATAGGATACATAAGTCATATCAGAGCATGTCATCAAATCTCATACCAATGATAAGGGGAAAAATACATTAGAAAATAGTCGCCGTAGCCGAAACCGGCATGGAGGATTAATGATTATTATTATTGTAGTTATGTGGAATATCTATGATCCGTATAAACATTTTTTTGACTTATTGAGGTACATTCTTCAAACGAGGCTTGAAGAGGTTCCTTAAAGTTAGGTCGTAGATAGCGATCCCTCAGTGTCCTGACATTGCAAAGGTTCATGAGCAACGGTAACTAGTTACGTCAATAGAAAAAATACATTTTCTCTCTTTTTATATTTCATATTTTAACACTCAAATCAAAGTTTAACTGTAATATTAGGTAACAGTTTGCAAATTATTCAACAGCCAAATCTTAATAAACTGTTTGGCGCAGTATAGTGGAAAATAGAGGTAGCGAATTGTTTAATAACAATTTAATTGAAGTCACGATCGATGAGAGAGAGGCTGCGTTCGAGATATGACGCGAGATTACTAATAGATTATCACGACATTCACTACAAGTGTGTTATGGAGCTATCATCTAGATGTATTTGGATTCAGGATTTTATTTTTATTACGAACTTTTAGGTTTGGCTTCTGGAGTTTAGACGCTGAGTGTGAGCGATTGGAGGTACGCTACTCCCACATGCCTTTTTTTTTCAGTTGGAGGAAATCAGCGGATTCCCGGTATGTGGGAGTTGAACCGCACTAAAACCTCCAACCGCTCACACTCAACGTCCGAACCCCGGCTGAGGCCAGAACCCAGCACGGGGTTTTGAGGGACGACGCGACGCGTTACGCTCTTGGCACACTTTCCCGTCGCGCCGCCCCCACTCCCACATGCCTGGATCCCAAAATCTGGCGTTTGTTTTCAAACTAAAAAAAATAAACGATCTTTTCCTCTTCATTTTTCCCGATCGATTTTTTTTTGTAAAATTGTTTGATTCTGCACTAAGATCTCACTAATAAAAGACAGTAAGGTCTGAAGTCTCTCTGGGTTATCTTTGAGATAACTTGAAGTGACTTTTGAGGTTGCGAAAAGAAAATGTCTTAATTTGTTGTATTTGCGCATTTAAAGTTAAATAATTTATTAGTAAAGTGATTTCCATGTTTATTTATTTTCAAATGCGGTATTTTTTTATTGAATCATTTCTTATCACAATGTTTTGATACAGAGATGACATTCTTGAAAGAATTGCATCTTTGAAGTGGCAATGGGCAGGACACATTGTGCGAAGAACGGATGGCCGATGGGGACGAAAAGTTCTGGAGTGGCGGCCACGAACCGGTAAACGTAATGTTGGTAGACCCCCCACAAGATGGACCGACGATCTGGTCAAGATTACGGGAGGTCACTGGATGCAGATGGCGCAGGACCGGTCGATGTGGCGAAGTTTGAGGGAGGCCTATGTCCAGCAGTGGACGTCTATAGGCTGATGATGATGATGATTCTTAAAAGATTGACGTATCCTATCGTATCTTTACTTTAAATATCACTTGATCCATCTATTGATATTGTTCTCAATCAACTACCAGTCAATTCGTGTTGTAGGTCATTTAGCTCAAAAGTGTACGATGTAATCAATTTTTTGTAGTCGTTGTCCACGTAACAAGCATGTAGATGAAGTAATTTATATTTTATTTTCTTTTGTAGCTTAAATAGATTAGGTTTTTGTGCATTGTTGCGTTATAAATATACTATTTTGAATTCGGACAACTTAGTTGAGGGTTATCGGATGTAAGACTTTGTTATTCCCCTACATCATTAATGTCTACGTGTATTATTGTATCAAAAATTTTGCAACTTTAATTATCATCGGAGCATACTTGTGTAATTCCTCAAAGATTTGAAGTTACCTACCTATTTGTATTTATAGGAAGTAATACTTAGCTACAGCAATTTCTTTAATTATTTAGGATATTTCCATTTCCTATATACATATCTTTAAATTTCTTTAAACACTCGCGGTTATCTACATCACTTACACTATTACTAAACGGGTTCTTTCCACGATTATTTTTAATTGAGCGATCCCGATATTTCGGCACTGTTTCAAGCGCCATGATCACGGGAAGACTGAAGAACTGCGGGTAGGTTTTATATATCTTTATATCTATCCTATATATCTTTTATTTTTAGTTTAATTTAACTTAATTAAGTTTTTTTTTCTATGGTTGTCTGTGACATCCAAGAACATCGGAATGATGGGATTATCATGATTTTTTCTTTCTTTCTTTCTTTCTTTATATGCCATGCATTAAACATAATTCGGTCACATGCCGAAAACAATGCCCTAAAAACCACCTTCCATTAAAAAGTACGCAAGTGTTATAAAAAGAAAGGAACCAGACTGTCACTAAGTGGTTTGAATTGTCGCAAAACGTTCACAGTTGGGCGTTTTATACTAAATTAAAGAATGCAGGTGAAAGTAAATTCGCATCCTTACTTGGACGGGAACTGTGGTTGGCGTGGAAAATATAATTAAGTATTATAATAATATAGAGAATAGTTAGTAGTGGTTTTAAAATAGATTAAGAATAGAGGTTTACGATACTTCCTATACAGTCGGGGGTGATGACTTTGCTGTACATTGGCATTGTAGACTATGGACATTGTAATGAACTGTTCTTTCGATTAGCATCATAAAAATACAGGGTGTTGATTTTTGCCGATTTTGTTAGCTCGATTTTCGGACAAACAAAGCAATTTACGAAAAATCTGTGAATGCAGTATTATAAAACATCAAAAATAAGTTGATGTTTCCTTTCAACATAACATCCTATTGCTAATATTTAAAAAAGACTTCCCGTTCATGTCGCACAGTTTTAGGACACTCTGTATATAGGGATATATAGAGAAAGCGACAATGTTTTATAGGTACTACGTAGTGGTGAGCAACTTGATTTCAACTATGACCTTTTGTTTGAAGTATTCTTTCCAAACGTTCATCTTCAAACAAGATAAAAATCGATTCACATGTTTTATAGCAATAATGTATAATGTGCCATAATACTTAGTAATCCACAGTTTTACGTTCTAATACCTTGGAAATGTGCTTATATCGAAATATAATAACATCTTGAGTACATAAGTGGTATTGGGTTAAAAACATGATCAAGGTACTTTATAATATTTTACGAACTAAAGACATTCACTGTACGCCTCGGGCATAAAATAATTTACTGTACAGAAAGAAAGCTTTTGTGTGTACCGAGGTATCTTTCCTTTTGTTAGGTGTCAATGAGGGTTGATAAATCTGACTTTTAATTTCATTTTGACGTGACAACGTCTTATAAATTGGTTTGCCGGGTGTCACGTCAAGAAACTGCGTTACGCTCCGCTCACGTTATGCGCTCACAATGAGAGCGAGTGCACGCGTGCCTTTCACTTTTTATGTCTGTCTCTCTCGCTCTTAGGCGGGCTAACCATGCCCGAGTCGTTGTCACGTAAAACTTTCGCCCGTATACCGACTTTACAGGCAACCAATTTTTCTTTCAACAAAATTCTATCCCGTTTGATTTTGTTTCTATTGTAACATACATAGCTTTCAGCCATATGATTGTAGGTGGTAACCGTCGCTCATGAACTGCAATATTAGGACACTGCCCATCCGATACTTACGACTTATCGTAGAGAATCCTTTTCTATCAGTAACCATTTTAGGGTTGGTAACAACTTTCCTGTGCAACAGTAACCGTTTTCCATCTAGTGGGACGTTTAGAAAAAAAAAACTTGAGAGGTGACATGGGATACCCGAATAGAGCAAAGTTCCTTTCGATTAAAAAATATTTCCTTTCGTAACGCGCGATAAGGAACATGTTTCAAAAGATTTTGATCACAGCGCCATCTAGCGATAATCATCTAAAACAAAAAAAGTGTCGTGACAACTTTTCGTAAGATTTTTTTTCCGTCAAGCCCTCTTTCGATAACGCGCGATAGGAACTTCGTCCCAATAAAAAACTCATTAATGAAAGCAAGAAAGAAGTACAATTTTCTGTGAGAGGTGAAGAAGAGAGAGTTCGTAAAACGATTTGTATTAAGTTTTACTTCTGCATATTTTATACCGACGCGTAATGAAAGTCTGAAGGACGGCTCATCGACTTTCTAAATTATATTTTCACATATCATTCGATCATTTAATATTGACT
The DNA here is from genome assembly GCA_030269945.2 of Trilocha varians. Taxonomy (NCBI): domain Eukaryota; kingdom Metazoa; phylum Arthropoda; class Insecta; order Lepidoptera; family Bombycidae; genus Trilocha; species Trilocha varians. The sequence goes on along the minus strand of AP028265.1, from coordinate 2,494,246 downwards.
CAGTTATGTACAGGAAATGTTCTTTAATTTCTTAAACGAGTTTTAATGGGTCTCATTACTTTGAACGCATTTTTATGTTGATGCGTGTAAGCGTGTGTGTTTCACTCACTTCAAATTAAGAGGTCTTTAGTTAGAGCTTGAGAAATCTTTTTTAGAATTGTATGATCAATAAAATTTGACCAGTATTTTTTTTTTTTTTGCCTCGTAGATAAACGATCACACAGCCCACTTGATGGTAAGTGTTTACCGTTGCTAATGGACTCCTACAATGTCAAACTGAATAACTGGTATAGAACTCTTCTCATACCACATTTAAAGACTATGATCGCTGCAGAATGATTAGTTTTAATATTAGGTTGTCAAATATCTCCCTTCCGCTTTTTTAATCTTTATTCAATGCTTTATAAAAGTGTTACAGTGATCGGATTTAGTTCAAATATGCGCCGTTGTTCGATAATCTGTTTCCATCTAGACGGCAACTTCATAATACCTCCCTCGTAGAAGCCCCCTCCTTATTTGCGAAGAACTCGGACAGCCACTTTTCACAAGCCTCTTTTGAGTTCATATTTTATGATCATCAGTAATCCATAAATATTACCCTAAATTCTCAACGTTTAAATACCAGACAATAATATAATTTGAATTCATTGATTCACGCGAAGTGTTAATTGCCGTCAATCGCATCGCTAACGAATGGTCAAACACGCTTGTTAGAACGGTTACCGTCCAACATGCTAATCAAAAGGTTAGAGGTTTTATTAGTAAGTTTAAGTTTATTGAGTGATAGGCCGATATTTTAAAAATAATTGAACAAGTGGTGGTATTGTTGCGGCTATTTTTTTTTTAGTTGGAGGAAATTTCCGGTGAGTTGAACCGCACTAAAACCTCCAACTTCCGAACCCTGGCTGAGGACAGAACCCAGCACGGGGTTATGAGGGACGGCGTGACGTCCGCGGCCCTCTTTCCCGTCGCGCCGCCCCCTGTTGCGGCTATTTGATGTCACCGAAGATTTTGCTCTTAATGAGACTTGATTTTGAATGTGGTCGTTAATGCAGTGAAATAGTAAGCGTCATTCACAAAATGTTGTGAAAGGTTTCTTAGGTGTATTGCCATTTGTTAATGCGAGTATTTTAAACAAAAATAATAGTAATAAACATGGCTCATATTAAAAACAATAACTTAAGGACACCAGAGGTAATATGTAGATATTTTTTTTATTGCCTTGTGGGACAAGCTAACGGGCCATCTGATCGTAAGTGGCTACCGTCGCTCATGGACCTCTGCAATGTCAGGGGACACTGGGGTGTTGTGTCCTATCACCTAACTTTAAGGACCCTCCTCAAGCCTCGTTTGAAGAAGAACAAGTCATAATTGGTAAAATTACAATTAAATAATATGTGGTAAGTAGACCACCACGTCGAAGCCAGTGACAGTTTTAATAGACACTCTGAAAGCTAGATATTTATAATGAATATTTTATAATACTAAAAGATGTGTAAATCAACGACTATGCAAATAATCAAGTCAAAAGTCAACAAAATAAACAAGTTTCTTATTTATAAATTCTAATAAAGTAAAAGTTTTTTCGATAAATTCACAAAATAAAGAAAAAACTACGTTTCAACTTAAAACACAGAAAAAAATAACTTTATCGTGATTAGGAATATTATTAAAACTTTGACACAATTATAGGAAAACTTGTAAAACTTCAAAACTTGTAATGGGCAACGGAATTACATACATCTGACTTATGGCTTAATTGATTGTGGTAGGTAAGTATTCATTGATTTCGAGAAAACTTTACATTCATGTTTTAGAGTTTAATTTTGTAGTTTCAAAAAAAAAATACAAAATTTGAATTCTGCATAAATAAATCGAATCATAATCGTAAAAAGTCAAAACAGTAATTACAACCTTATAAAACTTCAACAACAAACTACTCAAATATGCCTAAATTATTTTAAAATATCTGAGTCATAGACTAAAAGCTAAACGTAGATACAGCAAGTCCATTTATATGCAAAACTGGTCTTAATCCACTTTCTATCAGATATTGCTCAGTTTCAACTTGACCTAGTTGCGATCTCAGACATCTGTGATATATTAGTTTTTGCCGAAATTATTCACCAAATGCATAGTTTCTAAAAAACAATATATATTTATACTAGCATGATGATTATTTTATTTTATTTTACACTTTTAGGAAAACTTACTGCTAGGTACAAATATAGTTAGAAGTACATAGTGACTTATGGCTAATTACAAGTTCTCACAAATATGCATACAAAGAACAAATTAAAAATAATTTCGAAATAATTCGAATCATGCTAAAAAAAAGGAATTAAAAACAGAAAAGGCATAGACGCTAAAGAATATATAAATTGTAATATATAAATTTTGCTTTATTATTTATCATTCTTTCCATTTATGTTAAAAAATATATTGTTGTGGATTTCTAAACTTAGTGATAAAGAATGTGATATCAACTTAAAACAGAATATTTATGACTCAAATAAATAGCCTCTGTTGAATAGTCATGTCTTTTTTTCAATCTCTCTCAATTTGCTAAATTGACAGAAGGTATTTGTAGTTCATTTCTTAAAAACAAAGAGAGAAAATAAAAATATGTGCTAATTTTGCAATTAAATACAAAAAGAAAGTATAACCATAATTGTAAATTTATTGTTGAAAAGTTTTATCATTAATATTTCGCCAGTACATCCGATATTTTTCCACTTACAGGAAATTTTGAAGTCTTATATCTGCAGTGAAAGGTCCTACACTTATTGTAAAAGTTGTTCCCATATCGAGGTAAACCACACCGCCTCCGTTATCAGCAATTATTGGTGAATCTATAGTACTTCATTTTCTGATTAGTTGACTCGTGTAATTACGTCTGCGTCACAGAGGGTTATAAGCGCAGAAAAATGTACTAATTCACGATACGACACACGTGAAAAACTTCTAAAATTAGCTCTTCCTCATGTATATATAATTCAATATTTGACATCCACAGACGAATAGTAGACAAACTGCACATAAACTTTTAATAACCAAGGCCTGCTCTAAAACTGAGAAACGAAAGTCAATTTCAAGATCTCTCATCGTTAAACAGTCTTCATATATCGATGCAACAATTTTTTTTTGTCAAGACGTATATAAACGATCCCGATACGACCTGGTTAGGATCGCGGGAGGTCGCTGGATGCGGACAGCGCAGGACCGGCCGTTGTGGCGAGGTTTGGGGAGGCCGTTGTCCAGCAGTGAACATCTATAGGCTGATGATGATGATGATAAACGATCTCGCCTAATCATAATCGATTACCGTCACTCATGACATTGTAGAGGTCCACCGTAACCACTTATCATCTGTATCAGTAAGCTCGTTTACTTACACAGCAATAAAACAAAAGCCAACACGTTTTGACCAAAGAGTATTTATAACAGAGGCGCACGCCGACCGTGAGATGTTACCGTTACGGTCAGACCGATTACGACAACATTACGTTGAAGGGGAAAGTGTCATTGATATGTCGAGCGGGAAAATAAAACAGAGCGGAACTTGAGATAAATAATTTTGAGTTGATCTTAAGATTTACTTTAAATTCTAGATAGAGTGGATTTAAAACTGCTTAACTTATAGAATAGTGTTTTGTGTTGAGATATGGAAACGTATAGTTTCCTGTGTTTAAATTATACTTATTTGAAGCTTCGTAATCAATGATAGTAGAGCTTAAAATGTGTTCTCTAAATGATGAAAAATAGGATTTTTTAACCTAAATAACAATGGACTTTTGAATTTTACGGCTCAAACAATTGCATGTTATTTAATAATTGCAATTTTTAAACAAAATCCACGTACTTATACTCCAATTGCAAAACAAACAGTTCACTGCAAAGTGCTTCTATAATTAAACAACTATCGAACAGGCAAAGACACTTTGAGCGTTTGAGCTTGCTTAGAAAGTAAACGTAAGTGTAGTAAGTCGCCGTACAAGCCGAGTTTCGATTGACGACATTCTTGTAATTAAATTACATAGTGGTAGGTTAAAAAGAGTCTTTAATGTTTTGCGGTAAGTAGTGATATCCCAGGGTCCATGAGCGATGGTGACCACTTTAAAATAGGAAGACAATGCCTGTTATTAATACTGTTTTTTTAAAAATTGTAATCGTACCATACCTTCCATCTGAAACCATCACTGTAATCTACAGGTCAAGTAAACAAAGCTACTTTCTAGTTCTTTTTTGAAAAAAAAACGGAACGGATAGAAAAGTTTCCCCTGGATATTGAGTTCTATATGCCCGCTAAAGAACAGAGGGGGCATAAACTTTTACCAATAAAAAGGCTATAATGTTGGGAATAAAAATACCGATTCAAAAATTAAATGTGGTTGTAAGTTGAATTTCGGCTGGCCACACTCCAAACGGCTCAAAGGTACAGATCCACCTTGTATTATAATATGTTAGTAATTGCGAAAAAGGAAGCTATAGGTAGTAATATCAACACGGCTTTTTTAAAGGGACCAACATACTTTTAGTAAAGGTCGCTAGTAGTTCTGTGACTCTTGTATTTGCATACAAAGATCGAACCTTGTGCTGTCCCATTGTATAATTGAGTTGTCAATTATCATCTCGTATACAAATGTTGAATAGCCAGGAACACGGCAACTGAAACAATACTCTATGCATATTTAATTAGGTTCTAATTGCAATTGAACTTTTGAATTTTTATTGCTTGGTTTTGGAATTTGTTGATTCAATTCAGAGTTGGTTTAGAGTTAGAGGGATTGTTTTTTGAAGTGTCTTTAACTACAATTAATTAATAATATCAGAGATATTTTAACTTGATAAGATAAGTGATATTTTTTCAAAAATGAAAACGTTCGGCTTCCATTTTTCAAGAATAGCGCGAAAACTCCAAGTCAGATCTTTATCAAATTTATATGCGATAACGTCCAAATCATATGATTCTAACAAAAAAGTTTTCTTAACACGAAAATAGAAGAATTGTCTGAGCAAGATTTATCTGAATTGGTTGAACCAAACTAAAGTAAACCGCGATCCAGTATCCAGTCTTCTCGTGATCATGACGTTTGCAACAACGTTGAAATATCGAGACAACTCAATTAATTATATATCGTGGTAAGAACCCGTTGAAAATGGATGAAAGTATTATAGAAAACCGCGAGTGTCTGAATAAGTTTATAAATAGTAAACTCTCTCTTCTTTTGGGAAGTTGATCGAAAATATAACTGTTTGTGTTTTAATATATTCTATTTAGACAGAAGTCCTTTCAAATCGGAATGTTATGGGGCAAAAGGATCTTTTGAACCGGACTGCGGAAGAACGCAGCGGTTCCAAGTATAGGTGATGACTTTTTGAACTTTCAAGTACTATTCATGATTATTTATCTACATGAATTGACAACGCTAATAAAGAGAAACTAATTTATGTAAGACATTCAAGTGTGGTTTCCGGACAAAGATTTTATAAAAGAAAATAACCATTCAAGCCTAGTTGACGATTATGTAATCATTAACATCATATCCAGCAAATCATGCTAAGTAATGATGTTAGAAAACCACATTCTCAGTGTTCGTGCATGCGTGGACACTTGACGACTTCATTAATTTCAGCATTTGAATACTTCGTTACTAGCAAAAATCTGTAACAAACTAAGGTTTAATGCGTACATACAGCGTGGCATTTTGAAATAAGGAAACATTCCTGTATTTTTGAAAAGAAATACAATTGCATTCAATGTTTTTTTTTTAATAGTTTTCATCACTCGGAATAGCACGCACTAAAATTCTAAGAAATAATAAACTGGTCTTTCAGTAGGTATCTTTGTAGATCTTGATCGGTCAAGATAATTTAGCACTTTTTCACTTAATTAGCAAAATAATCTAAAATTAGATAATTGAGTTCAAGTCCAAATACCTTGTTTACTTGTTCCTCTATAGTGTACCTACAAAGGCAGTTATTATAAAAAGTACTTGTTAAATCAGATATAATCTAGACCTAGAAATATTGCGACAAAATATACATCTCATTAAACTTGAAATAGAAACAAAAATGAACTATAAAATCCTTCAAATAAACACTTAAATATTTCAGTAGCGTAAAACAAAGTTCTTACAATTTACATAGCAAAGATATTGATCTACAAACCATTTATTATTTAGATAAAACTACAGATTACAGTTTCGTATCGAAGTCCAGATCCAAGGTCGAAGGATGTTGATTATTTTATTATATTCTTGCTCAACGGATTTAATAGAATAGTTAAAAAAACCCGGTTGTACAAATTACTCTTTGTTTTCTTTTGATCTTTAATGTTTTATATTCCAATCAGAGAAAAGAACTTCATTTCGTGGATCCACTGCGCCGTTTTTTTATTTTAAAAGCTGTTGATTTGAAGAAAGAGCATTTGTACATAGATGTGCTATAGATTACGTTGTCCATGCTATTTTATTAACAACGGTACTATCTAGGATATTATTCATAAAAAAGTAATTGTAGTCACATAAATTTGAAACATATAAAATAGAGAAATTAATAAGTAAGTTTACTTTCTAACATTTCATCTTCTTTTATCTTATTTTTCTTGAATTGGTGTTCTTTTTCTATCAGTAATACTTTAACTAAAATGCTAGTAATTAATTCTACACCTCACTCAATATTTAAATTATGATTTCGAATTCAAATCAGCAAGATTTTCGCTATAGTTTTATTAGTATATTATTCAAATTTTAGTTTTATTTGACTGTTGAGAATATGAGTCACTGGAGCAGAGAGGCTTTCTATAATTTGACTTACGTAAGGTCCGTATTATTATAACAAATATCTTAAACTATCTGTGCATTTTAGATTTTATTTATAATTGTGTATTGTTTCATAATTATAATGCTTTTTGGGATATTGTTATTCTATCTTTTCTACTTAGATATCGTAGAAAGTAATGAATACAGCAGTGGCTTTGAATATACAGCTTTAGAATGCTTACTAGTTACTATGATTCCCAAACCGCTGCCTATGTCTAAATGAGAATAATAACAAAATGTTTAGATTAAAATTCAACTCCCACAAACACCGCCCGCCACCGCCCGCCCCGTAATTTCCTTCAACTGAAAAAAAAAAACGTCTCAATACCAAAAAATATTTAGGGTGCGTTTACACAAACAAAAATAAATGGAAATACGCAAATTATTAATTAGTCCTTAAAATGTAGGCTCAGAAACAGTGAATGTTTCAAGGATTACCAGCTAGCTCCACTACACTGAAGACGCTCCCCAAACTTTAAATGTACCATAGTATCCCAACTTAATATGCCATTTTCGAACCTTTAACTATCTTAATTACACCTCATCAAACATAATAGATCGCTTATTGAAACCTGTCGCTAATGATATAGCTAAGTCCCTATCCATACAATACGGTGTTCGTGTTACTAAAAGTAATAATTACATTAAGCGTGTAAGACATGGAGCTACGACAGTGTAATTATCTGCGTTAATTACCGAAGCTTAGATAAAGACGTGTCCATATTGTATCACGCAAATAATAAGAATTAGTGAGCAAGGTAAAGGTGTTTTGTTAATGATGTCTTGCCCTCTTTCTTTTGTAAATGTAATGTGATGACTATATTAAAATGTTTATTTGGTAATAGCTACATTTTTCTCTTCTCGACTTAATAAAATAATATTTCGAACCATTTATAAATATTAGACATGTTAGTAATAATCTAGATGGCATGAAAAAACATGTTATTTTTCAAACACATCTTAAGAATGAGCATAATTTGTCAACGGATGTACCTACACATGCCATTATCTGCAAATACACCAAACTTGCTTTAAACACAACCAGTTTGTTTGTAGAAAGGCGCTCTGTACCAATTCTTACATCATAGGATTTAAACTTCCTTTCCTGCTAACAATTGGCTCTCTAAAGTTCAATAAAATGATACATAAGTAAAATACCAAAGAAATTCATACAATACGTGAGTTGGTCAAGCGTTAAGAATTTTTGAAAATGGTAAAACAAATTTCTTCCGACGAAGGTTTTCTTTTGTGACAGGAGGAAATGGCCGAACCTCCACCCGCCCCGTAGGTGGGGTATGTGGAAATCGAACCGCACTTAAACCTCCAACAACTCATACTCAGCTTCCGAATCCCGGCTGAGGACAGAACCCAGCTCAAGATTGGGCGAGGTGACGGGACGCGTTGCACGCTGAGACTTACGTCTCGCCCCATAACCCCGGACACAGAACCGGCAGTCCTCGAACGAAGGCCTAAAGAGAATCCCAAAGCTAGGCCGTAGGTAGCGGTCTCGCAGTGTCCTCTAACATTGTAGAAGTCCATCAGCAATTATATACCTATGTTTACCTAAGTTTATATTAAATCATTGTGCATATGGTCTTATACTATGTCGCGTGCGTGCTATCACATGACAAAGCTACTGACTCTGATTCTAGACTTAGTACCTAGCATTAATATTGCCAAACGGTCGTGACATATATTTATAATAAGCTGTTAAGTTTAAAGAATTGATAAATAGGTTTCATGATAATTATGAGGTTTTTTGTCAGGTTAAATGGTAGAATTAAGCTGCTTGAAAAGGATAAACATTGATTACCTATGTTTAAAGGCTGTCGTTGCTTAGGTATCTTTTAAACAACTTATAAGTACTATTATTTTAGACGGATGTTGTTCTACCTTGTAAATATTGGTGTCGTTTTTACTTCTCGAAAGAAATATTGTAAATTTATTCTGTGTTATGTATCGCGATGAAATTGTCTGAACTGTTTACATGATATGTAGGTAGAAAAGGTACTAATATAATATTTAATTATAAAGAGATAATGTAATGATGTTTGTGACGTTGTAGGAGGTAATCATCTGATTCGACTTCAATTTTTTTTACAATTTGAAACAATTTATTTTAGCTAAAACTGCCTTTGTGGCGAAGTCAAAGTTGCGCGGTTACGATGGTAAAAATGAAATATGAAAAAGTATTATAAATAAATATGAATTACATAAACTAAATACGTGAAACTTGCACGTGCGTGGTTCTTTTAATGTGGCCCCTATATCAGACAAACTAAAGGAGAGCAGACTCAGGTGGTATGGCCACGTAATGCGGAGAGATTGCGAACACGTCGTCAAGAAAGCATTGCGCCTTCCTGAGCACAAGAGGGGAAGAGGACGCCCGCCAGCTACGTGGTGGACTAGCATGACAAAACTTTTGGACGAAGAGAAATTGCCTGACCCGACAACCCAAGATAGAGTTGTTTCCCAAATAAATAAAAATAAAATAAAATAAAAATAGAGAATCCTGGCGCCACAGGATTAGGAGAGCCGACCCTACTAAAGTAGGAAAGTGCGAGGATGAAGAAGAAGAGATAAAATACGAATTGTTTTGTATCTTTGAAAATGTCAAAGGCCTTTAAATGTCTTATTGCGGTTTATATCCTGATGTTTTTTCACTAATATTTACATATTATGAATATGTCACATTGTATCTGTAGGTAATATCTCCAAAAGGTTAAATCTGTGGGTAAAAAATTGTAGATGACATTTCATTAGATGACTAAAGTTTTTGTTTGTATAAGGATATTGTCAAAATACAAGATGAAATCAAATTTTTGACTAATAATTTATTGTCCTGAGGTTTATGCTGAAAAAAGTTTAGATAGTAAAATATTAAAAGTATGAAAGGAAAAGTCAGCATAGCTGCATAAACCTGTAACATGTTAAACCTGTAACACTGTGGTGAGAAAATAAATATTTTTATTATTATTATTCAAAATCAAACGATTTTATACTCGACCGAGGTCGGAAACTTTTACTGGTCCAGAAACGGGTAGCACCAAGTTTACTGGTTACCAGATAGTCAACTATGTTTTTTATGTATGTATGAATGTATGATATGATTTAGGCTGTAGGGTTATGGAGTGAGAGCATGGTGGGATTAAGAAATCGACGAACTAGGGAGCATGTGTCAAGTATAATTGATTTTTGTAACGGAATGTATGTTGTACTTGGAAGTGTTAGTGTGCTTAGGGCTGAGTTTAATGTTTTAGGTACAATACCAGTAGCTGAGATGATAATAGGGACTATAGTAACGGTGTCCTGGTGCCACATTTGTTTTATTTCATCAGCTAAAGGTATGTACTTTTGTATTTTTTCCGTGTGTTTCTGTTTCAGGTTGTGTGAGTTAGGGACTGCGACATCTATCAGGTAGGTTGTTTTTGTTTCTTTCAGGGTGAGCGTTATATCCGGTCTATTGCTGAGGATCGTGCGGTCTGTTATAATATCTCGGTTCCAGTATAGTTTGGCAGTATTATTTTCCAGGACATTTTTTGGTTTGTATTTGTAGTACGGTGTGTGTGAGTCTACTAATTTATGTTTAAGGGCTAATTGCTGATGTATATGTTTTGCGACATTATCATGCCGGTGTGTGTATTCCTTGTTAGCGAGGACACTACAACCTCCTGTAATATGATCTATGGTTTCAGTAGTTTGATGGCAAAGTCTGCATTTGTCCGTTTCTATTGATTCTTTCAAAATATACTTTGCGTAATTTCGGGTTTTGATGATTTGGTCCTGAATCGCCATCATGAAGCCCTCTGTTTCGGCGAATATATTACCTCTAGTGAGCCATGTACATGATGCAGTCTGGTCTATGTGGTCTTGTTGTAATTGATAGGGATATTTTCCGTGTAGTGCCTTCTTTTTCCATTTCTCAATTTTCATTTCCTCTGTGCATATTTTGTGATTCGGATCAAATTGTGTGTTGTTTAGTTGTAGTGGTGTCCCATGGTTGGTAAGATTTACTATTGCTTGATGTAGTGAACTATTTGTTGCTTTGTTTAAGAAATATGTTCGGAGGTTATGTATTTGAGTGTGGTGCAAATTTTTTATATCAATAAATCCTCTTCCTCCTAATGATCGTTTCAGTGTGAAACGTTGAACTGCTGCATGAATGTGGTGGATATTATATTTATAACAGGCTGTTCTAGTGCTTGTATCAAGTGCGTCGAGCTCTGTGTCTGACCACTTGATAATCCCAAAAGAATATGTTAAGATAGGTATGGCATATGTGTTTATTGGTTTGGTTTTATTTCTAGCGGATAGTTGTGTTTTCAAGATTTTGTGAAGTCTTTTTTTATATTTACTTTTAAGTGTGTTTTTTATTTCAGCATGATTAAGTGATGAGCTCTGTTGATACCCGAGATATTTGTATGTTTCTTTATACTCTAGACTGTTTATTTCTCCTTCACGGCTCTTTAGATTATAAGAGTTTGTTTTACTGTGTTGTCCCTTTACAATACTGTTAATTTTACATTTGTCTATCCCGAATGTCATTTTGATATCTGTGCTAAAGTTTTCCGTTAATGTTATGAGGTGATCGAGTTCTTGTCTATTGGATGCATACAGTTTGATATCGTCCATGTATAAAAGGTGCGAGAGTTTGGTGTTATTTGCCCTGTCAATTTTATATCCAAAACCAGAGTCATTTAAAATTCTAGAGAGCGGATTGAGTGCCAAGCAAAACCAAAGTGGGCTGAGAGAGTCACCTTGGAAGATACCACGACTGATTTTTATGAGGGGTGTGTATAACGTATTATGGTTTGTTTTTAAAGTAAGTTTAGTAGCCCAATTGGACATTGCATATTTTAAAAAGTTTATTAGTGGGTCATTTATTTTATATATTTTAAGAATATCCAGAAGCCACGAATGTGGCACGCTGTCGAAAGCTTTTTGATAATCAATATAAGCGTAATACAGATTTCGGTGTCTTTGTTTAACTTGATGATGGATTTCTGAATCAATTACTAGCTGTTCCTTACATCCTCGCGAGCCTCTACTGCAACCTTTTTGTTCTTCCGGTATTATTTTGTTTCTGGTTATGTGTATGTTTAATTTTTCAGAAATTACGGATGTTAATAATTTGTACAGTGTAGGGAGACATGTGATTGGTCTGTAATTTGAGGGATTCTTTGTGTTGGTGTCTTTTGGTTTTAAGTAAGTAATTCCTTGGGTTAAGAACGCGGGTGTATCTTGTGGGTTGTGTAAGATTTGATTGAATGTTTGTGCGATGCGTGTGTGTGTTGCTGTGAAATATTTTAGCCAGTAATTCTGGATTTTATCTGGACCTGGAGCTTTCCAATTGAGAGTTTTCTTTAGAGCTAGAGATATGTCTTCTTTACTTATGTTTATTTGAGGCATCGGATCTATGTTTTCCACTTCATGTTCTTCTATTGTGGCCCACGCAGCGTTAGAGTTGTGTTGTACTGGGTTGGACCAAATATTTTCCCAATAGTGCTGAAGATCTGTTGTGTTAGGAGCGTCAGTGATTTTTATGTCATTGGAGTGAAGGTTTCGATAGAATAACTTTTGATTAGAATTGAAGGTTTTATTGTCAGCTTTTCTTTGATTGCTTACTTTGTAACGACGTAGCCGTTTCGAGTAGGCTTGTAATTTCTGTTTGTATAAGTCTAACTGATCAGTGATTGTATCTCTATTGTTGTTGTTTGGATTAATCTTTTTTTGTTTCTTTTGACTAAGATTTCCGTTTAAGTATTGTGTGTATAATCCTATTTGTTTTCTAAGATTTGTGATTTTGTTTTCAATTCTAGTTTGCCATTGCGGTTTGTTTGTGTTTATTTTGGGTCTGTTGCTATGTGTTGGATTGCAGTGTGATTGTTTCTCTTTGGGATTCAATAGCTCGGAAGCAGTTTTTGCTGCACAATATATAATTTCATGAATTTTTTCAAGCGTGACTGCGAATTCTAAGTTATTCAAGTGATCTTCTATAATTCCATTGATTATTTTTATTATTTTTAATCCGTGTTTATTTATTTGAGGTTTCATTATTATTGGTCGAAGTGTAGGATCAGTGTTAGTGTATTTGATAATCATTTCTGTAAAAGTATTTTTTATTGTTTCTTCATTTATTTTATTCTTATGTAAATATGTTTGTTCTTGTGTTTGTATTTGTGTTTGTGACGGTGCGAATGTAGTAGTTGGGGACAGGATGATGTTGGTATTTTGTGGTGTGATATTCGTGTTAGATGTATTAACAGACTGGGTTATAGTTGCTGTTTGTTCTGTGTCATTTATATTAAAAATTTGCTCAATGTCATTATTTGCATCATGGTTTCCCGTGGAATCTTGAGTGTTGTTTGAAATAAGTGGTAATTGGTTTGTGACAACTCGATTATTCAATGTTTGTTGCACTGACTGTTTTATTTCTTGCCTTTCTGCTGGACAAAGTCTGTTATTCTTGTGTATCACTCTTATTTGATCTGCGAGGCGTTGTTCAGTGAGGTTGTTTAATTCAGGGTATATTTCTAAAAATTTTTTATGCATCTGAGGTCTGTAAGCATTTGTGTTCGTCTCGCATTGTGTGACGTAGTAGTAGCAACGCAATAGAGCTCTATTTATTTCGTCAGTCCATTTCATGCGTTGCCTACTTTTTCCAGCAAGAGTGGTTGCAGGTTTCATTGCCTGCAAAACACTTCTAACTGGTGAATTGGTGCTGTTCAGTCGTGTTTGTGAGTTTAAATTTACGCTGCTTATTATAGGATCTGTTCCTAGTACGCGCGTAGGGTTAATGCTATCATTGTTGGGCACAGGAGAATTTGCATAGGCATCTTGTGCAACATACGATGACAGAGATGAATGTGGTGATGAATTAGGAGATGAGAATAAACTATATGAAGATGATGATAGAGGTGATGATGGTGATTTTTGAGATGTGGTTTTGGCCGTTACTGGGCCGTTTGCATCAGTGATGCTTTTGAGATTTTTGTTTTTAGATCTAGTATTCATCGTATTCCCACGAGTAGCTAGGGACTAGTGGTCACCCGCGGCAGAGCCCTGCGTTCACCGCGGGAAGGGTAGGGTCAAACGAGATTTCCCCTGGTCTCTCGAGTTCGCATACTAGCGACTAAGTTCTCCCTTAGCCATGCAGCTCTCGGCGTATGCTGTTCCACCTTAGCTTGGAGTAGGAAATGATGGGATAAAATGGACAGGATAGGGTGTATGGGATTTGAAGGATGGAAGTGGATAGTAGGAGGGGGGTAGGGGGAATAAGGAATACTTCTGATCTGGGAGTGGATCAGAAGCAGTGTCTTGCTTTGTCTGGCTCCTCACATCTAACCTTGCCGGCATGAGTGGCTCTACCGCTATAGCTTAGATGATCATTGTAGCACGCAAGCCCCACCACGACGACAACGTGAAGACACATCGGTGGGGTTATTATTATTATTATTATATTATTATTATTATAATTCTTCTCCTAGGTAAGAATTGTTTTCTTTGTTTGCATGACGTATGTGCCTTCGGTCTACTTGATGGTAAGTAGTTACCGACACTTGTGATTCCCAGGTTGTTATATAAAAATGTATATAAGTTAAAGGTAAAAAAAAACTTATTGATTTTTTTTTTGAAGAACTCATTCCGTTTCCAAAATTTGAAATCAACACTATAAACATTTCATAACATAGCATTACTACAACCAGATATGCTAATTATTTACTAACATTATTTTTTTGGCTAAATTCTTTGCCATTTGACCGTGACATTTACTTGTTATTCCAGTCTAAATCTTTACATCTCTCCTCACAATGTAATGTCAACAGCCCAATTAGATAAAAAATTCAGGGTGTAAATGCCACTGCCATTCATACATGTACCCATTGTTTTAGATGGAGTCAGGTTTCAAAGATATTTCGGTTATATAGAACTGTGTTTTATTTTGCAATACTTTCTTGGAATGTTATTTGTAAAAGTTAAGTGTGGCAAATTATGTTTATTAAATACTTTTATACATTTTCGAATGATAGATTTAAGTCGAGGAGAGCTTTTGTCAAAAAGCTCAAGGATTTTCCTATATTGTTTTATTAATATAACATCCTGGAACAGGAGACCATAATTCGAGATTGTCCTGATCAGACCAGGTATAATGACAAGTTTAATAACAGATATATAACCTAACACTAAAAAGATTCCTATAATCTACGTTTGTCGACTAAATAAATACGATATTTAAAAAGAAAGTGAAGCCTTTAAGATGCTTGACAAATGATCTTACATTTGTTAGAATAAAGTGTGTCACATATTACAGCAAAAACGGAAGCAAGAACGAATGAGAAAAAGAACGGTTGGCCGTTAACTTGTGTGCCTTAAAAAAAGAATTAAACTTATTGATTCTGAGCTTACTATCACCTACATTACGTTACATATCAAGATGCTTTTACCATCCTTAACTGAAAGATTATTTCGCAATTAAACTAGAAAAAAAAAATAACCAATTGACCGAAACTGTTATCTAGAACATAACACATTACTAGTGCAGTTTTGCACAATATTTTACGTAAGTTATGTCGACCGATCACGATGCGTGTATGTAGCAATTTTTACGTTACTTTTTAATTGTTACGGTTAATTTTAGAACGGGTATTCAGGCCGTGAACTTGTCTATAAACTGTAACAGTGTCTTTTGTTTTATGTGAAGGCAAGGTCAATTACTAAAACATAAATCAAATAAGTACGTGTTGTGGAAGCATATCCTTCATCGATTACGGATATACCAAATCCTGTGAAGGTATTTTATTGTTTTTATTAAGACTATCGATTATTTTTTATTGTTAAATTCTATGCATAGTAAGATTACAATTGCGGACTTGATGACTAAAACTTTTTCATTTAATATACTAGAAGTTTTAAATTACTTTTACGATGTCTAGCTCCGGTGTAAACTATATATAATATCAAAGCTCTTTCATTCAATTCAATTACAAATAGGTACTTCAATTGATTTGTTTGTAGTTTGCTTACATCTGAGTACCATTGTCTTATGCCATGATTTTGGTATTTAAAAGGGAAATCGTTATTTAATTAACAATCAATTCTTTCCCAACAAGTCCTTTTTAACAGACAATCACCTAGTTACAAAAACACTATCTAATGTGGTTCAATATCTTGTTCTCGTTGTTGATTCGTCTCGTCATCTTAAATGGTACATTTGTCATTGTCAGTGCAATACTCGTCTGCCTTGGATGGTTAAACGCTTGTCGTTCCTTTCATTTTACCTGCATTCTTCTTGTAGTCTCTAATAATATTAAGTGGAACTTGATAGGCTTTTGTTTTACACTTGATAGTTAACCTAGATTGACAGTAACCGCTTACGATCAGGTGGCCAGTTAACTCGTCTTCGAAAAAAAAAAGAGTAACGAAGACACCTGTCTTAGTGATTTATTTGCCAAGCAAGAACTGAATATAGATAGATAGAATTATGTATGTATTTGTTTTTTTAAATTTAGTAATTTTAGTAAGAATTGTTTTTTACAACAGCGTAATTATATTGTGTTGAATATGTTTAGTTAATGTTTTATCACTACAAGGAAGAAGCTAAAACATCAATGTTAGGTAAATATTTTAACAGTTAATAAAAATTACTTTGAAGAAACTTTTGAATTATCTGGAATTAATAAATTAAGTAAATTCACAAATGTTGTAAAAAGTCACAGTTTGTACTTTAGTTACGCTGAAGACTGTGCCAAATTTTTGGAACTGATGGAATCCTTGACATTCAAGAAGTATGTAGTAATGTGTGATTTCAAATCCGTTTGGTACTTAAATTCTTTTCACATATCAACTTTATTTTACGAACTATATTAATTGGATTTTTATTACAAAAATATATTCACTTCCTCTATGTAATGACAAGTTGTTAAGGGCGTGGTTGAATAATTTTAAGTTCAGTAGGGATTGATATTTATTGCAGTATCGTGTGGGACATGATTTACTAATGATTTATTTTATTTTAAACATGGTCACATAGTTCTAAAGGTTAATTTTTTTTTTACCACTTTTCATTCCAATAGTGCTAATAGATTTTTTTAAGGATTGCATCCCCATTTTATGTCTATATCATGAAACGTTCACTGTAAATTCTCCAGGATTATTTTTTTTAGACCAGTAAAAACTTTTTCCCTTAGTGTATAAAGTTTTAGATACTTAAATACTTTTTTCCAGCGTAATCTGCACAAAATGTTCCTAGTTAAGTTACGTTTGTTAGATATCAATTTGGGTATTGCCATCTCAGTTTTGGTAATAGTTTTAGTAACACTACACGATGTTAAAACTGATAAATCCTATAGATTACAAGTCATAATCTACGATATCAAAACTAATCATCTTGACCCTTAAGATTTAAATATTAAAACCCCACATAGAAATTTTCAATCACGCTTAAGAATGTCTTACTCAACTCTTTTTCGCTAATTTTCCAGCATTTCGCCACACTATTTATTAGTAAATAGCTCTGTTACTTGGGATCGGTCTACATAACATCTAGGCAGGTCGACGAAAGTGAATTGCATCAGAGCGATGCACCAATGCCTCATGTCACGTGACCAGCCATGCGTGATGTGTTCTTAACATGTTTTTGCTTTATAATTGGAGAGATAAATTGCGTGATTTGATTGACTATATTAATGAGATAGATTTTTTGTTAAGTATTCGAGATTTCAATCTCATACGTTAGAACTCTGAGGACTTAGTTCGTGGAAATGGTAAAAAAATGTGGGGATTTTAGGCACAAATAGAATGTTGATAAACAGAGTTTTTTTTTGCAAGTTAGATAAACGAGCTGATTATCTGATAGTAAGCCTATTGGATACAATATTATGGATTGTATTTAGATTTCTTATTTAAATTAGCACCGCATACTTTTAAACTAACGTTTATTAATCTCGCGGTTGTCCACATCACTTACACTATTACTAAACGGGTTCTTACCACGATTATTTTTAACTGAGCGGTCCCGATATTTCAGCACACTGTTAATACACTATAAAATCAATAGAATGCAAGTTAACCCAAGTCTCAGCAAATTAGGCTATTTTTGTAGGTGGTAGGTCTCCTTTCTACGCGTTGGTATTGTACAGGTCAATGGGCAACTTTAATGGCTTATAAATTATCATCACGTAGGTCACAAGACTCATTAGGTTGTATCATGCAATAAAAAGTATTGAAAAAACTTAGCATAAGTGATTAGGCGGAAATTAATCAAATATAATTGGAACTTGCTTAAACTTGAAAAAAATACAGCTTATTAAATGTTAATCAAAATGAAAGTGTAATAGAGAAAGTGTTTATTGGTTATTAAGTTCAACGAATGATTTATTGAGATGAGAGCTCTTCAACGCATCATTGTGAACAATTTGCGGCTTATTGAGATGCATTTGACATTGATAGACATGTCAGGATTTATGGATGTACTATGTGTAGATATATTCAGGGTTTTCAGTACACTTTAAGTTTTTGAATGGTATATAATTCTATAACAAAATCTAATGTTGACTGCATTTCGAAGCTGTGCGGTATAGAGTGCCTTAGTAACGCGTCGTGCCGCTCTGCATAACCCCATGATGGATTCAAGCCTAAGCCGGCGTTCGGACGCTGATTGTGAGCGTGAAATGTTGTCTAAAATTTATTTGTGTAATTTCAAGTGTGTAAATATATGTATAAGTAACTTTTATATTTATTAATAATAAATCCTTTTGTTTGTTTCAGTGAATGATGCGAGTCGTGTGGTGGAGCACCTTGCTGGTGCTGCTAGCCGTCGCCAGCGCCCTTCGTACCCCACAGGTATTTACCATTCTATACACTATTACTATGAGCTTAAAGACTAAATTTGCATAAATAATTTCAATAAATTTCATGGTAAAACACTGTGGGTATTAAAATACGTATTCTAAATATGTGGAGTTTATGAATGATTCCTTTCTTGCCACGGACAGACTTTGCAAGCAATGATATAGAAGAGATAGTGTTTGGGCTCGTTTTACTTAGCTACTAGCACTCTACCACATCATATCCAAGATCTTAAAAGCGATTTACTTTTATAATTCAAAGTAACCCCCATTTACGTGCCTCTGATTTTATTACTAGCATACTTTTAAACTCACAGAAGGACAGGTCGCTTGTTAAGAGGTTTATTGTACAACAAAACAGCACTCTATTTATCTAATATTGTTAGTAATTATGAAACTAGTCCACTCCGATATAGTCGCTCGGTCAACACTCAAGGTTAATATGAATGATTTGTCATAACTTTGATCGCTTACTTTTTAACAGCTGTGTTTTAGCTCCAACTTGTTCTGTAACCAAGTGGTCTAGTTACGCCTACGCATGGTTATTTCAAGCTGGACCAAATGAGATATATGTTTATAGATTTAGAAGCTTAAAGTGCTAAGTCATTAATACTATATTATGTTAAGTAAAGCTATAGCTTTACGGTGAGTTGAAGAGCTGTTTGAGTCAAAACTGTTGGGTGTTTTATTGACACACTAGCTGACCCGCGCAACTTCGTCTGCGTTACAAAGGGGTTGAAACAGTACTCGCAATGCCGTCGCGTTGTTATTTGCGCGGCCGCATATTCATTGCGTTTTATACTCGTGATAACTTCTAAACAAAAATTCCGATTCGAATAAAACAAAAAGTAATTTACTTCTACATTAATACTCTTGATAACGTAATACTTAATTTGGATAAGGGTTAATATAACGATACTCATGTAACGTTAAATTAATTTTTCGGACAATTTTTTTTTTTTATACATAAAAGCGGTTATTGTGACTAAACTATGATAGTTAGGTATATGCTCTCGCGGACTTTTTTGTAGGTCTTACTAACACCTAAAAACCCGTAGTACATCATTTTGTTCTATTGTCAATAGTTTTTGCAGCGTACGCATAAATAGGTTTTTAATATTACACCTTGTCTTACAAATTCGATATTTTCATACGGATCCCTAATTTTTTTCAAAATAACATATAGCCTATAACCTTCCTCGATAAATGGACATTCCAACAGTGAAAGAATTTTTGAAATCGGACCGGTAGTTTCTGAGATTAGCGCGTTCAAACAAACAAACAAACAAACTCTTCAGCTTTATAATATTAGTATAGATTAATATTGACATATTATCTAGTTAAATTGTTAAGTGAAACCGTATGTGATCGCGTAGAATTGACCTACTGATCTGTAGACCTCTGATCATTGTGTGTCACGACACTTTTTTGTTTTAGATGATTATCGCTAGATGACGCTGTGATCAAAATCTTTTAAAACACGTTCCTTATTTTTGTTTTAGATGAATATCGCTAGATGGCGCTGTGATCAAAATCTTTTAAAAAACGTTTCTTATTTTTGTTTTAGATGATTATCGCTAGATGGCGCTGTGATCAAAATCTTTTAAAACACGTTCCTTATCGCGCGTTACGTTAGGAAAAAAATTATAATATATCTTTTAATCGAAAGGAACTTCGTTATATTCGAGTGTCCCATGACACCTCTCAAGTTTTTTTATTTATGGATTAAAAATGATATTTACAAGACATGGGTAAAATATTTTAAATCAAACGAAGCTTGAAGAAAGTATTTAAAAATAGGTTCCTGATGAGGATAGGTTCATGAACAGCTCCATGAGCAATGGTAATCACTTATGACCAGGTTGCTTGTTTGCTCATCTGGCATATGGCAATGAAAACCTAGTGAAATATGAAAGATTGAGGTCTTCTCAGTCAGGGATCAGGCATAGTCCACCACGCATCCCCAATTCGGATTGGGGTGTTCACATATCTTCGAAGAATTTTCTAATATTTTTCCAACGTGGAGGTTTTCTCACGATGTTACCTTAATAGTTAAATAATTGTTTTGTTGTTATAAAATAAAGTTTGGTTACACCTGCATTGCAATATTTTCAATACATTTCAAATATCAAATTCTCGTGTCACAGTTTTCGTTGTCATACTCCTCTGAAACGGCTTGACCAATTTTGATGATTTTTTTGTGCTTATCCGGTATCTAAGAGAATCGGCAACATCTATTTTTCAACCCTCTAAATGTTAGGGGTAGTCCAACCCTAATTTATTTTTTTTTCGACGCAGAAGATATTGCGCAGGGCAGCTAGTAAACTATATAATCTAAAAAGTAACATGCAACCCAGAACAATGACAGTTATTGCACTTGTGGTCGTCTAATTTATGCATTTGTGAAATAAAATGAGAATTAATATAAGAATAAGATTGTGGTTTGGTCGGTCCTTGAGTTGATCGTAATTCTAATTTTGATCTAAATCAGATTTCAAAATGATTTCAGCATTCTCCAAAAGTAACATGTTAAGTTTTAGCATCTTGGTTACTAATAGTTTTCTTTTGTCTAAAGTTTATAGCAAATAATTGTATTTATTTATTAATTCATGGAAAACTTACAGCCTAATTAGCAATAGAAGTACAAATAATGCAAAGAAACTTACAATAAGTAAAATTACAAGTCCTCACCAATAGAGGTTAAAGAATAATGTAAACTTAAAATCTAATTGCGCTAAACTTACATGCCTATACAGGGTGATTTCCTAGTCAGGGTACATATTGAAGGTCATGGTAGCTGATGGTTATATACGACCAGTAAAAATATTATTACCAAAGAATATGGCTTAATGCCTTAGTAATCGCAACTTAAAAATATCTAAAATTCTTGCAAAATGATGGTTTTTCGACAGCTGATGGATGTGGCGGAGGTGTGGGGTGCGCGAGATCACTAGAGGTCATTAGTCAACACTCTTTAAGCCGAAATTGTTTATGTTTGAGGAAGTTTTGTCGAATTTAGATTAAAAAAAAAAAAAAAAAAAAATTTACCTATTTTTTGTAATATTCCGTATTAGAACAGAGTACTCATCACCCTCCTGCAATATGTACCCTCTCTAACAAATCACCCTGTATAATAAAAACCGTTATACCCTTATCAATCCAGCAAAGAAATTAAGGTTCAACAAATATGACACACTCAGTAAAAAAGTCATTACATAATTGTTTTTTAAGTACACAGATACTATCATGGAAAATATTAAATTTCGTGATTTTGGAGATTCTGTTCAAAAGCTCAGAAGTACGCCAGAAGAAAGCGTTACGTTTATATTTACTTTTTACTAGTGACAGTGCAAACAGCATAGGAGACCTTGTTGAGAAGGATTGTATAATATACTAATACACATATTATATTATAATGTTGGTACGAATAAAATAAAATAAGAAAGTCATTCGTCGTAGCCGAAACCGACATGGAGAATTATTATTGTAAGTGAGCATTTCCTTTGTAAATATGTTTTAAAAATAAAATACTTTTGTGTATATTTAGGCGAACGCATTATAATATTTTCTAACTTTTATAATTTTATTAAGATCTTTATCAAATAATTTTAATACTTTCAAACAGTTTTTCCATGATGATCCATAAATAACAATTAAGAGAACATAAAAAACTCATCATTACTATTTCATATTAACAAGTACATTGCGCAATTCACCTTTCAGAGTAAGTTTATTGTAATGTTAATTAACTGACCTGCGCAATTGTGTCTGCGTTACGTAGGATTCTTCACGAAACTATTTTGACCGCCTTCCCAAACCCATTACTGCCCACTGTTGGGCTCAGGTCTCCTCAGAAGAGGGATTAGGCATAATACACCACGCTTGCCCAGCGCGGACTTCACATATCTTTAAAGGATTTATAGAACCCTTTTCCGACATGCAGGTTTCCTCACGATGTTTTCCTTCACCGTTTTTAGCCAGTGGTGTTGTGAAAAATTGCACATAAATCTTTTTCACATTTAGATTTAGAGGTACAAGCCGGCCGGATTTGAACCCGCGACATCCCGTTCGGAAGGAAGCGCTTCGACCACTTGATGAATGAAAGTCGGTTGTTTTCATTTTTGTAAGAAAATATTATTTTACTGCTATGTAAGCAGACGTGACGGACTCCTTGGTCGTAAGTGGTTACTGTCATACATGGACCTTTGCAATACCTTTTAAGACTCTCTTCAACTCCGGAGTTCATTCCATAGACGGATGGTTTGTGGCAAAATTAATTCCTGAAACGAACTGTAGATGACCGCAGAGATTCCATATCATAGTAGGTTGAATTCCATCTCGACGCCGGGTGGTGGGATGATAAAAAAACTATGAATTCTCGTATAATATACTTGTAAGGGGTGGGCCATATAAAGTTTGCATTTTCCAAAAGTTCGACTGTCATGTTGGCTGTGTGGCATGTTGCGCCATCCTGTTGAAACCAAATGTAGTCCATGTCATACTCTTCAACTTTTGGAAACAAACATCCGTTGAGCATGGCACGGTAACGCTCGCCATTGACCGTAACGGCGGCTCCTTGCTCATTTTCGAATGATGCCGCCGGACCAAAACCCACACCAAACTGTAACTCTTTGTGGGAGCATTGGCTTCTCAATGGTGACGTGTGGATTTTCCAACCCCCAGATGCGACAATTTTGCTTATTCACATAGCCTCTGAGGTGAAAATGGGCTTCATCTGAAAAGACGATTTTTCGGTAAAAATGCTCATCTTCGGCCAAACGATCTTCTGCCCATTGGGCGAACCGAAAACGTCCCATTTCGTAAATGTCAAACCATTAACTAAATTATGAACACAAATTGAATGACATTTGAGCTGTCATTCTTTAAATAAATAGTAGTTCGTTTGCAACGTTAGATTGCCCACCTTATACTTCTACTTTTAATATAATATTAACAGTGATACAAAACGTTGCGTGTTGATCACGAATCAATAGTTTGATTACACAATTCAGAGCAACGACCGTAATTTTATTAGGTCTTTTATTTCTGTTTTAGATAAAAGTTACGATAATCTAATTATAATGGCAAAACTCATTCGATTGAATTAGTAATGACAACGACGGAAGTTCTTTTAATGTAAGTAGGTTTCATATTGGCTCATGAAAATAAAGGAAATGCCATGTAGAAATGAAAAAGAGAACATTTTAAATAAAATGAAACTAATTTTAATTTGGGTTTTACTTTTTTTTTCTTCTTTTAATTGTAGGATATATCAACGAACCTACGGCCCATGTACTTTTGACAATGCTTTATAAAATAATGTTCAAACATGAATCATAAACAAACTAAGTACACCCAGTTTATAACCGACCTTCTTTAATGGAGGTTTGTGAAGATTGATATATCGTACTTAGCGGCCCTGCATGAACACCATATGAACCTATTACCATAAAAAATCGATATTTTTCAGATAAAACATTAAGAACATTTATGACAAAAAAATCATAAGCAAAGAACATGGAAATACGTATATACATTGTAACTAACCTTCCTACTGTTTGTTTAGTGTCAAAGTTGTTTCCCACGCGTCTCCGAGTTGATCGCGTGATCTTCTGTGTCACTATGTCACCATAGAGGGTCATTAACTTTATGTTCTGGCCCATTATAAGGTGGTAATGTTCGCTTAAACAACATCACTGTACTGTAAAACCCATTACTGGGCTCAGGTATCTTCAGTAGAAGGATCAGACATAGACTGTACTGTAATGTAACAACCCATTACTGCCCACTGCTGAGCTCAGGTCTCCTCCGAAGAGGGGTTAGGCATAGTCCACCACGCTTGCCTAATGCGGATTGGGGACTTCACATATCTTCAAAGGATTTTTAGAACCCTTTTCCGATATGCAGGTTTCCCCACGATGTTTTCCTTCACTGTTTTTAGTCAGTGGTGTTGTGAAAAATTGCACATAAATCTTTTTCATATTAAGATTTAGAGGTACAAGCCGGCCGGTCTTGAACCCTCGACCTCCCGTACGGAAGGCAAGCGCTCGGCCACCACGACTATCAGGCATAGACGCGCTTGCCTAATGCGGATTTCCTGAATCCTTTTCGAATATGCAGGTTGTCGCACGATGTTTTCCTTCACGGTTTTTATTCAGTGGTATTGTGATTCCACGTAAATAAAATTTAGATGTAGAGATACACGCGATCTCTCGTACGAAAGGCCATTCGGCCACCACGACGTTTTTCAACATCAGTATTATTGTAACTGTGTTACAATCGTACCGCATCGTTTTAAAATTACATTATCAAAATAAGTCCCCTTTTCTGTGCCAAAGGTCCTGTATGAACAGCCATCCAATGCTATGACATTGCAGCACCACTAACTACCAACAGATGGCGGGCTTCGGAAAGCCCGCCGACCGAGAGAGCCAGTGGCCGTATTCGCCGGCGGCTACTTGTTTGGCGTCCGGGGGTGTCGCGACGGGAAAGTGTGCCGCAGTGCGTAACGCGTCGCGCCATCCCTAATAACCCCGTGCTGGGTTCTGGCCTCAGCCGGGGTTCGGACGCTGAGTGTGAGCGGTTGAAGGTTTTAGTGAGGTTCAACTCCCACATACCCCGGCAATTTCCTCCAATTAAAACAAAAACAAAAAAACTATCAAGAGAACAAAAAAAATGTTTCATAATTCTAAACACAAAAACATGAAAACTAGACTCCACTTTATGATCCGTAGCTGAAAGTTTGCAAATAGCACAACAAAGGCATAATCTATGCTAAGTGGAGATCAGAATGATAAAAAACATAATAATTGCAATTGAATTGTAACGATCTTGATAACAATTTAATAATAGCCGGCGAAGGTCGAAGGTGTGAGAGGAAATAGATCAAAAAAATCATAATTATTATTATGTCGCGCAATATGACTGTATTTCAGAATAACAACGTCAGCTAATTAGACTGACTATGTTTTATAAAGTGTTAGTCGCTTATCTTTTTGCAAATGATGTCTGAGGTTAGAATTATAATTAAAAATAAAAAGCATTGGATTCGTTTTGTAAGAGCTTTTACTAACATGAACTTGTGCTTATTTAAAAAAAAAGTTTAAAGGTTTACTTTTTAAACGAGGTTTGAAGAAAGTCTTGAGGAAAGATAGTGGCACCGTAGTGTCCCCTGTAATTGTAAAAGTTCAAGAGCGACGGAAACCAACACTAAAAATATTGTCTCGCAGTTCCTATATTTAAAATTGTTAAGTTAAGGTACTGTACTGTAACTGGACTGTAACAACCCATTACTGCCCACTGTTGGGCTCAGGTCTCCTCCGAAGAGGGGTTAGGCATAGTCCACTACGCTTGCCCAGTGCGGATTGGGGACTTCACATATCTTCAAAGGATTTTTAGAACCCTTTTCCGATTTGCAGGTTTTCTCACGATATTTTCCTTCACCGTTTTTAGCCAGTGGTATTGTGAAAAATTGCATAAATCTTTTTCATATTAAATATAAGTTAAGGTAACTTAACTAAACTCATCACTAGATAAGTTTCATTATGTTCCTACAATATCTTCCTACAATAGTACTAAAATAGTTCAGTAATTTCCTTCCCATCATCAACCTATAGACGTTAATTGCTGGACATAGGCCTCCTCCAAACCTCGCCACAACGACCGGTCTTGCGCTATCTGCATCCATAACCTTCCGCGGCCTTCTCATTAAATTTAATTTACCTGGTTGACCGTACATTAATTAACCTACAAAAATATTACAAAACAAATACCAATGAATCTATTTATATATTTTCGTACATGATATGATCAGACGTCTACTAAAATGATCTAGAATTTGATTTGAAGCGACCCGACGTTGTGATGCTTCATTGAGCTGAAATGATGCAATTTACTAAACGGCTTTGACTGTGATCTGATTTGAGATGTAGCTTGAAAATTAACTAAATTACGATTCGGATATTGGAATTTAAATCGCTTTATTTAGAACATTTTGTCTGCGCCACAAAATGAGAGTTCAGACAGCTTTCGCGATGTAAGCGTAGAAAAATGTTTTTATTTACGACAACACAACAAAATCTTTAAAATTATCAGTGTACATGCATATCTATATCTAATATATAAAATTCTCGTGTCACAGTTTTCGTTGCCATACTCCTCCGAAACGGCTTGACCGATTTAGATGAAATTTTTTGTGCTTATCCGGTATCTATGAGAATCGGCCAACATCTATTTTTCGTCCCCTAAATGTTAGGGGTAGTCCACCCCTAAATTCTTCAATCTATCTATTATAAAAGTCACATAGATAACGGCCTCCCCGTTTATCAAACTTGCAATAAAAAAAAAAAAAAAAAAAAAAATATCCTTGGTTACTTTTAAAGATTTAAACATACATTGCGACAGACAGCGTGTAAACTTTGTTTTTCCTAGTGTTTTATGATAGGTAACTAAACTTACGGAACCAGAATACGAGTTATAATTTGAATTCAGAACAAATTACATCAATGCGGGTAAATTTAAAACTTCATTGTGGAATATTCATTCGATTATTTGAACGTGGAACAAATTCCTACAAAAAGTTTGAGTTTAGAATACTTTGTTGAATGTGAACGATTTCAATACTTTGTTTACTAATTCATAAAATATTTGTTTTCTATTTATTATGTTTCTAGAACTGACATTTTTTACTAGAGTTGTTGGTGTCAATGTCGAATATTCGCGACGGTAATTAAAAACATTGGATTTCGTAATTTCATTAATCGTTTTTTGTTCATATTTTAGTAGGACGTTCTATTTTAGTGTAAATTCATTTGTTTTGTTTTTGAATTGTGCTAGTTAATACTTAAGGTTATGATCCTAAAATATTGATGAAGCAGAAGATGTATTGGTTGAGTTTTTAATGATTTTTATAAGACTGTTTAAATAATGATCAGTACCAAATTATCCGCTTAAAAGTGTCCTGAGCTGTTGACATGACACAAACGTTAGTTTCATATTATAACTTATCTAATTAAAATATCGTTTACTTTTATGATAATAATAATATATTTTGAATCTATTTTATAAATCGTCAAAATACATCTCAACTTGATTAAGTGTTTAATCATGTTTTTCCATTGTAAATTGTAATTTTGTAAGACTGAATTAGAATGATTTTTAATATTTAGTGAGAGAGAATAAGAAAAATTACTGGTGTTCAAAATTTCGTTTCTACATATCATTATTATCTGTTTTTTTTACAAATATTTTCTTACAATACAAAAACATTTAATACATTTAAAATTTTCCATCAAACAACCTAGTGTTTATAATAATAGCATTTCGTAAAATACTAGTTACGCTGACCCGAAGTCAGCTAATCAAGGCTTTCCGCATGAAAACCTAATGTTGCAACTCACACGTTCTGATTCCTGTGACGGTGGAATTATCTATGACAGCATAATTGATGTAATGCATTGATAAACATTGATGAAGGAGCCGGTAACGGTTACATGCAAAAATCGATTGAATGCGATATTTAAATAATCTAACGTAATCCTAAGTTTAGGTAAAATTGATATTAAGTGTAAAGTGGACTAAGTTTCCTGAAGTATAAAATGTAAAAATTCTTCACCTAGCTCTTTTTGATAAGCTTTATCTTAACTTGCCTTCATAGCCCTGGCATTGCAGAGGTTCATGAGCGACGGTGATCGCTTACCATCAGGTGGGCCGTATGCTCGTTTATCTGCCTTGCAATAAAAAAAAAACTTGCACTGGATGTAGATACCTATTTACCAACTATGTAAATTTGGGTGGAATCTTGCGAGTCAAATTTGACAAACTTCCCAGTGTCTGATTGAGCTGACATTTTGCACACAAATGATTGCAATAATATGGTAACCATGGAGCTGATCTGATAATATATTTGGAAGGTCTTCGCAGTAACTCCTGTACTAAACAAGATAGACCATTTCTGTTTAGGCTCGTTTAACTTGTCTTAGCTAGCACTTTACTGCTATATGATACCTAGATTTAAAAGCGTATATTTTTACGATAAATATCAAAACTTTACAGAAACACAACCTTAACCTTAACATACAAAGATAGTGAACATACCTATAATGAAATAAGAAAGTGTAATTGCAGTAAAATGGAAAGTTACTTAAATAACTTCTGACCTTTTGTTTCCGAGTCGCATTAAGATATTACTTAAATATCCAAATAAAATTAATTATAGTTTTTGTGCGTACAGTACTTGTCAAGGCGAGATACGAAAGTTATAGAACGGATAATTGGAGATTTATAACTTTTTAAGCTTCTTTTTATTGCAAGACAGATAAACGAGAGTACGGTCCACCTGATGGTAAGTGGTTTGCTCAATACTCTTGATCCTCTGCAATGCTACACTATAGAGGGCCGTTACCTATCGCACATTGTACATGACTTTTCTTAAAGTGTGTATATTATTGTATAAGCATTCTAAAAAAAATGTTAACAATTGTAATTACTAGGTTTTAACAATGTTCTGTACTGTACCAACCCATTACTGCCCACTGTTGGGCTCAGGTCTCCTCAGAAGAGGGATTAGGCATAGTCCACCACGCTTGCCCAGTGCGGATTGGGGACTTCACACATCTTCAAAGGATTTTTTTAGAACCCTTTTCCGATATGCAGGTTTCCTCACGATGTGTTCCTTCACCGTTTTTAGTCAGTGGTGTTGTGAAAAATTGCACATAAATGTTTTTCACATTTAGATTTAGAGGTACAAGCCGGCCGGTTTTGAACCCGCGACCTTCTACTCGGCCACCACGACCTGTATTTAGGTGACGGATAACGGGCCCTTGATGCTCCGGCATTTACCTCCGCTTACCACCAGGTGGGCAGTAAGCTCTATCAGTCTTGTAAAAAAAGCTTAACTAACACTTTCAACAGCAACTTATGTTACAATAATAACAAAGCCAAAACAACAGCAACGAAATGAAAGTAAAATCAAAACAGTATTCTTGTCACGCGCACTTTAAAACTTGGCTAGTAATGTTCTTTGTTGTTCCAAATTAAGATGCAGTTAAAAGATACCTTATCTACATTGGTTTAGGAAACAGTTTTGATAGAATTTTTATGGTATTGACCCTAATTTTGGCTTCATTGTTTTCATACCACGTAGCTAAATCAGTATCTTTGACGTAAATTCATAGACTTGTCTCTTTAACTACTACTCTTGTAACAACGTACTTACATACGTTTTTACTTTTACGTAGTATTTGAAGGAAATTCTTCTACATTACGGTTTGTATCGCGTTTGTAGACGAAAAAACCAAAATGGCCATCAGTTCGTAAAACTTCAGTCAATGAAAATGATGAGTCATTTTTTTAAATCAGCGTCTATCTGCGTTTAAAATAATAGTGAAAATCGTTATAATGATAGTAACTTTAATGCACCGTATTGTTTTAATAAAGCAAAAGGCGGAACCACGCCGCGGCTTACGGAAGCTAAAACACACACATTAAACAAATCAAATGATTTCGTAACTGTTCAACAGCACGCCAAGGTCTGGTCTATCTCTCCGCTCCACTTGCTTACACTCATTTAAAGCTAGATTAAGAAACATTGTTTTTATAAGATTTAAAACACTAATTATAGTAGTTATACCTACTTAGTTGTGTACTTAAAAGTATATTTTTTACAAAGATGAAAAAACGGGCTTACGTTTTTAAGAATAGCACGGAAACTACTGGTCAGACTTTTATCAAATTTGTATGAAATTACGTCCAAAGTATTTGGTTTCTAAGAAAAAAGAATAATTATATTCAGCTCATGCACAAAAAAAGCTAATTTTTGATTATCAAACATAGTTCCAAAATGACTTTTGTCTTAGAAACATCACGGCAACTATCAGTTTCAATATGGAAAAAAAATATTCAAATCTGTGCACATAAAGTAACTATATTTTTAAAATACCTACTTATTGAGGAAGAGCAACAATTAATACTCTCAGAAAACCCAATACGTCTTTCATTCCCATCTATCATAATGATGAAACCTCCTTTGAAGTCTTACCTTCAAGTCAAATGCACTAAACATCTACATATTTATGTTAGGTAATCTAATATTCATTGTTCTGTAAAACTTGACCCAGTTTGTGGTATCGAAGTCATTAATGATAAACTCGGATAGATGACATTATTAGATCGGGTATCGACTCGTTTTCACGCTGCATTTGGTATAGAATTTATGTTGCAAGTTAATTATTGCAACGTAATTCTTGTGATGTTAAGGTGGGGTTTTTATTGCCATGTAGGCAGACGAGGCAACGGGAAACAAGAGCACAAAAGATACCGGCCAGTTTCTATGTTTATAACTTTACGATTCTTGTTGTTTTCCGGTGACATAGGTACCTATATATTGTCTGACCGACTTCCAAATGTTTTTTTAATATTTGTTCCGTCAGATGAAAGGTGCTGGTCTAACTTAGGTCCCATTTGATTTTTTTAAAGATCGAACAAGTACTTTTGGAACTGTGTTTAAAAATGTGTATTCTGAACGGACAAAATTTCACGATTTGCTGTGCGTTTTTGGGTGCATTTCTTTTTAATATGAACCGATTTTGATTATTCTTTTTTGTTAAAAAGTAGACATTTTTAGGATTATCTCTTGTAAATTTCATAAAGATCTGACTGGTAGTTTTTGTGTTATGCTTGAGAAATGGAAGTCGGTCGTTTCCATTTTTGTAATAAAAACATTATAGTTACAGAGCCTTACATTTTCACGCTTATCAAGCGTAGTATTTTACCTAATATCAGTACTAAATTTCTGTAATATGTTAAACTTAATTTAAACGTAATGTGTGTAGATTCACGGTAATTTGATGTAATGTTCTTATAATGTTAAAGGTACTGAACTATGAGATAACTTTTTGCTTGAGGCTTTGAAGGAAGAACTTTGTGGTTCCCATTGATGTATTATGAATGCTTTGTAATCTAAAAAGTAATTGTGTTAGATGCAAATTTATTAAGTCTTAAGAATATAAATAAGTTTATTTCTCAATGAACTGGGTATTACTTTAAGGCTATTTTTAAGCTATAAATGAACCTTTAAAGTGTCTTACGCAATTTTGGTGACAATATTTAGATTAATCTGGAACTCGTACATTAATATTGCCAATATTCAAGTACGGGTATTGTTGATAAATTAATTAAGACATTATTAAATATTTTCGATTCCTTAATCAAGATTTAATAAGTTGAGTTGATCTGTACCTTAACAATGCATGGTAGGAATGTTCTAGTAATATCTAATATACTAATCACGTTACAATGCAAAGGTCTTTGAGCAACAGTAACCACTTACCATCAAGCAGTCCGTAAGCTCTTCTTTCTATCTCATAAAAAACTATTCTCAAAAAGGTGTAAAAGTCCATTTTAGTAGACTGTTATTTTACAGATTTTACACTTTCTTTTGTTTAGATTATCTCACGTTTAAATACTGAAATAATTCACATAATATTACATACTTGTGTTATACAAATGAATGACGTCACTTCTTCTAGTGAAAGTCAATTAAAATCCACACTAGATGAGTTTTAATTAGAATGAGTATGCGCGAAACTGAACCTTAAAACAAAGCGAATAAGAAAGTATAATAAGGTTAGTGAGGATAATTTAATTAGTCGTTTAAACGAAATTTAGAAAACTTTCTATTTTGAATTCTCACTTGTTTTGTTTTTTTATATAAATAATTATTATTTTGTTGCTATTTAATTTACATTTATACACTAACATTCGTCACGTTAATATGTTGGTATTTCTTAATTTACTTTACTATTATATAACTTTTGATATTAAAATAGATAATATTATAATTGTTTTTGGACTCATATTATTTAAAATATGTTAAAGATTATGAATTAGATTTTAAATTATTATCCACAGTTGGTTATAAGTAAGCATGTAGGTAGTAGGTTGATTGATTGTATTCGCCCACTACTGTCCGCTGCTTCTTCATCATCGTCATCATTAGTATATAGACGTCCACTGCTGCCTCTCCCAATCTTTGCCACACCGGCCCGTCCTGCACTCTCTGCATCCAGTGATCTCCCGCGGTCTCCGTAGCCTGGTACAAATTGGGGACTTCAAATATTTCTCAATCCTTCTCGAATATGCAGTTCAATATTTCAATATTTTCTTAATATTTTGTTTTGCTTAGTTATTGTAATAGCAGGCAGTTTCAGTAGCATTATTATCGCCATCTCAAGAAACTATAGCAAAGGATATTTATAATGAAACCTCGTAAAACGAAATGGACGATTGTCATCTGTTTAAGATCTAGATAACTTACAAAACAAATAGTGCAGGGTCGCGTGTGTTACGCACTAGACAAAGACATGGAATACAAACTGCCGAGATTACTTTCACACGCAATGAGCACAGTGTAACGACTGTATACAGTATGGTAACATTATAAGAACGTACAGCACAGCGAGACTATTAGACTGTACGTAAATTCAGTAGTAGACGATCCCTTGAACAATAATACCTATTATACGTACAGAATTACTGCAAACTTTCTGATAGACATTAATGGCAAAAATAAGCTGCTAGCTAAGTGGTATGTTTTTAGGTTACGAATATAGATGAAGAAGTCAATAGGAATAAAGTTGTATAGAGCCATCGAGACTGATAGCCATAGAGGGCGGAAATACAAAAAAGAACGACGAAGAAATATACTTCTTTAAACACTATCATGGCGCTTGAAACAGTGCTGAAATATGGAGACCGCTCAATTAAGAATAATCGTGGTAAGAATCCGTTCAGTAATAGTGTAAGTGATGAAGAAATAGACGCCCTACCCTTTCCGTATGTCCTTTAACCCGTTGTTTTAACACATATTAGATCTTTTTTTTACGGTTTCTATCCCTATAAATGCTTAAATCTTTAAATTACGAAGCGGATTTTGATATAGCTTTAATAGATGGAGTGATTCAAGAGTTATGTTTATATAAATTTTAATACATGCAATGTAGATAAACTGATAATTTTCGAGGTTTTTTTTTTATGAAATATCGTAAATAAACACTTTTTTCTACGCTTACATTGCAAACTTTGACTAAACCTGTTGCTACATTATTAATTAGCAGGGGT
Source organism: Trilocha varians (assembly GCA_030269945.2). Lineage (NCBI taxonomy): Eukaryota > Metazoa > Arthropoda > Insecta > Lepidoptera > Bombycidae > Trilocha > Trilocha varians. The sequence continues at coordinate 2,460,459 of AP028265.1, read as the reverse complement.
CAGTTAGTAGATTAAAATTAACTTTGGAAATAAGTAATAGCTGACATACTGTATACCTATTATACTGCGCAACAGGGCAATGTCATGAGATGAACGTTTACCGTTTTTTTTTATCTCGACGTGCGTTACATTATGTTGTATCATCGTAATGGAATCATGCATGCAACTGTGCTGTCACATCGAGTGTGCACGACTTATGATGAGCTGTAAATGTTATATGTTATAGTTTCATCATCATAGTAGATATATAAGAACAAAAAAGAAAGAAAATAAAACTTATTTTATATTATGAACATATTATTATGTTTATTCACTATGTACACAAAGAATATTGTGACGATAAAGAATGCTGTAGTGCACACCTCGTATAACCTCGTGCTAGGTTCAGGGTTCAGTTGAGATTCGAGGTTAAAAATTTAGTGTGGTATCAGGAATACAGCGATTTCAATTAACTAATAAAAATAAAACGTACATGGAGGACGCTAGCTCGTAAGCTCGATTTTGAAAGGTATATAATATATGTAACCTAAATTCTAAAAGCACCCATACATAATACAAAAAAATAACAAGTAGGTGCCTAGGTCATCACAAATCAGTTGTTTAAAAAAAAATCTTGGAGAAATCTAATACTATGTTTATCAACGTCCGATTTTTATAAGATAAAAGTTCATGGAAGGTTAAACGAAATCTCAAGTCATTGTAATTTTCCTGTTGATTCGTATGGAGTCATTGGTCAGTTGAATGTAAAATCAAGTTTCTAGCCACAACAATAATATCATTGTTCTAACTTTAGAATCAGAAACATTGTAAGGTTGTAAATGTAAAAATAAGGAAAAGAGGTAAAAGCTCCAAAAGGTTTTTTTTTATTTCTTAATAGATACACGAGCCTACGGCCCACCTGATGGTAAGCGGTTACCGTCGCTCATGGACAGGGGAAAGAGGGGCCGTTATCTATCACCTACCCACACAGGACTTTTCTTAAACCTCGCTCCGGAAACACTGTGGATGGGAGTCCATTCCAAGTATGAAAATTAAAAAGTATATAAACTATATAAACGTTATATATATTAACGTTTATATATAAACGTTTCGTTTGTTTAATTACTTTTATGCTAATTTACTTAGATTTCAAAGATTACTTTGTAGACTGTAAAATTTCGTTTTGAACTTTATCGCTATAAAAAGTTGCATTTTGAAATTAATAAAAATCACTATATATAATTTAAAAAACTTGAGAGGTGTCATGGGACACCCGAATAGAACGAAGTTCCTTTCGACTAAAAGATATCTTATATATTTTTTTCCTAACGTAACGCGCGATAAGGAACGGGTTTTAAAAGATTTTAATGACAGCGCCATCTAGCGATAGTCATCTAAAACAAAAAAAAGTGTCGTGACAACTTTTCGTAAGAATTTTTTCCGTCTAGCCCCCTTTCACAACGCGCGATAAAGAACTTCGTTCCAATATTATTTAATCTATATTTACGAACAAAACCATGCTTACAAGATATTTATCATCGTTACGAAACTTAAAAAGTTCTTCTTTACTTCCGATACTTGACATGGTACTTTAAATTCTTAGTAAACAGCAATCATATTAGTACGTCATGTAATATAACTAATTGCATGCTGATACAGATATCACAATCTTCCACAAATGCATTCACTTCTTATATTTCGCAAGAGATGATCTAATAGGTCATGCAATAAAGAGATCTGACACTTAACATGTTTTACTGAACAGAAATCAAGTGTGTAGGGTGAAAGGCCTAGTTTCTGACCTTTTGTTTTCGCGTTATTTTCTAATTACTTTTTCTTTTAATGTATTTTATCGGGAACATGTTAACACATACGTATTTTAGTTAAAATGTGTTATTGTCAACTCTTTACATTTTGTAGGTGGTGATTTTAATGTCCTAATAAATATTTAAAATAGTAGCTTATTGTAGAAAATATTTGCAATTTACATTTTTTTTTAAGTTATCATTTAACGGGATGAAATTGAGTTGAAGGAGGAGTTGAACCGCACTAAAACCTCCAACCGCGCAGGCACGACGCGTTGCACGCTACAGTCATTAATTGGGGTACGCTCGCAATCAGGTCAGGCCTTTTTGAAATATTTCATATCGGTAGTGTATAAATGATTTGTTTGAAGTTTTAAATCTGAATAGTTTAACTGTGATGTTAGAGTGTTAAAAAGAATAAGACGGATCATTATAGTTCGAAGGTTTTACAATCACTCGATTAGGGTGAGCATTGCGTTTCAATTTGAAAGGATAATAATAGTTTGTTGGTTTAATCTGGACTAGGTCTGCGGTTTCGCTAATAGCTTTTAAATTAGTTCTCACTTTATGTTACCAATCTTTGATATGTTATCTAGCTATAATTATTTCGAAAAAATACGTAATAATTAATTAATATTATTTTATGTAGTTACTCCGACATTATAGAGGTTCATGAGCATAACCATTTACTATCAGGTGAACATTATTATCTTACCATAAGCAAAACAAGCTGTTGTGAATGAGAACCTTTGCACAAAAATGCACTAAAACAATTTAATAACATTAATATAAAATCCAGTGTGGTTGTAAAGTTCGTCTAAACTAATTCACAATTAGGGATTGCAATCCGGCATCATTTTCAATCCGGCCGGATCCGGTACATATTAGCGTCAATCCGACCGGATCCGGCGGATCCGGTCCGTATTAATTAAGGCAGATTTTTTTTTTCAAATTTTGTTTTTCGCGTAGAGATATGTTTTTCGGTTCAAATTTAACTGTCAGTGAGTTAATTAAGTGTCATAGTACATACAAAGTACCTACAAACATACTGCATATAATCTAGCACTAAAGAGGACATTAATTTAGGTTTCTGAACAAACAAAAATAATTCTGTTTTAGGTCTATTGGTCAAAACTCAAGAGATTTTTTCTTACTTCCTTAGACATTAAAAATGAATTATCACATCAGAATTTTATGGTATTTGCAAATTTTCAGTAGTTAGATATAGTGTAACGGTTGAAATTTCTGTGATATACATTAAAGAGGTCCAAGTTTTCTTTTTAAAATACTTTTTAAAACTGCCGAGTGTCGTACGAAACATTAAATTCGCTTAAACGAAAGATAAGAGTGGAGTGATTTTAAGTAGTTAATTAATTATGTAGTTCGCAAATTATAAATTTAGTTCGTAAGAGGGCTCACTCAATTTAACTACCTCTGTTCCATAGATCTTAGTTCGGGAATATCTACGAAACTGTTACCGAGACATAATAACAATTTACAAAGCCTTTATTGACAGGCTTCCAAAAACGAGGAGGTACTTGATTCTTTGTATTTTTTATGTTTGTTCCCTCATATCTTTAGTTTGGTTGGACCAATTTAGATAATTCTTGTGTCAGATGAAAGGTGACGGTAGTTATGAGTTAAGAATCTAGTTTTGACTTTTGTTATGGGTTTTTCTTAGCAACTTCCATTGCATCACGTACTTAAAGTATTACGTATTTTACGTAGATTAAAAATACTTGAAAAGGTCGAAAACAAATACATTTTTGTTCATTATTTTCACAATACCTACTGGCTTATTTCGTAGATTTTTGCAGTTTTTTAGAGTTTTAATTAATGCAAATGCATTTCTGCAAACCAAAACTTCATAACAACTTATTCATTAAAAATATTAAGGCAAAATTAATACTTAGTTGTCTAAGATTGGCACTACCGGATTCGGTAACCGGATCCGGTATATTAGTACCGGATCCGGTCCTCCTAAAAAGTCACCGGATCCGGTGGATTACCGGATCCGGTTTTCCGGATTGCAATCCCTATTCACAATAACAATGTTCAAAGGAGGAAAGGGCAAAAAAAATACTTTCATATTATAAAAATTAGAACGCATTATTCAAAGAACTAATCCGACACGCTTTTATTCGTGTTAAACAAAATGTAACCACATTTTTATATCAATTCAATCTGATAAACAATCATCACCTCGAGGCGTATCATCAATTGTTCGAAACTGACATCACGAGTACTGTCACTTTGACAGTTACATAATTATGACATTCGTGATCATAGATAACACTAATGTAATTATTGTTGTCTATGGGTCAGCCGGATGCGAAACAGAATGTTATTTTCATTAGTAATATTATTTAATGATTAGTATTGCTTAATATTTTGTTTGGTAATGCGAATGAATGTGCAGTATTGATTTTAATCAAAAAATCATCTTTTGTTAATTTGAGTTTAAAGATATTTGTTACCGACGATTACAAAGCAAAAACAGGCTTATCATTTTAATATTATCATTCACGATATCCAATATTGAACACAGGGCGCAATAATTTCTAATTCGTCTGGTTGGTAGCGGCCAGAGAATTTACGACTTAAATAATTGTACTTAGTTCTCATCTAGTTTTATTTATAAGTACCTACCTACTATATTCATGTTTATGAGAAGAGAATTAAATTCAACACTCAATAAATATTTGAAAATTTAACTACATAGACGATATTTAATTATGTATGAAGTTAAATAAATAAAACTCAAATTAAAAACATCTCATTTACATGACAAAAGCAAAATATGTGTTAAAACCCGAACGTTGACCCCAAGGAACATAAAAATTTAATGACATAATAATACAATTCAAAACGAATTTGCATTAAATAAGTCGATTGAGGATCGAATTTACATCACATTACACAACGATGAGCATTTCTTAGTATCTTTACTAACTTTCATTATTAAACAGTCTGTCACTTATTCTTAAGTGTATAAATGAAAAGGTCAAATCTAGACTAAAATTTAAATTTTATGATTTGAAGGACAAGTCATAGCGCTGCATTGCATCATATTACACAACGATAAGCTTTTCTTTGTCACTGTATCAAAAAAATGTTCATCACTAATTCTTAGCTGCAAAATTGAAAAGGTCAATACTAGACTAAAATTTAATTTACATTGCCATATAAGCAAAGTTCTAGAGCAACAACAAGGTGGACCGACGACCTGGTGAGGATCGCGGGAGGTAGCTGAATGCGGGCAGCGCAAGAACGGTCGATTTGGCGAGGTTTGGAGGAGGCCTATGTCCAGCATTAGATGTCTATAGGCTGATGATGATTGCCATATAGGCACGGACCTTTGCAGTGTCACTAAAGAGACACTAAGGAGTTTTTTAAAGCCTCGTTTGAAGAAGGAAAAGTTATAGCACTCGGGAAACATTGAATAGGGAAGTTTATTTCATAGTTGGATTACATTACATTACGCAACGATTCATCATTAACACTTAGGTCCAAAAATGAAAAGGTCAAATTTAGTATTTAATGATATATTAATAAAATCTAAAATGTATTTGCATTAAATCATAATCGGATCGAGATTGCATCAATCACCTTTAACCTCGCATCTGAGCGCGACTGTACCGTTACACAACGATGCCACCTGTCTTCGTGACTGTACTGACCTACATCAAACTGTCCATCACTGTACTGATATAACAAATTAATTACTACAGAAGTCAATTAGAAAACAAGTCGAGCTTAAACAGCTCACATTAATGCTACACTCACGAACACTGAATAAAAATCGTATCTAACGTTTACTTTTCGCTTCGTTTAGAGTTTCAAATCAATTTTTGTCCCATTAAATTCAATGTTTAATGCCCAAAATAAGGCTCAAAATGCAATGCTACTCGATCAAACTGATAAGCTAGTATCATCTTCTTCTTATATATAAAAATGAATTGCTGTTCGTTAGTATCGCTAAAACTCGAGAACGACTGAATCGATTTGGCTTATTTTAATCTTGAAATATTCGTAGAAGTCCAGGGAAGGTTTAAACGGTGAGAAAATTTACTTACGTAACGCAGACGAAGTTGTGTGGGCTAGCTAGTTATTTAATAATATTAAGTTGCATTTGGAACTTAACGAACGGGGTGTTCGGAAAAAAAAATTAAAAAAACACTGAAAATTTTCTAGATTCTTCATTTGATGTCGTAAATAGCCACTTTCATGCATTTTCAACGGGTTCTTACCACGATATTTTGCGTGGCCTATTTTGCGGGTTTGTTTGCTCTTAAATCGACCCGCAGTATCCAGTCTTCTCGTGACCATGACGTTTGCAACAACGTTGAAATATCGAGACAACTTAATTAATTAAATATCGTGGTAAGAACCCGTTGAAAATGCATGAAAGTATTATAGAAAACCGCGAGTGTCTGAATAGGTAAATTGCTACATTTCTTTACGCTAACATCACGAAAGCTATCTTAAACTTTGTGACAACGATGTTACAAGGGTCAGCTAATATAGTATACCTATATGATTAAACTGTCCATCACTATATTTAGGTCTAAAAGTGAAAAGGTCAGTTCTAGGGGGGCCCCCGTTGCTGGCGTCCGTGGGCGTGACCACCTTCACTGAAGGCTAACCCCACACGTGGTCCCCGGGTGGTGCCAAACAGCAACGGGAGAGCGGCCGTGAGGTTGGGTGCCCGGGGGTAATCGCACTAGTGCGATTACTCCCGCCGACTTCTCGGCGAGTGATGGACTTCGAGTCCATCGCTGAAGCCCGCACAGGGGTGGGCGACCAGGCCCCTGTGACGGAGAATGCCACTGGCGTAGAGTCGGGGCGGGCATCGCGCGCGAGTACTGTCGCGAGCGATGCCCGCTCTGTCGAACAAGGTGGGAGAGGCCGGCGCAAGCGGAAGGCCGCGGCGCGCCGAACCTCGCAAAGCAGTGGGCCTTCGTCCGCCTCCTCTGAAGAGGAGACGCCGCGAGGACCCACAAGACGAGCCGCCACCACCACCTCAGAGACAACGAAGGAGCCCCGGACGACCTCCGCCTCACCGGCGCCGTCGATGGAGTCGTTCGCTTCGGCTCAGGCGACTGACGGGGAGCTCTCAGAGAGCCCCGTCGTCGTCCTAGAATCAATTAAGCGCCGGGCTGCAGCAGCCATGAGCAGATACATCAAACTGCGCCCGAGCTACTCGCAGGCGTGGCGGCGGGTGGCCGATGACACCAACAGGATTATGCCTGTCGTCTCGGCGGCCATCAGCCGGGACGCCGCGCTGCGGACCGATTTAGAGAGGGCGACGGCCGAGGTGGCCCTCCTCAGAGGGAAACTGGCGGCCTTTGAACAGGCCGAGGCCGAGCGCGGAGCGGCGCGTGGCCCACGAAAGGCGCGGGCTACACCGCCTCTTCTTCCTCCGCCACCGCCGGCAAAGACGCCGACGCGGTCCGGGGAGGCCGATGGTGAGTGCCTGCCGGGGCAAAAAGGGAAGCGGCTCGCGTCCCCGAGAGGCAGGGTGCAGCAGACCGCCGAGTCCCCGGAGGAGGTGGCTGCCCGCGTCAGGCGAGAGCTGACGGCGGAGTTCGGCAAGCAGATTGCCGAACTCAGGGCCGAACTTGCGGCCCTGCGCGGTGCCACAGCACCTGCGCAGCGTCCCGTCGCTCTCGCCCCGCCGGAGGCGCGCCCTGGTCCGGCACCAACCGGTCCGACCCGGACCAAAAACAAGAAAAAGAAAGGGGATGGCGGAGCTAAAACCGCCACGCCATCCCCACAGCCCCGTCCACTTCCTCCACCCCCACCGAATATGGATGAGGGCTGGACCGAGGTGGTGAAACGGGGCGCCAAGAGGGCCAGAGTCGTGGCCAACCCGACTCAACCACCACCGATTGAGACGAGGGCAGCGGGCACGAGAGTGCCGGTTGCCCCAAACACGAACGTGACTCCGGCGGCCGTGGCTGCTCCCCAACTGGGTCGAGCACCGGCCGCCGGAAAGAAGAAGGCCAAAAAGGCCAAGAAGAAGCCGCGCGCGCCAAGGCGGGCTGCAGTGGTGGTCACACTGCTGCCGGCCGGCCAGGCGAAGGGGTTAAATTACCCCGACGTCATGGCGAAAGCGCGCGCGGCTATTGACTTGGCAGAGATAGGGGCGGAGGACGGCCTCCGCATCCGGCATACAGCCAACGGGGCCCGATTGCTGGAGTGTCCCGGCGTCGACAGTGGCGACGTCGCGGACCGTCTAGCGTCGGGCCTCCGGGCTGTCTGGCCGGAGGAAGAGGTGAAGGTGCACAGGCCGGTCAAAATGGCCGAATTACGGGTGACCGGCCTGGACGACTGCACCACCAGGGAGGAGGTGGTGGCGGCCATCGCTGCCCAGGGCAAATGCGCCCCGGAGAACGTAGCCGTAGGCGAGCTTCGCCGAGGCTACACCGGGGCCAGCTCCGTGTGGGTGCGGTGCCCGGTTGAGACCGCCAACTCCCTGGCTACTCCTCCGCCCGGAAGGCCAGCAGGGGATCCCGGCAGGCTACGCGTGGGCTGGGTTGCAGCCCACGTGCGGCTGCTGGAGCCACGCGCCTGGCGATGCCTCAAGTGCTTTGGCACGGGGCACAGTATCGCCAGGTGCACCAGCACTGTCGACCGCAGCGGACTGTGTTTCCGCTGCGGTCAAGCCGGACACAAAGCGGCCGTGTGCTCGGCTGCCCCGCACTGCGCGTTGTGCGCGGCGGCCGGGCGCAGGGCCGATCACCGGGCGGGAGGCAAAGCCTGCTCCCCGTCCGGTGCTAACACTGAACGCAACAGGCGCCGCAAGAGCAAGCGGCGCCAACAGAAGAGATCGGCCGGGGGAGTACCGGCCGACGTTTCAGACCCCGCCGTGGCGCCTAGTGCGCCCGAAGGCGGGGGCGATGGAGGAAGGGAGGGAGCGATGGATGTGGTCCAACCGTAATGGACTGCACCCGTCGCTTCCTCCAAGGGAATTTGAACCGCTCCGCCAGGGCTCAGGACATGCTGGTCCAGAGCATGGCGGAGTGGTCAATCGACATAGCGGTGGTCGCGGAGCCGTACTTTGTTCCCCCGGCAGATGACTGCTGGTTCGGGGACGAGTGCGGCTTGGCGGCCATACACATCAAGAGGACCGCGGCGATCCCCCCCCTGGAAATGGTGGCCAGGGGACCCGGGTTCGTCGCGGTGAAGATAGAAGATACCGTCGTGATCGGGGTGTATTTCTCTCCAAATCGGCCTACTCGCGAGTTTGAGCAGTTCCTGGACGGGATCGGAGCGATCACTCAGCGCTCCGCCCCCCGTCCAGTGATACTTGCGGGGGACCTCAACGCGAAATCTGTCGCTTGGGGTTCCCTCCGCTCGAACGCTCGGGGTAGGCTGTTGGAAGAGTGGGCGGTCGCGGCCGGACTCTGTATCATGAACAGAGGGTCGGTCGCGACTTGCGTGCGGTGGCAGGGCGAGTCCATCGTGGACGTGACGTTCGCGAGCTCTGCCATCGCACAACGCATCCGCGGTTGGGAAGTGCTGGTGGAGGCGGAATCCTTGTCGGATCACAGGTACATCCGGTTCGACCTCTCCGCCTCTGCGCCAACCGCGGTCGCCCAGGGGACTGCACCCCGGTCATTCCCCAGGTGGGCATTGAAGCTCCTGGACAAGGAGCGCTTGATGGAAGCCTCCACTGTGGCGGCGTGGACGCCCATGCGTCCACACCCTGTGGATGTGGAGGTCGAGGCGCTATGGCTCCGGGACACGATGCATCGCATTAGCGATGCGTCGATGCCTCGGGTCGGCCCTCGGCCTCCGAGTAAGTCGGCGTACTGGTGGTCGCCGGAGATAGCGCAGCTTCGTGCTGTATGCGTCCGGGCGAGGCGCCGGTGCGCCCGGCATCGCCGCCGCATCCTCGCGCGTCGCGACGATCCCGTCGCGTTCGCGGAGGAGGAGGCCCGGCTGTATGGCGAATACGCGGAAGTGAGGAGCGCCATGCGGCTGGCCATCAAGCAGGCCAAGGAGAGGAACATGGAGGCTCTCTTGGGGACGCTCGACGAGGACCCGTGGGGACGCCCGTACAAAACAGTGCGTGGAAAGTTGCGTCCGTGGGCGCCTCCCCTGACCGAGCGTCTCCCGCCTCAGCAGCTGCGGGACATCGTCTCGGCGCTGTTCCCGCAGGAGCAGGCCGGATTTACTCCGCCTGCTATGGGTGAGCCGCCGGATCACACCGGCGGTGAAGCCACTGCTGAGGTGCCTCACATCACGAGAGATGAGCTCCATGTGGCCGTGGTCAAAATGAGCGCGAAAGACACGGCCCCCGGCCCGGACGGCATCCACGGCCGGGTCCTGGCCTTGGCCATCAATGCCCTAGGGGACCGACTCCTCAGGCTGTTCAATTCTTGCCTGGAGTCGGGACGGTTTCCCTCGCTCTGGAGGACGGGCAGACTGGTCCTCCTACGTAAGGAGGGGCGCCCGGCGGAATCAGCCGCCGGTTACCGTCCCATCGTGCTGCTGGACGAGGTGGGCAAATTGCTGGAACGCGTTCTGGCCGCCCGCATCGTTCAGCACCTGGTCGGGGTTGGACCCGATCTGTCGGCGGAGCAGTACGGCTTCCGGGAGGGTCGTTCGACCGTAGACGCAGTTCTACGTGTCCGGGCCCTCTCGGAGGAGGCCGTCTCCCAGGGTGGGGTGGCCTTGGCGGTGTCGCTCGACATCGCCAATGCCTTCAACACCCTGCCCTGGTCCGTGATTGGGGGGGCACTGGAGAGGCATGGAGTGCCCCTCTATCTCCGCCGGCTGATCGGCTCCTACCTGGAGGCCAGGTCGGTCATGTGTACCGGGTACGGTGGGACCTTGCACCGGTTCCGGGTCGTGCGCGGTGTTCCACAGGGGTCCGTTCTTGGACCTCTACTGTGGAATATCGGGTACGACTGGGTGCTGAGGGGCGCCCTCCTCCCGGGCCTTAGCGTTATCTGCTACGCGGACGACACTTTGGTCGTGGCCCGGGGGGATGACTTCCGGGAGTCTGCCCGTCTTGCCACAGCGGGGGTGGCCCTCGTCGTCGGCAAAATAAGGAGACTGGGCCTCGACGTGGCGCTGCACAAATCCCAGGCCCTGTGGTTCCACGGGGCTAGGGCAGCGCCACCAATCGACGCCCAGATAATGGTTGGAGGCGTCCAGATTGAGGTCGGGGTGCAGCTGAAGTACCTCGGCCTCGTGTTGGATAGCCGTTGGACCTTCCAGGCCCACTTCGCGAACCTGGTCCCCCGATTGATGAGGACGGCCGGCCAACTCGGTCGGTTGCTCCCGAATGTCGGGGGGCCCAGCCACGCAGTGCGCCGCCTCTATGCGGGGGTGGTGCGATCGATGGCCCTATACGGTGCGCCCGTCTGGGCCGACGCACGGGTGCGAAGACATGTCGCCCGATTCCTGCGTCGGCCACAGCGCATCGTAGCTATTAGGGCCATCCGCGGGTACCGCACCGTCGCTTTTGAGGCGGCATGCGTGCTGGCGGGGACGCCGCCTTGGGAGTTGGAGGCGGAGGCGCTCGCTGGCGACTATCGCTGGCGATGTGACCTCCGCGCCCGGGGCGTGGTGCGTCCCCTGCGGGAAGCTGTTCGCGATAGGAAGGTCCAATCTCGGCGGTCCGTGACGGAAGCGTGGAAGCGACGTCTCGCTAACCCCACATGGGGTCTACGGACCGTCGAGGCGATCCGCCCGATCTTAGATGATGGGTGGGTCGTGGCGCAGGACGCCTCACCTTTTGGATGGTGCAGATGCTGACCGGGCACGGGTGCTTCGGTCGGTATCTGCACCGGATCAAGGCCGAGCCGACGGCGAGGTGCCATCATTGCGTGGGATGCGACCAGGACACGCCGGAGCATACGCTCGCGCGCTGCCCCGCATGGGAGGGGCAGCGCTGTGTCCTGGTCCAACAAATAGGTCCAGACTTGTCGCTCCCGGGTGTCGCGGCGTCGATGCTCGAGAGCGACGAGTCTTGGAAGGCGATGCTCGACTTTTGCGAGTCCACCATCTCGCAGAAGCAGGTGGCGGGGGCTGCGAGAGAGAGGCTATACGCCGCTCTCAACTTGCCAACCCGCCGCCGTCGAGCAGGGGGTCGGGACCGGGATCTCGCCCGGATTCTGGCCCCCTAAGAGTTTCGGGTCCCCAACGCATGCGAGTGCGAGCGGGGACCCAAGAAGGTGTCGTGTCTCGCTCAACACGCCCTTGCGTCAGAGCATCCGGGGGATGGCGGACCGCGCTCCCCGACCCACGCTGGTTCTGACCCAGCGGGGTATTCCGTGGGAGGGTGACACGCGGTCCAGCCATCTTGGCGGGCTTCGGATAGCCCGTCGACCGAGAGAGCCGGTGGCCGTATTCGCCGGCGGCTACCGGTTCGGCGTCCGGGGACGGAGCGACGGGAAAGCATGCCGATGGCGTAACGCGTCGCGCCGTCCCTCCAAACCCCGTGCTGGGTTCTGGCCTCAGCCGGGGTTCGGACGCTGAGTGTGAGCGGTTGGAGGTTTTAGTGCGGTTCAACTCCCACATACCCCACCCGCGGGGCGGGCGGGGATCCGGTGATTTCCTCCAACTGAAAAAAAAAAAAAAAAAAAAGGTCAGTTCTAGATAAATTTCGAAAGTGTTCATCAAATCCGATTGTTTACTTAAGTCATACTTAGGGTATTACTTAACTTATTGTTAAGTGATTGATGGATCTGGTTATTAGTCTAGATTTTAGATTCTCGATACTTGTGTTTCGTAATATTAGTCCCGGAAGTTTTTTAGTTAAGAATAATTACACAGGAAACGTGATTCGACATAAAATTATTCTGAAGTACTTAGTTTGTAAATTGGTATAGTGCTTTTTTGAATAATACAGCTCTGTTGCTTTTTCTTGATATCCCTCTTATTTTACTATTCATTTTTGTAATTTAATGATTTTTGGAACGAAGTTCCTTATCGCGCGTTGTGAAAGGGGGCTAGACGGAAAAAATTCTTATGAAAAGTTGTCACGATATTTTTTGTTTTAGATGATTATCGCTAGATGGCACTGTGATCAAAATCTTTTAAAACACGTTCCTTATCGCGCGTTACGAAAGGAAATATTTTTTATAAGATATCTTTGAATCGTTCTATTCGGGTGTCCCATGACAGTTTTTTAAATTGCTATGTAGGTAAAGCATACGGCCCATCTGATGGTAAGTAGTTACCGTCGACAATGAACATTAACAATGTTAGGGCATTAGGTCATTTAAACTAAAGTTGGTTTAAGTTTTTTTTTATTGCCTCGCAGACAGACTAGCTAACGGCCCACCTGATCGTAAGCGGTTACCGTCGCTCATGGACCTCTGCATTGCCAGAAGACATTGCGGGGCCGCTACCTACGGCTTACTCTTCTAGCCTCGTTTGAAGAAAGACAAGTCATAGCGCTCGGGAAACACCGAAGTTAAAACTAGATTTTATAATAATTGTACAATAAGAATCAAAGATTTTTTTTATCTTGCTGAACTGATGATATTCTAAGGTCTAAAGCCCTATTTATTCAGTTTGGCATCTTGTGTAGTTCAACTCTTTAGTTAGAAAGTAAATACTCCAAAATACAAACAATTGTCGAAGTATTTCGTAAAATCTCAAGTGTTGATATTCGCACAGAGAGAGGAGAAAGCAATCTTGTGAGAACTTTCAATGGAACATGTACAAGTTATATTACACTTTATCTGACAATAGTTAGTTTATTTTAAAGTATGCACTTATGCAAATGTAATAATGGAATAACTTTTGTTAAATGAATATTAATTAATTCCATTTTTATTTTTTATTTTTTTTATTGCCATGTAGGCAGACGAGCCTACGGGCCACCTGATCGTAAGTGGTTACTGTCGCTCATGAACCTCTGCAATGTCAGAGGACATTGAGGGGTCGCTACCTACGACCTAACTCTCCCGGCTACCCAATCCTTCCACCGGAATACGGTAATACCGTTATGGCGCCAAAAATAGACTGGGCGGTGGTACCTACCCGGACGTCTCTCGACCCAGCAGGACTGAAACCCAAGAGTAAACCCAGCTCGAGAGTCCTACCACCTAGTAAATTATTATTTTAAGTACCAGTTACTGAAACTATTTATCTGGTCAAAAGTAAGACTTTTAGGTATTTCTGTATTTATCTCTTACCATTGTTACTCTTGTGTAACCTGGTTCCACAGCAGTAACTACTGTAATGACTTTTAGTTACAAAGCGGTTGGGATATGTGGGAGTTGAACTGCACTAAAACCTCCAACCGCTCGCACTCACGAACCCCGGCTGAGGCGAAAACCCAGTATGGGGTTATGCGGGACGGTACGACGTGTTATGCACTACAATACTCTTTCCCGTCGCGCCGCCCCGAGTCGTACCACAAAACAGTTTGAAGCAGTATTTATATCTGTGACAAACTAATTACAACATAATAACGTTTACTGCTCAAAAACGACATTGATCATAGTCCAAACAAACTAAGCGATTATGGTATAATATGATCCTTTCGAATCCCCGTCAAGGTTTAGCAACGATCAACTTTATAGCTACCGATTTCGAAGATTTCAAAACGGTGTATCAACAAATTGCTAACCGATCGGTTAAATATACGATCTAACGTTAATAGTTAATTTAATTTAAGTTTAAGGCTTACCAATGTTTAATAGTTGCCTTGTCAGTTTGTGGTTTGGAGAATTGTTGGATTCTATAGTTCCAAAAGTGCGTTTAATCAAATCGAATCAACAGCTCTATAGTATTAGAGGCAAAGAGTAAATTTAGCTATTAGGTATACGACAAAAGAAGTGAAATCTAAATAGGTGCTAAGTTCAATAGTCAGTCCTGACAATTGTTTTTAGAATCATTATTTTTACTTAGAATAATATAATATTGTAGCTTAAGGTCTGACTTGGCTAGTTTTAATGACTATGATTTCATATTGTTGTTTTACTTTCACAGTCAATAGTTTTGTATGCTTATATGTATGAGGTACTGAGGTAATGCTGATCTGGATAATACATTAAATCTCTATACAAATTCATACTAATACTACTGACAGTTCGATGATGATATGATGTTGTCCGAAATCTATGTGTTTATTTGATTAAAATAAGAACTTTAAGTCTACTTACTGTTTGTTTTATTTTGGGTTTGCTGTAAGAAAACTCAGTATCAAGTTAAGCTCGCCTTTTGTGAACATTTTTTAATATAACTTATTTTTCTGTCATGTACAATAAAGTATTAAATAAATAAAATAAGTAAATAACCTTTTTGGGTGACATAAAATTGAAGCCAGAATGTGGATAATGAAGTCACTGAGTCTCTTCTAAATCGGAAAGCTAGACCGAAAAAAATCGAAACCGAAGTTAGAACAATTGCTAACAATTACTTAATCATCGTGAGTCAAAATTATTGAGGTTTTGCACGTTTTGTAAACCTCAATTATATTATTATCTTGTTCATATCTAAGTTTCTGTAATCCCTTTCACTATAAAATTAGATCTATCTGGGACTGCAAGATTAAGCCACCTTGAAGTTAATTGTACTTGAATTAAAGTATTTTTGGGACAAAATATTTTTCTACCAAATGAACTTCTTATATATTTAAAAATGAATTGCTGTTTGCTAAACTCGTTAAAACTCGAGAACGGCTCAACCGTTCGCGTTGGCTAATTTTGGTCTAGAAATATTCGTCAAAGTCCAAGGAAGGTTTATACGATGAGAAAATTTACGAGAATACTCTTATTTATTCCGTCTTATGTGACGCAGACAAAGTTGTGCGGGCAGGCTAGTATTACATAATAATATTTGAAGTAATGATAGGACGTTTATGATATACACAATAATGTCAAGTGAGAATTAAAATTATTTATTACTGCATAAATATTTCTTTGACAATATCATACACCAATCAAGCACTATGATTTGCAATTTGGAAAATGATATTTGAATTGATATTTTTTAATTATTTGTAAACACTTGCACAATTATTACAAGTACAGGTCAAGTATCAAATCAAAAGAAAACAATTTCATGCAACAAAAAAAACATTACATTACATTTTACAATCACCGAAGTTTATTTAATTACAAACACTAATTACAGAGCATTACAATGTTTTCATTTATTCTCATCTCCGCGAATTACGATATTATAACATAACTGTTTCTTAATGGTAAGATAACCTAGATGTTGCAACAAGGATGCTGGATGTCGTGTGGAATTACTTTGTTCTCAAACAATTGTTTTTGTTGCTTGGATGTATTTTGCAGAGGAGTGAATTACTTCCTAGTATTTCTTTTAATATTTGAAAGTATTTAGAGCAATAATTGGAAGAGCCAAGTAACTTAAGAGAGATATCCTATACTAACCCATTACTGCCCACTGTTGGGCTCAGGTCTCCTCAGAAGAGGGATTAGGCATAGTCCACCACGCTTGCCTAGTGCGGATTGGGGACTTCACATAACTTCAAAGGATTTTTAGAACCCTTTTCCGACATGCAGGTTTCCTCACGATGTTTTCCTTTACCGTTTTTCATCAGTGGTGTTGTGAAAAATTGCACATACGTCTTTTTCACATTTAGATTTAGAGGTATATACAAGCCGGCCGGATTTGAACTCGCGATCTCTCTATATAAAACAACTATAATAATATAATGATTTGATTTGAAATAGTGAGTTCTGGGTTAATACCTCTGGGTATGCAGTAAGCTAAATTCGCAAACTGGATTGTTTACTATAAAGGGTCTTCTCAAAAATATGCTTTTGGCCTTGGCCCTTATGTCTTGTATAAAAACTGTTGACAATCACAAAACATAAAAAAAACGCTTAAATTTTCTTTTCATACTTTAAAAAATAATTCGAAATATAAACTAAACAATCGATTATGCCGTGTGGTGCCGGCTTAGAATAGCACCACCCCACCTTGTCCCGTGGGTGTCGTAGAAGGCGACTAATTCAACCAAGGGACACTCCGGAGAGTGGGCAGCAGCGCTCTCTGTGTATAATAACATCATACTGCGATCGCCAACCCGCATGCCAAGCGTGGCGATTACGGCAATACCCCTCGAAATGAAAACGTCAAAAAAGAATTGGCCCCCAGTCCCCGGCGGCCCTACTGTGCTTGGTTATGGTAGCGACCAAGCCAACAGTGGGGCAGGGGGTGCTAAGAATCCCCGGGTGCGATCCGGCTACCAAAAACAACCGAAACTGCACCTGGCAACACTAAACACGCGTACACTGCGAACAGACGAGAGAATTGCGGAACTAGAGGAAGAGTTGAGCCGGCTGCGCTGGGACATAGTAGGATTATCTGAAGTCCGAAGAGAGGGGGAGGACTCGATAATTCTGCGGTCCGGCAACCTGCTCTACTTCCGGGAGGGCGAACAAACTGTCCCAAGGTGGTGTCGGGTTTATCGTCCATGAGTCCCTCGTGAACAACATCGTGAAGATAGAGAGTGTGTCGGCTAGGGTAGCATGCCTTATACTCAGAATAACAAAGCGTTATTCGCTGAAGGTCATACAGGTCTACGCTCCGACCTCGGCACACTCCGACGATGAGGTGGAGGCTATGTATGAGGACATATCCAGAGCCATGCATAGCTGCAAATCTCACTTCACCGTTGTCATGGGGGACTTCAATGCCAAGCTGGGCAAACGTTCTGAGGGAGAGCTGCGAGTGGGGCAATTTGGAGTCGGGTGTCGGAATCACAGGGAAAACTTACTGGCGGGTTTTCTGGAGAAGGAGGCATTATACATGATGAACTCCTTCTTCAGAAAACGAGACCACAGGAAGTGGACCTGGATGAGCCCCGACGGTGCTACCAAAAACGAGATAGACTTCATCATGTCGACAAAAAGGCAAATATTCAGCGATGTCTCTGTGATCAATGCCATTAAGTTTGGAAGCGATCACCGAATGGTAAGGGGCACGCTGAATCTCAAGATCAAGCTTGAGAGATCCCGGCTGATGAAGTCTACGCTCCGACCAGCACAAGCCCACATCCAAAACCCCGATAGCTTTCAGCTCGAACTTCAGAACCGCCTTAATAGCCTGGCCGGCACAGTGGACGAGTACAATGACGGGTTTGTGGAAGCTGTCCAAGCGGTAGGGTTTAAGTTCTTCAAGGCCCACCGTACAAACAGAACCAAGAGACTGTCGGACTCTACCCTGAAGCTGATGGAACAACGCCGTGAAATGGCTCTGCAATCCTCAGATGATGCCACTAAACATCGGCACCTCAATAGACAAATCTCTAAATCTTTAAAACGAGACCTGCGCCGATTCAATACTAAGCGTATTGAAGAAGCCATTGAGCGAAACAAAAGCACCAAAGTATTCGCGAGAGATTTGTCTATTGGGCAGAGTCGGTTGGCAAAACTGAGGACCATTGATGGCAGAGTTGTTTCATCGGGTCCTGAGCTTCTGGATGAGATCGAGAGGTTCTATGGACAGTTGTACACATGTACTCGGCAACCCGTGACAAACCTGGCAAAAGACCCAAGAGCCAAACTTACCCGACACTATACCGAAGATATTCCGGACGTCAGCTTGTACGAGATTAGGATGGCCCTCAAACAGCTGAAAGACAACAAGGCGCCGGGTGATGACGGTATCACGGCTGAGCTTCTGAAAGCGGGAGGGAAACCTATCCTCAAGGCTCTTCAGAAGCTTTTCGATACCGTCATACTCGAAGGGAAAACGCCACGGGCATGGACCAGGGGTTTGGTCGCATTGTTCTTCAAGAAGGGTGATAATACCCTTCTGAAAAATTATCGACCCATTACGCTCCTGAGCCATGTCTATAAGCTGTTTTCGAGGGTCATCACGAATCGTCTCTCACGCAGGCTTGACGACTTCCAGCCTCCCGAACAAGCCGGTTTCCGAAAAGGCTATAGTACCGTAGACCACATACATACGCTGCGACAAGTTATACAGAAAACCAAGGAGTATAACTTGCCTCTTTGCTTGGCGTTTGTGGACTACGAGAAAGCCTTTGATTCTGTCGAAACATGGGCTGTATTGCAGTCTCTTCAGCGGTGCCAAGTCGACTACCGGTATATCGAAGTGTTGAAGTTCCTGTACGAAAACGCCACTATGTCAGTCCAACTCCAAGGCCAGACCTCGAAACCAATACCTCTAGAGCGCGGCGTGAGACAGGGTGATGTCATATCACCAAAACTGTTCTCCGCTGC
Organism: Trilocha varians; assembly: GCA_030269945.2. NCBI lineage: Eukaryota > Metazoa > Arthropoda > Insecta > Lepidoptera > Bombycidae > Trilocha > Trilocha varians. Next base: position 2,441,480 of record AP028265.1, on the reverse strand, counting down.
ACTGGAGGATGTCTTCAAGGTTCTGGATTGGAAAGGGCTAGGCATCAATATAAATGGCGAGTACATAACTCACCTTCGATTCGCCGACGATGTAGTGATCATGGCTGAAACCGCGGAGGAGCTCTCTGCAATGCTCAATGATCTCAGCAGAGTTTCCTTGGAAGTAGGTCTAAAAATGAACATGGACAAGACGAAACTTATGTCGAATGTCCATGTCGTACCTTCTCCAATATCTATCGGAGACTCTGTGCTCGAAGTTGTCGATGAGTACGTATACCTGGGACAAACTGTCCGATTAGGTAAGTCCAACTTCGATGCAGAGATCAAGCGACGAATCCAACTCGGCTGGGCAGCGTTCGGGAAGCTACGGAAAGTTTTCTCGTCCACAATACCGCAGTGTCTCAAGACAAAAGTCTTCGACCAGTGTGTATTGCCAGTGATGACCTATGGATCAGAGACTTGGCCGCTCACGATGGGTCTTATTAGACGACTCAGAGTCACTCAAAGAGCAATGGAGAGGGCTATGCTGGGTGTTTCTCTGCGTGATCAAATCAGAAATGAGGAGATCCGCAGAAGGACTAAAGTAACCGACATAGCCCGAAGAATTGCATCTTTGAAGTGGCAATGGGCAGGACACATTGTGCGAAGAACGGATGGCCGGTGGGGCCGAAAGGTTCTGGAGTGGCGGCCACGAACCGGTAGGCGCAATGTTGGTAGACCCCCCACAAGATGGACCGACGATCTGGTCAAGATTGCGGGAGGTCACTGGATGCAGATGGCGCAGGACCGGTCGATGTGGCGAAGTTTGGGGGAGGCCTATGTCCAGCAGTGGACGTCTATAGGCTGATGATGATGATGATGAATCGATTACAAATTCATTTTGTTCGTGCAAAGGTTATTTTCAAACTTGTTTATTGTTTGATTCTAATCGTCGTAGAATGGGGATTATTGGCGCGAAACGAAATAACCGCTCGACTTGTGCAAATTCGTTGAAAAAATTAGACTATGATGTCTTTGTAAATAATAAACGGTCTAGTTATTTATACAATGTTTTGTATTATATAACTATGTATAAATGAAATAAAATAAGCCTTTATTACTGTTTACAAAATAACTAATCTTAAACGATATTATTATGTACTAAATAACGGCTTGTCTTTTGACAAAAACCTCCTCTAAGGACTTCCAATTTTGCCTGTTCCTTGCCACTCGTATCCAAGTCAATCGAGCCATCTTCTTGATGTCTTCCTCCCACCTCTTTTCCCTAACTATGAATAAGTTGCTTTAAATAGCATAATATTCGACAAATTTAAGCATATTTTAAATTTCTTTAAACTTTATCTACATCACTTACACTATTACTAAAGGGTTACTACTATTACTAAACTAGACGGATTATTTTTAATTGAGCGGTCCCGAAATTTCAGCACTGTTTCAAGCGCCATGACCACGGGAAGACTGCGGGTAGGTCATTTAAGAGCAGACAAATCTGTCTACCCTCTTTCTCGTTGGTTTACCGGTACCACTGGAACTCGAATTCACATTTCGACATACCACACTGACAGTATCGGCTGCCGTCTCAAAACTAGATTTTTTGGCTTTATTTTCATCTAACACTGGATTCCACATACAGGATAGTTTGCATATTTTACTAATAAGTAATAATACTTTTGGTAATAAGAAAGTTTCTACCTAGTAGAGACACTGTATAAAGCTAACACTGGCAGTTTTTACCATCGACTGAAAACTAGGGTATTATGTTATTGATCTAGTGATAGTTCTCTCTGTGTATGTGAGTCTTTTTCTCTGCGGCATAGTGAGTCCCAAATGTGTGACTGATTTTGATTTAGTTTTTGGTTTGAAAGGAGAATTAATCGAGGCAATTCTACTACTATTACTGTCATTCTACGTCGAATTTGTTCTTAGTTCCCAAATTAAAGATTTCTTTGGGCTATGTCGGTTACTTGGTATTGTTTTAAATATCGTTATTAAATTTAAAATACAATAGTTTCAATACTTTCTCGTTTTAGTGCGAAATACGCGGGTCTCGGGGGCGGCGACGCGTGACGCAGAATGTTTGATTTGCCAGCTGATTACATTGCGTAATTGTACAACTATTTCGTTCATGGTTTCGCTTTTGATTTCTTACTGATTATCATTATGAAGTACTTCGGTGTTTTTACAAGCTTTATATTAACTTGCACTGGCTGGATGTATTGTGTAAGTTCAGGTGGAATCTTGCAAGCTAAATTTGACGAACTTCCTAATTTCCGATTGAGCTGAAATTTTGTACGTTTAATATGTATATCACGTGACAATGCAATAATATGACAAAATGGCGCTTATCTAATGATGAATTCGGAAGGTGGTCATAGGAATTCTTGTGCTAAACAAGATAGACCCGTCGTGTTTGGGCTAATTTTATTTTACTTAGCTAGCACTTTACTGCTATATGATATCGAGGATCTTAAAAGCTTGTATTTCAAAAGTTTTCTTTAAAATAAATTATTCTAAGAATGAATTTATTCTATAAGTGCCTTGACGATTAGATTCACAGCCCGGTTCACCTCAAATATTTCAAAAGTAGTTAAATTAACCGCTTTATCTCGTTTTTACTAAAACATAAAAACTAAACTTGTTTACATATGTCATTTGTCGTCCTTGTTACATTTTACATAAGACATTCGAATGTTATTTCACTTAATATACATTAATAGTAAAAAAAAATAGGTAAACTTCTTATAGTTTGTTTTTTTCGAACCTGACTTTTAAATAATAAAAATATAACGAGTTGAAATGTATTATTGTATTTCAAGATATACGACAGTTTTGTAAATAATTTTATTTTAAAAGGCTCCTCTTCCATACATCTAAGGAACCCACCCTTGGTCTAAATGAACAGTTAAAAATTGGTGTCTTTTGTTACATAAAAATACCAGATTTATTTTTAATAATTGTCATATCAGGATCAATAGTGTTTTTAAGATATTAGGAATACAAATAATGATTTATAGGTAAGGAATATCATAGAGTAATATGTTATACAAAGTGTGTGTACTTTGGTCGTTTCTCCAGTTATACATTATTTTTTTAAATGTTTATTTTTGGCTTTATGTTTAGTTGAAAGAAACTACCATAGTTACCCACTTACTTTGTAAATCCGATACTTAAGGAAGGTGATTGAATTGGTAAAAAAAATATTGATTACATATCTTAAACCTGTCTCAATGTAGTAAAACTATGATAAATTACTTTTAATGAAAATTTAATCAAAAACTACATCTTTAAAGCTGTTATTTTTTTTACGTTTTTAAATAATAAGTATATGAGCAAGTTGGACAAGTAAGGCTAAATTAAGTACAACTCTAAATAAAGACTGGCCAGTTAACCTTGTCGTTTGCGTAAAGGCGGAATTAATTGTAGCTTTACAAAGCTTTTATTACGTCAAGTTAAGTAATATTTATACAAGGTTTATCATAAAAATAAATAACAGGTATCGCACCCTATACTGTACTGTTACAACTCATTTCAAACTGAAGCCTTCACAGCAGAGTGATAGTCCACTACGCTTGCTTGTGTGTCACGATGTTTTCCGATTTCGCTAAAGGGATTGACGTTTAATATTACTGTACTGTAATGTAACAATCCATTACTGCCAACTGTTGAGCTCAGGTCACCTCAGAAGAGGGAGGCATAGTCCACCACGCTTGCCCAGTGCGGATTGGGGACCTCACATATCTGCAAAGGATTTTTAGAACCCTTTTCCGATATTATTACAATTGTACCTAATTCTTCTGTTCACATTCATGACCTCACGATACAAACCAGGTACACCTAGTGGAAATTATTTTCTGTAATAAGTTAAGAATGACAAAATGTTTAGTAAATAAAAGTAGTAGTAGTAGTAAAGTCCTGTATCGGTAGGCGATAGATTGCCCTGACATTGCAGAGGTTCATGAGCGACGGTGACCGCTTAACATCAGGTGGGCCGTAGGCTCGTTCATCTATCATGCAATAAAAAAAACATAAATTTTGTTTATACCATGGTATTTCATCATTATTATTTTTTCCAAAACATGCAGGAAAATTTGTACTAGACATTGCGATCTAATTCATTCTCGACTACATAAAAAACGTATAATCAACATGAAATAAATTTGAGTAAATTAAGTAATGGTGAAACAAGTTAGTCATGTTTCCATTTAATTTTGTACTTTATTGAACTTGTTATTAAATGTCAAAGTCGAAGTATTTATTAATGTCAATCAATTTATAACTTCACTCTACATTTGATTTTGGTAGTGATTTAATGATTTTAATTAATTTTATGTTTTTTTTTTGCAGGTAATCATGAAGTTCCGTCTTAATGAAAAAATGTTAACTTCAGAAGTAAGTGACGATAAAGCTTCAAGAGGTATTTTGATTTCTTGATTTCTATTTAATTTATTGTAAAAAAACATCATTTTAGAGGCCCATTTGACCTACATATGACGACAGGTGAATACCCATAAAGCTACAGTACTTCTAAAATATTCTAGTAACTACAAGTACTACAAGTGCTCACTGCTACCAAAATATTTACAATTAAAGATTTAGAAATTCGTATTCTTGTAGGTGTGTAATTTAAATGTATACCGAAACACTGATTAGATTTCATCTATGCCCCTCAAATTCCACACGGCTGACGTGGGCAATAGTGGAAAAAAACAAGTGAATAATAATTACATAGTCAATATAATTTGCTTATAACCTCAAAGTGTAATCAAGTACAAGTTGGCACAGCTCAAATCTGTATCTAGGAAGTAAAAGACACGTAGTCAAGTTTTTTACTCAATTTAAATTGAGTTAGTAATTTTTTTTCGCAATGAAGTGAACATTCACTCTTTGAAAGTACTCCAAATAATCGTTACCTATAGTAAAATATGCTCCACCGAGAATCGAACCGGGGTTTGACTATTTTTTTTTTCAAATCTTTACATGTAGATGTCTTTTTTTCAGAAAAAATCGATAAAAACTTTAATTTGTGTATATTTCCTGCATTTTAAAATCCACCTTAATAAAGAGATAAATTACTTTCTATAGTTTTACTATACCATTGTTTAGAATCTTACAGAAGAATAAAGACATAATTCTGTCTAACGAAACTACTATAAATCCACGCTCGTTACAAGATGTTCCCACTCAGTTGGATCTGAACGGAAAACTATTTGTCACTATTAAGAATAGAGATAAGAGAATACAATAGTTGGAAAAAACGGCTCAAGATAACAACGATTGCTCAACAGTTTGTGCTTTAATTAATTGTTTTAAAAGTAGTTATTTGAAACTGAAAAAGTCTTGACTAGTTTTCTTGAGATTTTTTTCTATTTTGAATTGATCATACCGTTTAATTTATGCTTAAATTGCCATTGCACGATCGTCTAAATTAAAATTGAAGTGTGTTTTTGTTGTAAAAAAAATATTGCTTTTTACCCAATGCATTTGGCTGGATCTACGTCTGTCTTTGTTTTCCTGGTAACTATTTGCACCGTTTCGGTCTTTCTCTAGCAGATATCTCCTTTTCGATTCCTTTCAATAATTACTGAAGAGTATTATTTTAGGCTGTGCGTGTGTTTTTCTAAATAAAGAACCTGGGTCATTTCGTTGTATATAAATACGGAAGTCACGTTCTTATAAAAATACGTTTGAAAAATGTCATTTCAAATATGAAATGGATGGTCATTAGATTAAACATCTTCAGTTATTCGATTACCGTTAATCCAAATGTCAGGCACTTCCCGGTACAGCCTGAATGATAAATACTTTCGGCCTAGACATTTAGCTTTTTTCACTCGTTGTACTTCAAAACATTTAAATACCAATTACATATAAATTAAAGTTAATGATGACAGTCGAGAATGACATTTAGGAATGATATGTTATGGTTTAAATTAGCTTACATGTGTGTTAAATCTGGGACAGATGTGTTTGCGGAAAGACGTTTTTTCTTTTAGATATTCGACATGAATATTAATATTGCTGTTAGAAATTAGATTTCGGAATTAAGTTTTATTGGTGATAAATTTAAATTTATTTGATTTATATGCTGTGTGAAATAAACTAGATCTAATTAGTTTGGATTGTGGTTACATTAGTAAATGTCGATGACATAATTTAAGAATATAAATCTGAATATAAATCGAGGATTTTTACCTATTAATTGCATAATGTGTTAATAAGCCTTTTAATTGTTCCGGAAGAAGACGAGCCTATGAGCTATGGCCCACCTTCCAGTCTCCAACGTCACGTTGCTAGGGGATCTCAGCAATGGGTAAACCATCATATTATAGTAGAAAGTAGGTACTGCGTTCGAACAAAAATATGAACCATATTTGCCCAATCAAAATTATAAAGTATAAATTGACCCACACAACTTCGTCTACGTTACAAATATAATACTACTATTATATTATAGTATTATACATTTACACAAACCTTCCTCTTGAATTACGCTATCTATTAAAAAAAGACGCATCAAGATCCATTATATAGTTTTATTTAAGCATACATCACAGGCAGAGTAAAGCGACTTTGTTTTATTTATACTGTGTAGTAATATGTACCATTTTTTCTGCATTTAATACTATAAAACTTCGGTTTCCTATTACATAATTGGATATCAACAACCTTCGTCGCGCGGAACATAAAAATTTTTCAACGTTTACAAACCGCATGTCCATTAAAATACTTTATCTGTACTTGATCATTTGGAAGTGCAAATACAGGGACGGATTAAGGATTTACAAGTTCCATTTAAATTTAATACCCCCCAGAAAATATCATAGTGCCATGATTACGTTCGACATTAGTAAAAACTTCATTCTACAATTGTTTTACTTTTCATTTCGAAAACAGTATAGTAAGTTAACTAATTAAAATCACACTAATTTGCTGGATCCACACATTTGATATGGAAAACCTTGAGATAATTCTATACTTATAAGAAAAACACACATTCTAACAATGTATTCTGAAAACCTTAAAACATTTTCCTTTCGAATAACACCAATTTCTCAACATCACTTACAAAATTACTAAATGGATTCTTCCCACGATTTTATTAAATGAGCCATCCCGATATTTCAATACTGTTGCAAGCGCCATGATCACGGGAATAATAATAATAATTCGCATCTTCGAATTATTCGAAATTCGACGAATATTCGAAAAATTTCGAATAATTCGAGAAGTTTCGAATATTCGTCGAATTTCGAATAGTATCGAATTTGACTACGACGATGTATCGGAAATAGCACAAGTGTTGGAGCATGTTTTAATAGCAATTTACTGTTCCTGATAATTTATGTACAGCCTAGTCAATTTTACTATTTTTATAATTGGGCATAACGTGAGTGTGACCCGTTGCATGAAAATGAAAAAAAAGAAGAACGAAGATACTGTTCGAAATTTCGAATTATTTAAAACTTTTCGAACTATTCGAAACCTTTCGAACTATTCGAAACCTTTCGAACTATTCGAAATTTTTCGAATATTCGTCGAATTTCGAATAATTCGAAGATTCGAATTATTCGCACACCCCTATAGGATACATAAGTCATATACATGTCATCAAAGCTCAACCTACCGATAATAAGGGGAAAAAATAAAATAGATAATAGTCGCCGTAGTCGAAACCGGCATGGAGGATTATTATCTATACTAATATTATAAAGCTGCAGAGTTTGTTTGTTTGAACGCGCTAATCTCAGGAACTACTGGTCCGATATGAAAAATTATTTCACTGTTGTCCATTTATCGAGGAAGGCTATAGGCTATGTTGTATCCCTCTGTGACGCAGACGAAGTTGCGCGGGTCACCTAGTTATTATTATATGTGTAGATAACCGCGAGTGTTTAGAGATAATATCTCAACAGTTCGTGTAACCTTAGTACCTCTCTGTACAGAATGTAAGAGGCAATGTTTACAAAAAAGAAGAGCAGTTGTCCTCGCCGAAAGATCACTTGATTCTCGGACTTCCCGATGTAAGGACAACCATGTATTACGTGTGTATGTGGAGCGAAATCCTTGTAATAAGACCGGTTCAATTATTTTAGTAATGAGATTTTACGTTTTGATTTCTGTTATGTAAAGATTGGTATTTTGTTTTAAAATTGTGTTTTGTGTGAAAGATTTTTTACGTTGATGTAGTTAACGTCTTGTCTATATTAAGATAAATTAATTTAACTTTGTAGAAGTAGTATCTCTCAGCGTTGATCCTGTCAATTTGGCAACTCTTAGAAGAGGTCTACGTTCAGCAGTGGACCACCATAGGCTGATGATAACAAACATCTGTTGATAGAGTCCTTTAGAATTCACAATGGTAAAATAATTTTCAAAGTTAATATGGACCGAAGATTTTGATTTGAAAAGTAATTTCAGTATTGGATAGTAGGTATATTTATTGACGAAGAAATTTGGGATCAATACAAAATATCTAATAATGTAATCCAAGGTATAATAAAATTAGCCGAAAAGTTGCTAAAGTTACCCGAAAAGTTCCACCGACAAGTTAGTCTTTCAATATTTTTCTACAAAAACCAACTAACAAAATCTAGTTAATTTCGCATTTAAAACCAGGAACTTAATTTTATTACTACTTTAATTTAGGGCACCTAATATTAGGTGTTATTAAATATGAATAACTAAAAAAAGCTATTAAATAAAGGCCGTCCAGTTTCGATAGTTCAATAAATCGATATCCTCGATTTAAATTGAAGTTCAGTTGCAAAAAATCGGATTTAATATCGATTTGCGGTCGCTAATTTATCGATAAGGAAAGGTCAGATTTGGAGCATTTCATGATTTAAGTAGCAGTGTTAATTGATATTTTGAACTTCCTGAACTGACTGAGGAAAACATCGTGAAGAAACCTGCATGTCGAAAAAGGATTCTAAAAATCCTTGGAAGATATGTGAAGTTTCCAATCCGCATTGGGCAAGTGTGGAAGACTATGTCTAACCCCTTTTCGGAGGAGACCTGAGCTCAGCAGTGGACAGTAATGGGTTGTTACAGTAACAGTACTGACTGTCACTGTTGACCATCACTTGACATTAAGCAGTTGAACCGCCATACTTAAAATTCTGACTTATCAAAATATAAATTCAACAAGAGAAAAACTACAACTTCCTAATGAGAAATAAATGTTTTTCTAAAAATAGCTGGGAATGGAAATCGAATTAAGATCCGTTTGCGACTTCAACTAATGCAATGCAAATAGTTAAATTAGTTAGTAAACTTTTCAAGTTTTCCTTTTGGGAGATTAAGTGTTCAGTTATGTACCAAAGAACTATTTAGAATTTCGATTTGTGATGCTTTGGTTTATTCGACAACCAGTGTTATTACAGAGTACATAGCATATCTGTATCTGTTTATTTTGTACTCACATTTTAAAGTCTTATTGTAAGTTCAATAATAAAAAACTTGTGAACTTTTGATGACCCCGATACCTCAGTCGTATGTTATTTTTAAGTCAAAGGTCACCCGTATTGAAGAAAATCATACAATGATAATATCTTAATCATGTGAAAAGAAATCTATTTAATACCGGAAATCGAATGTTTGAAGTCAGTCTAGTTTTTTGATTAAATGTTTGAGCTAGAGAACGTGTCACTTGTTGTTTAGTTATAAAATACTTTCAAAGATACCACTTTATTTTTGGGACTTTATTTTTATTTTTCATATTTTATAATCACTACATAGTATAAAACAAAGTCGCTTTACCTAAATCTATGTACGTATGCTTAAATCTTTAAAACTACGCAATACCAAATAGACGAAGTTGCGCTGGTCAGCTAGCTATAATTTAAATTATAAATTTGTATAATTTTCCGATACTTAAAGAATAAAGGAATAAAATATACAAAAAAACACTTAAGAGGTGTCAAGAGACACCCGGATGGAACGAAATTCCTTTCGATTAATTAGTAAGGGAATTGTAATAAAATTTTATGTTTTATTTAATAGCTTAAATATAATATTTTGATCACAGTGCCATGTAGCATTAATCATACAAAACAAAATAAGGAATTGTTTTATAAAATATTTTCATTACAGCGCCATCTAGCGATAGTCATCTAAAAGAAAACAAGTGTCGTGACAACTTTTTCATAAGAATTTCCGTCTAGCCCCCTTTCGATAACGCACGATAAGGAACTTCGTTCCAATAATGGAGGATTCATTATCATTAATGCAAACATACATAATCCGCGATCAATAGTAGTTAAGTATTATGCGTACCTAAACATGAATATTTAAATTAATTTTATCAAATTCCTTATGTCACAAGTTGGTTTAGGACAAATCAATAAATCACTATTTAACTGTTTCATATTACACAAGCTCCATATTAGATGTATATTTATACTGATTAATATTATAGGTTTAATATGAATGTGGAAATTATGTCATGTTATTAAGAAGTTGAGGTTAAAACCTTGATACCTATAGAATTGGTGACTAATATGTAATTCGTAAACCTAATAAGACTAGGTAAAGTATGATTATTTTTTAGAGAAAAAATAATTATCGTATTGTATAATCTTATTTACTACATCATCCGGCTATGGAATGAGCTCCCCTCTTCGGTATTCCCAGAGCGCTATGACTTGTCCTTCTTCAAACGAGGCTTGAGGAGGGTCCTTAAAGTTAGGTCGTAGGTAGCGACCCCTCAGTGTCCCCTGACATTGTAGAGGTTCATGAGCGACGGTAACCACTCACGATCAGGTAGCCCGTTGGCTCGTCTGCCTACATGTCAATAAAAAAAAAACAAATTATAATTATTTCATTAGTTTACTTTGTGTTGTGTTGAAAAATATTCCAAATATTTTCTTTCATTATTGTTCTCTTTGATATGTCTATTCAACATATTTTATTATTGATACTATTTATATTCTTACCATCCTTTATTCATCTCATTTTAAATATGTTGGTAAACTAGCTAACGGCCCACGTGATGGGAAGCGATTAACTAAATATGCTAGAACCATTTCTTTCACTTTATAATCCTTCAGAAAATCCAATCTTTGTAATATTAGTTTTAGTACCTTACGTATAAAAAGTATACCTTATATTTTAGCTGAAGTAGATACTGAAATCGCGTTTCTTATACGGTAGGTATATTAATGTGTGTGTCATCTCACAGATCTCAAAATCGTGAATGTTTTACAAATTGTATTATAGTAACCTTTCAAAAATGCTGTGGATAGGTGAAATTAAGTATGTTGACATTTCTTTATGAAAAGGTCAAAGATAAATTAAGTGCTTTTTTGTTCGTTTAAAAATAGTGCACTTAAATTTTTTGGCATTTATAATTTACTTTTTTTATGTGATTTTATTTGTAGTTCTTTTTATTTTGTTTTGTCATAGAGTAAGTGATTTATAATAGATTTTTAAATAATTTCTACAAGATTTGTTATAATAGCCTCGCATTGCAGAGGTCCATGAGCAACGGTAACCGCTTGCGATCAGGTGGCCCGTTAGCTCTTCTGCCTACAAGATAATAATAATAAAAAAGAAGTGGATTATTTATCGGGTAAATTTAAATATTCCTACTTGTAAAGCTTTAATAAGTTGGTAAATGTAAAGAGTAACTATGCCTCTTTCGTAAATTTCATTGTGTTTAGATTATTTTTGTTCATAGTATTTAACACAAAAGATTAGCTAATTTAGTATTATTATTGAGTAAAAATATGAATGTATTATATTAACTTCGCAACAGCCAATTCGAATTGTTCATCTGAATAGACAAATCAAACAACGAAATAACAAAATTGCTTTTATTACCTCGCGAAACATCCCGATAACTCACATATCAATCAAATTCAAATTAAAATGTCAAAGATGACCATGGACCGGTTCAAATGCACGTGAAAACCTTGTTTCATTTTAAAAATTACCTTTCGAAAATCGAGGCCGGTAACAACATCTTCGAAGAACGTGTATATTTTATGTAATTGATGAAGAAACTGGACTGACTTTTAATTTGAACCGTGTGAACTCGAAGTGAATGTTATTTAATATATTCTAGATTAATAGCAATAAATCTAGACTTATCTGTCGGATCTAGATTTGAATTATTTGTAGGTTAGAAAACTATTAGTTTGAAATGAAAGTATATGATAAACTGTGATACAAGTTCTCTCGCTTATTTATGTCATGCGCAAATATTTGATTTTATAGTTTTCATTGTATACTCTATAGGTTATTTTGAACTGAAAACTCAGTTTTGGTCTAACTTACAACTAAACTAAAATAAACTGGCATTTTTTCATTTGCTTGTAAAATTTCATAGTAATTTTAAACCTTCTGTATTTTCTCAACCATATATTAAATTCACACATAAACAGTATTTAAGTGCTAATGTTATTAAATATTTAAATAACTACGTCTAGAAATAGATCTCATCATCATCTCATCAAATCTCCATAATACATTACATAATTATTTAAATAATTATATACAGACTGGAGATCCATCAACCTATAAGCACAATTACCTAATGAACTATAATATATTATACATCAAATTTATTATTATTTCCGAAAACGTAACATCCTTTCGTAAGAAGGAATTTATCGCTTCATAATGTTAGTGTTTAATTCAAATGAGAAATATTTTAAACGTAGTTATTATGTATTACATAACATAGATCTTTTAAGATGTTAAATTAGCTTGGCCTTTTTATGTAGGTTTCATAATATTTAACACTAACTTTTTGGACCGCTTTTTTGCGATACGATAGTGGCATTTATATTTCTTGCAATCATTGGTATTTTACGCATACTGATTCATTAATCAGACTTTCAGTCTATTTCATAGTCGTAGAACTATGATCACAGACCCAATGACACGAAATTCTCGATAGTTTCAAATTGGTAGCAATTCAAAAACTTTATGTTGCATCTTCTTTGCTTCAACAACGTGACATTTTTACTCTTTGGAACAACTATTTAACGACTTATTACGTATCGAACAAGTGATGTATCAAAAATTTAATTAAAATGTAATATTTCTTGATAAATTACTTATCAGGTTCAAGACGTCCATTGTAAAATTACTGAATAAAAAGGATCTCACCATAATATGTCGCTGTTAAAATTTTTTAGAGAAGCTTTTCTGATTTTTTAGTAAGTATTATAAAAGAGATCATCTCTCAGTATTTATTGAAAGTTATGTAATAGCGTTTAATTTTAGGGTATCTAAAAGATGTTTAATTTCTTAACACACTTAGTGTCAGATGTGACATCCGATAAATTATGAGACATTACGACATGCGATATGCACTAAAGTTTAAAACTAATTTTGGATACTTTCACTATTTCATTGTGAGGTAATGGTATTTAAATAGATAATAAGTTAGTGGTTGATGAGGTAATTAAGCTTTTAATACATTTATGAATAAAGAGGCATGCAAAAATATGCTGCGATGACAAGATATTTTTTTTACCTCCGATTGTATTTTTTCAGTTGCAAGTACAGACGAATTGAGTCTTTTTTTGGAAAATCGGTCAAAAAAGTTCATTTTGGCGTAATATACATCTAAATATTAACATAACTTTTACTAATAAGATACAACATTCTAGAAGGAAAATATATTAACACATCCACAAATGCGGAATAAACACGGATTCGAAAACATTTCGAACAAAATGATATTATTCATATATAGTCCGGTCAAATTAGACTAAAAAATAGGGATAAGGTTACAATAATTCGCACTAGGCTGAATTTTGGTAGGATTGTTCAATACACTATTATAAAGGAAATGTGAAAAGTCCTCATCGATCCGGCACGTGCAAAAAAATTTACTCGGGGTCTAAGGTCCCAAAAATGGGTTTTTCGCGTTTTTCAGCAAAATGGTAAGTTTTATCATAAAATTAGCTTAGACAAAAATGAAGATCAGATAATTATCAATAAAAAATGTCCAAATACTTTTTTTCCTAAGAGCCACCGTTTTTGAGATATAACGATTCAAAAAGTTGAAAGATATCATCATTTTGATAGATCTGAATCGGCACATGAGCTTTTGCCTGAAAATCTTTTGCTGAAAAAGCTTCTCTTACTCGTGACATAAGTTCTTCTAGTAAAACGGAATCTTTTGGAGTAACAATTTGAATAATACCCATTATGTGGAGCGTATTATTACCGTCTAGCGTATTTACATTAATATCAGCATTGTCTACAACGTATTGAATGAGTGTGCCACTTTCTGGTCGTAGGACATGAGGAGGACGAGGAAAAACTGCAGCTGCTTCGTACCTTATTGTATCATTATAAGATATATAATATTTCCTCCATTGCCAGATTCGTAGATTCATCTTACGGTCGACCGACTTTAACCCCAGTTTTAGGTCTTAAGAAGGAATTTAAGCAGTCATAATGATACTTAGCCTCAGCAGCAACTAAATCGTATTCGTATTCTACTCGAAAAAGAACAGTTTTAAACACGTGTTTTCATTCCAGAATAATTCGCAAGTTCGAATTATTCGCACACCCCTAGTATTAAGATATTTTTTACTGATAATTATCTGATCTACAATTTTTGTCTGAGCTAATTTTATGATAAAACTTACCATTTTGCTGAAAATCGCGAAAATTCCGTTTTTGGGACCTTAGACCCCGAGTAAATTTTTTTGCACGTGCCGGATCGATGAGGACTTTTCACATTTCCTTTATAATAGTGTATTGAACAATCCTACCAAAATTCAGCCTAGTGCGAATTATTGTAACCTTGGATGTCTAAATTGACCGGACTAATAGTGCTTTTTGATAATTTTTATATTCAGTTTGACAATTTACATTGGGAGCGAACTGAACAGAAAAAATAAAGCTAATTTATTCAAATCGATCATAAATAGCTCTGCTCATATTAAAATGTATTTAACAATAAAATATCGGACACTTGTCCTTCATTGTACCTCTCTATTATCATGATTGCTTTCAATCAATCTCAGTGGCTACGGATGATCTCCGGTCAGAGGTTAATTTAGCTGTAAAGACCGTTCCATATGTGAATATAACCTTTAGATAACCACAGGATAAACTATAAAGTTTGTTTTTATGTAATTTAAAGGTTATAAAATATTGGACAGGTTTAAATATGTTAATAAATTGTGTGTTTAGTATTTCCAAAATGATTATGTAATTTTTGAATTTTGAACTCGTCGTTACCACACCGTTATCTTTGAATTAGTTAGTTGTTACTAAAATTTTAATGAATTTCCTAGTTCTGTGTGGACATTAACCTAATTTATGAATTAAGTAATCGAAACATATAGCGAGGGTATTCGCTTATAATAAGGTGGGTCGTAAGCTTGTTTATCTGTCTTGGAATAAAATTCTTTAAACACTCGCGGTTATCTACATCACCTACACTATTACTAAACGGGTTCTTACCACGATTATTTTTAATTGAGCGTTTGTCAGTGTAGTATGTCGAAATATGAGTTCGAGTTCCAGTGGTACCGGTAAACGAACGAGAAAGAGGGTAGTCAGATTTGTCTGCTCTTAAATGACCTACCCGCAGTTCCTCAGTCTTCCCGTGATCATGGCGCTTGAAATAGTGCTGAAATATCGGGACCGCTCAATTAAAAATAATCGTGGTAAGAACCCGTTTAGCAATAGTGTAAGTGATGTCTTGGAATAAAAACAACACCTCGAATCAAATTACTCGTCTTATTATTCTACGGATTCGGCGATGTTTTGACTAGGACAAGTATATCTTCAACTTCAAACTTCATTCGATATATCTTCTAGTAATCTTTCAGTAAACCATGATAATCTGTCGCTCACGTTCTTTTTAAAATATTTGAAATCAAGGACGTTCTCCAAAAAGTATTTAATGTCAAATCATTTCAAAAACCAGTGACTGACTCATGATCTCCAAAAGAAAATTGAAATCGACATGTTTTCCTTTATAAGAATGGTTTTAGTCAAACATGGGTAACCGTGGGTGATCATGTTTATTGTAAAGGTTGAAGATTATGTACATCCAAGATACCTTATGTAGGTGTGGCTATTATTTTAAATTAGAATAGGCACACATCCTTATACTGGTTATAGACGGAAAGGTATATTTGCGCAGGTAAATCTGTCAGGTACAATTGAGTTGATTAAATTTTTAATACGTACCGGTGCAGTTAAAAAAAGTATATAGGTATACCCTAGCATGTATTGCCGAAAGTGTGACGTTTTCGCTATCCCTGAGTGTAGAGCCACGATGAACACTTGATATTAAATAGGCTGGTTACGAATATAAAGTATTCATATAGGTATCTATACTTTTGTTCTCTATACTAATATTATAAAGCTGAAGAGTTTGTTTGTTTGTTTGTTTGAACGCGCTAATCTCAGGTACTACTGGACCGATTTCAAAAATTATCAGTAGAACAAAATGATGTACTACGGGTTTTTAGGCCTTAGTAAGACAAACAAAAAAGTCTGCGACAGCAAATATCTAACTATCATAGTTTAGTTACAATTAACGCTTTTGTGTTTATAAAAAATAATATTTCTTCCCAAGATTGAATTTAATGTTAAATGAGTATCGTATATAAACCCTTATCCAAATTAAGTATTACGTTATCAAGAGTATTAATTTAGAAGTAAATTACTTTTGTTTTATTCCAATCGTACTTTTCGTTTAGAAGTTATCAGGAGTATAAAAAGCAAATAATACACTTACAGCGGGCCGCGCGTATAGCGACGGCATTGCGAGTACTGTTTGAACCCCTTTGTAACGTAGACGAAGTTGCGCGGGTCAGCTAGTAATATTATAAAGCTGCAGAGTTTGTTTGTATGTTTGTTTGTTTGAACGCGCTAATCTCAGGAACTTCTGGTCCGATTTGAAAAATTATTTCACTGTTGGAAAGTCCATTTATCGAGGAAGGGCTATGTTGTATCCCTCTGTGACGCAGACGAAGTTACGCGGCTCACCTATTAACTCATATTTATGTTTAATCAATGATGACCAACGGCCATAATTAACAAGGTGTTCATAAGATGATGATGGTAATAACTTGACATATTAAAGATATAATAAGATATTATTTAGTATTGCTTGAGGCTAAAGATAACCATCTAATAACGAAGTGTTAAGGTTGATGTAAAAGATGTTTGATTTGATAATAGAGAAGATTATGTGTTGATAGCGATAATAAGGAAAATCGGATAAAAGTGATGAGCGTGGGAATGAGGTTATATGAATTTTATAGATCAATTGTTCTTCTAACTTATAGGTTTCATCAATCGTTAGATAGATCTGTTGCTAAAAATACATTTTAGAAATAAATATTATTGAAATAACATCTTTCTTATTGAAGCTGAAAAATCTTGTTGAAGCATACTTGTGTTTTTTGGGAATTATGAATTGTAAAACCATGAGAGTTAAAGATACAGATATAAAAAAAAAACTTGAGAGGTGTCAAAGGACACCCGGATGGAACGAAGTTCCTTTCGATTAATTAGTGAGGGAATTGTAATAAAATTTTATTTTTTTAAGTTATTATAACTTAAATAAAATATTTTGATCACAGCGCCATCTAGCATTAATCATATAAAACAAAATAAGGAATTGTTTTAAAAGATTTCAATCACAGCGCCATCTAGCGATAATCATCTAAAACAAAAAAAGTGTCGTGACAACTTTTTCATAAGAATTTCTATCTAGCCCCCTTTCGATAACAATAAGCTTCGCAAAACAAATATATTCTATTATCTTGAAATGAGACGAACTAAATTACAATACGAAATAACATGAATCGACTCTGAATATCCAATAATAAAACTAATATTTACAGAAACGTGCAATAGTTAAACTAATTTGGTAACTGACTTTATTAGTTTGTTAATTGAGTTCAATTTTAAAAGTCAAGGTATCGATGCGCCTTTTATTTGGTACATCGATCGCAAGGTCACTATTAGTAGATCAAAAGTAATATTAATTTAATTATTGGATAATATTCACGGTTTTTAAATATTGGAACGAAGTTCCTTATTGCGCGTTATCGAACAGGGGTTAGACGGAAATTCTTATGAAAAAGTTGTCACGACACTTTTTTGTTTTAGATGATTATCGCTAGATGGCGCTGTGATCAAAATATATATTTTTTAAGTTATAATGATTAGCTAGTTTAAAACGTCTGTCACTCTTTATTAAATTTTATTACAATTCTCTCAATAATTAATCGAAAGGAACTTCGTTCCATCCGGGTGTCCCTTGACACCTCTCAAGTTTTTTTTATGTTTATTTGCGTAAAGAACTTAATTTAATATCTTGATTCAGTTGATCCTGTTGCTAGTTCACGTTCGTCGTTGGTGGTAAAGTGGTTCGAATTTTATTGTCGTATAGTCAGGTCAACTGGCCATTTGATCGTAAGATACAGTCGCTCATGGATCTCTGCAATGTAAAGGGAAGCTACGGGGCCCTTTACTTACTTTTAAGGACTCTTTTCGAGCCTCCGTGGAAAGGAAGGGAAACACTGTAACAATAATGTTACATAAGATAGTGAAGTCTTTTAGAATATATTATTGTGTATGTGTTTGATTTTGCTTCTTATTTCGGGGACTTTGAGAGAGATTAGAGATTAGAGTGGCTTAGCTTTACAGACACTAAGATTGTTTTTTTTATATATGGCTACCACCAAGCTACAGTTGTAACATTGTAATGATGAATTACAGTCAAAGAAATTAGAGAACGGTACACAATTTATTTCCTTTTGTTTTCGTAATAAATGTTTTGAAAACGTTTGTTCGTTTGTGATCCGCTTGTGTAAGATTTCAAAACTATTGAATGAGATTAGTTCTCAACTCTATAAACCGAGTGTGGGCGTATCAAAACGAATTTTAAGACGGTCTGTTAGTGTTCTAGTGAGCTAAGACTCGAGAATATTGGATTGGCTAAGAAGATCCCCTTCTAAGTATTTCTTAAGCTTACTTGGTTTATTACATTGTGATTTGTAAAACTATCAATGGCAATATTAGCCTTAAAGGTTGTCTGTTATATTCATCCCTTCCTTTAAAATACCAGAAGTCCAGAAAAGCTGTAATTTTGTAGGCTTATAAATGAAAAATATAATAATAAAGAATTTTTTCAACATTCCACATGACGAGAACCTTGTGAAGGCAGAAAAGAAAAACTGCTAAAATATTTGGATCTGGCCCACGAGGTGACCGACATGTGGCCATCGACCGTTGTGGTGTTGAATCGACCATCATTGTTCCGGTCGTTGTATCTGTGCACGGTCTAATAGTAAAAAGCTTCGACCATCATCTAGAGAAGCTTTCGCTCCCCGGCTGGGTAAAGAGCCTGATTCAGAAGGCGGTTGTTCTTGACACGGCACGTATTGTGAGGAGGTTCCTCTCTCTTGAGCCCTGACCACTGATGGCTTGGGTCGTAGACCCCGTCTCCAGTGGCCCTCTGTTTTTTTATATTTATTTTTTGTAATTGTTTTTTTTTAAATATAATGTAAAAAATGAACAAATAAATGAATATGGATAAAAAAAGAATTTTAGTGATTTATTTAGTACATATTATTTATTTAGTACTAGTATCGTAACCTTACACTGAGCTTGCCATAACAGGCACTGTTTCTTTTTGTATGTTAAGAATTGAAGAAGACTTAAATACGAAGTTTCTTTAAATAAACAATTCTTTAAATAAATAAACAATACAACGATTTATTTACAGCACTGCAATTCAGGTCTGCAATGTATAGTATAAATTACCTACGCTAGTAAAGACTATTGCCTAACTAAAAAAAAATTTGGTTTATTCGACTCTCTGAGTATGATTGTCAATACCTGCTTCTTATTTGACAGTAAATATCCTGACTCACTAAAAAAAGCCATTTAAAACTTTAACCAACTACCGATATTTCTTTTTACGCATATGATTAGCCCAGATTTTTGACAAAAGGACATAACTGCAATACTGTTGCAAGCACAGAAAAACGTGTACGAAATTATTTTGTAACATGTTTCCTTGTGCATACTGAAAAAGTTTCTTAACGGTTTACTGAGAGGAGAAAATATTGATGATACTAATATATTTGCTGTTTTGATTTAAAGATTTATATTCATCTACGTCACAAATTGACTATTAAATACCATTTTTATAGAGTTTTCTATATTTATACTAAAATTTCTATAATTATTTTACTAATACTGACAACGTTATTTGTGAGTGTCATGGGCTAATAGTTCTAAATTAAAATGAAATAAATACTGGTAAAACATTTCACCTCTGCGCCGAAGTTGAAGTCAGCTCAAGTGAAAAGTTATCTTAGAAATATTTTTTTTTGATCTGGCTGTATTCTTCTTTTGCACTATATTTCTCAGGTATCAATATGTAAAATGAGGTGTTGATATGTGTACTTTTTTTTATTGCCATGTAGGCAGACGCCAACGGCCCAGCTGATAGGAAGTGGTTACCGTCGCATGAACCTCTGTAATGTCAGGGGACACTGAGGGGTCGCTACCTACGACCTAACTTTAAGGACCCTCCTCAAGTCTACTTAAACTATTTCGTTAACTTTTTTTAGCATATCATCACGGATCAAGCAACCTTAAATGTAGTTCCCAGCCACACCATATAATCAGCTGATTGAATATTACAAATCGAGATAATCGCATCCACTTTATCGATATATCGAGTGATTGTATCGAATTACAATAGTGTTGCGATATCGAAATTATCTACCTGTTAAATGCATCTTCATTAGCTGACGAAACTTCCAGAATTTCGTAAGTGACCTTTTTTGTAAAATGAACTTAAAATAGTTTTAAATAAAGGTCATATTTGAATATTTGACCTCTGAACGACATATATGTATCATCAGCGCATACTTAATGCATTGTGAATGTACAAAAGAGTTTTTGTTTTTGACCTACATTATTGTTATAGAAGTGTTAGGCGTTGAAAATTAAAAGGTTTGTTTGAGAGGTCACAGTGCGGATGTAGTGCAGTCAGTATATTTAGTTATGAAAGTTATACTATCTTGATTTAAGAGTATGTGTTTGATATAATTTATTACTTTTTGTTTATTAGGGGTGTGTGAATAATTCGAACTTACGAATTATTCGTTCCGAATCGAATATTAATTAATCTGATATCTAGCCCATTCAAGATATTATCTACAAAATACAAATTCTTGTCCTATTTCCGATTCATCGTCGTAGTCAAATTCGATACTATTCGAAATTTCGGATTATTCGAAACTTTCCGAATATTCGTTGAATTTCGAATAGATCGAATGAGATTCGAATTCCGAATCGAATAATAATATTCAATTCGATTCGATTCGAACGATATTCGCACACCCTTATTATTTATTTATTTTATACTTTATTGTACACCACAGAGAAAACAAGTTATATTAAAAAATGTTCACAAAAGGCGAGCTTTTAATTGCCACTTTAAAGCTGACCAACGCATTGTAAAAAAATGATTACAATGTTTTTAGTGTGAAAATTGTATTTTAATAAAAATAATTTATGAATGTATTTAACTATTGAACTCTTAAATTAAACTTATGAATTAATTTGTTTTCGTGTGAAAATATTGATTCTATATTAATTTAACAAAACGTAATTTCCAATTTTTTTATATACACTACGTTCCGTCACAAAAATGTGTTAAATTTTTTATAACTTTACACCAAAAAAACGTATTTATATTCTATTGATTTACTGCTTTCCATCTGCACTGTGTCGTCTAGACGTTAATTATGCAATTGACCGCATCCAATTGTTATATTGTATGCAGCTGTTTTAAACCATGCATGTAAATAATGCGTTGCTCCAGCTTTGCAAAACTGTTTTGAAAATTCTTAGAGCATGTACAACAGGAGAGTACATCGCGAAAAATAATTATTAAGATTTTGCTCTATAGGTAAGGTTTATTGAACATTTTAATGGTTTTTTTTCGTATTTTAGTAGAATTTGTAAAAATAAGGCTTTCCGTTCATGCAGGTGAAAAAAAGCATACAATGTTCTTTTTTCCTTTTTTTTTCAAATTAAGACTATTTTTGTTGCTTAACAATTTTTTTTTCAAATTTTGTATTTGCGGTTTCGTTCATAACAATAGTACGTCGTAGTCATGAGCGACGGTAACCACTTACAATCAGGTAGCTTGTTAGCTCGTCTCGGCAATAAAAGTTAGTTTGCCACTGTGTGCTACAAAGAAACACCGCAAGTGCATAAAAGGCTGTCACTTTCCGTGCACGGAGCAACCTTGAACGATTTATGGGTTATGTTACATGTGTGCTCCAATCGATGAGATATTAGAATTTTGTAGGTTATATAATTGAATTTTTAAGACCTGTTAGTGTGGTTAACTTGATTGTCTTTATAATTTGAAGGTTTTTTTTTGGAATTTTTAAACAATTGTAATGAGAATAATATATTGCTATTTCAAATACTTCGAAGAGGATGTAAATAAAATAAAAAAATCGTTTTTTTTTGTAGATTTAAAAAACTGAAGATAATATACTACTTGTATTTTTACTCTCCATTTTTCCACGATTTTCTTTTTTTAAATTATTTTATTTTCTTTTTTACATTAAACAACAGTCTTTAATTTGACCTAAAAGGATGATCGGACCTAATAATTCAAGAACCGAAAGATATAAATAAATAAGTACATAACAATAAATGATAAGTATTTATTTGTTTTCCGCTTTTAACTTGCACCGTGCTCCGTTTATTACGACGCGTTATCGAAGAAAGTCGACTGGTTTTGACACGAAAGCGAAATGTGGTTGACTTTCGCTTAAATTCTTACCACCGGACTCATAACGATATACTTAAATCTAAATTAGTGACGATAACATTTTCGTCACAGAATTATTAAGAAAGAAAAGTTAATACACATCCTGTACCTGTACCTGTACCTGTACCAACCCATTACTGCCCACTGTTGGGCTCAGGTCTCCTCAGAAGAGGGATTAGGCATAGTCCACCACGCTTGCCCAGTGCGGATTGGGGACTTCACATATCTTCAAAGGATCTTTAGAACCCTTTTCCGACATGCAGGTTTCCTCACGATGTTTTCCTTCACCGTTTTTAGCCAGTGGTGTTGTGAATCAATCACATGAACACATCGCTTTGACGTATTCGTAGGTACATACGCTTCGACATCACATTCCAAGTGGCCTCCATCGAGTGTCAATTGTTTTAGAAACGTCAGATTCGTATTAGTTACCCAACTTCCAATGTAGTCCGGTCAATTTAGACATCCAAGGTTACAATAATTCGCACTTGACTGAATTTTGGTAGGATTGTTCAATACACTATTATAAAGGAAATGTGAAAAGTCCTCATCGATCCGGCACGTGCAAAAAAAGTTACTCGGGGTCAAAGGTCCCAAAAACGGGTTTTTCGCGATTTTCAGCAAAATGGTAAGTTTTATCATAAAATTAGCTCAGACAAAAATTGTAGATCAGATAATTATCAATAAAAAATATCTTAATACTAGGGGTGTGCGAATAATTCGAACTTACGAATTATTCTGGAGTGAAAACACGTGTTTAAAACTGTTCATTCTCGAGTAGAATACGAATACGATTTAGTTGCTGCTGAGGCTAAGTATCATTATGATTGCTTAAATTCCTTCTTAAGACCTAAAACTGGGGTTAAAGTCGGTCGACCGTAAGATGAATCTACGAATCTGGCAATGGAGGAAATATTATATATCTTATAATGATACAATAAGGTACGAAGCAGCTGCAGTTTTTCCTCGTCCTCCTCATGTCCTACGACCAGAAAGTGGCACACTTATTCAATACGTTGTAGACAATGCTGATATTAATGTAAATACGCTAGACGGTAATAATACGCTCCACATAATGGGTATTATTCAAATTGTTACTCCAAAAGATTCCGTTTTACTAGAAGAACTTATGCCACGAGTAAGAGAAGCTTTTTCAGCAAAAGATTTTCAGGCAAAAGCTCATGTGCCGATCCAGATCTATCAAAATGATGATATCTTTCAACTTTTTGAATCGTTATATCTCAAAAACGGTGGCTCTTAAGAAAAAAAGTATTTAGACATTTTTTATTGATAATTATCTGATCTTCATTTTTGTCTGAGCTAATTTTATGATAAAACTTACCATTTTGCTGAAAAACGCGAAAAACCCGTTTTTGGGACCTTAGACCTCGAGTAAATTTTTTTGCACGTGCCGGATCGATGAGGACTTTTCACATTTCCTTTATAATAGTGTATTGAACAATCCTACCAAAATTCAGCCTAGTGCGAATTATTGTAACCTTACCCCTATTTTTTAGTCTAATTTGACCGGACTAATGGATGCAAAAATGATGGATGGTCGGCCGTCACTGTCATTTGTTTTAAGTGTGTCGGTTTTGGTGAGCCAATATGTAAATACGATATTAGCCCAAGAGTTAACAAAATCTATCCAAAGACAAAAAATTAAATAGACACGCTTAATTTTTTTGTGATTTGAGTTTGCTACTTAAAGTAATGTAACCTATAATATTTATAAAAGAAAAACAATAATTTTCGGTCTATCGGACGCTAATGAACAGAACCAGTGTCTCGAAAGCAAAAACGATAAAATAATATCAAATACCTACACATTAGATGTCGTATAGAGTTTAACAAAAAATAATTATAATTTACAACCATGTTCTCGTCATCATAAATTAATAACTGAAATTTCAATCAACTTGGAAATGTCAAGGACACTTATAATGATTTTAGAATCATTCCACATTTTATTTGCACTTAGCTGTGTAATGTTAATAAATTACATGTCTGTAAATCAAAATCTAGTGTCAGATATTCGTTAATTGCTGTATGCAATATGTAGTTAACTTTACACATATCTAAATATTTAGAGACTTTTAATGTCATGCCATTTTATACTAATGTTTATAGATAGGTATTTCAAGATCCTAATTATAATAACTAAACTTCAAGAACTAAATTGCATCGCTTTAAATTATTATATTGTGGTTTGTAAAATGTGACGTGACCAACTAGATTGCAAAAGAAACAAGTGACGATTGAAATTTAAAAAAAATCTATTGTAGTAAGTCTTCTTTTCCTAAATCTTTTTATCACATCGATCATATCAAAAACCATCACAACAAATTTCACAAAATCAAACCATGTTTCTTAGGTCTGATTTTTCTTGAGCGTATTAACAAAATGCAATTACAAAACTTTACATTAAAAAGTAACTTTAACCTTTCCTTCACTATCTTCATCATTACCATTGTTATCATCAATTGTCCGTAGACGTCCACTACTGGACACAGGCCTCCCTCAAACCTACATTACCTTATTTTATAGCAGTATAGTTTAGATCTTATCAAAGCGAGTCTAATTAATAAACCAATGTGTTACTCATATGATTGATTGCCTAATCTCGTATGCGTGGTTCATGCATTTCTTAGTCACGATATAGAGCTGCGATGTTATGTAAAAATCTGATAATGTCATTTACACATCATAAATTTTGACCTGTATAATTGGGTTGATCTGTGTGCCAATTAAATAATGAGTTGAATCGGTTAGGTATCTTTAGTTACTAGTATAACTCTAAATATCGGTCTTAGATTTCTAGGATAGATATTAGTGACGAATAGAAGCAGAGATAGGTAGATACAAGATACAACTATTACAGACTCTCCGATAAAATACATAATTGAAGTTCAAGTAGAAAAAGTAGACGAAGAAATAATAAATTTTCATTACGTGTACTAAATGAATGTTGCTTGAAAACGTTTGCAGTTATAATGAAAGTAGATAAATAACTATAGGTACTCAGGTATCCAACTTAAAAATTAATTTCTAGACATGTAGCGAACCAGATGACTGGCTGGTAAACGTCTACATAAAATCTGTCACGCGGAAGTTTGAATTTGGAATAGAGTTTTGCCTGACGCGTCGATTTTTACGTTTGATAATTTTCTTCTTGTAAACATTATTATTTTCATTTTAAAAGTATTTCATGGTATAAGTTATTAAACATGATTCAATATTTAATATATGTGGTTTATTTGATCTTACGTTACCCACAGACATTTGTCTCGCTACAAATAATAACTAATATTCGATGATTATCTCGCAGAATCCAAGGCGATTTTATGAAAGCCTACTCAGATTGATTCTAAGAAACGGTACCAACTTGTAGTTAGGTTCAATCAATTACATAAACTACTGTCACGCTATAGAATACTGGATTGTTGTCTAAGTTATGAACTATTTGTGAAAAGTTTCTGTAAACAGTTGCACATACAAATTTAGTTGATGGAATTTCGTATATATGGATCCTTCCGATCCTGAATATTGTGAGGAAATTTTGTTGTTCTTGATTTACTTACTCGTATGTATTGTTTTTTATTTAGTTTATTTACAATCTTTAATCTATTTGGAGAACCATAATATCAGCTACTAAACAAAACAAAGCATTTGTAAAACAATGATCAAAAATTTTCTCATTCACATAAAAAACCATTAAATATTCTATATCTGTAAGCGTATAACTTGGACATCACTCGATCTAAATGCATTTTAGTATTACACAATACTTGTTCCACACTCTTAATAGTTGCATGTAGGAGCCTGACAAGCTTAGACTAAGCTCCATATTTTAATTAATATCATACATGTGACATTATAACCACAGAATATATTCAATGCAGAAGTTAAACTTATGTCTCTGATGTGTTAGTGCATGCTCATTTTCAAAACCGTATCGCAAGATCACCATTGTCCAAAGAACGTATAAACAAATGACGGTGACGGTCGATCAATATGACGGGAGTTTTATGTGCACTAGCCGGCATTGAAATTATGTGAAACACCGATTGGCAGTTGCACTACCAGTTGTCATTTGCGTGCATTAGAAAAATCCAATATGAAGGGGTCCCATAATACTTCAGGACGACAGATAACATTTGGAACGAAGTTCCTTATCGCGCGTTATCGAAAGGGGGCTAAACGGAAAAAAATCTTACGAAAAGTTGTCACGACACTTTTTTGATTTAGATGATTATCGCTAGATGGCGCTGTGATCAAAATCTTTTAAAACACGTTCTTTATCGCGTGTTACGTTAGGAAAAAAAAAATAAGATATCTTTTAATCGAAAGGAACTTCGTTCTATTCGGGTGTCCCATGACACCTCTCAAGTTTTTTAAATTTTAAAATCATTTCTCACACTCACTCCCGAACTTGTTTGAAATAATTTGTAATGCATAAGTGTCAGTTCATCAGAGTGATTTATATAAAGATTTATTTCTGTATATTTATTCTATGTTTAAACTATGCTCTATATTTTAATCAATACATGTAACATTACAACCTTCACGCACTACATTGTAAGTTTCAATCTAGATTTATCTGTAAATATTATGACTAATATACAATAACCTATGAAAGTAGGCCACTTTAGTCAATTTTATTGCAACACAGGGAAAATTTGCAAGTCACATCGTTGAAAAGTTGATTTTTGCGATGCTTCTAAGTTGTCTTGGAACAATTAGGCCATCTGATATGGTTTCTAAAAATGGTGTAGATAAATGTGAAACCATTCGTCATAAATCTTCTTATTTTATTATATAAAATAGTCGTAGGTAGCGACCCCTCAATGTCCCCTGACATTGCAGAGGTTCATGAGCGACGGTAACCACTTACGATCAGGTGGCCCATTGACTCGTCTGCCTACATGGCAATAAAAAAAATAATAATATAAAACATCAGTCTTCGGTGTTTTTACAAACAACCAAATATGCAAGTCACATCCATGAAAAGTTGATTTTTGCGATTCTAAGTTGTGTCCTAAAACAATTAGGTCACCTGATATGGTTTAAAAAAAAATGTAAAACCATTCGTCATAAATCTTCTTATTTTATTATATAAACTTCAGTCTTCGATATTCTCTTTACAAACAAGATTAAAAAGTCCTTAGTGTTAGATGACGATCTTCCAAACTTAACTACAAACCATCAGTTAGATATTTTAGCATTTCAGTCAGCTGAGAATAGCATAGAAAATGAAAACCAATAAAGAAATACGATGTTTCCTCTATAATAGAAATGAGGGGATATTATGATAATAATTGAAAGTCTTGCTTGAAATCTGAGAACACAACAATTTGCAACGGATGTGAAAATTCCATAATTGTTTCTCCATCCATAATAATTACAGTGTTCGACTGAAAAGCTAGTTGAGAGTCGCGTTTACATATTGACTAGCCAACGTACAACACACGTAAAAAATAAATGACGGTTACGGCTTATCAACATGCGAACGGAGACAGGTGGCCTACCAGTTGTCATTTGCAAGCATTGGAAGTTGGTAAGTCAATATGTAAATGCAACATTATGTTTACAAAAGTATATGTAGTTTAAAGAATTAAAAAAATATCATTTCTTTTTAAACCACAAAAAGATAGTAAAGGCATAATTCTACCACACCTGTTCCTAAACATTTAATAGTTTCTGTTTTTTTTATTTAAATACAAAGACAATCTAGGAACTATTCAGTGCTTAGTATCAAATTTATAAAATCTTTAAAAAGTATTTTATTGTCAATCAAAGTAACGTAAAAAATAGCGCTACTAACATTTTGTAGCATAAATTTAGAGGCAAAAACGTTAAGGAACAGGAAATTCAAGGTAACCTGCAATAAACACTAGACTATTAATAGTAGGTACCTATTTTATAACAAGTAAAAAGTACCTATACAAATACGTAACGACATTTCAGATAAATTCAGCATTTATCGAAGTTCAATTTTACTGCACTTTTTTTGACTTTTAAAATGTATGTGTGTCCACATCTACTTTGAAAATAAATGATTTGACTTTGACTTTAGCTATGAAACGTAAAGAAGAAACGGGTAAATTAATGGTATTTTAAAAGGTATAGTCGTTGGTATTTATGGTGGTCTATAGCGTTCTCGCAGACGCACCTATAATATAAAAATAATCGCAAAATATGTTCGCGCATATGTAAGCGCATAACTCAAGAACGCCTGGACCAATTTAGCCAATCATTTTTTTAAATATACTTTGAAGCTCAAGAAAAATCTCATAATTGACATTTAATTGAAAGTGACGCAGACGAAGTTACACGGGTCAGCTAGTTTCAGATAAATTTGATTCAATAGTCAGGTAACGATTTTGTAGCCTGAACTCAGAACTCTATGCTATTAAACTTTTTTATTGCAAGATAGATAAATGAGCCTACGGCCCTGATGGTAAGCGGTTACCGTCGCTCATGAACCTCTGCAATGCCAGAGCAATGAGGGGCCGTTATCTATCACCCACCCATATAGGACTTTTCTTAAACCTCGTTTAAAGAGGGACATGTCATAGCGCTCCGGAAACACCGCGGACGGGAGTCCATTCCAAATTGGAATGGTACGGAGCAAAAATGATCTTCAGAACCGAACTGTGGGAGAGCGCAGCGGTTCTAAGTAAAGGTGATGAACCTTGCCCCTGCGGCGTGTGGTACGATGGTAAAAGAGAGATGAAGCAATCATCTCAAAGAGTTCCTTGGAGCATTCCCTATGGACCAAACTAAACTTTCTTAAGCTTTTAAAGTACGTTATTCCATGCTTAAAACTTTGACTTTATATTTAAGGCTATGTATGTCAATATTGCCAACCTTACAGTAATTAGTTACATATTTTGTTTGAACTAAACGTGAGAATTTTGTTATGAATTTTAAGAATTCAACCAATATAGATACTTAACATTCTCTGCTTCCTAACAAGACCATATTTGATTTTAAGTGGTTTATTTTTAAGAGTTCTATTATACTACTTTATATAGTACATTTTAGTAAAAAAAATTAATCTTATGAACAACATCAATATAAAAATGAAAATGGAATATGATATAAACATAGTAAATTAAAATAGTATCTTCTTATATATAAAAATGAATCGCAAAATGAGTTGGTAAGCGCATAACTCAACAACGCCTGGACCAATTTGAACAAATCTTTTTTTAAAATGTTCGTTGAAGTTCAAGGATGGTTTTTACGAGAAATTAATCGAATAGTTGCCGGGAAAAATGGAAAAACGGGTCATAGGGTTCACGCAGACGACGTCGCGGGCAGCAGCTAGTTGTAAATAATAATGGCCAGCTGTAGATTCGTTAATAGATTGTCAAATCATAAAACTATTGTATGAAGTCGTGTCTCGTTGTAATAATTCGAATTTCATCGTGACTTTGGTTTGCCGAGCCCGTAAGACAGGTTAGGAACCCAATTAATTTAATTTAGTATAATAACGCCGATTCAGTCGTGGTGGCCGAGTGGTTGAAGCGCTTGCCTTCCGTACGGGAGGTCGCGGGTTCAAAACCGGCCGGCTTGTACCTCTAAATCTTAAAATGAAAAAGATTTATGTGCAATTTTTCACAACACCACTGGCTAAAAACGGTGAAGGAAAACATCGTGAGGAAACCTGCATATCGGAAAAGGGTTCTAAAAATCCTTTGAAGATATGTGAAGTCCCCAATCCGCACTAGGCAAGCGTGGTGGACTATGCCTAACCCCTCTTCGGATGAGACCTGAGCTCAGCAGTGGGCAGTAATGGGTTGTTATAGTACAGTACAGTATAATAACTCTTGATTTAATTGATACTTAACTTTTAAATACTATTAGGAAAAGGTCTTATATTCAAGAGCCAACTGAAAGAATATAAATTACTTATTTGTATATAGAGTTGAAATGTACCTACCTTATTAGTTATTGAGTGTTTTTATAGCTTTACATGTGGGCGTAAAATTTATCTTTATCAAGAAGAAATTATAATCGTAGGCAATTTTTAATTCAGAAATTGTTATAATTATATTGTTATATATTTTATAGTTTATCGTTTATCAGCGCTGCAGCTGTCCAGGCCGTAGCTTCGTGCTGAGCTGGTCGCCCTTTCAGTTAAACCCTCGCACATAACCTTTTTATTTCATTCTTTGTTTTAAATTATTTTTTTTATTACTTTTATATTATTGTTTGATCTTAGTTATAATCTTTTTTTAGTAATATTATTATATTGTTCCTGTTATGTGTAAGTTGTGTTTCTGAATAAACGTATTTTCTTTCTTTCTTACTTTAGGAATAGTACCTACTGTAGATACTAAACAATCACCATTTTTAACAAGCTTTTTCTTCATTCTTATTCGTTTTCAAATTTAACATCCTAACACTTCAGCACTACCAAAGTCACAATAATATTTCTGTCTCACACACCTTTATCGCAAGTGAGTGTGAGTTATTCGACACCTATTCCACACAAAGCCGAACCCAAATACTTTATTATCACAATTAGATTTTACGACACCTCTTATATCGAGCTTTGTATTCTAATATGTTATGTGCAGGTGAATAATTTGCGGTGTAAAGCACACGTGTTCTAATAAGGACAAGCGGACTTGTATCGTAATTTAAATGAAACCTTAAAATGCTGTAAAGACTAAATTTTAGATAAATGTTGAAGACTAGACTTTAAAAAGTTGTTCTAGTTTTATTATCAGGGGATAAGGATGCGGTTATTTGCTTACTTTTTTCGTCGCATTGTATTGGAACGAAGTTCCTTATCGCGCCTTATCGAAAGGGGGCTGTAATTAAAATCTTTTAAAACAATTCCTTATTTTGTTTTATATGATTAATGCTAGATTGCGCTGTGATCAAAATATTTTATTTAAGTAAATTTTATTACAATTCCCTCACTAATTAATCGAAAGGAACTTCGTTCCATCCGGGTGTCCCTCTCTTGACACCTCTCAAGTTTTTTGTATTACTATTTTTCGATATAAAATAGAAATAGATTAATAAAAAAAATATGCGACTCGGTGGTTCTTCAGTGCATTATACTATTTACAGATTTGAGATTCCTTCCCTTGCCCTTCCCTTCCTCTTTTACGAAATCTAGCATCCGTCATACAAATTGCCTTTAAGGCAATACACCTAATTTCTTTGTATATTATGTAACGTTGCGACGATTCTCAATGAAAAAAAAACTTATACAAAAAACATTTTTTTCCCTTGTAAGCAGACGAGTTGACGGGCCGCCTGATCGTAAGCGGATACATTTGCTCATGGACCTCTATAATGTGAGGAGACATGCAGGAGTGGGTGAGAGTGAGCGAATAATATGAACTTTACCGTTTATCACATGTGAGCTCGCATACCTAGAGCATAAACCAACATTTGAAACAACAATAAACATTCGATACCTTTCTTTATCCAAAGTCAACCGCGTGTGAAATTGTGCCACACGATGCAAGTTCGACTTACAAAAGAGTGATTAATTATTCCTATTGTATCGATATCAAGGTTGGAAACATAGAATAATTAACAAACAGAAGTTAATTTTCTTATTAACTTCACTGACATAAAATGGCATCAACGAGAGTGATCGAAAATAGCATTCAAAGAAAAAATTAAAAGGAAGTATAGACCTTAGTGTAAAATAAATATTAGGTGCATATTCCAGTATCATGCGGTCCATACTAGCTACAAATAAGCACTGCATTATGCTAAGAAAGTCGAGTCGAAAATAGAATATCACAAAATCTGATCAGACCTTTAAGTTCCCGTTTATTTTACAGTAATTAATGTGATTTTCGATATCCTGTTTTAAAATTCGATGTCGCATTTTTCTACGTAGCCAATGTGTTCCTTATTGCAATGCGATAGACTTAATTTGGCGTGTGAAAATATGTCGGTTTCGTTTCAAAGTCTTTAAGTATTTATTTTTTGACATTTTACTTCTGTTTACTACAGTTATTCTGTGTCAGAAGGTTGTCGCCCAAGTCGAGTGACGTGTTGCTAGCTAGTGCAAGTTGCGTTTTGGAGCCGGATGTAGTTGCAAGGTCAGGAGAATGAGAGACGGTGGTTTCGTGATTAGATACGGAGAAAAGCTTGAAAGTTTAGCTTTTGAAACTTTATTTTTTTATTATTATAAAGGATGATTTCTTAATGGTATCGTCCTCACCATGTCTATAACTTTGAAAGTTCATAAATTACTGAACTGACTGACTGAAATTAATTTACTATTTTTACTTGTAATTGTGAATGATAATGGTTTTCTACTGAGTATCCATTTTAAGTACTACTATAGTATTCAATTGCATGAAACGACATAAAATTTACTATCACAGACAATGCAGTAATAGATGACAATTTTAGTTATGTGATATTAGATAACAATAACAGGTAGTTCCATTCGTCGCTCGCCATTGTTTTAAGGAGACTTTCATCGTGCGTTACTGAGCTGTATTGCTTCATAATGCATTGTTCAGATGCATTGTCTCTGTCACTTTCAGTTTAGATCATTAAACAGTAGTTATAGTTTCCGCAAAAATTATTGGAGAAAAGCTTATGTTAATTGCGATTGTTTTCAAATTCCAGGTAGAGGGACTTTCAAGAACCAGTAGAAGGCTACCCGCGCCGTCAGCTGTAGATACCAACAATGTACCTAATCAGCCTGAAGGAGAACCAACCTTCAGGCCACGGAACAGCAGACGAAGAGAAGAAACCACACCACGCGATGTTGTCCGGACAAGAACTAGGAGTAGGCCTGTCGAAGCCTCTTCGGAAACAGCACCAACACAAGAAAACAACGAACGATTCGATTCTCGAAGGACTTCAAGTCGATCACGAAGCCGACCCGTCGAAAGTGAAGTGAAGGCTGAACCGATAGTAGCGAGGGAAAACGTTCGGAGTAGATCCAGGCAAGTCAGCAGGCGACCGTCTCAACCGGTCCAAGTTCCTGTAGAATCTTCCTCACCTACTATCGATGAAAGTAAAATTGAAGTCATAAATTCTAACCTTGACGACATATCTAAAATCGTCCCTAAAGAAGAAATAACAGCGACCACTCAATTTAGAAGAAGAAGTTCCGTACCACAGACAACAGAATCTGGAACTTCGCGAAGAGGTCGTGGGCGTATTAACACAAGAACTAACACTCGACCTTTAGACCTTGACAGTTCTGGCACGACTAACTCTATTTCAATCACTGATAAAGAACCTACTACGGCACGAACAGGTGATCTTAGGAATGCCAGAAAGTTGAAGTTTAGGACGAGACCTACTGAAACTGATACTAATCTAGCTGGTGAAGGATTAACGAAAGCAAAAGAAGACGTGAAATCTAGTCAAAGAAAAGAGATTACTAGTCAATCTGAAAGACAATCTGCATCAATTGTTGAAACTATAGTGC
The DNA here is from genome assembly GCA_030269945.2 of Trilocha varians. Classification (NCBI taxonomy): domain Eukaryota; kingdom Metazoa; phylum Arthropoda; class Insecta; order Lepidoptera; family Bombycidae; genus Trilocha; species Trilocha varians. The sequence continues at coordinate 2,407,242 of AP028265.1, read as the reverse complement.
CTCAAAGTACGGAAGCTAATAAACTCAAAACTACAACCCTGAAGGTAACTAAAGTGGTGAGACGTCCATTAAGCAGGGCTAAACCTAGAGCATCAGGCTCACCACCCAAATCTAAAGAAACTGAGGAAATAAGTGATGATGATAATTATCCTCCTAGCTTCAAAGCCTTGATCCAAGCCAAAAATGCATCGGTAAGTCCCCTTTATTAATTAGGTAAAGGAATTAACTCAACTTAACTCACATTTATAGTGACAGTATTGAATACTTCACATTGCATTACTAACCTGTTAATCTGAAACATTAAATAATCTTCTTTTCTTACAAATGTTCATTGACATTTTCACATTACATTTTCAGACACAAGCGAGCTCTCCCTCTTTCGAGAGTTTGTCAGTGAAAGCATCACAAAAAGTTTACAACACTTACACTCCATCACTACAATCCACTCAAACTGGTCCAGCTGAAAATAAATCCTCTAGGGTAACCAACATTTCACTACCATTTTTTAATCTAATTAAACGTTAACATAATCTTACTTTACTGTAACAATTCATACAGTTTTTGTAGTAATTATTAATATTTAAGACTCGCTGTATGTAAAATTGCTTTTAACTTTTGTTTTACCTAAATATTGCAGCTCCGTAAACAAAAGCCGGCTGAAGAAGAAATACAAGACAGGGTTGATGGTAAACTTGAAGATGTCACAACTGTACCTGAAGAATCAACGCCTTCTTCCGATACTAAAGTATCAAGAAAACCATTTCTACCGAGAAATGATTCTAATTCTTCAACAACATCTAGACCTTCAAATCTTAAACCTATAAAACCTAAGTTTAATAGAAAGTTTAAAGCTTCTACGACTGAGGCACCAAATGGAAATAATTCAACAAAATCAAAAAACTTAGATAGTGGTAATGTACAGACGAAAACGTTTGTTAGACCACCAAGTTTTTCAAGGAAGTTCTCATCAAAAAATTTTGCCGGTAGTACTGAGGTATCAGTTGTAACCGAAAAATCTAAAGATAACTTTGCAAACATCAAAAGAAAACCTCTTTTACCTAGAACCTCATATTATTCACGACTTCGCAAGAATCAAAAAAATAATATTACCACTTCTACTGAAAGCAAAAGCGAAGAAAAAGTTGATCCTGTTCAAAATAAAGTAGAAGAAACAGCAGATATGCCATTGATTTTTACTCTGCTGAAACACAATGATGATAATACTTCGAAAGAAAACACAGAAAACAGTAAAAATGTAGCCATAACATTGATCAACAATGACTCTAAAGAAAATAGCAATGAAGTATCTGCTATGGCTGAAGGATCAGAAAATATGGCAGTAGGTACAGCACCTCCGAATGTTTTGGCACGAATGGATGCAGAAAAGCAAAAATTTCACGCCAATTATAAAGATCAAAATCCTTCTACAAATGATGTAAAACAAAGAATATCTACATCGGTAACATCCTCGGTAAGAAACATTCAAACAAGGAAATTTGGTCGGAAACGCACAAAATCTAAAAATGTTAGTGGTGAAATTGATTCATCGACAGCTAAACCGAGAGACAGGAATAACGTTAGAAAGTTTAGTGAATCATACTCAAAAACAACAGAAGCATCCAACAATGGCGTAAGTACAATAGTTATTGTTAGTTTAATTACAGGTTGTTCATCATTATTATTTTGTGTTAACGTACATTTACAGATTACACCAGAGCCTGAAAAAACTAAAAGTAGGTTCAGTTCTAAATATAGAGCTACAGTTGTTGACAAACCGTTTTACAGACCCACTGTACCCACAATCACATCATCAACTGTAAGTAACACTCCACAATTGAATCCGAATAAACTAACTTAGTCCCAATATACACCTATATAGACCTATTTCAGTGCAACTAATGTTACCTGAAATGTTTTATTCAAAATTTCGCCGAACAAAGCCCCTTTATAATTGGCATTTAAATATAATTTTACTGTTGCACCTTTACATCTGTGACTAACACTATCATTAAATATTTCATTAAATTTACTGAATTTCCATTTCTGTCCATCTTACTAGTGGTTTTACTAAGAGCGTTTCAATATTTTTATTCAAAATCATATCTAAACATTGCTCTGTTCCTAATCTTTTAGTGGAACCACATATAACAGTTGACACTTCAAAAAATATCATATACTTTCCATGTACAAGTACTTCGTACTATCAAGTCGTAATTAACAAAGACAATTTCTCATTGCTAAAGGCATGGCTGAAATTCTACGTCACTGACAACCTGTTGACAAAGTCTATAGAGGAGCCTAAATGGTTCGTTGGGGAGGAAATAGATGTGACTACAGAGTCAGTGCCAAGACAGAACATAAAGACTCCAAAAAGCATTCATGAATCATCCACTGAGCGGGTTAATGGAATCATTTAGTTCATAATAATTTTTCCACATACTATATCATTTCATCACATTCTTATGTAATATATATCTGGTTGTGGTTTAGTTTTAAAGAGATGATTATGGTATTTGATAAGAGCATTTTATACGCATTTTATTGTAGAATTTAGTTTTTTCTTCTTAAAACGTCTCTTTGGAACAAATCCATAAAATAAATGAAGTTTTTGCGTTATTATTTAAAAAAAATCATTTAAAGATTTGAAAATATTTTTAGACTTAACGCATAAGCTTGTAATCATTTTACTAATGTATGAATAATGTGTAGTTTAGTTTTCACTAACGTTTAAGATATTAAACTTTGTAAACATATTGTACCTTGTTTTAATAGATTTATTTCCTTCTACTTTATTACCATTTATCACTAACTTTCTTTTCTCATTATTTTTATTTTTCACTTTCAAAAGTTATAAAGAGGCTTTGGTCTGTGCACGAATTTCCGTACATGGTTTCTTATTTCAATACTTTTATTTTAAATTTTACAATTTCTATTGATCTATTTATATGGGTGAGAACACTTCTTATTTCAGGTAGAGGGAGAAGAAATACAATTAGGGCCAGATATGAATGCTTTTGCTATCACTCAGACACGAAGGACACTTTCATCAGCAGACTTGCGACTTTCAGATAGTCTGGTGAAACAATCACATATCATGAACGTTGAGGCGACTAACCATTCGCCTTCAGTTACAGTATCAATCTTCGATGCTTTAGCTGAAATACTTACTTCGACACCTAAACCCCGAATCTCTTCAACAACTGAAGTAACTCAACAACCAATTCTTAATACAGATGTAACAAAAATACTCGATAGCGTGAGTAACGTTGATGTAAATAGTGCTCAAGGCATACCAAATCGAGAAAACCTTACAGCTATTGCCGTAAATGTAAGCACTATTACTAAATCTGTACAGAACACCGATGTGACTACACCAACTGTGATTAATAGTATGGCCGAGGCTAGTGTTACACCTTCACTAAACACGCCAGATGAAACTGTTACTCCTGTGAATACACCACAAACCCCTACCTTTCCCCCATCCACTCCTATTTCCGCAAGGAGACCTTTTGCTTTTAAAGTATTGTATTCAGACAGCGAATCGTCGACAGACAAAACTACGACAACAACACAGGCAACGTCAATCCAGCCGACTGATCCGACTATGGTATTTAATACTGCATCTGAACCTTTGATAGCTAACAACAATATAGTATCGTCAGAACTAACTAGCATGTTATCTAATAACATTAGAAAAATTATACAAAACATGGACGAGGAGAGTAGAGCTAGAATTTCAGGCGATATGGCCAGTTTATTGAAAAATTTACTACCTAGAGCTTTAGATGGGCTCGCGACTTCTCTTGAGAATGCAGACTTTATTCCAAATACTACCCCTTACAGTTTACAGGACTTAAGAGACACAGAAAACATTGACATAAATACTGACTCTGTAAATATTGATTCCACACAAAACATAGCAACTAGTAGTATTGTAAATAACACTGTAGATAGTAGTAGTATACTTGTTCGAAATAATGTAGATACACCCGATATACCTGTTGTAAATAACACAAATGTGACACCTGGTGATACCCAAAGTACAGAAAGTGTATCTAGTAGTCAGACGACCTCAGCTGTCGTAATTGGAACAACTAGTAGTCCATCTTTAAGTGAAATTGGCACATCGCCATTAACTACACCGTTGACGTCGTCTGCTGCTCCAGATACATTAACTACCTTGAATGCCGTAAACCTTTTCGGTAACAGTGTAAATATTCCTACTGATTCCGAACAAAAATCTCCTTTACCATTCCTTACAAACTATAGAATAGATGATTTAGAAGAAAATCCTTTGAATGATCTAAATACTCTCATGTCTTCATCTTTGTCGCCTGCGGTAAGAAATAATTTAGATATTGATGTGCAGGATCCTTCACAGCTATCACGATTCCAACTTTGGGTATTGTCGAAAAAAGCTAGAGTACTAAAGATGATCGAAGATCTTATAAGGCAACATAATGATGAATTAGCATCACCTCCCATACTGAGTGACATAGCAAGTGTTTCTCAAGATATTAATTTATCCGAACGTTTGACAGATATTATGAATAATATGATACCAACTTCGACGACCATGACTGACTTATCCACGACCAATTCTCCTTTAGTTCTCCCAACATCCTCTCCTGATCCGATATCCACAACTTTATCCTTGACAGAAAATTTGACCAGGGGTCAAAATTCTAAAGAGGGTAGATCACTACTATTAGATGCACCTTCTACAGCCTCTACAATGTCCTTGGATATTCCTGAAACCACAACCGCTGCGATTCCTGATGATTTGTCTTTCCGCTTTGGTTCTGACGACACACCTCAAGTCACAAGTACCACAGCATCAGATGTACCAACAACTACTTTGCTTGATATTTTGAACATATTTCCAAGCACAACTGCTTCAACCACCACAGAAGAACAGTTAACTACTACACAAGATACACAAGGTACAACCATTACAAATGCAGCTACTCTACCAATGACTACAAGCGGTAGTACTGAAACAACAACTTCTATGCCAAGTACAGAAACTACAACACAATTAAATTTAGACACAACCACACAACTTCTTGAAGACACGACTACAGAAGCATCCGCTGAAATAGCTACAGTGGAAACAAGGTCCAACACAATCGTAACAACAACACCTCCCAATATTGTGAATTTTGCAACAACGATACCAAAAAAAGATTTTGTTATATTCGGCATCTTACCAAATAATACAGTGGTACGTAAAGATCCAAACGACAACGTTCTGGAATCATTAACAGAGGCAAGCCCGTATATCGTTTACGGTGTACTGCCGAATAACACAATAATACGCAAATTTCCGAATGGAACTAGAGTGCCACGAGTCATGCAAAAAATTGACGTACTACCAATCAGTCCATGGAGTTTGAGAAATCCATACAGCCCCATCCATAACAATCCAGCCATTGTCAGACCGCGGCCTAACCCTATCCGAGTATCCACTAATACTGATAATACTGTGACCTCCACAGACACATCAAATAACGGAACGGAAAACAGTCTAACCACCGACACTGTAAATAACCAACAAAATATGGTACCAACCTTACATTGTTTAGCTTAACGCCATGCTTGACGCTTTTCACTTGCAGCGACACTTAATTAAGCACAATCAGCGCATGAAACGGGGTTTCTTCGGTGACTGTAAACTCTCTGCATGCTCTTAACACTGTTACGCCTGCATCCAACAATTGCAAGGCGTAACATTATATTTCGTAATTGCAGATACCCTCATCGGCACTTAATATTAAAAGCAGTTCATTGGGTATAATAACTGCCACAAAAATGCCGCCTGCTGAAAAAAGCACTGCCTCGCATGTATTGAGTTTACGCACTACAACAATGCTACCTTCTGTTGATGAGATTCTGCTTAATAGTATATCTTCAGCCGCTAAAGAGGAGATGGTCATATCATCCATGACGAGCTCTACTCGCGAACCAAGAATATTAACACTGGATATTGATCCGGAGGTACATCATTATTTAAGTCGTGTATTTATTATCGTGTATTATTATATTATTTCTAACCATGGTCACTAATTAATTATCTATTTTACTATAATATCACTAAACATAACCATATTTTAAAATATCTGCCATTCCAAAATAATTTTCCATAACTCGGCTGAGTTGGTTTTGGTAGTTTTTTACTGTAGTATTACGATGATTTTCCGTTTTAATAAAGGTAAGTGGTGTTGGTACAACATTGATTTCAAAAGTATTTCATGATTCCATACATTCTTTCATAAAACTTCACCACATCATTACACTTACCATTATATTGTATCAATTTCAGACAAAACAAATACGTACCGAAAAACCTGGCAATGGAGATCAAAATGCAATATTCAAATTTATACCAATCGATGAAGTGACAGTATCATCACAAAACTCGAATGTATTAAAGTTAGCATCAACAAAAGCTACGCCTACAACGACCAATGCTATGCCAGCTGAACTACAAATTGTAACAGCAACATCTATAATAGAAGGTCCTACAGAAACAATACAAACACAAACACAGTCTGTTACAACTGAAGCAACAACATCAACTCAAATAATTGTTGCTAAGAGCCTTGATTCACTGACAACAGAAAGTACAACTGTCGCAACTACAACATCTGCACCAACAACCACTACGGTGCCTACTACAACGACTACAACAACAACTACAGCACCGACAACAACAACGACACCAACAACAACAACGACACCAACAACAACAACGACACCAACAACAACGACAACACCAACAACAACGACGACACCAACAACAACAACTGTGCCAACTACAACAACAACGCAAGCTTCAACATCTCAAACGTTGATACCAACTTCAACACCTAGTATTGAAGAGGACATAAAAAGATATCAAGAAGATTTACAATTGTTACAAAGCTTGCTTCAAGGGACAGGGCGCGATCCTAAGAATTTGAATTTCTTAAATAGTCCTAATCAATTGCTAAGTGAAACTACTACATTCAGACCCACTACAGGACCACCTGTTACTCCTCAGTCACTGAACCAGGCTAAATTATTAGAAGCACTACTTTCTGCTAATGGACAAAGTGCTAATACAGCAACACCTAGAACTCAAACGACCACCACTCGTTCTATTGAGGAAGACATAAGGCAATTTGAGGAAGACACTAAGTTACTCAAAGCTTTGCTACAAGCTACAGGACAAAATCCTGCCAGTTTAAACATTCCAGATTTGAATATTATTAGGACAACAAATCGACCTGTAACCACTACTACTGTAACAACAACAACACCTACTACTACTACTCGACCAACTACTACTACAACTCGTCCTACTACTACCACTAGACCATCTACTACACAATCTATAGAAGATGACATAAAACAATTCCAAGAAGATACGAAATTACTTCAAGCACTTTTGCAGGCTACTGGTCAGAATCCTGGCAGTCTTAACACACCTTTGATATCTGGAGTTACTTCTAACGTTCGAATTTCATCGAATCCTAGAACAACGTCAGTAGGATCAAATCCCACTACTCCTTTGGGAGTAAGGCCTGTGTATACGACCACAAATGGACCTGTATCTAAAACATTTATACCTAGAACTTTGTCTACTACCTTACAGCCCAACTTGTTTAGCACCACTGAAGATATTGGGATATCTACAACGTTTTCACCTTTTAATGTGAGGACCACTACTGGCAGAAGCTTTGAGTCAACTCTGCCTACTGGTCGAAGAGCGCCCAGTTCAAGATTTACTACTACGACTGATATGCCCAGCACATCTACGTTTTCTGTCCAAGAAGATCTTGCTTTCCTTAATAACTTGGTAAATATTCAGGCTTCCTAGATATTCCTTTTATCTATGAAAATCCGCAGAATATTACGCTTTGTAAGTAGTTAAATAAAGTTTGACAGTAAAATTAAATTAATTGTTCTATTTGTGTTTCAGAAAACTGTACTAAAAACAAATAACAATCAAGACCCAGAAGCGGCATTAGCTAATCGAATCATTGCTCTTGCCGTCGAAAGAAGCTTGAACGAGATACAGACCGGCACACAGCCTGACTCTGTTCGTACAGGGAAAAATATTGCTAACAGTCCCAACAACGCTATACCAACTACCACTACCACTACCACTACTACCACCACTACCACTACCACAACAACAACTCCCAGACCCACAACAACAAGACCCACAACAACAAGACCTACAACAACAACAACAATACCATCAACTACTTTCACATACAGTCCATCAATAGAAGATGATATTAAACAATTTCAAGAAGACACCAAACTTTTACAAGCTCTAATCAAGGCTACTGGTCAGGACCCATCCAAATTCAACATACCGACACTACCAGACATTGTACAGAGCACCACAAACGTGAGTCCTTTACCAAAAAATGTCAATGAAGATTTAAAACTGCTGTCTAATCTTTTGGCAGTACCATCGCCATTGAATGAGCCTTTTGACAAATTAACACCGAAGCCTAACGCTAATCTAGTTACTAAAACCACTGACAAATTACCATTTGGTGCTAAGATAGTTGTAAATGATAATGTGAAGAATGTACAGGATGATGGAACATTGTTACAAACCTTGCTACAATTGCAGGGTGGACAGGAGACTACGACTCAGAGGGGCAAACTCACTATTACTGGTAAGATTTTAAGATAAATAAAAATGTTATAATTCAATAGATGTAATGAATTGTGGGACTAACAAAAGTTACTGATTTCTTTCTAGACTTGTTATTTGTGTGCCTTTTCCGAATATTTTTTGACTGCTTAGGCAGATTATAATTATTTACTTTGTACGTAAGGCAAACATAAAATTTTCTCAAGGTTCAGTATAAGAAAATAATAACAGAGTATTTTTTTGTTATATTATTATCTCGCAGAATGTTGTGAACAAAATATTCAGCAAATCAACAGTAAGACTTTATAATTAAAGTAATAGTCGAAATCTTAATAATTTCTATTTATAATTCCAGGTCAAACTTCCGACGAAGCTCTACAAAAATTGATACAACAAACGCAAGTTACTGGTATGGTTTCGGAAGCGACAAAGTCCCCGATATCTCTGAGCACGGAATATGGAAACAGCAACGATGCATTGCTCGCAGCATTACTAAAGGAGCAAGGTTTCGGTCCAACCACGGCAAGTTCTTTGGATGAACAACTTCGACTCGCTGTTAGTCTAACTTTTTCTTCATTTTCACATTAATTACTTCACTAATTGAGTTTAGCGATGCGCCGACAGGTAACAAATAACCAGTAACGCTTCCAACGCTTCCATCTACCTCATCTATCCTTTACTCCGCTTCGAATATCAGACATGTTCATGTTTAATATGTGTCCATTACATCAGTCATTAATGTAATAGGCCTTGCTCAATCAAGTGGTTGTGACGCCTAAGTCGCGGAGGCCGACGACACCACCGCCTCCTCCACCGGCGCCGCGCCGCCCCATCCTGGACGGGCTGGCGTGGCTCTGGCAGCAGTGGAGAGAGACAGCACCGGGTCCTGGACAGCCCAGACCTGACCGACGACCAGCCCCGTCTGCAGGCCCCTCTCAGCCGGCTCCGGCCGCTCAGTCCGGCAGACCAAACTGGTTCGGTTCTGGACCGTTCGTTGGCAACGCGGACGACCGACCGACAAATCGCGTGGGTTTCTCATCACTCCTACTCAGATTGTGCGATTGGGGTTGAGGTGTGGATCTCGGTACTTAGATTAAATAGCGTTGGAACGATACGTTTTTTTATGACTTTTAATTTTATTTTTGTATCTTATTTTTATTTGACTTGTTCCTATTTAATCTAAGTCTGATTGAGTGTATATTTGTAGAAAATCGATACAGGTTGGGGTTGTAAATAGTGAGATAGAAAGGTTTAGTTGTAATGTTTGTCAATTTATGTTTTTATAGTTTAAATTATTTATTATTGGCTTCATTGGCTTGTACATAAAATATTGTGCCGTAAAGCAATGCGTTTTGTATAATAAAATGTTTAATTTCGATTTGTGTTTGATTCACTTAAGTTGTATCATTTTGTGTATAAATTGTACATAACATAATTATATTTTGGACCTCATTTCATTGAATCTCAGTTTTTTTATTGTGATAGATTTTTCAACCAACATTGCGATTTTTTGGGTCTATATGACCTGACCTATGAAATGAGGTCTGAATTTTCATGATTCCTTCTCACAGCATACCATTCAACACCACCATTTCCTTACGTGGTACCCGTGGTATCAGTTACCCCAAAATCCCAGTTTACAGACATTTTTAAAGCATGTTATGTAAATAATGATGTGTTTGTGATGTATTATAATTTTGGTGAGTAAAGTAAACTTTTCAATTGTAATTATGAAAACTTTCTGTACTTACAAACTTACTAATTTTCTTTGTAGATTCTAGAACTAAAAGTGAAAATAATATTTATGTATGTACTGTTTTTTTTAACAGATTGTAAAAATAGTTACTAAACTTAGTTTTATATGTTGATTTACGAACATGCTTTTTCTTTTTGTATATTTTTTTGTATGTACTATTTTTGTATCTTTATATTACTTTCTTCGTTTCTCATTTCAACTATCGCACCTCATTCATTAATGTTTTAATTTTTGCTTGAAAATCTTTTTTCCGTTTTATTAAAATTGAAGAACAAAATTTAAAACATCTATTTAACATTTTAATATAAGTTATTTGTCTCTTTCTTTCTTGGTTGTTTTTATATCAAAAGAAAGGGATGAATATAAATAACAATTAACGTAATTTCTCACTGCTTTTGCAATATCATCATTATACATCTTTGGATTTGATTTGGAAGTCTTATAACTTTTGTTCTTCTATAATGGATTCTATTGATGGATTTTCTATTATAGTAATTTTATAAGTAGTGGCTGAAGTGATTCTACACTGAAATATAGTTGTTTTTTTTTTAAGTTAATATTTTTGGTAAAACTATGATTTTTAGTTTGGTTTCTTACTTATAGTTTCATTCTCAATATAAGTAAAAACCTTATTTTTTCTTTATATTTAAGCTTTCATTTAAAAAGTCTATATCAAATCCAAGGCCACCACTAAACCACTAACCTGCAACCTTCGTTACAACATATGACTCATTGTTCTGATGCACCTAGATTCCTCTTGAGCCTCCGAGGGCAGTGACAGCTGAACAGGCCCCTGGTCGAGGACAGCTGGTATCTGCAGCCATCAATGTCACGAGAGCATTCTCACAGTTCTTAGGAGCTGCGATACAGGTGAATTAGATTTTATAGCATTTAAATAAACGTATATGTGAACGGATCAACGGAATTATCATTATAAATGAAATATCGAGACCACTCAATTAATTAAATACTAGGGGTGTGCGAATAATTCGAACTTACGAATTATTCGTTCCGAATCGAATATTAATCGAAATTCGAATCGAATAATTCGAAGATTCGAACTATTCGAAAAAAATCGAATAATTCGAAAAGTGTCGAATAATCTGAAATTTCGAATAGTATCGGATTTGACTACGACGACGCGTCGGAAATAGGACAAGAATTTGTATTTTGTAGATAATATCTTGAATGGGCTTGATGTCAGATTTTGTGTCAGAAATTCAACGAATATTCGAAAAATTTCGAATAATCCGAAATTTTGAATTATTCGATTCGAACGATATTTGCACACCCCTATTAAATCATCATCATCATCATCATCAGCCTATAGACGTCCACTGCTGGACATAGGCCTCCCCCAAACCTCGTCATAACGACCGGTCCTGCGCCGTCTGCATCCAGTGACCTCCCGCGATCTTGACCAGATCGTCGGTCCATCTCGTGGGGGGTCTACCAACGTTGCGCTTACCGGTTCGTGGCCGCTACTCTAGAACTTTTCGGCGACGAAAGTCTTTGACCAGTGTGTGTTGCCAGTGATGACCTACGGATCAGAGACTTGGCCGCTTACGATGGGTCTTATCAGATGACTCAGAGTCACTCAAAGAGCAATGGAAAGGGCTATGCTGGGTGTCTCTCTGCGTGATCAAATCAGAAATGAGGAGATCCGCAGAAGGACTAAAGTAACCGACATAGCCCAAAGAATTGCATCTTTGAAGTGGCAATGGGCAGGACACATTGTGCGAAGAACAGATGGCCGTTGGGGCCGAAAAGTTCTAGAGTGGCGGCCACGAACCCTATTAAATACCCGTTGATAATGCATGAATTTAGCAGTGATGTATTATTAAATGTATTGTTTTGTATTATTGAATGTATTGGTATGTGTTAAGGATGTATGTTTTCAAATAATAAGAAAATATATTTTAAAGTGTTTTTATGATTTTCAAAACCTTTATGTGTTATTTTTTGTTCTTTTGATCAGTTTTTCAGGAAATTGGCAAGTAAATACTGTTTATGGTTTTATACTAAAAGCTAAAACCATTTCTTTCATAATAACAACATTTTAACTGAGAAAATAACGTTGGTTCGTCATGATTTTCATATTAACGAAATAAAATATTAATTTCTAATAATTTTTACAAAACTTCAATGATTTCAATAATAAAATGATAATATTTTAAGAGTACAGTTTTCAGTTTTTATTATTATTTTGACACGAGAACCTTTGTCTGTACCAAATTAATATACCCTTGATTGTACTGACACGTCTAGAATTCTATTTTCCATACGATCGTCCAAAAATTGAGGATTACTTTAATCAAAATATCGGCTGAATCTATCAACTCCTCTTTTATTTTTCAATATTATGTGGTGGCATTGGTAGCCCGCTATGATAGCCGTACATCCACCATAGGATATTTAAAAAAGTTTAATCAATTTCAAAAATAAAAGTGGTTCCAAGTTGTATCCTGGGCATTCATCCCACTTGTAAGCTAATTACATATCCTTATATATTATATTCATTCTCTTTTCCTTCCTATTGTAGATTCTATGAGACTCAAAGGCGTGCAATCCATATAAACAAATACGCATTGCTTACTCTGTTTAAAAAACAATTATAATCGATTAAAAGTTATTATTCCTATTTTAATCGTGTATTGAGCGTAAAAGTGTAATAAGATTCATTGTAAGATGTAAATTTGTAAAAGATTAGGTTTTACTTACATTTCTGCATACCCTGACCAAAATATACATGCAAGCCAACTATACTACAACTGATTTTGTAAGTACTAAAGTAGTTTTTTTTTAAATTCCAGGGAGCCGCCCAAACGGTTCAAAACGTCATTCGAGCCGGTACTAAAGTAGCTACGGATGTCTACACGAACGGATCCGGGGGCTCAGGATAGCGTGAATAACGTCAATGATTTATAAAATTATGGATGTTTAATATAACCACTAGTGGCTGTATAGCACTAGAGGCCAATTTTGGTATGTTACCACCAGTGGTTAAAGCAACTATCACTACTGAGTTTATTTTATGACATTTGTAAATTGAGAATATCAATAATTGTAGGACTGATTCGAAGTTGTTTCTGACAGCATTTTAAGGCGATTTTTTCAAGTTCAGTTACTTAAGATTCTTATTTCAAACGTTAATAGTATGACTTATTGGAAGGTGTCTCTTTTGAGGTATTTTTGGTGATTTTTATTTGCAGTTCAGTATCTTAAACTAACTAAACTAGGTACTACAAATCTCGTCAATATTTAAATCCGCTGTTATATGCTGTATTAATAGAACTAAACTTTACCTAAAACATCCATAATTTTATAAATAAATCACGAAAGTTTGTGGTTATAAATAGTCATTGGACTCGAAAACATTTCCGAGAGTGTCATAGTACGCACTATGTGTTGCAAGTGCTCAAAATGTATATAGTCGGATTAGATTAGGTTAATTAAAAACGAATTTCTCATAGTTTATAGACCGGTTGTCACAAATTAAATTTAACTGCCGCATTTTTAAAGATCTGGCAATATTTTTGATGCAAGACAAATAGTTTATGACCCAATTGATCATCTTTAATAACCTTATTTTTATATGTAGGTACGTTTATTAGTAATATACTTTTACCTCTAAGGTATAGCTGAGCTGACAACTTCGACATAACTTCGTAAATTTTTATTCTATCTTAAAAACAGTATTTTGTATTTTAATTTGTATTTTAATTATTTCCAAAGCTTATTTATATCAAACGACATCAGTTACTTTGACAGATTTTAAAAACTTCATAAAATTCCATCAAAAAAATTGTTGACATTTCTTTCATTGGGTTAGTTAAATGATTATGGAACAGCCGGTCTTCGTACTGAATTTTACTGCCGAATTATTTAGCAATAAAATATAACTGTTGAATAAACTGTGAGCGGTTCATTAAGAAGCTAAGAGTGTAGTAATGTCTTAAAATGTAAATTATTTGTAAAGTGTAATCAGTATTGACCTTGCTAATGCAGTATTAGTGAAATTTCCTACCTTTGAGTTTTTGCACGTTTTTGACCAAGTGATGTATTATTATTAAAGTGACAGCAAAATATTTAATCATGAAATATGTAAGTTAACTTTTTAAATGATTATTTTCATTTTATTTTCGGAAAATTATAAAACACAGGCGGTAGCAGGGTTAATACTTTTTAATAATATTTTTTTTAATGATTATTCTTCTTTTTCTCATTTAGTAATCGTAATAGACATTGTGATTTTAGCTTCGTTAGCTTTTAATATTTAAAATTAGTTTTGTAAGACTTCTAAAAGGTCATTTTTGATCTTTTCTTCTTGAACTTCCAAGAGAATATTGATCAATACCGACCCATAGATTCCCACAGTTGGGCTTTTGGGATCAATGTACTGACCCATAGGTTCCCTAAATTGGGCTTGTAATAATGGTATAGTCGGGATTTCACGTCAGTTAATCTACGCTTAGTTTTCTCTTATTTTTAATTTTCCTTTGTCAATATTATTTTTCGACTGCCTGTTTCTGTAATGGACACAAGTGGTTTTGTTCCTTATTTACTTGTAATAAAGGTTGTTTTTGTAAATACCTAATTTTGTGATATATAGGAACAAGCAGTTGATAGGTTTTGACTTTATTCGTACAAGGCAATCAATATTAGGTACATTAAGTTGTTGTAATTATTTAATTTCAAGAAAACATAATTTGAATACCGGAAACTACGCTACATTTTGCTTAAATGTGACAAATCGCGTAGTGTATTAAAGATATGTTTTAATCTCATAAGCACAAAAGTACAATTAACGTACAGTGCGATTTTTTTCAAAGTTAAATTGTTCAAGTTATGACCTCTAATAGTCACTTTTCTCCAATACTTGTACTCTTCATAGTGACATAGTATTTAGGTCACTTTTCTTTTAAAATTATGTTTTGTGGTCAAAATTTATTTGTAAAATTATTTTTGGTATAGTAGAGACTCTTTCAAGAGTTTTGTTTCATATCGATTATAAACATATTCAAATCTCATGACATTGAATATCATCAAACAATGATATTTCCATAGAATTATTATATCTAGAATCAACATCATGAACTACACAATGAATTAAATTTAAAGTACACCGATCATGTGTAACTACAAGACATTCTGAATCAACATCAAAAACAACTAAGAGAAGTTGCAATGAAATTATATGTGTGTAATATTTTATTAGTGTGCTAAACGAACTGAGTGTTATCGGCACCCTCTAACGCCAGATAGTCGAGTTGGTACGAGCGATTGGTATACTTTCAATTGGCTTCAGTCTGTTGATTCCAGATGTAATTCTATGGATAGTTCGTGATATTGGTTGCCCTGTCGTACCTTCTTAGTTTAAGCCACGCCTATAATCTTAAGTCTAATACATGTGCCATTCTGCACGTGCTTGCTTGCTTCGACTCTTCTATTTATTTATTATTTTTTAATGAAATCAAATGCGGGTTGATTAGGGATCTGCTTTGTAAAATAATTCATCGATTTTAACGAAGTTAAATAAAAGAACGAACGTTTTTTTAATGTATGTTTTGTTTTATTTTAACTTTGATAATTAACAGATTAATATATTACTAACTTTTGTGTGATTTTGTCTTGTTTTGTAACACACTGTCTTAATGATTTTCTAAAATCTAAAGTGTTAATTTGAAGACTTACATATTTCATATAAAATTAAACTTTTTATTTCTGAAGTCAAGATCATGATAAATTTATTTTATATTATTATGTATGTTATCTAACTGAAACTTCATATTAAATTTAATTATACTAAATACTGAGACTGCTATAGTTCCTGAAAAAATGTTAATAATAAAAAATTAAGTAACTTTTGAACTTTTGTAACCTTCATTTCGCTTAGCAACTAAAAATATAATTTATACACAAAATTTACATATATAAAATAAGTGTAAATTATGTAAATGTAACTTGAACTTGAAACTTGAAAATAATACTCGTTAAGACTTAATGCGCTTTTTTGTACATATTATAATTTTATAGCTTTTTTGCAATTATTAATAATTAGCATATAATACATTAATTAGATATAATAATATTATTTAAATAAATTACTTTTATAAATGGGAGCGATATGGCATAAAACTAAATAAATTATTTGAGGAAATTTTGTTTTTAATTGAATCTAGTCTTTATTTAAAAAAACTTGAGAGGTGAAATGGGACACCCGAATAGAACGAAGTTCCTTTCGATTAAAAGATATCTTACAATTTTTTTTCCTAACGTAACGCGCGATAAGGAACGTGTTATAAAAGATTTTGCCAACTAGCGATAGTCATCTAAAACAAAAAAAGTGTCGTGACAACTTTTCGTAAGAATTTTTTCCGTCTAGCCCCCTTTCTCAACGCGCGATAAGGAACTTCTTGCCAACTGCTACCGAATTAAAGTCATTTTTAAATTTGACAGTTAATTATTATTTCATCACATTGAATGATATAAAAATAAGTAGAATGTGAAACGTGTGCAAATATGTGAAGTGAGACGAGTTCTGTGTGGGTGATCTCGTCTTAATATTATTACATATTCCTGCTGGGCTATAATTTAAAATCTGATCATTTACACTTTGAAACATCGACCATAAGTTTCAAGGATCAACAACCTTACATTTTTGTGGAGTAGGGTTACTACTTCAAATGTAGGTAGGTTTGCTACCTTCAAATTTTAATTGGGTGTGAAAAGAAGCCATATAGCACTAGTTTAGCTAGCATAAAGCAATAGCTAGCAACTACCCAGTGTCCCAGAAAGTAGTGATAAGCGTAGATCCAGAGATAGAGCACATCTTTAGGTCCCCAAATCACCTTCATGTATGTTTCGCGAATTTTTGTAGTTTTCTACTTGTTTCTGAATTTTTGAAATTTTTCGATCCGAAAAACTTTATACTTTGAAAATAAGTACATTTAATTACATTTACACATATGGGGCTCATACTTTAGTGAAGGCATTCAATGCGGTAGAAAGATCCCTGTATGCTAATTTGCCGTGCTTTAGTAAATTCCAAATTCTTCTCTTGGTCGTCTACTATTACGGAGGACCGTAAGTTAAGCACCACCGGCTTGAGGAGGGTCCTCAACATGTTAACTATCGTAAATAAAAACTATTGTATTTTCAAAGGCGTGTCGGTCAGCACTAAACGCGCTGGCAGCGAAAGTCTTAAAGTTTGGTCGTAGGTAGCGACCCCTTAGTATCCTGACATTGCAGAGGTTCATGAGCGACGGTAACCACTTACGACCAGGTGACCCGTTGGCTCGTTAGCCTACATGGCAATAAATAAAAATTGCAGTGAACAGTCATCTGCATACAAAGAAGAATAATTAATCTGTATGTAATTAATTCGTATAGTTTATTTAGTACACTTCACTACCTCTCTGTACGATGTCATATCTGGTTTTTTTTTCATAGGTTGCTGTAAGAAAACTCATTTTTGAGTTAAGCTCGCCTTTTGTCCTTATTTTTTAGTTACTATAAGTCACTGTACTTTCCTTTACCTGGTGTACAATCTTAATATATATAAATCTCGTGTCACAATGTTTGTCCTCAATGGACTCGTAAACCACTTAACCGATTATAATAAAATTTGCACACCATGTGCAGTTCGATCCAACTTGAGAGATAGGATCAAGGTCTGATGATGGAGCTGGAAGGTGGCCACAGGAACTCCGTCAATAAGCAAGATAACCTCATCGTGTTTGGGCTCTAATGAAGCGTCCTGATGAGTACTTTGCGTAGAGGATGAATTTCCAGGTCTGATAATGGAGCTGGAAGGTGGCCACAGGAACTCCGTCAATAAGCAAGATAACCTCATCGTGTTTGGGCTCTAATGAAGCGTCCTGATGAGTACTTTGCGTAGAGGATGAATTTCAAGGTCTGATGATGGAGCTGGAAGGTGGCCACAGGAACTCCGTCAATAAGCAAGATAACCTCATCGTGTTTGGGCTTTAATGAAGCGTCCTGATGAGTACTTTTATAAAATTCCCGGAAACAATTCCTATACGACGCAGACAAAGTTGCGCAGGGCAGCTAGTTAAGTATTAAATAAATAAGAAATATCGAATGCTTTTGAAAGTCCACGTTTCCTTACATAAACTTGAATAATATTAAAGATACAAAGTGACCACAACCTGTTTATAATTATTCACATAAGTAGATATAACACCTGTGTTCTCGTTGTTTGAACGATCACTTTTTGTGGACCGACCTTGGACGAGTGACAATACTTGGTTTTGAGACAAACAGTTTTTTTGTCAATTCGGAGTACTGTTTATCGAACATACTACCTACTAGTCTAGAGTATAGGAATTTGAAATACTTGATTGTATTACGAGATTATAATTAGATACGGTGCTGGTTGAAAAATAGAGAATTTGAAACAGCATACTAAAATTTAGTGCCATTCGGAAAATAATAAAATTGGGATCTGCACATTATTATGTACCTGTTGCATAGTTTTATTAATTGAGTTATTGAGAAATAATCACACGTTTAGTAATAACTATTTTTATTAGGGCATAACTTAGGTCATAGATGATACCAACATAGATGATACCTACATAAATGAAATACTATAATATTTGATTTTTTTTTAACTAAACAAGGTCTTATTATGCAGTGTACCTACAATGCTTATTGCGCCGAAAAGAACTGGTACATAAAAGTTTTTCCTATTCATATTTAATAACATTAAACGAGTATCTAAATGTGTAAGCTATTTCACTTGGTATAAAGCGAATACCTGCAGAAATATCTGCATAAAAAACTTCTATTGACTAACACTAAACTTAACACCGATCAACAAACTCTAGGATATTTAAAAAGCTCTTAAACGTGTTACTGTAACTAGTTTCTAATAAAATAACTTGTTTGATATAATTTATGATTTGATTACATTAACCACAATCTATGTTAAGGTTTTCGCTTGAATAATTACAGCAATTTGATTGATAATTTGTTTTTAGATTGCTCTAGAAGCAGACATTTGTTCTAAGTTGTATGAGGCACACTAAAAAGATTGATTGATGAGATTGATTATAAAAGTAAGTATTCTACAAAAACGCTTCTTAAAATTTAATTAAATTGTATAGATTCGCAAAATTAAGATGCAAAATAAAACCACGTAAAAGTTGTCCAATACATGATCCGATCAAACCTGTTATTTTTTATTGTTTCTCAAATTATAATACTTGATTCGCAGAATAACTCTTACACGCTCCGGTGCAATTTGGAGTCCAAGGCGAAGTAAATATATTAATGCTAAACACCGTAAAATGATATGCGTAAATTTTATTTGTTTTTGATGTTAGATTTATAAAAGTAAGGAAAGATCAGCGAGCGAGATGATGATAATAATTATATTTCATTGAAAACTTTATATTAATTTTGCAATAGATGTAACTATGTAAGGGTGGAATCTTGCAAGCTATATTTGACAAACTTTCCGGTTTTCGATTGAGCTGACATTTTGCTCGCCTCTGACAATGTAATAATATGACAAAATGGCGCTGATCTGATGATGGGTTCGGAAGGTGGACATAGGAACTCTTGTACACAACATAGCCACGTCGTGTTTGGACTCGTTTTACTTGTATTACAAAATTTCAGTGTGGACATCTATTCGAAATTTTTATGTTACTGTTTTTTTTTTGTTAAAAAATGCAGTTGTTGCGAGGTTATTTGTCGATTACTGTAATCTATAGTTTAATTAAAAAGGTATAAATAAAAGAAAATAATATAGATGGATCTTAATTTATAATCAAAAATTATGATACTAGGTATATTTTTATCGTATTCTAGTAACTCCTAATACTTTATCGACAAGAAAAAAAAAGACCTTATAGTATTTAAGTCCATCTATTTTCAATTAAAATATAATTTATATCACCAACTAAAAACTTATAACTTCTAATTTCGACTTTCAAATCGTGGTTGTACTTAATCATATTTCAATAATACCACAACATACCTATTCAAATATTTAACCGCAACATTGCAAGTTCCGTTTATATTATTTACGTTATTCTCAGCGCATTCATTATGATCGTAGTTATTTTAAATGAACTTGAAAACTTTGCTTACTATTTGAAAAACTTTGTGGCTTTTTCATAATATTTTAATTACCCATTTTGGGTTTCAACTACAACTGAAAAAATGGACTTTGAAAATAGATTTTTGAAGATAATATGGCTCCAGGATAATACAAAGATAAAGAGATAAGATAAGGTTGTTTGTTTCTTTATAGGGACCCTTTATCCTCGAGCGAAGGGTTCTTACTGTAACGTTAAATGTAAAAGTAAGTTTAGTTTTGTCAGTTTTTATTATTTTATTTTAATTTGGTACTAATTGTACTATTATGGTGCCGAGTCGTTGAATCGCTTGCCTTCCGTGCGGTGAGATCGCCAAGCCAGCTTCTACTTCTAAATATTAATATAAAAAAGATTTACGTGAAAATTTCATAACATCACTGGCTAAAAACGGTGAAGAAAACCATCGTGAGGTAACCTGCATGTCGGAAAATGATTCCTAAAATACATCGAAGATGTGCAAAGATCTGATCCCTCTTCTGAGGGGTCCAGAAGTGGGCAGTAATGGGTTGTTACTGTAAACTGTACAGTACAATGCGCTACGCCACAAGATTCAGACTTAGTATTATTATCTACAAAGTACTTGATCTAAGTACGCGTACATTCGACTATTAATAAATATAAAATAAATTATTCATAACGGGATTTTCCTTTCAAGTCATTTTTTTCTGAAGGTACAAGGATTTAATGGCGGATGTGGACCGTAATTTGGGTTTTTTCGTCTACAATCCTGTCGAGTATTTGTAATTATGGCGTCGTACGCAGTTTACATGCCTTTCTTTAGATACCTACATAAACCAGGCTTAAGGAAGATCTGTATAGTCGTAGGACCCTTCGGTGCCTCCTGACATTGCAGAGATCATTGAGCAACGGTAACCACTTACGATCAGGTGGCCCCATTGGCTCGTCTGCCTACATGGCAATAAAATTATTGTATGACTGCATCAGGTCCTGTTATTGATATTGAAAACTTGTGAGTGGGAGTCATTAGTATTTTTTTTATTTTTTTATTTCTTTAATGGACAACAAACAGCTACAACATATTATTTAAATAAAAATAAAATTAAACTAAAGCATTACAATGACGCAGCCCACAACGCTGTCCGCGGATAAATATCTTAAATATTAAGTAATATAGTAGGTAAATATTATATATACCTAAATATTATTTCAATCATATTGAGCTTTAGTGTTTGAAATACAATATTACTGCTTAGCGTTTAAAACAATAACGAATATTGAGAAAATAATAAAAATATTTAAGAGCAATCATAACATAGTGTTTAAAATTTTTACAACTTTGAACTGGAATACAGCCTTAGTAATGCAAAACATATCTAATTCAAAAAACATTTTATTAAAGGATTTTGTCATTCTGTAAATTAGATTACGCCGACCAGAGTTGGTTCAATTTAAAAATATTTTATTTAAATTGCTCTGGATGTAATCTTATGTACCTAACTATTTAAGTTAGGGTGGAAACCTTAGGTTAAATTTGACCTATTTTGCACCCAAACGACAATACAATAATATCCATCGAGCTGATCTGATGATGGAGATGGAGGTAGCCCTAGAAATTCTTGTACTCATCGTGCTTGGACTCATTTTACTCTAGCACTCTACTACTACATGATATCCAAGATCTTAAAAACTTGTTTTCAAAAATATATGACGGGGTGATAACAAGGGAATCCAACCTATTCATCGTGCGGGTAGTTGGAAGTGGAGACTTGCTATAAATACAGGCGCTAGCCGCTGTTATTATTCATTCGTGTTTGAATTGTCGAGGCGAACGGACCTCTTGATGTAAAAGTAATAAACTGTTAAAACTCGTCATTTTGAAGTTTTTATTAAAAAACTAGCTGCCCCGCGCAACTTCGTCTGCGCCAATCTCAATTAAATGTCAACTATTCGATTTTTTTCTCGCTGTAAATACCATCCTTGAACTTCATCGAGAATTTAAAAAAAAACAACAATTTCTAAAATAAATATAGCCTAAGTTACTCCTTATAACATAAACTATCAGTCATTGAAAGTCAGCCCGTCCGAATCGGTCTAGCCATTCCAGAGATTAGCCAGACAGACAGTGGCCACCTTCCAGCTCCATCATCAGACCTTGACATTCATCCTCTACGCAAAGAACTCATAAAGACGCTTCATTAGAGTCTAAACGCGATGAGGTTATCTTGCTTATTGACAGAGTTCCCATAGCCATCTTCCAGCTCCATCATCAGACTTTGACATTCATCTTCTACGCAAAGATCTCATCAGGACGCTTCATTAGAGCCTGAACACGATGAGGTTATCTTGCTTAAAGACGGAGTTCCCATAGCCACCTACCAGCTCCATCATCAAACCTTGACATTCATCCTCTACGCAAAGATCTAATCAGGACGCTTCATTAGAGCCTGAACACGATGAAGTTATCCTGCTTAATGACGGAGTTCCCATAGCCACCTACCAGCTCCATCATCAGACCTTGACATTCATCCTCTACGCAAAGATCTCATCAGGACGCTTCATTAGAGCCTGAACACAATGAGGTTATCTTGCTTAACGACGGAGTTCCCATAGCCACCTACCAGCTCCATCATCAGACTTTGACATTCATCTTCTACGCAAAGATCTCATCAGGACGCTTCATTAGAGCCTGAACACGATGAGGTTATCTTGCTTAATGACGGAGTTCCCATAGCCACCTACCAGCTCCATCATCAGACCTTGACATTCATCCTCTACGCAAAGATCTCATCAGGACGCTTCATTAGAGCCTGAACACAATGAGGTTATCTTGCTTAATGACGGAGTTCCCATAGCCACCTACCAGCTCCATCATCAGACTTTGACATTCATCTTCTACGCAAAGATCTAATCAGGACGCTTCATTAGAGCCTGAACACGATGAGGTTATCTTGCTTAATGACGGAGTTCCCATAGCCACCTACCAGCTCCATCATCAGACCTTGACATTCATCCTCTACGCAAAGATCTCACCAGGACGCTTCATTAGAGCCTGAACACGATGAGGTTATCTTGCTTAATGATGGAGTTCCCATAGCCACCTTCCAGCTCCATCATCAGACCTTGACATTCATCCTCTACGCAAAGATCTCACCAGGACGCTTCATTAGAGCCTGAACACGATGAGGTTATCTTTCTTAATGACGGAGTTCCCTTAGCCACCTTCAAGCTCCATCATCAGACCTTGAAATTCATCCTCTATGCAAAGAACTCATCAAAACGCTTCATTAGAGCCTAAACACGATGAGGTTATCTTTCTTAATGACGGAGTTCCCATAGCCACCTTCCAGCTCCATCATCAGACCTTGACATTCATCCTCTACACAAAGATCTCATCAGGACGCTTCAGTAGAGCCTAAACATGATTGGCTGGGTCGATTTGGATGGGACTTTCAATGGCCGAGCTTATGTAATAAAGACTAACTTTTTTTTTTTTCTTCAGTTGTAGGAAATCACCGGATATGTCGGAGTTGAACCGCACTAAAACCTCCAACCGCTCACTCATCGTCCAAACCCCGGCTGAGGCCAGAACCCAGCACGGGATTTGTAGGGACGGCGCGACGCGTTACGCGCTCGGCACTCTTTCCAGTCGAAATACGAATTACTCAATATCACTGGTTCCGCCGGCCACTTTAGTCAGAGCTCCAGTTGCGACGATTCACCATATAAATTGGAGATCTCTTTATGTTGGCCAAGAAAACGTAATACCCATCGACGTTATTTCGCTTATAACTTTTTTAATACTGAACCGATTTTGATAAAACAACGACTAAATGTTAAGTGAGACTTGCCATAATACATTACAAAAAACCCCAACTAAATTGGTTCAGCCGGTTCGGAGATTAGCGTGCACAAAGATACAGACAAACAGACAAACAGACAAACAGACAAACAGACAAAAAATAATCTAATTGCATTTTTGGCATCAGAATCGATAACCAAACACCCCCTGCTAGTTTTTTTTTTGATATTTTCAATGTACAGAATTGACCTCTCTACGATTTTATTATAAGTATAGATATTGATCATCAAGTGTTCAAGTGGACATTGTGACGTCATTCCTGACAAAATCAAATGAAGATCGACTATTTACAACGTCATTACACCTCAACACACTATTTACACCGTCATATATTTTACCAATTTTTATCATAAAGCCCTCCTAAATTCATACCTCTCATTTAAAGGAGTCAATTCCTTTAAATTATTCAAAGTTTAGATTAAAATTCATCGTTCATGTAGTACATTGTTGACGGAGGCTTCGACGCATGACTTGCATTACGCAACCCGTTCCAATAATTTCTGTGCGTCATTCTATTTATAGACACAGTTATGCAAGGCTGATGAGGAAAAGGGAAATTTTTGAGGCCAAAATCTTAAAGTTTACAAGGACATGTGGAATGGTTTCGTTTTTTGTGTGGGTTATTGGAACGAAGTTCCTTATCGCGCGTTATCGAAAGGATCTAGACGAAAAAAAATCTTACGAAAAAGTTGTCACGACACTTTTTTGTTTTAGATGATTATCGCTAGATGGCGCTGTAATCAAAATTTTTTGAAACACGTTTTATCGCGCGTTACGTTAGGAAAAAAAAATATAAGATATCTTTTAATCGAAATGAAACTTCGTTCTATTCGGGTGTCCCATGACACCTCTCAAGTTTTTTTGTAAATTGGTATTTGTTGCCTAAATAAGCAAATAGCATTGTGTTTCAATCTTTATTGAGGATAATTTTAATATTTTATTACAAAAATAAAAACGACCGACATCCATTTTTTAAGTATAGCGCAAAAACTAACAGTTAGGTACACCTTTATCAAATTTAAATGAAATAATGGCTAAAATGTCTGCTTTCTAACAAAAAAAGAATCGTCGAAATCGGTTCGAAAGAATATCGTGAAATCTTGTCCTTTCAAAATTTATATTTTTAAATACATATCAAAAAGTATTTACTTGTACGATCTTAAAAATAAGACGCCACGACAACAATCGTCTACTTCATATTAAGAATCATCCAAATCGGTCCAGCAACGGTAAAGTTATAAGAGAACAAACATAAAATGGGAAAGACAATAATATAAACCACTGTAACAACCCATTGCTGAGCTCAGGTCTCCTCAGAAGAGGGGTTAGGCATAGTTCACCACGCTTGCCCAGTGCGGATTGGGGACTTCACATATCTTTAAAGAATTTTTTACAACCCTTTTCCGATATGCAGGTTTCCTCACGATGTTTTCCTTTACCGTTTTTAGCCAGTGGTGTTGTGAAAAATTGTACATAAATCTTTTCACTTTAAGACTTAGAGGTCGGTTTTGAACCCGCGACCTCCCGTACGGAAGGCAAGCGTTTCAACCACTCGGCCACCACGACTAATTTTGTTCGTTCTATTTCCAAATGTTACTATAGAATAAGATTAGATAAACTCATCCATTTATCTAAAACAACTAATGAGTTTCATTAGATTTAATATGTTAATGTTATCTGAACACCTGCATAGCGTGAGAAACAGGTATAATAGTTTTCGATAGTAATAAATAAAACAAAATATAGACAGCTCGTATAATAATTCATGGATGACATTAGTATCTCATGTCACGACTTTTTATTTACTAAGAAATAGTAAAAAAAAATATGTAAAATTCGTACAGTACACCGACTAACTGAACTTTTCCTGAACTTCGAATCTTTTTTTTTTTTTTAAAGAAAAGGTGTTTTATCACAGTGTGGCATATTCTTCTTTTTTTATAGCCTCGTGAGGCTATGCAGATGAGGTAACGGGCTAATTGATTGTAAGCGGCGTTGCTCATGGACCTCTGCATTGTCAGGGGACCCTGTGGGGTGTTACATACGGTCTGGCCTAACTTTAAGGACTTTCTTCAGGACTCGTTTCAAAAAGCTTACCTTCTTTTGTTTAACCTATTCCATTAAAACGATATTATAGAGTCTGTAATATAACTTATAGCAGTCTTTGAGTGTTAGCAACCACTTCCAAAAACGGCCACTGGCCATCAATCAAGGCAAAAGGTATTATGTACCCATCTCTAATTAAATATAATTAGAAAAAAACTTGAGAGGGGTCAAGGGAAGTTCCTTTCGATTAATTAGTGAGGGAATTGTAATAAAATTTTATTAAGAGAGAGAGAGAGAGAGAGAGAGAGAGAGAGAGAGACAGACGTTTTAAACTAACTAATTATTATAACTTAAATAAAATATTTTGATCAAAGCGCCATCTAGCATTAATCATATAAAACAAAATAAGGAATTGTTTTAAAAGATTTTAATCACAGCGCCATCTAGCGACAATCATCTAAAACAAAAAAAGTGTCGTGACAACTATTTTATAAGAATTTCCGTCTAGCCCCCTTTCGATAACGCGCGAGAAGGAACTTCGTTCCAATAATTAGACCAAAAATAGAGTCCTTAAGGTAACTCAGATACCAGAATAAAAACTGTCATTAAAGTAGGTAAACGAGTCTTATTCTTTTCATAGATCACCTGTATATCAGATGAACCATTTTCTCTATAGTAAATAGTATTCCTAAGGAAAACTTAGGAGTTCCAATGTTTACAAATACAATTTTACATCGCATTTCATTATCGCATTCTCGACCCCCACGCTACGACCCAGAGATAGTGCACAAACCAAAGTCCATTAAGGAAAAACATTACAAACATACTAAATGAAATTATTGGCACATATAAGGAATACAATGATACATTGAGAACCATAACTAGGTTGTTTTCCTACGTAATAAAAGCAATTTTATTTATTTAGGTAGCTCTACGATTCTGATTCTGCTATTTAAACTAAACTGCGTAACTTTGCCTGCGCCACAAACAGAAGTTTTTACCTAATTTTTATTTTAGAACTAGCTGGCCCACACAACTTCGTCTGCGTCACATAAGGAAATTTTCTCACCGTTTAAACCTTCCCTGGACTTCTCCGAATATTAAAAGCTAAGCTAAGATTAAAATAAGCCAAATCGGTTCAGTCGTTCTCGAGTTTTAGTGAGACTAACGAACATCAATTCATTTTTATATATAGAAGATTATTATCATAATACAGCTACTGAAATTTTCAAATAACTTAGGTTTTTATTAGTAAAATAATTTTCGAAATTGGTTCAGTAGATCCAAAGGTTATCCTATACAACGTCACAGATGTTGGTGTCACAATTACCTCTCAACAATATTCTTTCCAAAGGTTGTTTTCCCTAATTCCTAATATTTTGTTGATTCAGACAATATACTGTGTATCAAATTCAAATTTATTTATTTTGAAAATAAATGTGAAAATGCTTATTTTTGTCGTCGATACTAAATCTATCAGTTCCGACCCGAACCAAGAGCTGGCGAAATGAACTCAACAGACTTAATATATCCTTTACAAGCACAAAATAAAAATTAGTATATTCTCAAAACGATTAGCTTTTAGATGAAAGAGAAAACTTGTTTCGATAGGTACTCAAAACAATCACATTTATTTTATTAGCATATTACTAAAATTACTACATCATTATCAGTGGACTGTAGACGTCCACAGCTGGGCAAAAACATCCCCTACGTCAAGATTCATGTTTAATTGC